>VDFB02353493.1:370236642-370507159 GCA_007258455.2 Sequoia sempervirens
TCTAAGGTTGAACAAAGTGAATATATTGAAAAAAGGGATTAACATTGAGGTTAGTGTGCTTCTAGCAAGCTTCCACTGAAATTTCATCAAATTCTGACTACTTACTATTTTTAGTAAGTGTGTAATTCTAGGTATTCTCTCAACATTCTTGAAATTCCAACAATCACACTACATTCAAAGCACATCAGGCTACTCGCATGCAAAATTTGAGCTAAATCAGATAACTTACTATTTTTAGTAGTTCAACTTCCAAAGTAGATTTCAGGGTTTAGATGCAAAGTTTTTCTACGCATGTCTGAGGATTCCTAGTGGGTTTTTCGACACCTTCAAGGTGATATAACATGCGAACCAAGATGATAACTTTCAGAATTCAGCCTTTGGAGGCTATTTTTAGGGTTTGAATGTCAGGGTTTTCTTTGTATGTCTGCACATTCCTTATGGGTTTTTTGAGAGCTTCGCAGTGATGTGACATGCAAACAGAGATAATCACTCACTCAGGAACTTACTATTTTTAGCAGATGCATCCTGGCAACCGCCTCCCAGCACTTCAAAATCACAAGTTGATCGCAATGCAACAGAAACAAGAACAAACGAAGGTTGTTTGATATACATGCAAGATGAATTAGGGTTTCCAAATTTGGGGTCTGAAAAGAGGGGTAAAAAGTCATAATTTTCAAAAACTGGTGTATACCACCGTGATCAGTGTCTTCCAAGCTATCTGCTGATAAAATTTGAGGGAAAATAGAGCACTAACTATTTATAGTAAGTCATTTCAGAAACTAGCTAAAAATAGTAAATCAACATCAGGCATCGATGTCAGCAGGTAGGTCAGGTGGTGAGGAGTGCCTCATTCGAATTTCAAATCAAATGGAGTTGTGGAGATATCAGAAATGAGTAGTTACTATAAATAGTAAATCACCTTCAGAAATATGCTATTTTTAGTAGGCCAACTCAGAATAGCAGTGTGAACAGGTTGGCAAGGTCATGTGGATGCAGTGTTCAAAATTTCAAATCAATCTGATTTTTTGAAGTATGAAAATCAAAGACTTACTATTTATAGTAAGGCATAGAGAAGCTAGCAAAGACGAAGAAAAAAATGGCTAAGTGTTAGACTTCATCCTGCACCACCATGAAAATGCGCCCACTTCAAGCTAATAGCATCAAAAAATATTCTAAGTGTTGGATATCCTCCTGCCAGCTCAAAATGTGCCTTGCTTGATGAGGAAGCATAAATATTTTCTAAGATACAAGTTTCATCCACCTCCTATGGCAAAATGCGCCCTCATGCAAGGTCTCATGTTTGAAAATTTTCTAAGTATAAAACTCATCCTCCTCTCATGCTAAAATGTGCTCAAGCTAGTCAACAATTCAAAGGCGTTTCATCCTCCTCCCATGCCTAAATGCACCCAAAAGAGGCCATGTGAAGACAAAAAGAAGGAAGCTTAAGGGTCATCCTTCACATCATGAAAAATGCGCCCATCATAGAGAAGCCAAAGTTTCATCCACCTCACTATAGGATATGCGCCCAAACAAGGAAAGTCAAGAGTCAACAAAGCAAAAGGTGGCGTTTGAAAAGTTTCATCCTTCATGCATGCCAAAATGCACCCAAAAGAAGCCATGTGAGGACAAAAACGAGGGAGATGAAAGGTCACATGTTGGAGGCATTCAAAGTGTTTTATCCTTCAACATGTGTGAAATGCGCCAAGGGTAAGGTGGTGAAATAAAGTGTTGCTAGGCATTGAAAATGCCAAGTGATAAAAAGAAAAATATTGCTAGGCATGGTTAATATTCCCTTTCTAAGTGCTAAATGTGCCAAGTGCAAGGTGATATGAACAAAAATAATATGCTAGGCATTGGAATTTTTAAATGAAAGTGTCCTTCATGGTATAAAATGCACCCAAGGTAATGGAAATAATTTTTCTAAGTGAGTTGATGAAATAAAATTTTCCTCACAGGCAAGGTGAACGAAGTTGAGTAAAAATTTCCTAAGGAAAAAATTTCAAAAGTGCTAAGTGATTTAAAAAGTTTCTAAGGCATGAAGTATTCTCTTCCTTTAGAAAATATGCCTAGACTCTGAAGGTGATGAATTTTCTTTTTTTTCCTGAAGCACGAATGAATTTTCTAGTGATGGAGTCAAAGGATTTTGGCATTGTAGGATTGATAAAAAAAATTCAAGTCAGAGCAACAAAGCATTCACAGAGATGAAGAACGGGATTAAATTTCATGAAAAATTATTTTCTAAGGTTTAAAATTTAAAAATTAAATGAACCCGTTCGTTGTATACCCATGAATTTGACAAGTTCTGGAGAAAATTTTCTTCTGGGTATTGGAGATCTTCAATGAGAAATAGATTTCTATGTCTTCTGCACTTTTCCAATGCCTTTTAGATGAAGAATTTAATTGGTGCTCGAATTGTGAAATTTTCCTAAGGGAGAGAATTTAAAATTTTCTAAGGCAAAGTGAATAAAATGTGTTTTCGAGATAGAATTTTCTAGACGATGAATTTGAAATGGATTGCCCAGATGATTTTGATTGAGTTCTTCATAGATGAATTTTCTAGAGCATTAGAGGTGATTAAAATTTAAAAAATTGCAAGACAGAACTTCGGCTGGTGAATGGAAATTGTTAAAAGATGAATTTAAATTAAAACATTTTCGAAAGAGGATTAAAAATGTGACAGTCAAAGTTGAACTTCTAGAAGATTAATATTCCTAACGCCGAATGACAAGTGTCAAAAATGCTAGAGGAGGGAAATTCGAATGGAGTAGTGGAGATTTAATACACTGGCTAAACTTAGCCTTCTTCTAGAATTCAATTTTCCTATAAGAGCTGAAGATTCATTCATTCTTTTCCACAGCTAAGGAAAATTGAATTTCCTCTGAGTCCAGTGTTGCAGTGGGTTGCTAAGGCTGAAGTTCAAAAATTGTTGAAGGAAGTTGTTGAAGTTGAAGTGTGAATGTGCAAATGGAAGATTCGATTTGCTGAGTTGAGTATGAGGATTGAAAATTGTTGTGGCTGCAACTGTTGAAGAAGTTCAAATTTGCTTGAAGAAAGTTTGTAGTTGAAAGTTATTAAAGAAAGTTTGACTTGAAGAAAGAAGAGAATCATTGTGTGCTAAGGCTCAAATTAATTTGCATTGTGGCTACAACTTTTGAAGTTTATATTGCTAAAGTTGAAGGTTGCTAAAGACTGCAAACTTGCTAAATCTGATTTGAAGTAAAGAAGTGTGAATTTACAAGAGATCGGTTGCTACAGCCAACTTAGAAAATCTGCTGAGAGTGTAAAGTTGCTAAGTTTACTTGCCAGAACTTACTAAGTATTGAAGGTTTGAATTTGTTGAAGGAGAAGTGAGATGGCTGAAGTTAGAACAACTGGCAAGGACAACAATGGTGCATCTAGGCAAGCTGTTATCAAGAAGTTGAGCAAGCCATTTATGCCGGAGTCAAAGTTCACTTCGAAGTTGGCTAAGCTTGCTGACATGAATTTGGGCTCTATCAACTTGGAGACTTTCAAGAACAGAATGTTGGGGATTGGTAATCATCAACCTTCGGCCACTTCACACAACATCATTTGAAGTGGATTATATGTAGTTGCTGGTTTTCCACCAGCAATTCAGTGTTTGGAGCTGATGATGGAGTGTGCCAACTTCTATGAAAAGGATCACAGATCAATTATGTCACCAGATGGTCAAGTGATCGCCAACCTCACTCCTACAACTATTGGTGAGGCTTTGGGATTCTAGCACACAGGAACATGATTTACAAATCAAGGGTGTGAGCTGAGTGAATGTATGCTTTTTCATTCAAGAGATGTACATATACAATCAATACTCATAGGATGAGCAACCATAAGCCCTCTCGTATGAAGCTGGCAAGGCACATTATAGCAAATGACTTGAAGCAGGAGTACTATGATCTTATTATGATGCTGAGTAGAGTTGGAGGCTGCCCTCAGGATTTTATTTTTGAGTCATGGATGTTCTACTACATCAACCTCATGTTGGAAGGAAAGGATTAAATCAACTGGGCTGAAATGATAAGTGACAATTTGCACAAGCAACTCCTAAGTTTGAGAAGAAGAAAGACATTCTATATGGGCTCATACATTGTTTACATGTTGGCCTGTATGATGAAATACAGAGGAATTTCATACAAGGAGCCTGTTGGCTATGGTTCTCATTAGTTTAAAATTCATGAGGCTTGTCCACAGCTGCACTTGACAAGTACTACTCATTACAAGCATGTCAATGACACCTTTACCATGCGTATCACGAGAACACTTTATGAGCGTATGCATTACAAGATCTCAAGGGAAGCTTAGGAATTGATTGATAGGTATGGGTGCTGGTTTATACAGTTTCCAAAGTTTTATTATATAAGGCTGCAAGGTTTTTCTTCATATCCGTATAGGCTACCTAAGTACCCAACCAACAAAATTTTAATGTTAGAGATATCTAGGCAATTGGTTTCGTACGATAAAATTTAGAAGAAAAAGAAGAAGGGAGGTGTTGAATTCCCAATTGTCATGGGCAATTCAAATGAAGTGTGTCCTTCATTGCAGGCAGCTAGAGAAGCCAAGAGCGAGCTTCAGTTTTATCACTTTTCCTATCACACCATCAGATAGCACTATGATCCACATAACAATATCAAATGGGTACTATTAGAGGAATTTAAACATAAGGAAAACATTCAGGATTATTGGGCTAGTGCATCAAATGAGACTGAAGTCAGAAAAAGAATGTTCTCTAGGTTGCCAATAGGCATGATTAGGGAGTGTGAGGTCATTCCGCTACCAGACTAGGTGGATGAGGACATGAACGTTGTCCATCCAAATAATGACGCAGTAAGAGATACTCTGCTTCCACTATCAGATTGGTCAGAACCAGAGATTACTGACTTGGACATGCTTTCTATTCCAGTCTTGACATTTACTAGAGCATGGGTTGAAAGGCGTGTGAGTAGATTGAAGAGTAGGTCGATTGCTTTGACTTACAATTCGATGGGAGATCACAGGACACGCACCACTAGCAAGAAGAAATAAGTTACATGAGGTCCAGAATCTCGAAGGAAGGAGCCAGTTCGTCAGGAGCCCATTCAACCGGAGCCTCCAAGAGTTGTAGTTGAGTCACCCATGCCATTGGAGACACGTTCTCCAAGCATATAGGAGGTTTCTTTATTTGTTGATCAAAGAAATGCATTGAATCAGGTGCAAATGGTACCAAAAGATAATCAGCCACCACGGAGAGAGTTAGTTGGCCAGAGTGTCAACACACCTAGTAGAGATGATCAGTAGACCAATGAGGGGACTGCTACTGACCCTCAATTTCAACATGAGCTAGAGGCGACTTTAGATGATGATGATATAGTTTCAAGAGATACTCAGCCACTTGAGGCCAATGAGCCTCACCAGAATGATATAGAAGTTGAACAAGTCTGTGAAGTAGAGGCACAAGAAAAGCAATTGTTTGATATACAATATACAGTACCTGATTGGCTCAAAGATAGGATGAGAAGAAGCCCCAGTGAAGAGATTGATCCAGCGATAGAAATGGAAGAGTTGTTAAACAGGATCAATGTGCCTCCACAAAAGAAGAGAGCACAAAATTTTTCAAAGATATCAACTGATGAGGATGGCTCTCGCACCCTTCATATGGTGGTGCCACAGGTTGATTGTGATTGAGATGAAGCAGTGCTAGAGAACTATGTGGCCACAACTTTGGAGTTGGGATGCCCCACAGGTGCATAGATTGCAGAGGAATGTGATAACTCCTACTACACCCTCAAGGACAAATTATTTAAAAAGGAAGGAAAGTATAAGAATTTGAAAAGGGAGCATAAGGATTTGATAGGATATATGCAACAGTTGTCTCGTCCTTCTGGGCAGGAGATTCCAGCAATAGAACTTCCAGCTGAGATACCTAGAGAGTCAATTAGTGTCTTGTTGGAGTTGGAGAAGATGACACAGGAGGTAGATAAATGAGTTACAGGAGTTCATACTGAGACAAAAATGTTCATGGAAGACCTTGCTCATGCTTTCCAGTAGGCATCCAATATTTTGGCACGGATGGAGGTAGTTGATCAAGCTTGGGGTGATGCTTTTGTCTATCAGAGCAAAGTTATTTAGCATCTTGAGGCATTGAGGCATACTCCTTTGCAGATGTTGATCGATGGAGGAGTCATTCAGGAGAATGATAGATACGACTTTTCTAGATGGTACTCTTCAATAGTCACAGGACGTGGTTTCTTTGACGCAGCACAGGCAGATTCAACTAGAGTTTGAAAGGCTATGACGAGCATTATTGATGGAGTCTAGAATACCTTCAAGGCTATATTTGCTAGATGCTTGAATCCCGATGAGGTGACTACTGATAATTTGAGGTGTAGGCTGGTGCCTTTCTTCTTGGAGGTGAA
Source organism: Sequoia sempervirens (assembly GCA_007258455.2). Taxonomy (NCBI): domain Eukaryota; kingdom Viridiplantae; phylum Streptophyta; class Pinopsida; order Cupressales; family Cupressaceae; genus Sequoia; species Sequoia sempervirens. The sequence goes on from VDFB02353493.1 coordinate 370,243,053, forward strand.
GACGTTTGTACAAATGACTTTGAGAACACTTCTACTTTCTCTAGCTTGATTCAGAGCACACAAGATTTCTTCGCTACTTGGAGAAAATATTGTGCACAACATGAATAGTCAGTCACAGTGTTAGAGTTCTAGTTTGATTGCATTCCACCTATTTCAATTCAGGAGGTTGAGGTTGTACTTGGCAGGTTCATTGAGTTTGCAGCTAGAGAGAAGGAGAATGGGAATGCACTACTGGATGAGGATCTTCTAGAAGATTGATTGTGGGCATTAATTGGATTTACTATTTTGGGAGTGAGTGGGAATCTTTGATTCATTTAATGTACCACTCCCCATTTTGGCAGTTTTTAGGGTTAGGGCTGAGGTGGCTTAATCTTAGCCATTCTTTTGATTGTAATCTAAGCTGTCCATTGGACTAGGCCATCTATAAAAGGGGGAGTCCCCCTCAATTGTAATTCATTAGAAATTAGAATAGAGATCAGATTAGAGGAGACACCAGAGAGTAGACATTTTACTAGAAATATTTAGAGTAGTTTCATTGCATTGTTTGAAGGAAAAGGGAAATTCACCCTTTGAGAATTTTGTAAGAAATTATCATGAATGCTTTCATAATAAGAGAATTTCATTGATGGTGAACTCCCCTTTTGTTATGAATAGTTAGTGAGGTTTCTTCATCTTTCGACTTCAAGTAGGAGTAATTTTCATACAAATAGTTAATTGTGGATTTATGGTGTCTCATTGAAGTGGCTTCATTTCATTCCGTACCACTAGCAACTTGTTGATGGCAAGTTCATCTTGTGTGGTCGACTGGAAATCATTTTTAAGTTTAACTTTGATTGTGATTCGTATGCTTGTATGCATAATTTTGATGGTATATGTATGCTAAATTATAATCTAAATATCTTCCACTACTCCCTTGAAGATTGCACTGATTTTGTTGAAGTTTTCTGACGTGAGGCTAGGTGAAATTCGGTTGAAGTTCACTAAAATCAAGATCTACATATCTTGCATTTAGAATAGAATCTAGAACTTTCTTACTCTTACACTCATTTACTTTCGGTTCATCTTTGGTTAGTTTTAGGAAAATGTAAATATTGCTAAATCATCCGCATTGCACAAATCCCTTCTAATCATCCATTTACTATTAACTGCATGTATTCTGAACAATTGTGTAAGTCCCCTCATGAAAACAACAAATCGCATCAAACCAACTGAGGGTATTCCAAGTATTTCAGAACCTTGGAGTTGAACGTGCGAGCTTTCTTGCAATCTTAGTGCATAGAATACTTTGATCAAGAGAGAATGGAGTAGCCTTCGAACAACTTTGTTCTACTGATTGGTGCGGTCACAGAAATCACATCAACAAAACCTTTGGACGTTGAAAGAAGTTTTTCCATACCTCAACACCTGAATAGTCTAGTAATTTCCATGGAGCAGTGTGAGCAGGCATTCAATGCTGATGTGGACAAATGCCAGAGTAAAATGGCACAGTAGTGGTTACAACAAGCAAAGAACAAATTGCCAAAGAATGTGGGTCATGGTGAATACAAGGATGAGTATGCAATTCTAATCACACTCTTGAATCGTGTCTCAAGTCAAGCACATGCGAATGTTTTTCAGCCTTGGATGTATTACATTATTGGTCGCATCATATCTGGGCAGGAGCATTATGACTGGGCATCCTTCATCAGCAATATTATCCATAAACAAATCACCAGTTTTCTAGTTGCTCATGAGTTTCACATGTGTTCGTATCTTGTGTACTTGATCACTTATCAGGGTCAGTTCAAACTAAACACTGTGGGCATTCTCAGTGTTCAGAAAGTCTATCAGTATTATGATCATCTTGATTTCACTAAGGCTGAACGTCATTTCAAGCGTGTTCATGAGGATTTTCTGACTTATACAGTGAGAAATTTGGATCGGGAGTTGCATGTTCGTATCTAGGTAGTTGCTAGAGCAGTGATGGATGGTTGGGTAGGTTGGTTTATTTAGTTCTTGGCATACACCCACATCCAAGTATACGGGTTTATAGGAAATCCAGCTACGCTTCCACACTATCCTTTAGATAAGACAATCTTTTAGGAGTTCCTGAGACAGATGCATGGTGTTCATCATCTTTTACGTCATAGGCACAGACCTGTTGTGACCTTTTCACACATCGCCCCATTCAAAATGGGGACCCCTAATTTTTGCTTTGTTCTGATCTTTTTGGTTTTGGTTTTTGTCTCTTTCTATCTATCTCTTTTCTAATATCTACTTTTCGAGGGATGTGCCTGTCTGTGAGCTTAAATGTGAATTTTGGCCAAGTCCATAGAATTAGGGTTTGTGCTTTCCTAGTCAATCTAGGGTCAAACGAAGTGAATAAATTGAAAACAGAGATTAACATTGCTGTCAATATGGTTCCAGCAGGTCCCCAACAAAATTTCATCAAATTCTAGCAACTTACTATTTTTAGTAAGTATGCAATTACAAGTATCCCTTCAGCATTCTTGAAGGTTTAATAGTCACACTGCATTTAGAACACATCAAGCTGCTCGCATGCAAAATTTGAGTTGAAACAGACAACTTACTATTTTTAGCAGTTCAACTTCTGGAGCAGATTTCAGGGCTTAGATGCAGAGTTTTTCTACACATGTCTGCATATTCCTTCTGGGTTTTCAGAGACCTTCATGATGGTATAACATGCAAAGCGAGATGATAACTTTCAGAGTTTAGCCTTCTAAGGCTATTTTTAGGGTTTGCATGTCAGGGTTCCCTTTGCATGTCTACATATTCTTTTTGGGTTTTTTGAGAGCTTCACAATGATGTGACATGCAAATGGAGATAATCACTCATTTAGGAACTTACTATTTTTAGTAGATGCATCCCAACAGCCACCTCCCAACACTTCAGAATCATGAACTGTTCGCAATACAATAGAAACAAGGACAAACAGAGTTCATTTGATATGCATGCAAGATAAATTAGCGTCTCCCAAGCTATTTGCTGATAAAATTTGAGGGCAAATGGAGCACTTAATATTTATAGTAAGTCATTTCAGAAACTAGCTAAAAATAGCAAGTCAAAAGTAGGCGCCGATGTCAGTAGGCAAGTCACATGGTGAGGAGTGCGTCATTGGAATTTCAAATCAAACAAAGTTGTGGAGGTATCAGAAGCAGGCATTTACTATAAATAGTAAATCACCTTCAAAAATGGGCTAAAAATAGCAGGCCAGCTCAGAATAGCAGTGTCAACAGGTTAATGAAGTCATGAAGATCCAGTGTTCAAAATTTTGAAGCAATTTGAGCCTCTGAGATATGAAAATCAAAGGACTTACTATTTATAGTAAGGCAAGGAGAAGCCGGCAGAGGAAGGTAAAAAAAAAATGTCTAAGTCTAAGTTTCATCCTACAAACCCCTCCATATGCACCCATCTTGCCTTTAGGATGATTGAAAAATATTCCAAATTTCATCTTCCACCACCCTCCATTTCTGCCCTCACATGCAAGATGACTTGAAGAGAATAAAAGAAAATTCCAAGGCACAAATTTTATCCTCCTGCCTAGGCAAAATGCGCCTTCACTTCAAGCCAAACATGCAAAAAATTCCTAAGTGTTGATTTCATCCTCCTGCCTTATCTAAATGTGCCCTCAAGGATGAAGAGACATAAAATTTTCTAAGTAAAAAAGTTTCATCCATCACCTATGGCAAAATGCACCCTCATGCAAGGTAGAAATGTTTGAAAATTTTCTAAGCGTTGAGTTTATCCCTCACACATAGCCAAATGCGCCCACTCTAAGAGTTTGATGAGAAAGTCAAAAGGGTCAATATACTTCATCTTCCACCACCCTTCATTTGCGCCCTCACAACCAAAATACTAGGTGTTCAAATAGAAAATTCTCTAAGTATGAAACTCATCCACCTCACATGGCAATATGCGCCCATCTTAAAAGGAGGTCAACAAGTCAAAAGAGGAGGGGCATTAGAAATGTGTTATTCTCCTCTACATGCCATATGCGCCCAACTAAGGCCATGTGAAGACAAAACAAAGAAGCTCAAGATTCACGTTGAAAGGCTTTATTCCTCTCCTCTTGTCATATGTGCCCATCCTTTTCTCATGCTAAAATGCACCCAAGTGTGTAAGGTGGTGGGTGGAAAGTAAAGTATGCTAGGCGTGGTGAAGTTGAATTTTCCCCTTCAAGTATAATATGCGCCTAGACTTTAGAGATGATAATTACTAAGGCATGGAAATAAGCTAAATGCACCCAAAGTGATGGAGGTGTGAAATAAAATACAAGGTGGTGAATAAAATAAACCATGTTAGGTGTGATATGTCCCTTAAAAAGGAAGATTTTCTAAGTGAAGTTGATAGAATTTTCTCACCATAGGAAAATGAATGAAGTTGAATTAAAATTTCCTAAGGCAAAATTTTCAAAAATGCTAAGTAATTCAAAAATTTTCTAAGGCAAAATATTTTCTTCCTTAAGAAAATATGCCTAAAGTGTGTAGGATGATGAAATTTTCCTAAAGCTTGGATGAATTTTCGGGTGATGAAATTAGAGAGTGCTGGCATTGCAAGATGGATTTAAAAATTTCCAAGTCAAAGCAATGAGACCATCATGGATGTGAAGAACGGATTTAAATTGATTGAATGATATTTTTCTAAGGTTCAAAATTGCAAAAAAATTTAAATGAACCCGTTCGTTGTATACCCATGAATTTGACAAGTTCTGGAGAAAATTTTCTTCTGGGTATTGGAGATCTTCGATGAGAAATGGATTTCTATGTCTTTTGCGCTTTGTCAAGGCCTTCAAGATGGAAATTTTTGGTGGGCATAGGATTGATGAATTTTCTAAGAGTTGGATGAAATATCAGAGTGAAGTACGCCCAGGCAGAACACAAGATGGGTTGGAAATTTGGCTAAGGCATAAAGAATTTGAGGATGAAGTTGGCTAAGAAAATGATGAACCCTTGGAGATCAAAACATGAAAATCCTAGTAAGTTGAATTTATATTATGAAAAGTTCTAATACTCTTCTCCTTGCTTGTTTTGTAGGAGGAACGTCGAGACCAAGTGGTGATGACTTAAAGTGATAAAGAAAGTAATCCAAGATGACATTTCAACCTCGAAGGAAGAAAAGTTGGAAGAAAATGGCTAAGTGTTGAGACTTAATGACAGAGAAGAAATGTTTTCAAAAATCAAGATGGAAAAAAGAGTGGAAGCTTGAGCAAAGTTAAAGAATTACGCCAAGAAGAAGATCAAGAACAGTGTGAACACGTTTCAAACTTGGAATCTTCTTGAAGGATGATGGACATTAATGGCTCATTTATTACCCCACTCCTCTTGGTGGTGGTTTTTAGGGTGAATCTTGTTTAGGGCTAAGGTGGCACAATCTAGGCCATCTAGTTGATTGTAATCTTAGTCGTCCATTGGACTTGGCCAACTATAAAAGGGGGAGTCCCCCTCATTTGTATCTCATTAGATTAGAGTTAGGATAGCAGAGGAGGAATAGAGAGAAATGAATAGAGTAGAAAGTAGAATAGTTTGATAGTATAGTTTAGATTGAAAAGGAAAGTCTCCCTTTGAATACTTTGTAAGAAGTTGTCGTGAATGCTTTCATAATAAAAGAGTTCTTCATTGGTGGTGATTTCTTCTTTGTTATGAGTAGTTGTCGAGGCTTCTTCGTCCTTCCAATTCACGTAGCAACTTAAAATAGCTTAAATTAATGTAGATTTCATTTCATGCTAGTACTTAGTAATTGTGGAATGTGGTGCTCGATTTGAACAAGACTTCGCTCATCCATACCACTAGCGGGCTCATTGATGGTGGGTTCACCCTACGTGGTCAACTGGATTACTTTTCAAACTTAACTTCGATTGTGACTCATGTGTTCGTATGTATCATCTTAATGATGCTTGCATGTTGAGTTATAATTTGAACACCTTTCGCTACTCCACTGAAGATTGCACTGATTTTGTGGAAGTTGTCTAAAGCGAGGCAAAGCAAGGCTTGGTTGAAGTCTGTAAGAATTGATCGCCATGTCTCACGCCTTAGAGTAGAACATAAACTTCTTAGGCCCTATACTCTTTTAAATTCAGTCCATTTTTGGTAAGAATTAGGAAACTTGTGCTCACTTGCCAGATCATCCAAATTACATGAAATCCCTTAGTCCGCTGTCTGCTGTCAACTGTCGAACAATTGTGTAAGTCCCCTTGAAATACGAGCAAAATCACATCAAGCCAATTGAGACTACTCACACTGAAGGAACCTTGGAGTTAAATGTATGACCTATCTCGCAATCTTAGGATGTAGGAAACTTTGTTCAAGAGAGGATAGAGTAGTCATTGGCAACTTTATTCTATGTTGGTGTGGTCATAAAAATCATGTCAACAAGACCATCTATCAATTTTCCTTTTCAATTTGGAATGAATTGGTGCAAGGCAGCAATTGATGCCAAAGTTGCAGGGCAAGAGCTTGAGAAATATCATCTCAAGTATCTTGTTGAGGCACGTGCTTATGATCTTTCAGGTCATTACATTACTTGCCTTGCTAGATGCACATATCATGAGCCTTCTATGGAAGATTACTGGGAAAATTACGCAGATGACTTTGAGGTTCACAGATGTAGCTACGGTCATTTCTCTCTCTCACAGATTTTTGTTTTCTTGTCAGAAGATGTGGGAGGTTTATTAGATGATGAGGGAGAGGTTCTTCCTTAATTTTTTAGAGAGCAGGTCGATACACATCCTTTTCCGGTAGTTGGTTGGTATGCCAAGGAATACACAATGGTGAAGGAGAGGTCAAGTAGAGTTGTTCAAAACAGTATACTTTACCTCGACAGCAAGAAGACCAGGAGGGTAAGTGTGCCTAGAGTAGAGCCACCAATGGTGAATCCTTCACTATCTTCCTCATCAAAACCTAAACAAAAGAAGAGGAGTAATCCTCCTAAGAAAGGTCAAGCGCCAAATTATTCAAAAGGTAAGGCACTTGCCACTATTACACACACGGAGCCTGATAGACAACTTATCACAGAGCCAACTCAGAGGCCAATTTAGAGTCTGCCAGTGCCTGAGGTTCAACCTCAAGTTCCTACACCAATTCCACAGTAGTCACCAGCCCCAATTCACATTGAATTGGATTTAGACTCTCCGCCTCGCAGTGGGTCCTCTACATATTCACTTTCGTCACAACCTCTTGTCACTAGTACAGTCCCTTCTAGTAGCATTAGCATAGATCAATCTTGGATCGAAGCTCAGCTAGGAAGGAAGAGGAGGCAACCATCCTATGTTCTTAATCATGCAGATTTTGATCAGGTTTACCAGGATGTGCTAGACAAGAGGCTCAAGAACATGGTCCACGTGGAGAGGAATATTGACATGGAGATTGTCATTGAGACTGCTATACCTCCACAGGGGAAGAGATTGGATGAGTTTGAATCTTAGGACTTTGAGGTTATCACAGTCAACCTTGGTCGTAGCACACACCAGAGCCAGGTTGATCTCCTACAGGTTGCTACAGACAATGCCAGAGATAGAATGTTGAAATATGGAGAAGATAAGGTAGCCCTCAAGGCTAAAATCAGACAGCTTTGTTAATACATTTCTAGCCTTGTACACAGGACAAAGGTCACCACTTAACTCCCACCGATTCTTGAGCCTCGAACAGAACAAGGTCAACTTAATCATTTAGTTGCATACAACAAGTGTTTGGATGAGTGGGAGGAGGAGTTCGTTGCTAGAGGCCATGCTATGCTCACAAAGTTATCTTAGTTGTGGTACAATGCACAAGAGCTCCATATTCATCTCCAAGATGAGGAGCAAGATATGGTGATTAATAAACCCCATGATGAGATTATGATTGCTCACCTGAGTGTGGCATATGATGCAGTCACAGATGTAGAGGATAGAGAACCTATCTACTCTTGGAAAACATAGGTGGTTTTTAGGGAAAAGATAGAAGAGACTTTAGCATCAAAGTTGGCTGAGAGTAGAGAGCACATTACTAGTGCACTCTAGTTTGTGAGGACTCTAGTTTCTGACTTACCGTGCCGATATCAGATTAAAGGTGGTGCCTATGTTGAGCTTACCGATGTTCAGTTAGAGCTCCAGGCATTCATTCATATCATTTTCAATGGGGAGACCATTGGTCTTAAGATTTCTCGGCTTACAGTCATGTCAGCGTTGTTTGATGAAGCAACGAGGAGCAGAGGTGAACTTCAGTCCCAAATCACAACTAGTGACGACATGCTGCATAGGCATAGCATTATTTGATAGAGTGTCAGAGCTCTAGATAGTGATGCAGTTAACAATATCATTGAGGGATTGGTTGCTCGAGATCACGGCTAGTAGACTTTAGTTCCCACCTCTCAGGATAGACATTAAACACAGGAGTTAACTTGGCATTATCTTTTCAAGTTAACTTGATGTCCTATCTCATGGATCTCTATTATGAGATTAGCTTTATTCACTTGGAGTTTCATGTAGGGTTTTATGTTAACTGATGGTAGTGTTCTAGTTAACATGCTTTCAATAAGGACATGCATGCTTGCACAATTATCCATTCTTAGATTAGATGTTTCAGTTAACTGATGGTAGTTTTCCAATTAACTGTATAGTTTTCTTTATCAAGGCTTAGCAATAAATCTTGCATGGGTTGCAAGACTGTAGTTGACTCAAGGTGATTTTAGGGTTCCCTACACCTTTCGATGTTTATAAATAAGATCTTTTGCTCATTTGTACATAACTTTTGCACGAGAGAGAAATATATGATGTGCCTACCTTGCCCTCAATATTGCTCTTTTTGTATCTGTTCATGTGTTTTTGTTGTTATAATGAATTGTTATGCCACATAGGGTTTCATGCAATTATAATGGTGAATTCTTTCCTTAGTTAGATCAAATCTATTTTGTGTTCAATAAACTTGTTCAGATTGAGATGATAGTTGTGCCACCTTGTCTTCAAGTGGAGAATCTGCACTTGGTTATAGTGTGTTGTTGTGAACAATAAACGTATTCGGATTGAGCTGATAGTCATTCCACCTTGCCTTCAAGTTGAGAATTTGTACTTAAGTTTATCATGTGATGTTGTTTCCAATAAACTTGTCTAGATTGTGTTGATAGATGTGCCACCTTGCCTTCAAGTTGAGAGTCTACACTTGTTTATCGTCAGATAGTCAACCTTGCTCCATTTCCTCATGCTCTGTTTTCTTGAGGAAACTGGATAGATTTAATCATTAAGCCTAGTTTGAGTTAGTAGTACTGTGAAACTAGAAAATACTTAGCTACAACATATAGAGTTTTCATGAAAGCCTTGTACCTCTACAGCTGAGAAAAAAAGATAGGAAATAGTTTAGATTACTTTTCCCTTTACAAGCATTTTTGTTAAAGCACAACGAGGGAGCTTCCCCTCCTAATTTGAAGAGCACTCATTGCATAGTGTGCATAGCTATCCATACCAACTTATACTCTAGAGGTGTTAGTTGTTATGCCAACATATTTTATAAAGAAAAAGGAGTCACTTATGTTTTGAAGGGAAAAATACAAAAGGGAAAAACAAGGAAGGATTTGACACTTTTTTGAGCGCATATGTTTTCATGGGAAGAAATGGTTGAGCTCCTTGCTGTAGGGTATGGGACCTTTGCAGTCTAGATTCAGGTGTGAAACACCACCCCTAGCTGGAGTCACTTCAGATTTTTGGGAAGAAAAAATATTCTCATTGTGTAAAGCTGATTTGGTGAGATTTGGAAAAAATGGATTTCACATTTTCATGATTACTTGTTCACTGGATTATGCAACTTCATGGAAATTGAACTTGGTAGTTCTTACTACATTTTTGGAGGGCGTGGCTTGTGAGATATCTTGGGTGCAACTACAGATAGAAGATAACACTCAAGTAGTGGGTTTTTGAAGAGAAAGAGCATAACTAAAAAAAAACATGTTTCTCCTGGGTCAGTCCGCCATATTTTTCTAGTTTTTTGTGCTTGCAAAAATGTCTTGTGAATCTTGGGTGAAAGCGTGTTCATTCCTTTAAGCTAGATGACCCATTCTTCAAGTGATTCGATTGAAACAATGAGAGCATCACTATTGGATGAGTTTGCTGGTTGCTACTATGGTCCTGTTTTCATGTTCTTGAGTTGGAGTCAAATAAACCACCAGGTTTGAGCATTTTTATCATTTCCTTGACTCATGTTATATATTGTTGTACCTACAAGTCTAGGTTGAGAAGAGTCCCAGTCGCTATATGCAAGAATGAGTCTTTAATATAAACTTGAATGCCCAAAAGACATGTTGCTTAGCTCTGTTATATCTGAATAATATCTCTGTGTATTGGTAAAACTATAGCTGAGAATCTTGTCCAATAGATCACTGTAACTTTTGGGTATTGTGGAAAATGAATACTTGAACTATTGTTGATGATTTTCAGTCAAAATTACACTTATAAAATTGGCATTCAGCTTACTATTGTTGCTACTCAACTAGTTTAATGTGAAACTAGTGTATTGGAAAGGGTTTCATGAGTTAACTTGATTTTAAAGAATTATTGCAGACTATGGTCCTTATGCTTGCAATTAGAAGGTTTCATACTATTGAAATTCAATGAAAGTTTGATGTAATGAACTCTATCATTTCCTATACATTTCATTAATTGAATGCTCACAGTTGCATATATTATTTCTATATTTGAGACAAACAAATCAATCAAAACAAAACAACTGCAAAAAAAAATTGCACATTTTGGGTCAAGGACTCCACAGCAGCCATCCTACAAACTTGACTTCTCATATTTTGATCATATCCACCAAGACACACTAGATAAAAGGATAAAGAAGCAAGCTCATGTGGAAAGGAATGCTGACAAGGAAATCATAATTGAGACCGCTACACTGTCGGAGGATAAGAACTTGGACAAGGTAAAGGTTGAAGACTTCACCTTGATAAAGGTCAATCTTGGTAGAAGCACACGCCAAGTGGACATTGATTTCCTCTAGGTTGCAATAGAAAGCATAAAGCAGAGAGTCATAAAGGATGGAGAAGATAAAGCAACCCTCAAGGCTGAAATCCAGCAACTTTGCATGTATATCTCCAACCTTATGTACATTACTAAGAATGTTACCGCCTTGCTCCTACAAATGTTAAAAGTTACCAACAGAACAAAATCAGATAAATCAGTTGGTTGCATACGAGAAGCACCTGAAAGATTGGGAGGAGTTCATCACAAGGGGCTACTTCATACTTTCAGAATTGTACCAATTGAGGTAAAACACCCATGAACTTTGCATACAAATCAAGGATTTAGAGAAATAATTGGCAGTTGAGAAACCACATAATGAGATCATGATTTCTCATCTAAGGATGACATATGACTCAGTCACTAAAGAAGAGGATAAGGAAGCTATTTTTACTTCAAGAACACAATTAATCTTCAAGGAAAAAATATATGAAACAATTTTTGTAGAGTCGGCCGAGAGTAGTTAGAGTTGTAGGTGCTCATTCAACATCGAGCTCGCCGACGTACAATCAAAGTTGCAGGTACTCATTCATGGTATTTTCAGTGGTGATTCCATTGGTTTTAAGTTGGATTAACTTACAGTCATGTTAGTATTATTTGATGAGGCAACCAAGATTGGAGGAGAGTTGCAGAGTCAGATCGCGGGTGATGAGATGTTGCGAAGACACAATGCTTCAAAAGAGTATCAGTGCCCCAGATGGTGATACAATCAACAACCTCATGGAGGGGTTAATTGCCCGAGATCACAATCAGTGAACTACAGATCAGGATGTCCCAACTTTTCATGATAGACATTAGACACAATAGTTAACTCGATGCCTCTTTTCGAGTTAACTCGTTGATCCACATATCATGGCATGTCTATCTTGGAATCATCTTTGTACAGTTGGAGCTCTCATGTAGTTTTCAGTTTCCATTAACTAATATTAGTTGTCAGTTAACTTGCATATTAATAAGGACTTGTGTGTTGCAAACATCCTTTTAGTTTAGTTTTGTTTCAGTTAACTGATGGTAGTTTTCCAGTTAATTGTATAGTTGTATACATTTAGGCTTAGCAATAAATCTTGCATGCTTGCAAGACTCATGTTAACTCAAGGTGATTTTAGGATTCCCTACACCTTTGAGGTCTATAAATAAGACCATTCTTGCTCATTTGTAATTAAATTTTTCTTGTGATAGCATACATGTTGTGCCCACCTTGCTTGTAGTATTGCTATTCAATATTTGTTCACTTAGTTAAATATAATTGTTGGTTTGATCATTCATTGTGTGCATGTCTCGTTATGCAATTTTTTGTCCCTATTCTTATTTCTTGTTGTGATTAATAAGATTTGTTTCATATCTACAACTCAGATAGGGGTTCCTCCTCCTTGGGAATTTAGTAATGAAGTTTACTATTTGATGTTGTGATTAATATTTTTTTCTTTCATATCTACACCTCAGATAGGGGTTCCTCCTTGGGAATTTATAAAGAAGAATTGTCGTTTAAGTGTTGCTTCCAATAAGCTTGTTGCATATCTATACGTCGGATAGGGGTTCCTTCTCCTTGGGAATTTAGTAATAAAGTTTATCGTTTGATGTTGTTACCAATAACCTTCATCTCAGCCTACGCCTCGGATAGGGGTTCCTCCTCCTTTGAAATCCTGTTATAAATTTTATCATCTAAATATTCCTTGCTCCTAAGTCCTCATGCTTTGTTTCTCTTGAGGAAATAGGATAGATTGAGCATTAAGTTAGTTGTAGTTAAGTTCTAAAAAACTAGAGAAAATCCTTAGATGCAACGTATTAGGTTTTCTAAACCTTGTGCCTCTTCCAGTTGAGTCAAATAGATAGGATTTAGAACATTTACTTTTTCATGCATATCAACAAAAGAGGGAGCTTCCCCTTCTAATTCGAAGAGAAGCCATTATGCATTGTGCATAGCTATCTGTTTCCAATACACACTCCAAAGGTGCAATTGTAATGCCAACAAAGAATAATATAACTAATAAATGTAAACTAATCTAATAGCGAAATGATGGGGAAAAAAGAAAAAGAATATCAACTTATTGAAGGTTTGGTTCTTGAGCAAGCTCCTCACATGGCACCTAAACACACAATGAGAAAAAAATGTTGTGGTTGTGTTTTGAGGATTGTCTCACTCAAATTTCCACTTTGGTGTCTCGATCTCTATGAACAGCCAATAGACCAAAAGATGTAGAAGAGAATAGACACATGATAGTAGAGAGAAAAGACAATCTAGATGCTACTCTACAAGTAAGATAATGCAAATAAGAAAATAAGCCAATATCACCTTCCTTTCTATGAACTCATGAATCTAAAAGGGGAGGGAGAAGAACAAGATCTCGATTCCAATAGAGTAGATCTATGACAACCTGCAATGAAAATGGCATTGGAGCAGCAAGAGTGCCATAGAAGTGAAGTATGAAGCTGACATGAGCAATAGAGAGTGATGGAGAAGCAACGAGTGATAAAATGAGCTAGAGAGTTAATAGAATGAAGAGAGAGCTTAAAAGAGTTGGAAATGCAGAATATAGCAAGAAGAATACTATAACTAATAAATGTAAACTAATCTAACAGTGAATTCACAGAGAAGAAAGAAGAAGAAAGGAAACTTACTCAAGGTTCAGTTCTCCAGCAAGCTCCTCACAATCGGATTGTAAATACACACATAGTGACACAAAAAATTGTTCTGCCTATGTTTTGAGGTTGAACTTAGTAAAACTTCTAATTTGGTGTTCCCACCTACATGGGCAGTTGATAGACCACAAGATGTAGAAAAACAATAAAGAAATAGAGAGAATAGACACAAGATAGTGTTGATGTGATTTTTGTGACCGCACCAATCAACAGAACAAAGTTGTCTGAAGGCTACTCCATTCTCACTTGAAAAAAGTATTTCGTGCGCTAAGATTGCAAGAAAGTTCGCACGTTCAACTCCAAGGTTCTGAAATACTTAGAATACCCTCAGTTGGTTTTATGTGAATTGTTGTTTTCACGACAAGACTTACATATTTGTTCAGGATACTTGTAGTAAACAACAGGTATATGCTTTGAAGGGGATTTTGTGCGCATGATTGGTGATAAGTATGTTTTCCTAAAACTAACCAAAGATGAACCAAAATTAAATGCGTGTAAGGGAGAGATGGTTCTAAATTCTATCCTAAATGCAAGATATGTGGAGCTCGCTTTCAGCAGACTTTGACCAAATTTCACCTAGCCTCACGTCAGACAGCTTCAACAAAATTGGTGCAATCTTCAAAGGGATAGCAAAAGATATTTAGATTATAATTTAGCATACATATACCGTTAGGATGATGCATATAAGTATATAAATCACAATCGAAGTTAAACTCAAGATAATTTCTAGTCGACCATGCAAGGCGAACTTGTCATCAACAAATTGCTAGTGGTATGGAATGAAATGAAGCTACCTCAATAAAAGACCACACATCCAAAGTAAACTACTTGTATGAAATGAAAATTATGCTACTTTATGCTACTTGGATCTGAAAGGATGAAGAGACCTTGCTAGCTATCCATGACAAAGATGAATTCCACCATTAATGAAAAGATCATTTATCATGAAAGTTTTACACAACAATCTCAATGAAAGTTTTCAAAGGGAAAACTTTCCTTCTTCTCCACACTATGCTATCAAAATTTCTACTCTCTAGTGTCTCTACTCTGATCTCCAATCTCTAGTCCAATTCTAATTCTAATGAGATACAAATGATGGGGACTCCCCCTTTTATAGATAGCCCAGTCCAATGCATGACTAATATTACAATCAAAAGAGTGGCTAAGATTGAGCCACCTCAGCCCTAACCCTAAAAACTGCCAGAATGGGAGTGGTGCAATAAATGAGAAAAGATTCCCACTCACTCCCAAAATAGTAAAGGAAATTAATGCCCACAATCAGTCTTCTAGAAGATCCTCATCCAGTAGTGCATTCCCATTCTCCTTCTCTTTGGTTGCAAACTCAATGAACCTGCCAAGTACAGCCTCAACCTCTTGAACTAAAATAGGTGGAATGCAATCAAGCTAGAACTCTAACACCATGACTGATAGTTCATGTCGTGCACAAGATTTTCTCCAAGAAACTAAGGAATCCTATGTGCTCTGGATCAAGCTAGAGAAAGTAGAGGTGTTTTCAAAGTCATCTTGTATGAAGTTCTTCACCTCTGAAAAGAAAGGCACCAGCCTACCCCTCAAATTATCAGCAGTCACCTCATTTATATTCAACCACCTAGCAAATATGGCCTCGAAGGTATTTTGGACTCCATCAATGATATTGGCCATAGCCTTCCATATCCTGGTTGAATCTGCCTATGCTGCATCATAGAAACCATGTCCCATGATTGCTGAAGAATACCATCTAGAAAATTCATACCTGTCATTCTCCTGAATGACCCCTCCATCAACTAGCAACCACAAAGTAACATGTCTCAATGCCTCAAGGCACTGAATAACCTTGCTATGATAAACAAAAGCATCAGCCTAGGCCTGATCAACCACCTCCATTTGTGCCAAAATACTAGAGGCCTGCTGAAAAGCAAGAGCAAGGTCCTCCACAAACTTCTCTATCTCAACATGAACTCTTGTAACCCATTTGTCTACCTCCTGTGCCATCTTCCCTAGCTCCAACAAGCCACTAATCGACTCTCTAGGTATCTCCACTAGAAGTTCTATCATAGGAATCTCCTGCCCATGAGGATGAGACAACTGCTACACATATCCTATCAAAGCCTTATGCTCTGTTTTCAACTTCTTCTACTTTCCTTCCTTTTTGAATAATCTGTCCTTGAGGGCGAGGTAGGAGTTATCACACTCCTCTACAATCTGTGCACCTATGGGGCATACTAACCCTAAAGTTGTGACCACATAGTTCTCTGGCACTACTTCCTCTCGGTGACAATCAGCTTGAGGCACTGCCATGTGAAGGGTGTGAGATCCATCCTCTTCAATCAAGATCTTTGAAAACTTCTATGCTCTCTTCTTTTGTGGAGGTGCACTGATCCTTTTCAAAAACTATTCCATCTCAACTACTGCATCAATCTCCTCGCTAGGGCTTCTTCTCATCCTATCACTGATCCAATCAGTTACTGTATACTATATATCAAATGGATATTGTTCTTGTGCCTCTACTTCATGGACTTGTTCAACTTCTATATCATTCTGGCGAGGCTCATCATCCTCAAGTGGCTGAGTATCTCCTAAAAATATACCATCATCATCCAAAGCCGCCTCTAACTCATGTTGAAACTGAGGGTCAGTAGTAGTCCCCTCATCAGTCTGTTGATTATCTCTAGTAGGTGCATTGATGCTCTAGCCAACTGACTCTCTCTGTGGTGATTGATTATTTTCTTGTACTGCTTGCACCTGATTCAATGCGTTTCTTTGATTAGAAAATAAATAAACCTCCTATATGCTTGGAGAACGTGTCTCCAATGGCGTGGGTGATTCAACTACAACACTTGAGGCTCTAGCTGAATAGGCTCCTGCCAAACTGGCTCTTTCCTTCTAGATTTCGGACCTAGTGTGATTTGTTTCTTCCTACCGGTGGTGGGTGTCCTATGATCTCCCATCAAATTGTAAGTCAATGCAATCGACCTACTCTTCAGCCTGCTTAAACGTCTATCAACCCATGCTCTAGTAAATGTCAAGACTGGAATGCAAAGTGTGTCCAAATCTACAATCTCTGGTTCTGACCAATCCAGGAGTGGAAGTGGAGTATCTCTCACTGCTCCATAATCTGGATGGACAACGTCCATGTCCTCATTCACCTAGTCTGGTATCAGAATGACTTCACACTCCTTGATCATGTTTATTGGCAACCTAGAGAACATTCTCTTCCTGAGTTCTGCTTCATCTGATGCATTAGCCCAATAATCCTCAATGTTTGCTTTATGTGTAAATTCTTCTGATAGTACCCATTTGATGTTGTTATGTGGATCATAGTGTTGTCGGCTGGTGTGATATGAAAAGTGATAAAATTGAAGCTCACTTTCAGCTTCTCTAGTTTCCTGTAATGAAGGACACACCTCATCTGAATTGCCCATGACAATTGGGAAGTCAACACCTCCCTTCTTTTTTTTCTTTTGAATCTTATCGTAGGCAACCAATTGCATAGATATCTATAACATTAATATTTTGTTGGTTGGGTACTTAGGTAGCCTATATGGATATGAAGAAAATCCTTGCACCCTTATGTAAGAAAACTTCAAAAATTGTATAAACTAGCACCCATACCTCTCAATCAATTCCTGGGCTTCCCTTGAGATCCTGTGGTGAATCCGCTCCTGGAGTGTTCTCGTGATGTGCATGGTGAAGGCATCATTGGCATGCTTGTAATGAGTGGTACTTGTCAACTGCAACTATGGACAAGCCTCATATATTTTGAATTGGTGAGAGCCACAACCAACAGGTTCCTTGTATGAAATTCCTCGATACTTTGTCATACGAGCCAGCATGTAAATGATGTAGGAGCTCATATAAAATGTCTTTGTTCTTCTTAGGCTCAGGAGTTACTCGTGCAAATTTTCACTGATCATTGCAGCCCAATTGACGTAATCCTTTCCTTCTAGCACATGGTTTATGTAGTAGAACATCCATGGCTCAAAAATAAATGACTGCAGGCAACCTCCAACTCAACTCAACATCATGATAAGATCACAGTACTCCTACTTCAAGTCATCTACTATGCTTTGCCTTGGCAGCTTCGTACAAGAAGGTATGGGGTTGCTCATCCAGTGAGTATTGATTGTCTTTGTACATCTCTCAAATGCAAAAGCATACATTTGTTCAACTCGTTCTATAGACTTGTAAATCATGTTTCTATGCACTGGGATTCCAAAAGCCTCGCCAATAGCTAAAGGAGTGAGGTTGGTGAGCACTTGTCCATCTGGTGACATGATTGACCTGTGATCCTTCTCATAACAGTTGGCGCACTCCATCATTAGCTCCGAACACTGAATAGCTGGTGGGAAACCAACAGCTGCATATAATCCGCTTCGAACAATGTTGTGTGAAGTGTTCGAAGGCTGATGATGACCAATTCCTAGTATTTTATTCTTGAACACCTCCAAGTTGAAAGAGCCCAAATTGGTATCAGTCAGCTTGCCCAACTTCGAAGTGAACTTTGATTCTGGCATAAATGTCTTGCTCAATTTCTTTATAACTGCTTGTCTGGATGCACCATTATTGTCCTTTCCAGTTTTCCTTGTCTCAACCATCTACAAAACAATGAACATCCATGAGTAAATTAATTTAGAAAATAAATGAAATATTGTGCAGGGGCTGCCATTCGACTTCAAGAACTTGAGAAGCTAAAATAACATTTCTTATTTGCAAACCTCAACTTCTTCTTCAATAGATTTCGAACTTCAATCACTTAGAAACAAACTTCTAAACAAGCTTCAACAACTTAATACTTCAAGAAATCTGCCAACTTAAATCAACACTTGGACTTTTAAATTCGCACTAAGCAATTTCAAGTAGCTTGGTAAGTGCGCACTTCCTCAATAACACTTAGCTTCAGTAATGTGACCACCTCAAGCTTCAGCAAAATTTTTAACTTCTCAAGCTTTAGTCCTCAGCAACTTCAGATTTCAGCCTTTATTAGTCTTCTTCAAATCGTACTTCTCCAGCAAACTTCAGCTTCAGGAGCAAATCAAATTTTCTTCAATCAACTTTCAGCTTGTACATTCACACTTCAGCTTCAAAAGAAATTTGAACTTCTTCAACAATTGTAGCCACAGCAAAATTTCAAACTCCTTTAGCACTTTAGCCTTAGCAAAATTTTGAACTTCTTCAGCACTTCAGTCCTCAACAACTTCCTCTTCAGAGATTTGAACTTCTTCAACTGGTGAGGAGAAATGAAAAACTTCCCATTTTTATAGCAAAAATAAAATTCTAGAAGGAGCTAAGTTTAGTCAGTGCATTAAATCTCCACTACTCCACTTCAAGAATTCAAAATTTTCCTCTCCTGGCATTTTTGACACTTGTCTGAGAATCTCTATCTTCTAGAAGTTCAACTTTGACTGCTACATTTCAAATTCACTTTTGAAATTTTTTAATTTAAATTCATCTTTTAATTCACGAGTCGGAGCTTCGTCACTTGAATTCAAATTTTACTTCTCTTCGTTTCTGGAAAATTCATCTGTGAAGAACTTGATCAAAATCATCTAGGCAATTCATTTCAAATTCATCGTTCAAAACATTTTCCTTTCAAAAACCATTTTAGTCAAATTTGCCTTAGAAAATTTTAAATTTTCCCTTAGGAAAAATTTCACAATTCAAGTGCCAATTAAATTCTTCATGTTGAAGGCCTTGGCGAAGTGCTGAAGACATGGAAATCCATTTCTCATCGAAGATCATTAGTACCCTGAAGATAATTTTCTCGAAAACGTGATGAATCCATGGGTACACAACGAATGGGTTCATTTAAATTTTAAAATTTTGAACCTTAGAAAAATAATTCATCATGAAATTTAATCTTGTTCTTCATCTCTGTGAACATCCTGTGTTGCTTTGACTTGAGAAAACTTTTTGATCCATCCTGCAATGCCAGCATCCTCTGACTTCATCCACTGACAAACTTATTCATGCCCAGGAAAGTTTTATCATCCTTCATGTCTAGGCGAATTTTCTTAAGGAAGAAAATATTTTGTCTTAGGAAAATTTTGAATCATTTTGCATTTTAAATTTATCTTTGCCTTAGAAAATTTTCTTCATCTTTGTTCACCTTTCCTGTGAGAAAATTTTTATTTCATCCATGCTCATTTGCCAGTGGTGGAAATTTATCAACTTCACTTGGAAAATTTTCATGTAGGCACCCAGCACATTTTATTTTTCATTCACAACTTTGCATTTTATTTCACACTTGAAAGACATTTTCATTCAAAACTCCAACGCCTTAGCAATTATCACCTCAACACTTTGGGTGCATATCCAACTTGAAGAAGGATATTCATCTTGCCTTTGGAAAGAATTTTCATCACTTAGCACTTTCAACGCCTTACAATACTCATCAACTTTACCTTATAAGCTTAGCATTTCCAACACCTAGCAACACGTACACCACCCTAGGTGCATTTTACATATGGAAGGGGAATAATACTCTACCACACCTAGCAAATTTCATCTCCCATCTTCATTTTTACCTTGCTTACCACCTTACATCCACTTTTACTCACTTCAACTTGGGCGCATATTAGCATGTGTGAAGGATGACCCTTGGGCTTCCTTATTTTGTCCTCACATGATCCCATTTGGGTGCATTCCACATAGGTGAAGGATCAAGTTTCCAACACCTTTCACTCTCTAACCTTGGGCGCATTTCCATGTGCATGAAGGATGAAACTTGTAACGCCTCCAACAAGTGACCTTTCAACTTCTAGTTTTTATCTTCACATGGCCCCTTTTGGGTGCATTTTGGCATGGGTGAAGGATGAAATTTGTTAACTCCCTTGAATTTCTTTCATTTTTGGCGCATTTGGGCATATGTGCAGGATGAAACCTCTAATGCCTAGCATGTGACTTTTCAACTTCCTGGTTTTGTCCTTACATGCCCTCTTTTGGGTGCATTTGAGCATATGTGCAGGATGGGTGCATTTGGGGGGTGGTGGAGGATATTTCCATGCCTTAGAAAAAAATTTCCTCATCAAACTCTCAAGGTGGGCACATTTTGATGGGTGAGGAGGATGAAACATGTTGACTTGTTTGACCTTCTTGCTGCATGGGCGCATTTTGCCATAGGAGGTGGACGATTTTTATACTTAGAAATTTTTCAAGCATGAGACCTTACTTCTTCATCAAGCAGGGTGCATTTTACCCAGTGAGCAGGATGAACTTTGTGCCTTCGAAAATTTTCAACTTTCACCACCATGGATGGGCGCATTTCAGCCAAGCAGGAGGATTTTTATTCTGACTTGGAGAATTTTATGTCTCTTCATCCTTAAGGGCCCATTTCAAGGGTGGTGAATGATGAATTCAACACTTAGCCATTTTCCTTGTCTTTGCCAACTTTGTCATGCCTTACTATAAATAATAAGCCTTTTAATTCTTGCATCTTCGAAGCTCAAATCATTCTAAAATTTTGAACACTAGATCCTCATGACTCCATTAGCCTATTGACACTGTTCTTTCAGGTTGGCCTGCTATTTTCAGCCCATTTCTAAAGGTGATTTACTATAAATAGTAACTGCTCATTTCTGATATCTCTGCAACTCCATTTGATTTGAAATTTGAATGAGGCACTCCTCACCATGTGACCTGCCTGTTGACGTCGACGCATGCTGTTGGTTTGCTATTTTTAGCTTGTTTCTGAAATGACTTACTATAAATAGTAAGTGCTCCATTTGCCTTCAAATTTTATCAGCAGATAGCTTAAGAGATGCTGATCGCTGTGGTTTACACCGGTTTTCAAAAATTCTAACTTTTTACCCCTCTTTTTGGGTGCCGAAGCTGGAAACCCTAATTTGTCTTGCATGCATACCAAATGGCCTCCATTTGTTCTCATTTCTGTTGCATTGTGATCAGCTCATGATTCTGAAGTGTTGGGAGGTAGCTGCTAGAATGTACCTGCTAAAAATAGCAAGTTCTTGAATAAGTGATCATCTTGCTTTGCATGTCACATTGCTGCGTAGCTCTCGAAAAACCCATAAGGAATATATAGACATGCAAAGAAAACCTTGACATGAAAACCCTAAAAATAGCCTCAGAAGGCTAAACTTTGAAAGTTATCATCTCGCTTTGCATGTTATACCATTGTGAAGGTCTCTGAAAACCCAGAAGGAATCTCCAGACATGCACTAAAAAACTTCGCATCTAAACCCTGGAATTTGTTCTGGAAGCTGAACTACTAAAAAAGAAAGTTGTTTGTTTTAGCTCAAATTTTGCCAGTGAGCAACTTGATGTGCTCTGAATGCAGTGTGACTGTCAGAATTTCAAAAATACCGAAGGATTTTCTGTAATTGCACACTTACTAAAAATAGTAAGTTGTCAAAATCTGATGAGAATTTGTTGCAAGCCTTCTGGAAGCATACTTACAACAGTGTTAGTCTTTATTTTAAATTTATTCACCTTGCTTGACCTTAGATTGATTGGGAAAGTACAAACCCTAATTTTTAGACTTGGTCAAATTTCACGTTTAAGCTTAATGGTGGGCATATCCCCAGAAGGCAGACACAAGAAAAAGGACCGACAGAGAGAGAGAGACAAAGCCAAAGCCAAAAGACTAGAATGGAGCAAAAATTAGGGGTCCCCATTTTGAATGGGGCGATGTGTGAAAAGGTCACAACAAATAGTAGAGAGAAAAGACAATCTACATGCTACTCTACAAGTAAGATAATGCAAATAAGCAATTAAGACAATCACACCTTCCTTTCTATGAGCTTGTGAAGCTGAGAGGGGAAGGAGAACAAGATCACCAAGCAAAAGGAGTAGAGCTATGATAAGCTAAAATGACAATGGAACTCAAGCAGTAAGAGTGAAGTAAAAGTGAAGTATGAAGCTAACTAGAGCAAGAGAGAGTGATGGAGAAGCAAGGTGTTATTTGATAGAATAAAGAGACAACATGAGAGAGTTGGAAATGTAGAATACAACAACAAGAATACTATAACTAATAAATGTAAACTAATCTAACAACGAAATGATGGGGAAGAAAGAAGAAAAATGCCAACTTACTGAACGTCTAGTTATTCAACAAGCTCCTTGTTGTGACCTTTTCACACATCACCCCATTCAAAATAGGGACCCCCTAATTCTTGCTCCATTCGGGTCTTTTGGCTTGGGTTTTTTGGTCTGTCTCTCTCGGTTTGTTCTTTTCATCTGGTGATGTACTCGTCATTTGACCTAGGTTTGAATTTTGGCTAATTCTAGAGGGCTTTCTGATGAATTAGGGTTTACATTCTTCAGACAACTTTGAGGTCAAATTGAGTTGGCTAGTCAAGTTATGAGCTTATCACTGCTCTTAAGATAATTCGAGCAGGCTCCCACTGAATTTTCACTGAATTTTGGCAATTTTCTATTTTTAGTAAATGCCAATTTGGGGTTTGTTTTCATGAGATTTTCAAATTATGACAACTGCACTGCACTTAGAACACTGTGAGCTGATTGCTTGCAAAATTTGAGCTGAAACAGACAACTTGCTATTTTTAGCATTCTTGCCTTCGAGGTCCACTTTTAGGGTTTGCATGTTGGACTTTCAGATACATGTATGAAGATTCTTTGTGGGTTGTTTGAGACCTTCGCAATGGTATAACATGCAAAACAAGATTATGACTTTCAATGATTTGGGCTTTAGAGGCTATTTTTAGGGTTTGTATGCAAGATTTTTCAGTGTATATCAACATAATCTTTTTGGGTTTCCTGAGAGCTTTGCAACGACGTAACATGCAAGCAGAGTTGATCATTTTTTCGAGACTTGCTATTTTTGAGCCAGTGCTTGCATGTTGATAATTTTTCTGAGTTTTTATGGGTTTTTCAAGATCTCTCGAGCAATGTGACATGCAAAATCATCTGGTAGATAGTTGGTCACTTTTTTAGCCACTTACTATTTTTAGCAAGTTCACTTCGGTAGCTACCCAACACTTCAGAATCACGAACCCGATGACATGCAGCAGAAACAAAGATAAACGAAGGTCATTTGAGGCACATGCAAGATGAATTAGAGTTTCCAGCTTCGGGACCCAAAATGAGAGGTCAAACTCCAAATTTTCCAAAAGCCAAGGTATCCCATCATGATCAACACCTTTCAAGGAACCCGCTGGTAAAATTTGAAGGCAATCAAAGCACTTACTATTTATAGTAAGCCACTTCTGAAATAGACTATAAATAGTAAGTCAGCAGCAGGCGCCAATGGGAACGAACAAGTCTACCGATGAGGGTCACGACATTCGAATTTCAAGTCAAACGGAGTTGTGGAAGTCTCAAAATCAAGCAGTTGCTATAAATAGTAAACCACCTCTAGAAACATGCTATAAATAGTAGGTCAGTGTGAGACATCAGTGTAAGTAGTCCAGGCAAGTGATGAAGACCCCATGGCACGAATTTCAAGTCAAATGAAGATGTAGAGATTCAAAAATCAAGAACTTACTATTTTTAGCAAGCCTATGCAGAGGAATTAGGCTTTCCTAAAATCAAGGGCAAAACACGACATTCACGCAGAAGCACTATCCAGCCACAATAGACATCCTTAAGGCAATCAACATGCAAAATTTGAGCACATTTTGAGCAATTACTATTTTTAGTAAGTTGCTAAAAATAGCAGGTACAAGCAGGTATCAAACGCCAGCAACTCAATCACATCATGAAGTTTGAGATAAAGTGAAAATCAAGCTTTTGGAGCTATAAATCAGCTTAAAATGCAAAATTTGAGAAACTTTCTAAAAATAGAAAGCTAGGGCAAGCCAAGGCCACGTAATCAAATCACTTCAAATCAGACGAGAGCTTTGAAATTCATCTAAGTTTGCTAAAATTGAAGCTACCCATGTCAAATGTGCCCTTGCTAGCTGAAAGTAAGGTGAAATTCACTAAGTCTGGAAAATTACAAGCTTTGGGGTCAAAATGCGCTCAAGGAGAGGATGAAGTGATGGAAAATTCTCTAAGTATTGAAAATTTGAAGCACACACCCTTATATGCACCTTGAGAAGAGGATGAAGTGATGAAAAATTCTCTAAGACATTTAAATTTGAAACACACCCCTCTAATAGCGCCTTGACTTGTGAAGAGGGTGACTAAAAAGGTTTAAGTATTGGAAATTTGAAGCAAGACCCCCTATATGCACCTTGCCTTGCATGGAGAAGAGTGTAATGATCCAGACTATTTTTTTTTTGTTTTTTCAAATGCAATTACAATCAACATGCACCCGTTAAGATTAGCTCTAAAACCAAAACATTGTGAAAGCAAATCTAACCAAGGATGTCCACCAGGATCCCGATGTGGGCAAGGTGTGAGCATATGGTCAAAGGATCTAATGCAGATGCAAACTGGAAGGGAACTCTAACCAAGAATGCGTCTAGGACATATGAGCATATGGTTAGAGGGTCTAATGCAAGATGAGCTGAAGTAACTCTAACCAAGGATGGCACCGGTGATGGTGAGCATATGGTTAGAGGGTCCCTAAAACTACTAACTGAAAGTAAATAGGCGGCAAGCCAACCTCTTCCACTTATTCAGCAAGAAGTACAATAAAGTAGTGAAAGATAGAAGGAGAATTGTTGATAGTACTACTAATTAGCTTACAATATGTTAGAATGCTTGCCAAAGCCCAGTAATTCAAGTTCTTCAATGCTGCAATAATATATAAGACTTCCTCAATGCTTAACAAGCTTCTCTAGACTCAAACTCCTCACAAAATTGCACTTATATATGACTGATATGATAGACCAGCGACTGAAATGAAGCAACCAACAATTGCATCACTCAACTAAATGCACATATCTAACTCATAACTCACTCAAATGATGAGATTTCAAATGCAAAATGCTCTAAGGAGGATGGGGCCCAAGTTAAGACACTAAAACCCACCCAAAATTCCTTTATTTATTTTTGTACAAAAACCCAAGCTCTCCCAAATGGTACGACCCAGCAGCAAGGGAAATTTTGCTTTAGAAAATTCAAATCTACATTAAAAAATCCACAATTTTGCAAGAATGGTCGCCCCACATAGAGAAAAGGATTTATGCAATGCCCAAAATAATAATATTTTTATTTCAAGAGATATGAGCAATTCTTACAATCAGCTATGACATTTAGCAACTCCAAAATGAGACAGAAATATAAAACTTAGAACTCCAAAATGCAAGATACTCAACTGAAATGCAAGACAAACCTATTACAAACTATCTCTCAACTAGTTGCTATCTTTCAAGCAAGAAGATGAGTCATTACTAGGAGGTATGCTTTCCTTGAAGTGTGTGCCTGAAGACAATCCAGCAGCATAATGGTATGGTAGACAAAAGATGATCAAATGAAGAGTCGAGGCCTGCATATATAGACTTGAGGAGAATCTTCTAGAAGCTTCAAGAAGGGCGCCCAAATTCAAATTTAACTTCAACTCATTTCCCTCCAAAGGTGGCGTCCTTTTTCTCATAAGGCAATATTTCACTTTTATAAAAATTAATTTTTGTCCCTCAAGTAGGCGTCCCATTTCTCCAACCCTTAATTTGGCCTTAAAATATAAATTAACTCCTAATGAGACATTCACCCATAAAGTCCTCCTTTTTAAAACAGCATAAAGTTATAATGCTAGGCCAAGGGGTTATAATATTAAAATATAACATTATAATATGAAAATAACTTATCTCACCAGAAAATGCATCCAAAGGCCAAAAATTAAATTACCAACTGAACTAGTTGAAGATGAGAGCCAACTGCACTGTAGCCAACAAGACCACTGCCAAAAATAGAATTTACTAAAAATAGTAAATTCATGAAGTTACTAAGATCACCAAACAAACTATACCACTACAAAGCTCTCTGAAAACACAGAAAGAATCTGCAATCCAATTTCCAAACTTCAAGCAACAACCTCCTCAAAAATAGGAAACCCTAATTTCACCATTCGAGTAGCCTACCGGTCTTTGGAATAGGCCAAAAATCAATTGAAGCGATCACATTTGGGAAGGGGACATAACAAAGAGTTGAAATTTTTTCTAAGTGCTTCAAACTCAAAGCTTGACCCTTCATTTGTGCCCAAGGAGAGAAGAAGATGGCTGAAAAGTTTCAAAGTGTTTGAAATTTGAAGTAGGCCCCTTCATTTGTGCTTTGAGAAGAAAAGGAGATTTGAAATTTCACTAAGGCATAAAAAAAATGGAAGCTCAAGGCCTCATATGCGCCCTTGCTAACTAGAGGGTAAGGAAATTCACTAAGTGGGGAAAATTTGAAGTACACCCCTCTATATGCACCTTTGACTTGAAGGAGACTAAAGAATAATCTAAGTATGGTAAACTTGAAGCTCAAGGCCTCATATGCACCCATGAAGAAGAGGGGATCTTTAAAAATATTCTAAGGCGTTCAAACTCAAATCTTGACCCTCTATTTACGCCTAAGGAGAAGAGAAGCTCGAAAAATTTTCAAGTGTGAAAAATTTGAAGTAGAGAGGGTCATTTGCGCCCAAGGAGAAGAAGATGGCTAAAAAGTTTCTAAGTATGAAAAACTTGAAGTAAGCCACCTTATTTGCGCCCTTGACTTGGAAATCCTCTAAGGCATGGAAAAATGACCCCTCATATGCACCTTGAACTTAGAAAAGGCCTTGAAAATTTCCAAGGTGTGGGAACTAGAAGCTTGCCTAAGTAAATGTGCCCAAGCTTGAAAGAGGAGAACTTAAAATTTTCGAAGACAAGTGTTGTAAATTGAAAGCCCCAGAGGTCATATGCACCTAGCAAGGAGAAAAGGCCTTGAAATTTTTTAAGGCATGGGAATTAAAAGCACAACACTCCAAATGTGCCCAAGGAGAGGGAGGTTGATGAAATGTCGAAGGCATGAAATTGAAAGTACCTCCACCTAAATGCACCTAGAGAATCTAAGTGTTTGAAAGTTGAAGGGCCACCTCTTGAATGTGCCCACCTTGTTAAATTGGAAACTTGCCTAGTGAAATGCGCCACAAAATGGTAGGGGGGTCAAGTATGCCTAAGTGTCAAAGGGGGGTAAGTTGATAAATTCTCTAAGTCATTGAAATTAGAAGTAGCCCCCCTCTTATGCACCCAACATTGCAAGGAGTGTGTAGATTTTTCTAAGGCAAGTAAAATAGAAGTCTAAAGTGTGAAATGCACCAAGCTTGAGAAGTGAATTTGAAAATTTATCTAAAGCATATAAATTTAAAGTGAGACTCCCTATGTGCGCCTAAGGTAAAGAGGGTGAATTAAATATTCTAAGGGGTTGCAAATTGAAAGCTCAACCATAGAAATGCGCCTTGGCTAGAGAAGTTGAGTTAAAAGTTGACTAAGTGTTGGCAATTGAAAGTAAGACCTCCAAAATGCGCCCTTGGAAGGAGATACCATAAAGAAATTTCCTAAGTCATTGAAATAAAACTACAAGGGGTCAAATGCGCCCAACTAGAAGGTGGGAGATGAAAAAGGCCTAAGTGTTGAAACTTGAAGTATGACCCTTTATGTGCACCCAAGAGGATTTTGATAAGGGAAAATTGGTTAAGGCGTGTAAACCCAAAGTGTGAAGGCTCAAATACGCCCTTGAGGATGGAGACAATTAGAAATTTATCTAAGGCATTTGGATTAAAAAATTCAAGAGTGAATATACACCTATCATGAAGTTTGAATTTTTTTGAAGTGAGAAATAAAGGTTGGCCTAGTGAAAAATGCCTCATGCTGGAGAAATTAAATAAACTTCAATTAAAATTATTTTCCAAACTTAAAAAAATCAAATGTCCCCCTTTGGTTAGACACATGAGATTTTGAAGTTGAGAGATATTTATCAAGGGGAAATTTATTTTGGAAAATGTTCTGAGAGGAAAATAATTTTGCCTAGTGATTTTAAAATGTTGGAGCTCATGATCAAAATATAAATTTTTCTAAGGCACTGGTGAAGGAAATAAATAAAATTTTCTCAAGTGAAATAAAAAGGCATTGAGATTAAATTTTAATAATAAATACGCCTTTGTTCAAAGATGAATTTTAATGCTGGAGTAATTTTAATAAATTTCTCAAAAATGTTTCAGTCAACTAAAAGTAACTTGGAGTCGAGGAGGGAAATTTTAAATTCAAATGAGGAAAGAATCTCCCAGAATAGTAAATTTCTATGATGACTCTATGACAACTGAGAATATTCCCTTCTGAATTGGAAATTTTCTAAGTAGTGGGGGAGTGAATTAATGACAACTGCTAAACTAGGCGCCTGCTTTCAGGTATATAAACTCTGAAGATATTTGTTTTTCTTCACAAACTGCAGAGTTGAAAATTGTGCTAAAGCTGAAAGTGATTGTTGAGCAAATGAGAAATTTCTAAGTTGAGAGGATTTTTTTTCTCTAAGTGCTAAAGTTGAGGGTGTTGAAGTTGAAGTGAGTGAGTGCAGAGAAAAATAAATTATGAAGTAAGAGTGTTGAGCTTGATTTTTCGAAGTGTTGAAAGCGATATTGTTGCAAGTTGCTAAAGCTCAAAGTTTAAATTTCGGTGTTATAATTCTTGAGGTTTGGAGTTGACGTTTTAATGCTGAAGATTTTTATTTTTGAAGCTAACTCCACTTGCCAGCCATCTAACAATAATTTTATTTTCTAAGATAGAATTATAATGCTTGAATTTTATTTTGCAGATGGCTGAAATTCGAAGAGGAGATGCTGCCGGAACAAGCAAGGATGTAAGCAGAGCTGGAAATGTTGAAGGTGGCAAGGAGAATGCCTCCAGGCAGGTGATAATCAAACAGCTAAAGAAGTCATTCATCCCTTAATCAAAGTTTGTGTCAAAGCTAGGAGGTTTGACTGATACCAACTTGGGATCATTCAACCTCAAAGCATTCAAAAGGAGAATATACAGGCAAGGTGGTTATCCTCCATCAGTGACTTCGTACAATATTGTGAGAATAAATCCCTTCTTGTTGTGGTGGAAAATTATATTAGCACTAATTTCTATGCACATCATTCCCATTATTATTTGAGTCTTGAGTTGTCTTTAACTAGAATGAAGTGAAATCTGAAAATATCATTCCATTCAAAAAGTGTGTTGCATGAATACTAAAGTAGACTTGAAAATTGTCCTTGTTTTTCATGCTTATATTTGGATAATGTTAAAGTAATTTGATTACACTAAATGCACATTTTGAGTCTCTCAAATCCATTATATCATCTTATGCAAACAAAACATCAAAACCATCAAGCAATCAACAAGTACAGAAACTAAAAGATAGTTGCCCAACAAATTCTCTAAGGGACAAACCAAAAATTTAAAGCCAAAAATTGCAAGGTATATTTCAAACACAGAGTACAAGAAAGAAGAATAATATAACTAATAAATGTAAACTAATATAACAGTGAAATGATGGGTTAGAAAGAAGAATGCCAACCTACTGAAGGTCCAATTCTCTAGCAAGCTCCTCAGGATTGGATTGCACCTACACACACAGTAACAAAAAGAATGTTGTGACTCAATTTTTAGGTTTTCCCTAGTCAAAATTCTGCTTTTGTGTTCCCACCTCCACAAACAACCGCTAAACCAAAAGATGTAAAAAAATTATAATGAAATAGAGAGAATAGACACAAAATAGTAGAGAGCAAACACAATATATATGCTACTCTACAAGTAAGATAATGCAAATAAGCCAATATCACCTTCCTTTCTACGAGCTCGTGAAGCTGAGAGGGGAAGGAGAAGAACAAGATCACCACACCAATGAAGTAGAGCTATGACAACCTGCAATGACAATGTCATTGGAGCAGTAAGAGTGGCGTAGATTGAAGTATGAAGTTGACAGGAGCAAGAGAGAGTGATGGAGAAGCAAGGAGTGATAGAATGAGCTAGAGAGTTAATAAAATGAAGAGAGAGCTTGAGAGAGTTGGAAATACAGAATACAACAAGAAGAATACAACAACTAATAAATGTAAACTAATCTAACAATGAAATGATGAGGAAGAAAGAAGAAGAATGCCAACTTATTGAAGGTACAGTTCTCCAGTAAGCTCCTCATGACAGGATTGCACAGACACATATAGTAGGAAAAAAATGTTCTGGTTGTGTTTTGAGGTTTGCCTTAGTCAAACATCCACTTTGGTGTTCCCACCTCCATAGACAGCTGATAGAACACAAGATGTAGAAAAATGATAAATAAATAGAGAGAATAGACACATCATAGTAGAGAGAAAAGACAATCTAGATGACGATCTACAAGTAAGATAATGCAAATAAGAAAATAAGTCAATATCACCTCCTTTTATATGATATTGTCAACCTAAAAGGGGAAGGAAAAGAACATAACCAGGCCAATGAAGTACAGCTATGACAACCTGCAATAACAATGGTGTTGGAGCAGGAAGAGTGGCATAGAAGAGAAGTATGAAACTGAAAAGAGCAAGAGAGACTGATGGAGAAGCAAGGAGTGATAGAATGATCCAGAGAGTTGATAGAATGAAGAGAGAACAAGAGAAACTTGGAAATGCATAATACAACAAGAAGAATACTATAACTAATAAATGTAAACTAACAGTTGATAGACCACAAGATGTCTAAAAATGATAAAGAAATAGAGAGAATAGACACAAGATAGTATAGAGAAAAGACAAGCTCGATGCTACTCTACAATTAAGATAATCCAAATAAGAAAATAAGACAGTATCACCTTCCTTTCTATGAGCTCATGAAGTTGAGAGGGGAAGGAGAAGAAAAAAGATCATTATGCCAATGGAGTAGAGCAATGACAACCTGTAATGACAATGGCATTGGAGAAGCAAGAGTAGCGTAGAAGTGAAGTATGAAGCTAACATGAGCAAGAGAGAGTGATGGAGAAACAAGGAGTGATAGCATGACCTAGAGAGTTGATAGAATGAAGAGAGAGCTTGAGAGACATGGAAATGAAAATACAATAAGAAGACTACTATAACTAATAAATGTAAACTAAACTAATAGCAAAATGATGGTGAAGAAAGAAGAATAATGCCAACTTACTGAAGGTCCAGTTCTCCAAAAAGCTCCTAATGATCAAATTCCACCTCCACAAAAAGTAATAAAAAAAATGTTGTGGCTGTGTTTTGAGGTTTGCCTCAATCATACTTCAACTTTGGTGTTCCCACCTCCACGGACAGCCAATGGACCACAAGATGTAGAAAAACAATAAAGAAATAGAGATAATATACACAAGATAGTAGAGAGCAAAGACAATCTAGATGCTACTCTAAAAGTAAGATAATGCAAATAAGAAAAAAGAAAATCTCACCTTCGCTTCTACGAGCTTGTGAAACTGAGAGGGGACAGAGAAGAACAAGATCACCATGCCACTAGAGCATAGCTACGGCAACCTATAATGACAATGGCACTGGGGCAGCAAGAGTGGCATACAAGTGAAATATGAAGCTGACAAGAACAAGAGAGTGTGATGGAGAAACAAGGAGTGATAGAATGGACTAGATAGTTGATAGATTGATAAGAGAGCATAAGAGAGTTGGAAATGCATAATACAACAACAGTACTATAACAAATAAATGTAAACTAATATAACAGTGAAATGGTGAGGAAGAAAGAAGAATGCCAAATTACGAAAGGTCCAATTCTCCAACATGCCCCTCATGATCGGATTGCACCTACACACAAAGTAACAAAAAAATGTTTTGAGGTTTACGTCAATCAAACATCCGCTTTGGTGTTTCCACCTCCATAGACAATCGATAGACCACAAGATGTAGAAAAAAGATAAATAAATAGAGAGAATCGACACAAGATAGTAGAGAGCAAAGACAATCTAGATGCTACTCTACAAGTAATATAATGCAAATAAGAAAATAAGCCAATATCACCTTCCTTTCTATGAGTTCATGAAATTGAGGGGCAAGGAGAAGAACAAGATCACCACAACAATGGAGTAGAGCTATTACAACTTGCAATGACCATGGTGCTAGAGCACCAAGAGTGACATAGAAGTGAAGTATGAAGCTGACAGGAGCAAGAGAGAGTGATGGAGAAGCAAGGATTGATAGAATGAGCTAGAGAGTTGATAGAATGTAGAGAGAGTGTGAGATAGTTGGAAATGCAAAATATAGCAAGAAGAATACAATAACTAATAAATATAAGCTAGTCTAATAGCGAAATGACAGGAAAGAAAGAAGAAAAATGCCAACATACTGAAGGTCCAACTCTCCAACAAGCTCCTTATGGTCGAATTGTACCTAAAAAAAAATGTTGTGCCTATGTTTTGAGATTTTCCTTAGTCAAACTTTTTCTTTGGTGTTCCCACCTCCACAAATAGCAAATAAACCACAAGATGTAGAAAAATCATAAAGAAATATGGAGGTTAGACACAAGATGGTAGAGAGAAAAGGCAATCTAGATGCTTATCTACAAGTAAGATAATACAAATAAGAAAATAAACCAATATCACCTTCCTTTCTACGAGTTCATGAAGCTAAGAAGGGAAGCAGGAAAACAAGATCACCATGCCAATGGAGTAGAGCTATGACAACCTGCAATGACAATGGCATTGGAGCAGCAAGAGTGGCGTGGAAGAGAAGTGTGAAGCTGACAGGAACAAGAGAGAGTGGTGGAGAAGCAAGGAGTGATAGAATGAGCTAGAGAGTTGGTAGAATGAAGAGAGAGCTTGAGAGAGTTGGAAATGTAGAATATAGCAAAAAGAATATGATCACTAATTAATGTAAACTGATCTGACAACAAAATGATGAGGTAGAAAGACAAATAATGCCAACCTACTAAAGTAGTTCTCCTGCAAGCTCCTCATGATCAGATTGCACCCACACACAATAACAAAAAAAATGTGGTTTTGTTTTGTGGTTTGCCTCAGTCAAACTACCTCTTTGGTGTTCCCACCTCCATCGACAGCTAATAGACCACAAGATGTGGAAAAATGATAAAGAAATAAAGAGAATAGACACAACATGGTAGAGAGCAAAGGCAATCTAGATGCTGCTCCACAACTAAGATAATGCTAATAAGTAAATAAGAAAATATTACCCTATTTTCTACGAGTTTGTTAAGCTAAGAGGGGATTGAGAAGAACAAGATCACCATGCAATAGGAGTAGAGCTATGACAACCTGCAATGACAATGGTGTTGGAGTAGCAAGAGTACCATAGAAGTGAAGTATGAAGCTGACAGATAGTAGAGAGCAAAGACAATAAGATGCTACTCTACAAGTAAGCTAATGCTGATAAGTGAATAATCCAATATCACCTTCTTTTCCACAAGCTCATGAAGCTAAGAGTGGAATGAGAACAAAAATATCACCATGCCAATAGAGTAGAACTATGACAATGTGTAATGACAATGGCGTTGGAGCAGCAAGTGTAGCATAGAAGAGAAGCATGAAGTTGACATGAGCAAGAGAGAGTGACGGAGAAGCAACGGGTGATAGAATGAGCTAGAGAGTCAATAGATTGAAGAGAGACCTTGAAAGAGTTGGAAATGTAGAATACACATAGAAGAACACTATATCTAATAAATGTAAACTCATCTAATAGAGAAATGACAGGGAAAAAATTAGAAGAATGCCAACTTACTAAAGGTCCAGTTCTCTAATAAGCTCCTCACGATTGCGTAATGCTACTCTAGACACAAGATAGTAGAGAGCAAAGACAATCTAGATGTTGCTCTACAAGTAAGATAATGCATATAAGAAAATAAGCCAATGTTGCCTTCCTTTCTACAAGCTCGTGAAGCTCAAAGGTGAAGGAGAAGAACATCACCATGCCAATAGAGTAGCTACAACAACTTGCAATGGCAATGGCACTAGAGCAGCAAGAGTGGTGTAGAAGTGAAGTATGAAGATGACAAGAGCAAGAGATTGTGATTGACAAGCAAGGAGTGATATAATGAGCTAGAAATTTGATAGAATGATGAAAGAGCGTGTGATGTAGTAGAATCATGTGACTGTTGTTCTTGAAGGTCCAAGAGACCTAGTTGATGTTTTAAGGACTATTTTTTTCAATGAGTCCTACTTGTATGTCAAGAAAGGATAAAAAAAATGGTGTTACAAAACCATATATATAATCTTTTGTAATGTTTTCTAGCCTAGGTGTGGTATAGGGTTAAAAGTTACACAAAAAAGGGCATAAATTTCAAGTTTAATGACATGGATATTTGGGCGTTTGAAGAAAAAGGGCTTATGCTCGACTTGTAACTACTTTTATCAGAGTTCTTTGATGTTAATTCAATAAAGATACATACTCCAAGATGTTGAGGAGTAAGATTTCAAAAAATACCTTGTTATTTGCAAATTTATGATAGCTTTTCTAAAAAATAGGAAAGGACGGTTTGGTACGCATCCATACAATCAAGTTGTAGGTCTATATTTACGTGAGATGATAATGGCATGTCTTAAGATTCAAATGAAACTTCTTTGAGGTGATTTCATTGAGTTTTTCTCAAGTTTTGATCAAAATAATGCTCACTACTCTATTTAGAAACTAGGGTTTTCGGCTATAGAAAAAAATTCATATATTTTTATTTGGTAAGTGAAAAAACATAAATTTTTGTTTGATCCTCTATTAGGGTCCTGGTTAAGTGATCACCAATTTTGGGCTCCATATCTATTGGTTTGCATGAGTTATTTGGGACTATTTACTAGAAATCCTTGCCAAAAAGATTGTCATAACCCTAAAACAATTACAGTTTGTTGAAAATTTGAATTGTTTGAGATTGTCAAACAAGGTAAAGGTTTGTGGAGGTTCTATAAGGCATGTTAAAAGTGTTCAACCCATCAAAGGCATCAAAATTAAGTTTTGTTATGTTGAGACGCCAGTCTTTCCAAGGAAATAAGGGTTTAAAGCCTAGTAATGAAAGGCTTATAGGTTAGATTACAAGTACTAGTTGAAACCTTACTAAAAGTGAATCTTTTATAAATTTTAATGAATGTTATAAGCACCTTTAAGGCATCAAGAATGAGTTTTGTCATGACAAGTATCAATTTGGGTCTAAATTGAGGGTTTAAGGGCTAGTAGAATAGGGTATCACCTATCTTCCATATAAGGGTCAGTCAAACTTTTGGAAAGTTGTTGTTTAAGTTTCTTCCTCTACATCAATGTGAGAGACTTGGAAATGCCGAATACAAAAAGAACAATACTATAACTAATAAATGTAAACTAATCTAACAACGAAATGACAAGGAAGATAGAAGAAGAATGCCAACTTACTGAAGGTCCAGTTTGTAATGAACCAGACCAATTTTTTCAAATTTTACAATGAACAATCCAGTACAACAAGAACCCATTAAAGGTTAGTTCAAAACATAACCAGCAATTAAAGAAAGATTCAACGCCAAGAATGTTCTTTCCGACCCGAGTAGGGTAAGTAGCTACCATATGATGGAGTAACAGAAAATAAATACAATGCTGAAAGACTTAACACCATGGATGTGCTTTCAGACCCAAGTAGGGCAAGTAGTGACCATCTGGTGGAGTAACAAAGTAAATAAAATACTGAAAGAAAGCTCTACCACTTATTCAGCGAGAGTGAATACAATGTAAGAAGTGAAAAACTTTAGTTCCCTTCTTGGCAGAATACCATCCAAGAACTTTAAGTGTGTAGTTCATTCACCCATCTCTGGCGGTAAACCATCCAAAGATTATTAGGTTTGCTGCTCTAAAACTAAGTAATTGCAAAATATAAAAATGACTGAAATAGTACTACTATTCACAGCCTTACAATGCACAATCTATAGATTACAAAGTGTTACAAACTGTTAAACCAAAGCAACAACTAATAGAATGTTGTTCCAACTTATTTGACTTCACAATATTGATAAAACAATGCTTGAACTGAACTTCTGGAAGTCTGATATAAAATTAGCAATTCTGGAAACACCAACTAGCAACACAATAACCCACTAAAAAGCTCATAACTCACTCAAAACCCAACCAAATCACTTGAAACCTAGTGCAAACGAGAGCTAGAAAGCTGAAAATGAAAATAAGACTGAGAAACTACTGAAAAAATATGATATTATTTTATGGCACAACTCCCAAGATAGCCCAGCAAGATACAATCTCCAGTGAGGGGTGATTTTACAAGATAAAATAACACACTCAACATAAAAATCTGCAACTTGGCATAGAGGGGCGCCCAAGGCTGCAAAACAGATTTGTTAAATACACATAACAAAACAAAAATCATATAAAGACTTCTAAGCAAAAATGACTTCCAGCTATGCTAAATCAACAAACTCCAAAAATGCCCAAAACATAATAGACTCCAACTATAAGCTCTATTTGCATTCTCTGATTGAGAAGCAACCACAAATTAGCTAGATGTTATCTCTCAAACATGAAGACTAATCATTGCTAGGAGGTATGCATTCCTCAAAGCACTTTGCATGTATTCATTCCAGCAGCATAACATTAGGGTAGATGTAAGATAACCAAAATAAAGAGAGGAAGTCTCCTTATATAGATTTTTGGAGAGAAACTCATGCAACTTCTAGAAGGTGCACCCCACAACACCTGGCATATATTTGACTTTTGACTAGTCTTCTTCAAATGGCGTCCCACATAAGAGAGGTGAGAAATAATATTAAATGACATGCCTTTTCCCAAGGTTGGCGTCCCTTTTCCTCTTGAGCATTTTTGAACCTTCAAAATATTTAATCTTTCACCTGATGATGCACTCACCCATAAAGTCCCCCTTTTAAAACAACATGAAATTATATAGCTAGGCCAAGGGGTTATAATGTTATAATATAAAATTATTTTAATTAAAATACTTATCTCTCCAGAAAATGCATGAAAAGGCCAAAACAATATTACCAACTGAACTACCAAAAGGGGAAAGCCTGCTGAGCTGATGCTGACTGGACCATTGCTAAAAATAGTAAATTCAGAAAGTCGCTTGGATCAAACTACATGCGACACCATTGTGAAGCTTTCTGAAAACCTGGAAAGAATCCGCAATCCAAAATTCCAAATTCCATAATGCAGTCGTCATAACTTGCTAAAAATAGTAAGTTTGGAAAGGTTGCCCGACGTTGTTGCATGTCATACCTCTGCAAAGCTCTCTGAAAACCCAGAAGGAATCCAAAATCCAAACAGCCAAACTCTAACATGCAAACCCTTTAATCTTCAAAAGAACCCACCAAATAGCCAGAAACCCTAATTCTGCCACTGACTAGCTGACAACACTCCAGGGATAGGCCATCAATCACTGAACAATGTAGTGCTAAAAATGGGGACATTACAGTTCACCCTTCCCAAAATTGCTTGTCCTCAAGCAATACCACCACAACTCCCAAAAAATTAAAACTGATCCATACCAAGACATGTATGATCCCAGGTTCCCAAGTCCATCTCAGGAATGACCCACCATGCCGATGCTGCACTATTCTGATCACATTAGTGAAAACATCATGTCGATGCTGCACTAACCTTTCTTGTAACTCCAAGGTGTTACCATCCATGATACTCAAACTAAAAGATCTCAAAGGACTGAGATCAATATCATGCAACGCCTCAAGTCCAAGATGCCCAAAGTCAACAGTATCAACCATACCACTGCCAACCCCAATTCTAGGGAAGAAGAAAGATAGACTACTCAACTCAAAATCAATCTCCTTAGCATACCTCCACATGGTAACAAATGAAACCCTGGCTGCAAATGTGACATCTTCATTTCTTCTTGCAAAGAGGAAAGCTATCCTTTGCAAGAACTCAACAAACTCAAACTCATGATTCCACATGAATTCCCTATGCCTCCACTGAATTATCATGGCACAACTATGAAGTCTGAAGAAGTTTCTCACAATTCCAACCCCAAGAGTCTCAAAATGTAGAATCAAGACATTGAACAGGATCTCAGCAGTAGGAGTCTCGAAATGCCAAGCCAAGTCGAGCGATGGTCTGTTGCTCCAATCATTTGTACAAGAATATGTACCAAGAAAACCATTAGAATTAGTATGGTTTCTTTCCAAATTCTGATCATGCTCAATCCACACTACCAATTCTCTTAGTTGAAGCCATAAATTGTCCCTCGAAAGAGATTGGAAGGTCTAAAATTGAATGAACCAGCAACCCAACAAGACTGAAATGATCAACTTGAAATCTGATTTTATGAAAATCAGCATCCAAGGAGATAGATAGTTGTTGCCAAACTGAAAATCAGCACCCAAAATATCATGTCTACTCATAGCTACAACTGAAAATAAACCCACTGAAGATCCCACCACAGCTAAGTACCAATCCTTGCTCAACTTTTCTTTCCAAAAATCCCATTGATCATTAGGAGTGAACTTCAAATGACTGATAAAGAAGGTAACAACATTCAAAGGATAGTGAATTTGAGGCTCATCACTCCAACATACCTTCTTGACACAAGTCAAAAGCAAGCTGATACTAGGGCCCCACATCATAAGTAAAGAAGAGCCATTCTACAAATGGAGAATTAGTTTTACTAGAACGCTTTGGGAAATACGTTCTATTTGAATCATCGCACCCTGAAACTCCAAGAAGTACTCAACAAAATCTGAATTCATTGAGAAAGTCAAATTCAAAATCATGAGAGAAGAACTGTTGGAAGGATTCAATGGACCCTTCATCAAACTCCATTATAAAATTAGTTATTCTTAGAGAAGATAGTGTAAGTAGGAAGTCCGATAGGAATCTGACAAGCATCCACATCAGAAAATGAATGAACTCTTCATCGGAGTGCCAATCATCCCTTTGTTGCCAATCAATATTAGTGACCTCATTCCACCACGCTTCTTGATTTTCCACCTCCTGAAGAATGGGGAGACTAGGATCAGTAGTGAAGTCTTCATCATGCAGCTCATGCATCCTCGTTCTATTATTAGAAGAAGTGCTATAACTTCCCTCTTCAACAATGATGTCATAAGAGATTTCCTCAAGGCTTGAGATCCCATCAACTACCTCAAAGGAATTTTTCTCATAAGCTTCCTCTTCACCTGGTTCAAAAAGGGGGTTGTCATACACTAGGAAGTCATTCCTTCCATCTTGCTGCTCCAAATCAGCACTAGTAATCTTTGACTTTCTTGTAAAACATTCAAGATCAAACTCTCCTTCAATATTATAGAGCTCTTTAATCACTTGCTCGATTTCTTCAACTCCATGTCCATTCTCTTGTTCCTTGGAAAGTTTGAAATCAGAAAACTGATCTTCTACCTCCGTTAATGCTACTTGAGTTTCTTCTAACATAGCGTTTGTTGATTCAAGCTCATGAGTAAGCTCATTAACCTTTCTCTATTTTCCTTGGAAAGCACTGAAGGACTTCTTTGCAAGCTCAATGGCATGATCCCAATCCTCCATCAAGTGTATGCAGTCTAATTTCAACATTTCCAAAGAGTCTCCGATAAGTTGCAAATTGAGAAGAGCAACTTCATCCTTAACTCCTCTTCTTCTTTCTTCAAGTTGAGCCTTCCAATAGAGATCTTCAATCAAACTGTGAGTGCGATCAAATTGGAATAGAACTCACACTTCCCTCTTAAGGGACTCTTTGACTTGATCCTCCCAATCAAGAATATGCAAAGATGGTGGATTGCAGGTTGATTGATTTTCAAAATCAGAACCTTGTTTTGTGCCTTCGCTGCCATCATAGTTGTTCCAGCTTTCATGTCTTTCTCCCTCCATTAGAGGAAAATGCTTAATGTCATGGAGAGGAACACATTCCACAATTTCTTCAACCCTAAGTTTGCAACCAACTTCATGCATTAAAAAATCAAATTCATGCTTGGTAACACCATTAAACTCTACATCTTCAAGAGCCATATGGTCTTCTAGCTCTTTTTCTTCATCACTGCCTCCTTGATCAATCATTATGTCAGCATCCAACCTACTCAAGGAATCATATTTGTCCACTATTCAGAAAGTTTCTGTAACCACATATTCCTCTTTAGTGGCTGCAACTACTTCAAAGAGATCATTATGGAGCTTTGCTAGACAGTCTTCTTCTTCAAAGGCAACTCCTCCAAGGGCTACCTCATAGTTTGCAATGCAATCTAATTTTTGATCTTCATCTGGATGAAAGGGGAATTCATCCCACACTGGTTCCTTATCTTTGCTAGATGACTCCACACCTAGATCCCAAATAGTAAGAGGTTGACTGTTTTGATCAAAAGGAAAGAGCTCTTCATGCTTCTTTTGGAGTGTTGACTCTTTGAATAGGTCACCACCCAATTCACTTAAACTATCATCCTCATAAATATTTATTTCCAATGGTTTGGTTTGATGATCAAACCCAAAACCACCCTTGACACCATCACTGTAATTAAGTAAAGAATCTCTAGTGCTAGATGTTTGGAAAACTTTATCATTCTTATCTTCAATGAACCCATCATCTATAGGTGTATTTCTGAACTCATCATGAATAGTCATACGCATGCCAAAAAGGTCTTCTTGATGACTTGTCATAAATTCATCTTGTGAAAACTCTTGAGGATTTTGAACAACAACAAGAGGAAAATTATCCATCACCAAATCTTCAACAAGGGGAGGTACAAACACATTGGAATCATTACCAACATCATCACTTTGGTAATGATCATAAGCTAATTCAAAGACACCAATAGTATTTCCTTCAACTTTCTCTTCTTTACTTGCTATCACATGCAAGTCAAGGGGCATATTATGAGGCTCTACCACACACTCTTCATTTGTCAAGGTACCTTCATCAAGCTCACGTTCATTTTGTTGTGATATGTGCACCTTGCTTGTGCCATCTTTAATGCTAAATGACTGATTTTTCTCTTCAACCAAAGCTTGTTCTGCTTCCCTTTTTATCATTTTCCTAATGTGATCCATAATCTCTGACTTTTCAGGCTTCAGTAATGCCACACAATTCAGATGGGAATCAAATGAAACATTGTACCTATAATCATCTGGCATGTTTTGATATTGCTCACGGAGTTTGGCAGCCTCATGTTCACATTGTCTTTTATACTGTTTGGCATATTCAATGAAATCCCTTACAACATCACCAACCTTTCCTTCCTCAGATACCATAGTTGAATCTGACTTCTCACGATCCCTGGACCTTAGAAAACGCAACATCTTTGAAACTTCTGAAAGATAAACTGAACCTTGTTCTGGCCTCTAGTGTAGAAACTGATTTCTCTGTCATTCAATTGTCAACTAAACCTTGATGGGCACAGGATGGCAGGATGTATGGCTCTGATACCACTGTAATGAACCAGACCAATTTTTTTAAATTTTACAATGAGCAATCCAATACAACAAGAACCCGTTAAAGGTCAGTTCAAAACATAACTAGCAATTAAAGAAAGACTCAATGCCAAGAATGTGCTTTCCAACCCAAGTAGGGTAAGTAGCTACCATATGATGGAGTAACAGAAAGTAAATACAATGCTAAAAGACTCAACACCATGGATGTGCTTTCAGATCAAAGTAGGGCAAGTAGCGACCATCTCGCAGAGTAACAAAGTAAATACAATACTAAAAGAAAGCTCTACCACTTATTCAATGGGAGCGAATACAATGTAAGAAGTGCAAAGCTTTAATTCCCTTCTTGGCAGAATACCATCCAAGAACTTTAAGTGTGTAGTTCATTCACCCATCTCTGATGGTAAACCGTCCAAAGATTATTAGGTTTGCTGCTCTAAAACTAAGTAATTGTAGAATATAAAAATGACTAATATAGTACTACTATTAACAGCCTTACAATGCACAATCTGCATATTACAAAGTGTTACAAACTGTTAAACCAAAGCAACAACTGATAGAATGTTGTTTCGACTTATTTGACTTCACAATATTGATAAAACAATGCTTGAACTGAACTTCTGGAAGTCTAATATAAAATCAGCAATTTTGGAAACACCAACCACCAACACAGTAACCCACTAAAAAGCTCATAACTCACTCAAAACCCAACCAAATCACTTGAAACCTAGTGCAAATGAGAGCTAGAAAGCTAACAATGAAAACAAGACTGAGAAACTACTAACAAACTGTGATATTATTTTATGGCACAACTCCCAAGATAGCCTAGCAAGATACAATCTCCAGAGAGGGGCAATTTTATAAGATAAAATCACACACTCAACATAAAAATCTGCAACTTGGCATAGAG
Source organism: Sequoia sempervirens (assembly GCA_007258455.2). NCBI lineage: Eukaryota > Viridiplantae > Streptophyta > Pinopsida > Cupressales > Cupressaceae > Sequoia > Sequoia sempervirens. The sequence continues at coordinate 370,285,734 of VDFB02353493.1, forward strand.
GGGCGCCCAAGGCTGCAAAATAGATTTGTTAAATACCCAGAACAAAACAAAAATCATACAAAGACTTCTAAGCAAAAAGGATTTCTAGCTATGCTAAATCAGCAAACTCCAAAAATGCCCAAAACATAATAGACTCCAACTATAAGCTCTATTTGCATTCTCTGATTAAGAAGCAACCACAAATCAGCTAGATGTTATCTCTCAAACATGAAAACTGATCCTTGCTAGGAGGTATGCATTCCTCGAAGCACTTTGCCTATATTCATTCTAGCAGCATAACAGTAGGGTAGATGTAAGATAACCACAATAAAGAGAGGAAGTCTCCTTATATAGATTTTTTGAGAGAAACTCATGCAACTTCTAGAAGGTGAGCCCCACAACACTTGGCATATATTTGACTTTTGACTAGTCTTCTTCAAATGGCGTCCCACATAAGAGAGGTGAAAAATAATATTAAATGCCATGCCTTTTCCCAAGGTTGGCGTGCCTTTTCCTCTTGAGCATTTTTGAACCTTCAAAATATTTAATCTTTCACCTAATGATGCACTCCCCTTTTAAAACAACATGAAGCTATACAGCTAGGCCAAGGGGTTATAATGTTATAATATTACATTATTTTAATTAAAATACTTATCTCTCCAGAAAATACATCAAAAGGCCAAACCAATATTACCAACTGAACTGCCAGAAGAGGAAAGCCTGCTGAGCTGATGTTGACTGGACCATTGCTAAAAATAGAATTTACTAAAAATAGTAAATTTGGAAAATCGCTTGGATCAAACTACATGCAACACCATTGCAAAGCTTTCTGAAAACCTAGAAAGAATCCACAATCCAAAATTCCAAATTCTAGAATGCAGCCGTCATAACTTGCTAAAAATAGTAAGTTCAGAAAGGTTGCCTGACGTTGTTGCATGTCATACCTCTGCAAAGCTCTCTGAAAAACCAAAAGGAATCCAGAATCCAAACATCCAAACTCTAACATGCAAACCCCTAAATCTTCAAAAGAACCCACCAAATAGCTGGAAACCCTAATTCTGCCACTGACTAGCCGACAGCACCCCAGGGATAGGCCATCAATCACTGAATAGTGTAGTGCTAAAAACGGGGACATTACATAGTTGTCTATCAAGCCCCTCACGATCGGATTGCAAATACACACACAATAGCAAAAAAAATGTTGTGGTTATGTTTTGAGGTTTTCCTCAGTCTAACTTCCGATTTGGTGTTTCCACTACCATAGACAGGTGCTAGATCACAAGATGTACAAAAACGATAAAGAAATAGAGAGAATACACACAAGATAGTAGAGAGCAGATATATTCTATATGCTACTCTACAAGTAAGATAATGCAAATAAGAAAATAAGCCAATATTAGCTTCCTTTCTACAATCTCGTGAAGCTAAGAGGGGAAGGAGAGAAACAAGATCACCACACCAATGGAGTGAAGCTATGAATACCTACAATGACAATGGCGTTGGAACAACAAGAGTAGCGTAGAAGTGAAGTATAAACCTAACAAGAGTAAGAGAGAGTGATGGAGAAGCAAGAAGTGATAGAATGAGCTAGAGAGTTGATAGAATGAAGAGAGACCTTGAGAGAGTTGGAAATGAAGAATACAACAAGAAGAATACTATAACTAATAAATGTAAACTAATATGATAGTGAAATGACGGGGAAGAAAGAAGAAGAATGCCAATGTACTGAAGGTCCACCTCTCCAGCGAGCTCCTCACGATTTGATGGCGTTGGAGCAAGTAGAGTGGCATAGAAATGAAGTATTAAGTTGATAAGAGCCAGAGAGAGTGATGGACAAGCAAGGAATGATAGAATCAGCAAGAGAGATGATAGAATGAAGAGAGAGCTTGAGAGAGTTCAAAATACATAATACAACAAAAATAATAGTATAACTAGTATATCTAAACTATTCTAACAGCAAAATGATGGGGAAGAACGAAGAAGAATGCCAACTTACTAAAGATCTAGTTCTCTAGCAAGCTCCTCATGATCGAATTGCACCTATGCAGACAGTAACAAAAAAAATGTTGTGGCTATGTTTTGAGATTTGCCTTAGTCAAACTTCCACTTTGTTGTCCCCGCATCCACAAACAGCTGGTAAACCATAAGATGTAGAAAAGTGATAAAGAAATAGATAAAATAGACACAAGATAGTAGAGAGCAAATAGAATCTATATGCTACTCTACAAGTAAGTTAAATACAAATAATCAAATAAGCCAATATCACATTCCTTTCTACGAGCTCTTGAAGCTTAGAGGAGGAGAAAAACAAGATCACGACGCCAATGGAGTAGAGCTATGACAACTTGCGATGACAATGGTGCTGGAGGAGCAAGAGTGGCATAGAAGTGAAGTACGAAGCTGACATGAGCAACAAAGAGTGATGGAGAAGTAAGGAGTGATAAAATGAGCTAGAGTTGATACAATTAAGAGAGAGCTTGAGAGAGTTGGAAATGTAGAATACAACAAGAAGAATACGATAACTAATAAATGTAAACTAATCTGACAACAAAATGAAGGGAAAGAATAAGAATTCCAACTTACTAAAGGTCTACTTCTACAGCAAGCTCCTCAAGATCGGATTACACCTACACACACAGTAACAAAAAATATGTTGTGGCTGTGTTTTGTGGTTTTCTTCAGTCAAACTTCTGCTTTGGTGTTCCCATCTCCACAATCAGCCGATAGACCACAAGATGTAGAAAAATAATAAAGAAATAGAGAGAATAGACACAAGATAGTAGAGAGCAAACACAATCTAGATGCTACTTTACAAGTAAGATAATGCAAATAAGCAAATCAGCTAATATTACATTCCTATCCACCAACTCATGAAGCTGAGAGGGGAAGGAAAAGAGCAAGATTACCATGCCAATGGAGTAGAGTTATGACAACCTACAATGACAATGGCATTGTAGCAGCAAGAGCGGATAAAAAGTGAAGTATGAAGCTGACAGGAACAAGAGAGAGTGATTAACAAGCAAGGAGTGATGAATGAGCTAGAGAGTTGATAGAATGAAGAGAGAGCTTGAGAGAGTTGGAAATGTAGAATACAACAAGGAAACTATAACTAATAAATGTAATCTAATCTAACAGTGAAATGATGGGAAAGAAAGAAGAAGAATTCCAACCTACTGAAGGTCCAACTCTCCAAGAATCTCTTCATGATGTGGTGGTGCTGGAGAAGCAAGAGTGGCGTAGAAGTGAAATATGAAGCTGACAAGAGCAAGTGTGAGTGATGGAGAAGCAGTGAGTGATAGAATGAGCTAGAGAGTTGATATAATAAAGAGAGAGCTTGAGAGAGTTGGAAATGCAAAATACAACAAGAACAATACTATAACTAATAAATATAAACTAATCTAACAGCAAAATGATGAGGAAAAAATGTAATGCTAATTTTATAAAATAGTTATTTAAGCAATAGAAACGGATTTAATATAAGGAATATTAGAATTAAGATAATTCGAGTCAAGTAATTTTATCAACATAAATGTGAATAATCAATGTAACTATAAACATGTGATAATTAAGTAATTAACATAATAAATGGAATAACACCTCCACATAGATTAATCATAATAAAATCAAAATCATATAGACAATATTCCCAATATTATTGGATCAATGGTTTTCAATACTTATCTATAAATATATTTTGAGAAACTATTATACGACACTTAGGGGAATGGCTATAGATCTAGGCTCTTCATGACAAGGAGGCGCCCTTGGAGAAATCAGTTATTGCAAGGTACACCAACCTACCTCAAAGGGCCTTACAGTTAAACTACTTGCCTCCAAGGGCCTTACAGTACAGACTTGGACAAGACAATCCCAAGTGTAAATTGTACCCCGAGTTGGACACATGTTGTGTCCCCCATCTCTAATTGCCCCCCATTTCCAACCAAAGATCCTAACCTTCACTTCTTTCTACCTTCTTAATTTGTCTTTTCCTTTTTCTCTTCTCCCCTTGAATGTTCTCACCGCTTGGATGCTTTCTCACAAAAATGATTTTATAAGTTTTAAGGGATGGTTTCCAAACCATCACACCCTTTGTAATGAGCCAACCAATTTTTTCAATTTTTTCAATGAACAATCCAATACAACAAGAACCCATAAGGTTAGCTCAATCCAAAACCAACTGCTAGAAAGTAACTCTACCCCAAGAATGCACACTCAATCCCAGGATGGAAAAGGTGTTGTCATATGGCGTCCAGGATCATCAGTAACAATTGAAAGAGAATGCAATGTTGAAAGTAACCCAACCAAAGAATGTGCACTCAAGACCCGAGTTGGGTGAGGTGCTAACATATGGCGTTGGGGGCCTAATGCATTCGTGACGGCTCCGCCGATCAGTAGTATGGAAAATGCAGTAAAATGAAGATGGTGAGGCCTGTCTCTTCCACAATCGTCAGAATATGATTATGCAAATAAGTAAAATAGGTGTCATGGCCAACCTCTTCCATTATGAGTGGGAAGTACAATGTAAATTAGCAAAAAAATGAAAGATAGTTGAATAGTACTACTATAACAACATTACAATGAGATAGAAATCCTACAAATAACACTGTATTAAAGATGTCTCAATGCTGCAAATAATATTATTGATCTCAAAACTTCAAGGACTTTCCAGAACTGAAAACCCACTCCAAAACCTCTAACTTCTACTAACTGAAATATCAGACCAGCAACTAAAAACAACAAAACCAACAACTATGAAACTCAAAGAAATGCTCATAACTCACTCCAAACTAACCCAAATGACATGAGACCAAATGCAATGCACTCCTAGGGAGATGGAAACCAATCTAGAATTGAGAAACTACAACAAACTGGTGTTATTTTTTTTTTTCTAAAGTTTTCAATGAATTCTCAGGCAAGAATACAGCTTGATAAAGGGGCGACCAGCAAGAAAAAATCAAATACTTCACCAAAAATTCCCAAAACTTGCACAAAGGTGCACCCAAAGCCAAGGAAGAGATATGTTGAATACCTAGAACCAAACAAAATTCGCCCAAAGAGCTATGAGTGAAAATCTACTTCAGCTACACCCAAACTAACAACCTGTAAACTAACAAAACACACCCAAAGACATCAAAAAACATCAAAAGACTCTATTACAATATGCTCAATATGCTCTCAAGAGTTAATAATAGCCTCTAACTTAGCTAGTTGCTATATTTCAAGCAAGAAACCAAGCCCAAGCTAGGAGGTATGCATTCCTCGAAGCAAACCACTCACCATTTTGGTAGCATAACATTATAATTTCTTCATGGATGCAAAAAAAAGAGCCCAGCATTCTTATTTATAGATTTTTTGTCTACAAATTCAAATTCATTTCCCTCCAAGATGGATGCCTAATCCAAATTCACATTCACCTTGCAATGTTCTGCCAATTTTCATTTCATTTCACCTTTTCCCAAGTCGTCCACTTCATGAAGACATAACACTTTATTAAAAATATCAATAAAGTGTAATGTGGCATCCAAAAAGTAATAAAGTGAAACACTTTATAAATAATATATCTCCTCAAAATATTATCTCATTTGCATTTCATTTCCCCATGCCTCCAAGATGTCCAACATCAAGAAAGAAATATACTTTATTAAATTTGCTAATAAAGTATAAAATGGTGTCCAAATATAATAAAGTGAATGACTTTAATAAAATCACTTATTTCTCCTTAAGGCGTCCATCATGCCTTATAAAAATTCACTTTATTAAAATATTTTACCTCCACAAGTGAAGCTCAGACCTACCAAAAATAGCTCAAAAGTACTAAAAATTCAAATTGCTCCAACTGACCTACCAGAAATAGACTTGGAACTGGCTTGCTGAAAACCTATTGAAAATAGCACCAAGGGTGTTGGAAACCAAACTGCTCAAACTGACCTACCAGATATAACCACTGAACTAAATTGCGAGTGCCAAGTCGAGTCACCTTGGCCGAGTCCTAGGGGCTCGAACTCGGACTCGATCGAGCCTTGCCAAGTCCTGGCTAGACTCATCGAGTTTGGTGGACTCACCAGACTCGTGGAGTCTAAGAGAGTCTTGTCAACAGGACTCGGCAACAGGCAGGGTTTGAAAAGTGCAAAAAATTACTTGAAATTTAGAGTTAAAACTTATTTTTTTTACTTATTGTGAATTCAAAATGATGTATGCCATGAAAGTTTGTATGGTTTTGGTGGTCTTAATTTGGGACCCGGGACCGCATGAGGGGCGTTGCCCCTCGACCCCGTTGGGGGCTGCCTCTAGACCCCCACAAGGGGTGTTTCCCCTTAACCCCACTAGGGGCGTTTCCCCCAGACCCCCACAAGGGGCGCTACCCCTTGACCTCGTTGGGGGTGCTACCCCTCGACCCTACTAGAGGTGTTACCCCAAACCCCTGCGAGGGGCACTGCCCCTTGATCCCACTAGAGGCACTACACGTAGACCCCCACAAAGGGCACTGCCCCTCAACCCCATTAGGGAAATTGCCCTAATACTTGATATTATGGCTATTGCATCATCCATGACCTATCTTAGACACATTCATAGGAAGGATGCAGGCTCCTTTGAGCCATAGAATTCTAGTTATTATTTTGAATCTTTTGATATTTCATATTTGTTTGGAACATTTGATGTCATGGATTTCATATTCGATGATTTTTGTATATATTTGAGTCTTTGAGTATTATCTAAGTGTGTTATTTCCTTGATCAAATCAACTACAATTTGTGTTTATAACTTTATACTTATATGATCGATGTATACTTGTGTTAGTGACAAGGACCTTGATTGGGTTGACTAGGTAGATAGAGAGGTTGAGGCTATAGCCCTGCCAGAGGAGGAGGCTAAAGCATGAGCAAACACATCCACAACTAATGTTGGTGAGGGTGGCATGGAGTCACAAGCAGAGACTATGGTTGTAGTTGCTACATCATCTAGGATGCACCTTAGATGCCTTTGTCAGAAGGATGCAAACTCCATTGACCCATAGAATTGTAGTTATTTTTTTGATATTTCATATTTGTTTGGAACATTTGATGTCATGGATTTCATATTCCATGAGTTTTGTATATACTTGACTATATTTATATATCTAAGTGTGCTATTTCCTTTAATAGCTCAGCTACAATTTGTGTAATTTATGCTTATGTGATCGATGTATACTTTTGTATGTGATCAAATTTGCTTCTATTTAATGATGTTATTGAGTCTTTAAGGTTTATTCAATAAAGGGTGCTTGAAACAATTTTTAAATCCTTAAAAACCTCTAAATTTCTAGGGTTTTTTCATTTTGCCGAGTTTGTGCTGAGTCTGCGCCAAGTCTAGGAACCGAGTCCGTGTCTCATTACTATGGCAGAAACCCTACTAAAAATAGCACTGCTAAAAATAAAACTTACTAAAAATAGCATACTGCTAAAAATAGTAAGTTGTTCCAAACTCATTTTGAGCACAAACCAAGCCGCCATTGTAACTTACTAAAAATAGCAAGTTCAGAAAAGTCCACAGTTCCAGATGCATGTTACACTTAGACATTTTGAAGAAATGAGTAAATGTCTTGTTAAATCAGTCAAAAAGGATCAAAATTTGGGTGTGCATGTCTTGCATGAGGGGTTAAAATGTAAAATTTCCAAAATCTGGCAATCTGGGTCTGCTCAGAGCGACCTAATCTACAAAACCTAGGTCTTTGATTTTCATCCCTACTTTTTAGGAAAACTGCTATTTTTAGAAATTTTCTAAAAATAGTATCTTTTTCTGGGTTTTTCCTGGGTTTCTTTCAAAATGGATATTGGCAAAATTTTCTAAAAATAGAAAATTTATAAAAATAGAAAGTTTGTCCGCTAGGGTCCAAACTGATTTTGATTGGTTCAAAATACATCCATATTAGGCTGGTGTAGTCAGAATCTCAAAAAGGTTAGTTTTGCCCTAGTGGGTCTATTCTTCTTTTTAAAAGCATATCAAGAGCTCTGAAGTCATCAATGGAGGTTAGGTGGCTGCCAGGCATCAGATTCAATGCTCAAGCATTGAACAGAACATCAAATGATGAACATGCATGTTGAATGAAGAAGGAAGGCGAAATCTGCCTAGAATTGACTAAAGTCTGCTTGACATGGGCACCCTAGGAGAGAATAGGCACCCATCTTTTTAGGGCATCAAATGATAGAATTGGGGTTTGAGCTCTCAGGAAAAGTTGTTCAATTTCCTCCCAGCTCTACAATGAGTCCAGTAGTGCAGTCATCGGATCATCTAGTCATCTGGTATTCAAGATCAAACAAGGCAGTTTCAAACAAAATGCAGAATGAAAATCTTGAAAATGTTTGAAAATTTTCTAAGTCTAGAAACTTTCAGTGCCCCTAGTGCCCAAGGGTGCCCAACTTTTTGAGGGGCCTAACTCAACAGTAAGGGTTCGCAAATGTGTTCAATCTCTCCAAAATTCAGACAGCTTCGCAATGGGTGTCTTCATCAAAGCATCTAACTTGTCATTCTCTGGAAAATCCAGATCGAGGTGACAGTATAGAATGAAAGTTTGAACTTGAAGATAAAATCTAATGAAAAATATTCTAAGTTTGGAGCAAATGGGCACCCCTAGAAGGGAAAGGCACTGATGATTTTGAAGGCCCAAACAGATGAATTTGCCAGTTGAGGCTCCAATGTGATTTCCTCAGAGATGGTTAGGTTTTCCAAAGAGATCATCATCTCGTCAATCCAAGTTGGCATTCATCAAATATAGGAGGCAGAACAAAGGGTTTGAAAAAGTTAAATGTCAAAAGTCAAAAGTAGAGAAGAAAATACAAAAAAATTGGCTAACTCTAGTGAATTTGGGTTCCCCGACTTGCCAGGGGTGCCCAAGCTTTTGGTGCCTCAAATTCAACTTTTTGGCAAAGAGATCCCTAGAAGACCCCTCTCAAAATATCCTCAGCTTCATAACGAGCCCAACCATCAGTCAATTTGGTGCCTAGAACTCTAGATTTGACAAGATCATCTGTAGAAGAGAAAGTGATGAAGAAATGATAAAGTTTCTAAGTCTGGTCAAGTTGGGTGCCCCTGGAGAGAAAATGCCCCCAAGGTTTTGAGCACTGAGATGATGGAATTCATGAATGAAGCGTCTAAGATCACTTCGTCAATTTCAGTCAAGCTATCCAGCGAGCCTATTAGCTAGTCAATTGGATTACGTAGCTCTTAGAATCAAGATTTCATCAGAAGATCAAAGGGAAAGGAAGAAATTGAAAATCATGAAAAAATGGCTAACACTGTGAAAGTTCGAAGCCCCTGGAGGAAATAGGCTCCCATGAATTTGAAGGTCAAAATGAAGTTTTCCGGTAGAAGTGCCTCCAGAACAATCTTCTCAAAATTAGTCAGGCTATGCGATGAATCATCCAACTCATTCATTGGATCAATCAGAAACGTAAAGTTGCAGAGCTGCCAAGTTATCAATTAGTGAGTCATCTTTTCAGGAAGCGATGTTTTTCAAGAACAGAACTCATAATGTAGCCAAAGAAGTGAAGGATTCTCTAAGTTTGATCACAGAAGGCAAGGAGATCTTGGAGAATCAAAATATTGCCTTAGATGGTATCAATGCACCTAATTGGGACACAGTTTCCTACTTTTTAGCGGATATGATTGAGATTTAAAGCAGCTTTCATCTAAAATCTTTCTTTCCGCTTTCTTTCTATTCTTGGAACGATTCTTATCCATTCTTTGAAGAAGACAAAGAAGATAAATGTAATAGTTGGCATTTCCTGCTTTTCCCGCTTTCTTAGGTGTTAGATGTTATCTTTTTCTAGATTTAGAAATAAAGCTTGCTTGTTGAGCAAGCCCTAGATTGTGAAAGCAAGGAGATTTTAGGTTTCCCTACTCCTCTGCTTGCCTATAAATAAGAGGCTTTTCTCATTAGTTTTCTTTAACGGTTATTGTGATAGAAAATTACTGAGTCTCTCTTAGCCAGCAAGTTGTTATTCAGTGTCAGTTCACTTGTGTTTATGATAGCAAATTGTTGAGTTTCTTTTAGCCAACAAGTAGTAGTTGTAATTGCTGTCCCTTTTATGTAAGAACAAGTTTGCAAGCCTCTTTAGCTGCAAGTTCTTGTTTCATGCATGTGTTAGGATAATCTTTGTTCTAGAAGTTTGAGAAAAAAATCATGAGCCTCCTTTTCCTTGGTATAATGTCTCAGATTTCCGTTATTTCCGTTATTCTTTTATGATCTTAATTTCAGCTTGCATTGAAGTGTGTAGATGTTTGTTGGAAAAGATTTTATTGAAGCACTTTGTCAGAGAATCAACCTTGTTCATTTCTAGTTTATCTTGCTCTGTGTATTACTTGAGAAGTTAGAAATGTCTTTAGCTTAAGTTAGTCATAGTTGAAGTTCTTAAATCAAAAAATCTCAGCTACGGCATTTGTGTTTTGTAAACCTTGTGCTCTAGCTGATCAAAAAGATATGCAACTCGGTTTTTAGTTTACTTTTTTTCAACACCATCAGCAAGAGGGAGCTTCCCCTCCTAATTTGAAGAGCATTTTTATTGTGCATAGCTGTCTGTTTCAAATACACATTCTAGAGTTGCAAATTTAAACGCTAACACACTGTAATCCCCAACATATCTCCATGAGGTATCTAACAAAGCCACAACTACAAATGTGACTTCTCCAAATCTTCTTGCAAAGAGGAAAGAAATCCTATGCAAGAGATCATCAAACTCAAACTCATGACTCCACATGAATCTACTAAGCCTCAACGGAATTATCATGGCACAACTATGAAGACTGAAGAAATTTCTCACAATTCCAACCCCAAGAGTCTTTGAATGTAGAATCAAAGCATGTGGAAGTTCACTATCCTGAACCAATATTGTGAAGGAGCTATCAAATTTTGCTTCACAAACCTCCATAAGTTGAATTCTAAGAATAGGATGGGTGTGAAGAAGCAAGTAAACACTACTGTTCAAAGCTGAGGTCAGTGGAGTACAATCATATTTTAGAGCTCTACACAAGGGAAAGCAACAACACCAATGGAATTCCCAAGTGTGAGTGTGAGAGATTAGCATTGTGTTGGAAGATACCACCTCTGAGGTGGCTAGAAAACATACTAGAGCAACCTCCAACTGAAAGATACCACCTCTTTGACAAGAAGTGACAAACCAACTCTCTTGAATGAGAGTAACTCCCCATGTAAGGTGGTTGGTCTGCCTCCAACCAGCAAACTCGTGTCTCAAAATCTGCCCTTGTCTTAGCCGAATCACTTTCAAGAGAAAACAGAACCATCCATTCATCTCTCCAACCCATACTCAAAATTTCTCTCCAATCCATTTGTTGATGAACAAATGGGACCATCAAATGGCTAGTAAAGAAGGGGACAACACCAAGAAATCTGATAATTTGATCCTTATCCCTGCAAAAGTCCTTCTTTCCATATGTAATAATCTCTATCAAGCCAAGTTGAGGATCCCAAGCATGGATACCCAACTGAAAATGACTTTCAACAAACTGAAAAGAAAATTAAACACATCTCCAAGTGCTAGTCATAACCAAGTGCATACTGAAAAAATTGGTAGCTTCGCTCATGAACCCCTTAAACCAATCCATGAAGGCATTGACAACAATGGAGCATGGAATAGTTGTTGTCTTTAATTCCAACTTCCAAAATAGACTAGTATGAGCTAAAGCATCATTCAACCAAACAAATGGATTGACAAATACGTAAACACCATGTTCTAGTCCATCTTTCTCCCCAACTTCATGAGTAACAAGTCTAAAATCTTCACTCCTTGTTGTTGTAATGAAGTTACTAGCAGCTACCAAGACTTTTTTTAATAACACCTTGATTTCAAAGATATTGAAATCATCTTGCTTCAACCCTTAACAAATGGAGACTTCATCCTCAAACCCTCTTATGCATTCACTAACAAGCAGCCTTGGAAGATTATTAATCACAATTTGTGTCACATCCTCATAGAGTGATATCAAAGCATCCTTAGACTAGGGTTTATACTCGACCTCATGCTTGGTCACTTCACCAGATGACTCATTTCTCAAGTCAAAGAGAGGATTGACATAAGTTACTTCTACTCCCACTTCAAAGAGAGGATTGTCAAAGACTTGGAAGTCATCCCTTTTATCTTGTTGCTCCACATTTGCACATGCAACTTCGGAAATTTGTGGAAAGTTCCCCAAGTCAACTCTTCTTGAAGACTATCAAGTTATTCAATTACTTGCATGATTTCTTCAGATCTTTGTCCATTTTCTTGCTCCCTAAAAAGTTTGAAATCGGCAAGTTGATCTTCTACCTCTGTTAGGGCCAACTGAGTATTCTCTAACATGTCCTTTGTTAATTCAAGCTCAAAAGTAAGCTCATCAACCTTTCACTCCTTTTCTTGGAAAGCACTATTGGTCTTCTTTGCAATTTTGAAGGCATAATCTTGATCTTCTTTTTTTTTTTTGAAAAAGGGGTAAAAATTTTATTCAATCAAAGCCAGAGTACAAAGCAACGGCCAGAGGCCCACCAATAAAAGACCACCACCAGACCAACCAACAACCACACTACCTATTCATGTCCTCCACTAATAACCCCTCCAGGGTCCCAAGATAATTAGAAGGAAGCTCATCCTTTCCACTAATATCCCAACCATCCACATTCTCGGAGGCCCACTTCGCCAAACAATTGGTCACTTTGTTCCACTCTCTAGGGATATGACAAAAGAAGATAGAATCCAAGGTGCTGCAAAGACTCAAAATCTGTCTGCCCACAGAAGCCAATTTCCAACTAACATCATCCAACCTTTGGTTGTTCAACAAATCCACCACAATCTGAGAATCTCACTCACTGATGATCCTTCTCCAACCTAAAGAGCATCCACGCTGAACAACAATCTTAATAGCAAGGGCCTCCATCAGATTATTAGAATGCTGCCCCTTGTAACTAGAGAAGACAAAAGCCACACCACCATCATTACCTCTACCAATACCCCCCACACCAGCATGACCAGGGTTCCCACGAGAAGAACCATCAGTATTAATCTTTAGGACCCCCACCGGGGGAGGCATCCACCTCCCATCACGATAGACCCGTTGCCAAACTAGATGAGGTCTTTTGCTAGCAAAGCATCCCCTGCTACTATCCGCCAAGCTCAAATTCTGCACAATATCAAGATCACCTGGATCAATATTTTTAGGCATGTTACACTTAGCCGAAATAGTCTCCTGAAGCCTGCTAAGAATCTTCTTCCACAATTGAAGATTTCCCAAATTGGAACCACAAAAAAATCTATGGTTCCTCTCCAACCAAAGGTTCCAAAGAATGAGAATAGGCCCAATAGCCCAGGCCACCTACAGGAAAGGAGTCTGCGCTGGAGGTCTGCCCAAACTATCCCAAAAGTCAATCAAGGAGGTAGCATGAATACAACCATGATGCCAAGCCTCCCACCATCTGTGCCATAACTCCCTAGAGTAAGGGCAAAGAAAGAATAAGTGGGAGGTACACTCCTCACTATGAGAACAAAGAAGGCAAATAGAGGGTCCCTGAAAGCCACGCTTTTGAAGATTTTCCCAAGTGAGGCACTTCCTCTGAGCAACCAACCATAAGAAAAAATTGCATTTGGGCCAAGAGAAGTTGTCCCAAACCTTCTTCCACTAGTGCACCTTAGCAGGACCATGTAAGTTCTTGTCAAGCATAGCATAGCCTTGGGAAACCGTAAATTTACCTTTTGGACTAGGATTCCAAGCCAGAACATCCCTCCCATTAAGGGAGCTGCAAAGCCTAGTCTCCAAAACTCTAGAGAGAACAGCACGATCCTCATCAGAACCACCCAAGGGCCACTCCTATGGGTCCTTCTAGCAAGCCACCACTGCCTACCCAATATGATTGACAACTTTAAAATGCTCCACCTTAATCCAACTGGCCTCAGAAAAAATATGGCAAAGAGGCTGAAGCTGAGGAAAATTAGAAAGAATGGGAGGGTGGCCATCCCAAGAGTCCTGCCAAAACAAAGCATCAGAGGCTCCATAATAGATCCAGAAGAGATCCTCCTTAATCAGCTAAGCACCCTTTTTAAGGGTATTCCAAACACAAGAACCTTTACCCAGCAAAGGAAGATGAGGCACATCGAGGCAATCAGCACCAGGAAGATACTTGTGGGTCAGAATCTTAGCCCAATCTTGATCTTGATTGTTGCACCACCTCCAGTACAACTTGGCAGCCAAGGCCTTGACAGCAAGAGCCATAGACCTAAGACCGAGGCCCCCAGCATGCTTCAGCCTGCAAACAAATTCCCACTTGACTAAGCTCCACTTCGAGGAAAGAAGGTTGCCAAACCAAAGAAATTGTCGAGACAAAGCATCAAATTCCCGCACAAAGGTGGATGGGGGAACTTGCCCACAACACCTATAAATGGGGAGAGACTGCACCACAGTCTTAAGAAGAATCACTCTCCTAGTAGAAGAGAGCCATCTGTAAGTCCAATGGCTAACTTTACTCTTAAATTTATCCAAAATTCCCTGCCAATACTCTCTCTGTTGGGCTCCCAAAGCCAAAGGGATCCCAAGGTACATCAATGGAAGAGAACCGATCTGAAACCTAAGGATCCTAGCAATCCTGCTCTGAATAAGCTAAGGTGTATTAAAGAAGTAAATGGAATATTTATCGTCATTAATACACTGGCCAGAAGCCTTCAGATAGATGTCCAAAGCACACCTGAAGTTCACCACCTCACTAATTCTAGCCAAGCCCATTAGCCCAGTATCATCCACAAACTGAAGATGAGAGTAGGAAGGAAGAAGGTTGTTCTAGCTCCAACCATGGATAAGACCCTGTCTCACATGAGATTTATTAAATCTTCCAAGACCCTCTGCCATGATGATGAATAAGTAAGGAGATAAAGGATCCCCTTACCGGAGTCCCCGAGAAGCACTAAACAAATCTGAAGGTTCCCCATTAATGAGAACTGAGAAAGAGGCAGAGGTCACACAACTAAGAACCCAGTTCACCCATTCCTCAGCAAAGCCAAAAGCCAAGAGAGTTTTCTGTAAGAACTCCCAGCTCACCCGATCATAAGCTTTAGACATGTCAAGTTTAATAAACATAGCCTTCTCCTTAGAGTTGGCCATAGAATGAATAGCTTCCATGGCTATCAGAACACCATCCAAAATTTGTCTCCCTTCAACAAAACCACCCTGCTTAGCCAAGATCAAAGAACCAAGGAGTGGTTTGAGTCTCTCAGCAATCAATTTGGTGATGATCTTGTAAACAACATTACATAATGCAATGGGCCTGAATTGAGCTAACCAGTTAGCTCCTTCCAACTTAGGTATGAGAGCCAAGAAGGTAGAATTCATAGACTTGAGCATCTGTTTGTTCCTAAGTGATTCTTGAACCACCTCAAGGAGATCAAACTTTATAATTTCCCAGAATTCCTAAAAAAACTCAATCGGAAACCCATCTGGACCAGGGGCCTTACCTTTTTTCATATTAAAAACCACTTTCTCCAACTCAAGTAACAAGATAGGACATAAGAGAGCCCCATTCATCTTAGTAGAGACCAAGTGGGGAATACAATCCATGATGGCCTGCTCCTCAGCCCAAGCATCAAGATTCTCCCTAGTAAAGAGGTTTGAAAAATAATGGACTACCTCCCTAGAAATATCAGCATAGGACGAGAGTTGAGCCCCGTCCTACGAAACAAGAGAGGAAATAGAATTTCCATGTCTTCGAGCCTTAACTAAATTATGAAAGAATGCAATGTTCCTATCCCCCTCCTGAAGCCAATCAATACGAGATTTTTGCTTCTAGAAGATCTCTTCTCGGAGTTCCCACTCTTCTAAACCCTTCAGAGCCAAGGACTCAGCCATACTAGGGGCAGAGGTCAACCCCTGATCCCAAATCTGATGAGTGATAGAATCCAATTTGGACTGGGCATCCAACTTCTGACCTTGAAGATTCCCAAAATGTTGTTTATTCCATCTCTTGAGCCTGAACTTCACATGCTGGAGCCTCTTACTAAAAGTAAACATGGTTGTCCCATGGGAAGGCATCCCCTCATGCCACCAATCCCTCATAAGATCATGCAATGACTGATTTCTTAACCACATCAACTGAAATTTGAAAGAGGGATTCTTGGTGACACCATAAATGGTGACTGAGAGCTTGATAGGCCAGTGATCCGAGCCCCTCCAATCAAGAATTTCTGAACTAGTAACCAACCTACTATTCAACCAATAGCAGGAGACTAGAAATCTATCAATCCTCTCTGAGATAGCCTCAACACCACATCTCCTATTATTCCATGTAAAGACACCATTGGTTGGCTTCACATCAATGAGGTTCAAAGAACCAATCATATCCCTAAGTAAATTTGCAGAAGGGTCCATCCTGGCTAACCCACCCTGTCTTTCATCCAAGCAAGTAATAGCATTAAAGTCACCAACCATAATCCATGGAAGAAATGGCTCCAAGGCACAGATGAATTGAATGTGAGCCCAAATATTTGACTTACCTGATAGATCAGTTAGAGCATAAATATTGGATAAAAGACATCTCTCTCTAGTCGCAAAGCAAGAGGCAACCACAGAAATGGAAGACCGGCTAGACATCCACCATAAGGGGGAAACTTTCCTTGGGTTCCAGAAGCAAGCCACCCCCTACATTATTCAAATAACCCACCCCCTACCAATTTCCTTGGGGCTAGATACGCGAAGCAAAATTTTCCAAACCATCAACAGTAAGCTTGGTTTCCTGAATGAAAACCACATCAGGTGACTGCAATTCAATTAATCTGTGATTAGCCTTTTGTCTAGGGATGTTGTTCAACCCCCTTACATTCCATGATAAAACAATAATTTATGAGGGTGGGAGAAATGGGAATCAATGGGTTTCACAGACCCAGACTCGACCAAAGTATCACCCATAATCTTAACCTTCTCTTGATCAGTCTTCCACTCTTTGATGGTTTATCAAGAGGCCCCTTCTTAAAGGATTTATGATGTAAACCTAAAATTGGAGGAGCTTTGTTACCCTTTACAGAATCTTAGGCCCCCTTAGGAGTAGGGGGATCATGGGCCACAACTACAGGGCCCTTCGAAACCTGTGGCCCCTGGAGAACCCTGAAATCCTAAGCTTGAGAAGGAAGATCCATAGCCATCTGATCAACTTGGTGGACCTCTGGAGATAAAATTTGATCCTCTTTCCGTGCATTCTCATCAGAAACTTCATGCAACCCATTAGCCCTAGAAGATTGTTCAGTGGGAATACCTTTCTCCTGGACCAGATCATCAAGAATA
The DNA here is from genome assembly GCA_007258455.2 of Sequoia sempervirens. NCBI lineage: Eukaryota > Viridiplantae > Streptophyta > Pinopsida > Cupressales > Cupressaceae > Sequoia > Sequoia sempervirens. The sequence goes on from VDFB02353493.1 coordinate 370,302,996, forward strand.
TCAAACTTATTAAAAGTACCTTCATTCTGTCTATCTAGCCAAGTTCGCTTCTTGCCCTTGCCTCTGTTACGGGACTTAACTAGAATAAAACCCTCATTATCCACAGATTCATTAGACATCAGATCCTTTCCCTTGTCCCCCCTAGGAGGCCCAGAGGCAGCCAAGGGGGGATTTAAATCTAGGGCATTTGTGGGGTGAATGACCATATTCATGACAAATTCTACATCTAAAAGGTAAGGTCTCATAATCCAGCTGTTGGATCCAAGAAGAGGAACCCAAGCGAATTTCCATGGAGTCTAGTAATGGATTATTCAAATCAACTTCAATGCAAATGTGAGCAAAACAAATTACCTTATGATCTTGAGTTTGTGAAGCAGATCCCACAGGAATTCCAAGAAGAAGAGAGATCGAGTGGAGAATATCCTCCCTCCAAAATTCCAACAGAAGCCTCGGCAAACGGCTCCACACAAGAACTCGTGAGGGGATCTCTTCAGTGGAGTTGAAGCCCACGTGCCAAGGCTTGATGAATAACCCAACCTGGTTAAAGAAATAAGGGCCACCTTCAAAATCCCTATTCCTATCCGACATGCTCAAAAAGATAACCATAAAGTAGTTATTAGCTACCAAAATAATCTCCATGTCACCTTCAGGGTTCCAAACCCGACGTGCCTAGGAATCCAACATGGGTAGAGATAGATGAAGGTCCAAAAATTTGCAAATTAGTGCATGATTACACCAATAATCAACGTCTTCAGAAACTTGCTCAGGTTGAATGACCAAAACTGGACGATCCTTGGATCTCTCCAGACATCCATTTACTTTTTTAATTCGTAACCTCCCTTTTGAAGAAGAAACCCCATCCCCAGAATGGGGTTTACCCAACTGATCCATAACACCAACATGCAACGAAGAAGATGGCTCCACCATCTCCAAACCCCCATGAGAAGCCTAAGACAAAGCAAAACCCCGATTCTCCATGGACCAAAAAGCACGATCCACACCAAAAAAGAAAGAGAGAGAGGCGAGACAAGAGGCCCACAGCCTCAGATCCGAACACCCCACCCACAAGAAAAATGCAGAGCACAAAACAGGAATCAAATACCATCAATGAGAAAGATAAAGATCGCACCTCCAGCCGACCTGCGCACCCTGAACACCAGCAAAGACCCCCCCGAGCACACACCACAGCCGTCAAGCCCACGTAGTGCAAAGCAAGAAAAAGCTAGGGCACGCGGGCCCTAGCTCGCACGCAACCACTACACAACACCATCCTTCTATCCAATGCTAGGCATAATCTCGATCTTCAATCAAGTGTATGTACGTTGATTTCAATGCCTCCAAAGAATCTCTGATAAGTTACAAATTGGGAAGAGCAACTTCATCTTTCACTCCTCTTCATCTCTCTTCAAGCTGAACCTTGTAGTAAAGTTCTTCAATCAAGTTGTGTGTGCAATCAAATTGGGATAGAACTTGCACTTCCTTTTCAACGGACACCTTGAATTGACATTCCCACTCATAAGAATGCAAAGATGGTGAACTACTGATAGGCTGCAACTGAAAATCAAAACTTCATTTCTCGCCTTTCCTACCCTCATTGCTGCTCCAACATTCTTGTACTTCACCACCAACTAGTGGAGAATGCTCATTGTCATAAAAAGCATCATACTCCACAAATTCTTCAACCCATTGCTTGCAATCAGCTTCATGCATTGATAAATCAGATTTGTGTTTAGTAACACCTTCAAACTCTCCATCTTCAAGAGCCATATGGCCCTCTAGCTCTGCTTCCACCTCACTCTCACTTTGATCAAACTTGAAGGCAGCCCCAAACTCAAGCATATTGTCACCACTATTTGCTGATATAGAGTCCTAATCAAATTCCATTTCATCATTCGGATCAAAGGGAAATTCTTCCCACACTACTTCCTTGTCATCACTAGATGCCTTCACAGCTAGATGCCAAATGGTAAGAGGTTGATTGTCTTGATCAAAATAAAAGAGCTCTTCATGATTCTTTTGGAGTGTTGACTCTTTGAATAGGTCATCACCCAACTCACTTAAACTGATATCCTCAAAAACATTTCTTTCTTTTGGTTTGGTTTGTTGGTCAAACCAAATACCTCCCATGACACCATTGTGATGAGGTAAAGAATCTTCAATGCTAGCTATTTTGAAAGATGCATCATTTTTATCTTCAATGAACCTATCATGAGTAGGTGAATTACTAATTTCCTCATTAACAACCCCATGCATAACAAGGAGATCTTCATGGTTACTTGTCATGAACTCTTCATGCGAAAACTCCTGGGAAGTTGGGTTAGCAACAAGTGGGAAATTATCCATCACCAAATCTTCAACAAGAGGAGGTACAAACATGTTGGAATCATTACCAACATCATCACTTTGGTAATGGTCATAGGCTGATTCAAAGACACCACCAGTATTTCCTTCAACTTGCTCTTCTTCACCAAACTCATCCCACACAACAGTACTACTAAAATTTACTATGAAGTCATTTCTCTCAAGACCTTCATTGGATGAATCCCCATTGGGACTTAGGACTATTGTTATGTTCTTTTCTCTGAACCAATCTTCATTATCTTCAGTCACATGCAAGTCTAAGGGATTGGTCTTGAGCTCTTCCACACACCCTTCATCTATCAAGGCAACCTTCCCATCCAAAGACCTTTGAGTATGCCCCTTTGATGTCAGGATCTCTCATAAGCATGGTCAATTCCTATATCAACTCTGATATAGACTTCTTTGTAGTCATCTCTCTCTGTATCTAGTGTCTGGTATCTCTATCACTCATCTGACAACTGAATCATTGAATTTTTTCATAGGATGGCAAGATCTTGGCTCTGATACCACTATAATGAGCCAACCAATTTTTTCAATGAACAATCAAATACAACAAGCACCCATTAAGGTTAGCTCAATCCAAAACCAAATGTTGGAAAGTAACTCTACCCCAAGAATGCACACTCAATCCCAAGATGGAAAAGGTGTTGTCATATGGCATCGAGGATTGTCAGTAACAATTGAACGAGAATGCAATGCTAAAAGTAACCCAACCCAAGAATGTGCACTCGAGACCTGAGGTGGGTGAGGTGCTAACATATGGCGCTGGGGGCCTAATGCATTGTTGACGGCTCAATCGATAAGTGGTATGGAAAATGCAGTACAATGAAGATGACGAGGCCTGTCTCTTCCACAATCGTTGGAATATGATTATGTAAATAAGTAAAATAGGTGGCGTGGCCAGCCTCTTCCATTATGAGTGGGAAGTACAATGTAAATTAGCAAGAAATGAAAGATAGTTGAACAATACTACTATAACAGCCTTACAATGAGATAAAAATCCTACAAATAACATTGTATTAAAGATGTCTCAATGCTGCAAATAATATTATTAATCTCAAAACTTCAAGGACTCTCCAAAACTGAAAATCCACTCCAAAACCTCTAACTTCTACTAACTGAAATATCAGACCAGCAACTATGAATCTCAAAGAAATGCTCATAACTCACTCCAAACTAACCCAAATGCACTCCTAGGGAGATGGTGACCAATCTAGAACTGAGAAACTACAAAAAATGGGTGTTATTATTTTTTCTAAAGTTTTCAATGACTTCCTAGGCAAGGATACAGCTTGATAAAGGGGTGACCAGCTAGAAAAAATCAAAGACTTCACCAAAAATTCCCAAAACTTGCACAAAGGGGCACCCAAAGCTAAGGAAGAAATATGTTGAATACCCAGAACCAAACAAAATTTGCCCAAGAAGCTATGAGTGAAAATCTACTTCAGCTACACCCAAACCAGCAACATGTAAACTAAGAAAACACACCCAAAGACATCAGAAAACATCAAAAGACTCTATTACAATATGCTCAATCAACCAAGCCCAAGCTAGGAGGTATGCAATCCTTGAAGCAAACCACACACTATTTCGGCAGCATAATATTATAATTTCTTCATTGATGCAAAACAAAGAGCCCAACACTCTTATTTATAGCTTTTATGTCTCCAAATTCAAATTCATTTCCCTCCAAGATGGATGCCTAATCCAAATTCACATTCACCTTGTAATGTTCTACCAATTTGCATTTCATTTCACCTTTTCCCAAGTCATCCACTTGATGAAGACATAACACTTCATTAAAAATATCAATAAAGTGTAATGTTGTGTCCAAAAAGTAATAAAGTAAAACACTTTATAAAATAATATATCTCCTCAAAATATTATCTCATTTGCATTTCATTTCCCCATGCCTCCAAGATGTCCAATATCAAGAAAGAAATACTTTCTTAAATTTTCTAATAAAGTATAAAATGACGTCCAAATATAGTAAAGTGAATGACTTTAATAAAATCACTTATTTCTCCTTAAGGCATCCACCAAGCCTTATCAAAATTCACTTTATTAAAATATTTTACCTCCACAAGTGAAGTGCCCAACTCAAGCTCAGACCTGCCAAAAATAGCTCAAAAGTACTGAAGACTCAAACTGCTCCAACTGACCTACCAAAAATAGACTTGGAACTGGCTTCCTAAAAACCTACTAAAAATAGCACCAAGGGTGTTGGAGACCAAACTACTCAAATTGACCTGTCAGATATAGCCACTCAACTGAACTGCAGAAACCCTACTAAAAATAGCACTGCTAAAAATATAACTTACTAAAAATAGCATACTACTAAAAATAGTAAGTTGTTCCAAACTCATTTTGAGCACAAACCAAGCAGTCATCGTAACTTACTAAAAATAGCAAGTAAAGAAAAGTCTATAGTTCCTGATGCATGTCACATCACCACGAAGCACTCTGAAAACCCAAAACGAATCCAGAATCCAAATTGAAAAACTCCAACATGCAAGCCTCTGAAAGCAGCCAAGAATGCAAGTTAATATCCTATCATACATGTTACCCCATCACGAAGCTCTTCAAAACCCAGAAAGCTCCACTAGATATGCATTAGAAATTCTCGCATGTAAGACCTCAAAACCTCCTTAGAAGTGGAAACTCTAATTTCAGCTTCTAACTAGCCTACGGGCCTCTAGGATAGGCTAACGACCAACAATACTGATCACTGCTGAGAAGGGGACATTACACCCTTTCACAAAGGTTACTTTTAATAATTATTTAAAGAAATAATTATGCTTCCCCTTCTTAAAGTGTTTATACATATTCTTTATTAATCTCTCTTTTAACTGAAGGATCATAATATCCTTTACTTTCTATCCCCTTTTAATTCTAAAGGGTTATTTAATAGATTTATCTTCTCTTGGGGAAAAAGTCATATAACAATTCTCCCCTTGTAATTAGCTATTGTCCTCAGTAGCATGAGATATCAAAACTCAAAAAAGACATAATAAATAATTGAAGAAATTGATATTGAATATATTCATTCTTCGTAATGTTTCTATACATCCTTTTCTTCTATAGATCTCTCTGCTTTTTATTTTTTCTTTTAAATTAACAAGTAATTTCAAGAGAATCATTTCTTTAGCTGAAATGATGACAAGAAATACATACATATCAAGAATTTACAATAAAAGGCCTAATGCTATTTTACATGTTAATCACATATATTTTAATTTTATCAATTTTCTCTCATGTAACCCATTATCCTTAATATAGATGCTTTAATCACTTACGTTCAAATCTTCGACAGTAACTTTAAAAAACTATTATCATGTGTTGACTTAACATTTACCTAGTGAATGACATGCATATCCCATACTATTCAGTCACTCATTATTGAACTGTATATAATCTATATACTCAAAATATATTCTAAGAAGATAATCATGCATTCCAGACTACATGAGTATCCTCCTTTCCTATATGTCAAGTATAATTGAATGGAAAACAAGTAAAAAGTTTCCCTAAAAAGATTTCATATCTTTCAACATATGCACAAAGTTATTGGGTTGATCAAGTCCAATAACAAGGTACAATAGAATAAAACATGGTAATCTTCCTAGGTATCTTAACAATGATAGTAAACTTTTATCATGCATTGAGTACTTTCGTAGAGAAACATTAGGTCCGATATTTCCTTCATGTTAACACAAGAGCAAAGATCGGTTTAATTAAAATGATGATTTGCATAGAGTAGTGTCCTATGATATAAGACTCAACAAGGCCATTGGGGCCTCCAAACGATGGATAGAGACATTTTTATTTTACAAGAAACTATAATTGAATTATAACCTTTGAGGAAAATTCAAAGCCTTCACTACATCTTTTAATATTTTTGAAACTATAGACTCTTCAAATGAACTTCATCAAATGAAAATTTTAATATATTTGTTCAATATAACCCACCTATATGGTATAACTATACATAACCATTTCCCAACCATGAAAGAGCAATGAGTATTTTCAATAATTAGAGGTGGTTTCTCCCCTTGTAAAAATTGACATGTCCCCATGTCTAAAGCTAAGAGAACAGAAATTGTGTTATCTTAGCTAATGCAAGATGATATTTTCCTAATTGTGTGATGTGAAAATAATTTTACAACCTGTGGGTATTGGGCCCATAATGTAAGAAATCATAGTGTCAATTTTAAAGTCATATCAAGCATGGTAATACTATTTTCTCAAAATAGGTACAAGCCAAACGAAAATTAGTTGATATGATACTTATCTTAATTCTAAAGAAAACTTTCTTATATAAGAGGATAATAGATAGATAAAATGTTGAGCTTAGCAATACTAAAGCTATTCTCAAGTTTATTTGAGATCTCATTATGCATAAATTGAGAGAGTTGGAAATGCAAAAAGAAAAATATAACTAATAAATGTAAACTAATCTAATAGCCAAATGACAGGGAAGAAAGAAGAAGATAGCAAACCTACTAAAGGTCATGTTCTCCATCAAACTCCTCATGATTAGATTGTACCTACACACAAAGTAACAAAAAAATGTTGTGTTTTCAGGTTTTCCTTAGTCAAACTTCCACTTTGCTATTCCCACCTCCATGGACAACCAATAGCCCACAAGAAGTAAAAGAAATAGTAAAAAAGTAGAGATAGTACAGACCAAAGACAATGTAGATGCTACTCTACAAGTCAGAGAATGCAACTAAAAATGTAAGCCAATATCACCTTCCTTTCTACAAGCTCATGAAGTTGAGAGGGGAAGGAGAAGAACAAGATCACCACACCAATGCAGTAGAGCTATGAGAACCTGCAATGACAATGGAGTTGGAGCAGCAAGAGTGGCATAGAAGTGAAGTATGAAGTTGACAGGAACAAGAGTGATGGAGAAGCAAGGGGTGATAGAATATGCTAGAGAGTTGATAGAAAGAAGAGAGAGCTTCAGAGAATTGGATATGTAGAATACAACAAGAAGAATACTATAACTAGTAAATGTAAACTAATTTAACAACAAAATGACAAGGAAGAAAGAAGAATGCCAAATTATTGAAGGTCCAATTCTCTAGAAACCTCCTCACGATTGAATTGCACCTACACAGATATTAATAAAAAAATTGTTGTGGCTATGTTTTGAGGTTTACCTCAGTCAAGCTTCCACTTTGGTGTTCCCACCTCCACGAACAGTTGATAGACTGCAAGATGTTGAAAAATGATAAAGAAATAGAGAGAATAAACACAAGATAGTAGAGAGAAAAGACAACCTAGATGCTACTTTACCAGTAAGATTATGCAAATAGGCAAATAAGCCAATATCACCTTCCTTTCTACGAGCTTGTGATGCAAAGAAGGTAAGAAGAGGAACAAGATCACCATGCCAATGGACTAGAGCTATGACAACTTGTGCTGACAATGGCATAGGAGCAATAAGAGTGTCATAGAAGTCAAGTATGAAGCTGATAGGAGCAACAGAGAGTCATGGAGAAGAAAAGAGTGATAGAATAAGCTAGAGAGTTGATAGAATGAAGAGAGTGCTTGAGAGAGTTGGAAATGCAAAATACAACAACAAGAATACTATAACTAATAAATGTAAACTAATCCAATAGTGAAATGACCGGGAAGGAAGAAGAATGTCAACTTACTGAAGGTCCATTTCTCCTACAAGCACCTCATAATCGGATTGTAGCTACACACACAATAACAAAAAAAATGTTGTGTATTGGCATTTACCTTAGTCAAAACTTCCACTTTGGTGTTCCCACATCCATGGACAACCAACATACCACAACATGTAGAATAACGATAAAGAAATAGAGAGAATAGATAGAAGATAGTACAAACCAAAGACAATCTAGATGCTACTCTACAAGTAAGATAATGCAAATAAGAAAATAAGCCAATAAGCCAATATCACCTTCCTTTCTATGAGCTCGTGAAGCTAAGGGGAAGGAGAAGAACAATATCAGAAGACCAATGGAGTAGAGCGACGACAATCTGCAATGACAAAGGTGTTGGAGCAACAACAGTGGCATAGAAGTGAAGTATGAAGCTAACAAGAGCAAGAGAGAGTGATGGAGAAGCAAATAGTAATAGATTGAGTTAGAGAGTTGATAGAATGAAGAGAGCACCTGAGAGACTTGGAAATGCAGAATATAGGAGAGAAGAATAATATAACTAATAAATGTAAACTAATCTAATAGTGAAATGACGAGGAAGAAAGAATAATTTCAACTTATAGTAGGTCCAATTCTCCAACAAGCTCCTCACGATCGGATCGCACCTACACACATAGTAACAAAAAACATGTTGGGGCTATTTTTTCAAGTTTGCCTCAAACAAACTTCTACTTTATTGCTCCCACCTTCACGAATAGCCGATAAACCACAAGATGTCTAAAAATGATAAAGAAATAGAGAGAATAGACATAAGATAGTAGAGAGAAAAGACAATCTAAATGCTACTCTACAAGTAAAATAATGCATATAACAAAATAAGCCAATATCACCTTCATTTCTATGAGCTTGTGAAACTAAGAGGGGAAAGGGAAGAACAAGATCACCATAGAAATGGAGTAGAGCTATGACAACCTACAATGAAAATGGCACTGGAGTAGCAAGAGTGGCATACAAGTGAAGTATGAAGCTGACAAGAGCAAGAGAGTGTGATGGAGAAGCAAGGAGTGATAGAATGAACTACATAGTTGATAGAATGAAGAGAGAGTTTGAGAGAGTTGGAAATGCAGAATAAAGCAAGAGTTCTATAACAAATAAATGTAAACTAATCTAATAGTGAAATGACAAGGAAGAAAGAAGAAGAATGCCAACTTACTAAAGTTCCAGTTCTCCAACAAGCCCCTCATGATCAGATTGCACCTACACACACAGTAACCAAAAAAATGTTATGGTTGTGTTTTAAGGCTTTCCTCAGTCAAACATCCACTTTGGTATTCCCACCACCAGGGACAGCCAATAGACCACAAGATCTAGATAAATGATAAAAAAAATAGAGAGAATAGACAAGACAATAGAGAGTAAAGACAATCTAGATGCTCCTCTACAACTAAGATAATGCAAATAAGCCAATATCACCTTCCTTTCTATGCTTTCGTCAAGCAAAGAGGGGAAGGAGAAGAACAAGATTACCACAAAAAATGGAGTAGAGCTATGATAACCTTCAATGACATTGGCGCTAGAGCAGAAAGAGTGGTGTAGAAATGAAGTATGAAGCTGACAAGAGCAAGAGAGAGTGATGGAGAAGAAAGGAGTGACAAAATGAGTTAGAGAGTTGATAGAATGAAGAGAGAGCTTGAGATAGTTGGAAATACATAATATAGCAAGAAGAATACTATAACTAATAAATGTAAGCTAGTCTAACAATGAAATGATAGGAAGGAAAAAAGAAGAATGCCAACTTATTGAAGGTCCAGCTCTCTAGCAAGCTCCTTGCAATTGAATTGTACCTACACACACAGTAATAATAAATGTTGTGCCTACGTTTTGAGATTTTCATCAGTCAAACTTCCACTTGGTGTTCCCACCTCCACAAACAACCAATAGACCACAAGATGTAGAAAAATGATACAGAAATAAGGAGCATAGTCAAAAGATAGTAGAGAGCAAAGGCATTCTAGATGCTACTCTATAAGAAAATAATGAAAATAAGCAAATAAGCCAATATCACCTTCCTTTCTACGAGTTCATGAAGCTGAGAGGGGAAGGAGAAGAGAAATATCACCACGCCAATGGAGTAGAGCTATGACAACCTGCAATGACAATGGTGTTGGAGCAACAAGAGTGGTTTAGAAGTGAAGTGCAAAGCTGACAGGAGCAAGAAAGAGTAGTTGAGAAACAAGGAGTGATAGAATGAGCTAGACTTTTAATAGAGAGCTTTAGAGAGTTGGAAATGTAGAATATTGCAAAAAGAATACTATAACTAATAAATGTAAACTAATCTAAAAACAAAATGATGAGGTAGAAAGAAAAATAATTCCAACCTACTGAAGAAGTAGTTCTCCTACAAGCTCTTCACGATGGATTGCACCAACACACAATAACAAAAAAAATGTTGTGGTTGTGTTTTGTGGTTTGCCTGAGTCATACTTCTGCTTTGGTGTTCCCACTTCCATGGATAGCCGATAGACCACAAGATGCAGAAAAATGATAAAGAAATAGAGAGAATAGACACAAGATAGTAGAGAGAAAAGACAACCTACATGCTACTCTACAAGTAAGATAATGCAAATAAGCAAATAAGCCAATATCACCTTCCTTTTTACAAGCTCGTGAAGTTGATAGGGAGAGGAGAAGAACAAGATCACACATATTGAGTAGAGGTATGACAACCTGCAATAACAATGGCATTGTAGTAGCAAGAGTGACATAGAAGTGAGGTATGAAGTTGACAAGAGCAAGAGAGTGATGCAGAAGGAAGGAGTGATAGAGTGAGCTAGAGAGTTGATAGAATTAAGTGAGAGCTTGAGAGAGTAGGAAATACAGAATATTGCAAGAACAATACTATAACTAATAAATGTAAACTAATCTAACAGCATAATGACAAGGAACAAAGAAAAAGAATGCCAACTTACTCAAGGTCCAATTGTCTAGCAAGCTCCTCGTGATTGGATGTAATGTCCCCTAATTGATTGTCAATACTCACCTTTGCATGAACATGCATATCATCTATATTTATATGTATTTATTTTATACGCATATATATAATAGCAAAATACACAATTGCATTAAATAATCATGATGAAGCTTATTAAGAGAGTAACAAATATAAATAACAAAATATGTGTATATTTATATTTGTAGATAATAACCATAATAAACATACTACAAAATAATTAATTTTGATCATAAAATATATATATATATATACAAATTTAGATATAATGAACTTACTCTATTGTTGCTTATTCCTTGTCATCAGATTTTCACATAATCTTTTATTAGGCTAAATATATTCCTAGGTTCCTTTCTTTCATTTGATGCCTTTTAAATCTTCCTGTGTAACCTCCCTTATATCTGCTTAAGACTCCATTGTTTTTTGTACATATGTCTATATATAAATCTGATTATATCCCATTCTGTTGCCTTCCTAGATGCAGTTCATTATTTAATTTTTGAATGATATTCTCTCTTAATCGATGCCTATCTATTTTAAATGACTTTCTTTATATAGTTTGACTTGTCAATAGTTGCAACCATTCGATTGTAAGGGATGTGTTCTTTAGTAATTATCATGACCATCCCTGCTCTTTTAATAGTGGCTTTTAATTGCTAGCTGAAGTATTATTATTAGGTACCGATCACATGTTTGTGATTATTGCTTGTTTATTAAAGTGTAGTCATATTTAGATTTATTTCTTGTGGATATTATTTTATTATTATAATGATTTTAGTTAACAATATCAATTTGATCTGATTTATAATTGTATTATAATTATAATGTTACCTACGATAATTATAATTATAATATTTAGGTTTCCATTATTTATATTTATATTTTTTATATTTAGTTATTTGTATTTCAATACTTCACATTTTAATAGTAAAATATAATAGTATTAGGTTGCTAATATGTATCTTGTTATTTATTTGTATTTCAATGTGTTACCATTGTGGGGACATGACAGTCCTCCCCTCCCAAATTTGCTTCTCCTCAAGCAGTCACACAATATTCCTTTTTGTATCACAATTTTGAGAGTCACACCTTTTCACTTCAAGAGTCACAACTCTTCACTATTGCATTTGGATACTAATAATAATTTATTTTTAGATAAGTTAATTTGTTAGTACCTCCCAACTCAAGAGGCAATTTGATAGACATAGTTCTTATACTATGTAGTAATCATAAACCCCATGGAGTACCCTTTATTGAAGGCACCTCTGAAATGAAGCAAACACATGGATATACTTAATGAAGCATGCACATAAATACACATAGTATATGCTAGACTACATGTGGGCTACAAAGTATAACCATAAACACACATAAGTCACAAAGTGTGAATGCATGCAAGTCACAAGATATACACATGAATGCAAGTAAGACACAAGGTATGTACATGAATACCAATCACAAAGTATACACATGATAAATCATAATGTAAGCCACAAAGTATTCACCTGAATGCACTTGAATGCATTTCAATCCACATAAGTCATAGTATGCACTTGGATATGCTTGAATACACATAATGCATAAATTTTATGTAGGAAGCATGAAGAATACACATGAATACACATAATACATGAAGTATACATATAAATACACATATGTCGCATGGATAGACATATACATATGAGTACATGCAAGTCATAATATACATTTTATAACTTAAAACCACATAAATCAAAAATTAAGGAAAAATACCAAGTAGCTCAACCAAGCAAATAAGTAGCTCCAGCAAGGAAGCACCAAGCTCAAACACACAGTCAAGTAGCTCAACTAGGAAAACAAGTAGCTCAATCAAGCAAGCAACTAGCTCAAACACACAGGCAAGTAGTTCAAGCAAGCAAGTAGCTCAAGCACATAAGCAAGTAGCTCAAGCACACAGGAAAGTAGCTCAAGCAACCAACCAACCAGCTCAAGCACACAAGCAAGTAGCTCAAGCACATAGACAAGTAGCTCAAGTACACAAGCAAGTAGCTCAAGCAAGCAAACAAGTAGCTCAAGCAAGCAAGCAACCAGCTCAAGCACACAAGCAAGTAGCTCAAGCAAGCAAACAAGTAGCTCAAACAAGAAAACAACCAGCTCAAGCACACAAGCAAATAGCTCAAGCACACAAGCAAGTAGCTCAAGCAAGAAATAAAGTAGCTCAAGCAAGCAAGAAACTAGCTCAAGCACATAAGCAAGTAGCTCAAGCAAGCAAATAAGTAGCTCAAGCAAGCAAACAACCAGCTCAAGCACACAAGCAAATAGCTCAAGCACACAAGCAAGTAGCTCAAGCAAGAAAACAAGTAGCTCAAGCAAGCAAGCAACTAGCTCAAGCACATAAGCCAGTAGCTCAAGCACATAGGCATGTAGGTCAAGTACACAAGCAAGCAGCTCAAGCACACAACCAACCAACTTAAGCAACTTGACAGGCAACATTTTTAACATTTTTAGAGCCTTTAAGCATAAAGTAATTATAAGAACACATGTTGTTGAAGATACATGAAGTGACACACAGATACATGTCATACATAAAGTATGAATATGAGGCACGAATACATGTGATACATAGAGTATACACAAGAAGCATGAAGCATATATGTGAATAGTACATGAAGTCACAAGGAATTTATATGAATACATGAAAGTATACACTTAAATATGTAAGTTGCATGAATACACATATACACACAAGTCACAAAGCATGTATTTTACAAAGCATACATTTGAATACATGTAAGTCACATAGTATACACTTGAATATACTGAAATACACATAAGCCACAAAGTATACACTTGAATACACATAAGCCACAAGTATACATTTGAATACACTTGAATACAAGGTATATACTTGAATATGAAGTTACAAAGTATACAAATACAAAGTAATAGAGTATACACTCGAATACAAATACATCTCGTATTCAAATACAAGTTATAGAGTATGCACTCAAATATAAATACAAGATCATAGAGTATACACTCAAATACAAATACAATCATAGAGTATACACTTGAATACAATCGCAAGGTCATAGAGTATGCACTCGAATACAATCACGAGTCATAGAGTATACACTCAAATATGGATACAATTAAATGAAGTATACCATCAAATAATTGGGAAGGGAATTCAGTGCATCCCATACTACACGGTAGACCCATCCACCATCCCAAGGTCATCAAGTATACACATGAGTATGAAGCATACATGCAAATACACATGATACATAGAGTATTCTCATGAATGCATGTTACAAGGCATACATATAAGTCACAAAGTAAACCTTTGAATACACATACATTATCTCAAAGTATACACTTGAATACATGTAAGGCACACGTAGTATACACAGGATAGCAGGAACATGCTCTGATACCACTGTAATGTCCCCTAATTGATTGGAAATACTCACCTTTGCATGAACATGCATATCATCTATATTTATATGTATTTATTTTATACACATATATATAATAGCAAAATACACAATTTCAATAAATAATCATGATGAAGCTTATTAAGAGAGTAAAAAATATAAATAACAAAATATGTGTATATTTATATTTGCAGATAATAACCATAATAAACATACTCCAAAATAATTAATTTTCATCATAAAATATATATATATATATACAAATATAATTTCATACCTTAATTATGTTAGAGTCTACCAAAAAAAACAAAAAATAAAAACATCAAACATATACCAGCATAAAATGATTATAATAAACTTACTCTATTGCTGCTTATTCCTTGTCATCAGATTTTCACATAATCTTTTATTAGGCTGAATATATTCCTAGGTTCCTTTCTTTCATTTGATGCCTTTTAAATCTGCCTGTGTGTTGTGACCTTTTCACACATCGCCCCATTCAAAATGGGGACCCCCTATTTTTCGCTCCATTCTGGTCCTTTTTGGCTTTGGTTCTTGTCTCTCTCTCTGTCTATCTCCTTTCTATGGTCTACTTTTTTGAGGATGTTCCCATCTGTGAGCTTAAACGTGAAACTTGGCCAAGTCTAAAAATTAGGGTTTCCATCCTTCTGGCCAATTTGTGGTCAAACAAAGTGAATAAATTGAAAATTGAGACTAACGTTGTTGTCAGTGTGCTTCCAGCAGGCTTCCACTAAAATTTCATCAGATTTTGGCTACTTACTATTTTTAGTAAGTGTGCAATTACAGGAAATCTTTCAGATTTTTGAAATTCCGACAGTCACACTACATTCAGAACACATCAAGCTACTCGTGTGCAAAATTTGAGTTAAAACGGATGACTTTCTATTTTTAGCAGTTTAGCTTCTGAGGCAGATTTCAGGGCTTAGATACAGAGTTTTTCAACACATGTCTGGGGATTCCTTTTGGGTTTTCAAAGACCTTCACGATAGTATAACATGAAAATTGAGACGACAACTTTCATAGTTCAACCTTCAGAGGCTATTTTTAGGGTTTGCATATCAGGGTTTCCTTTGCATGTCAGATGATTCCTTGTGGGTTTTTCGAGAGCTTCGCGATGATGTGACATGCAAATGGAGATAATCACTCAATAAGGAACTTACTATTTTTAGCAGGTACATCCCGACAGCTGCCTCCCAGCACTTCAGAATCATGAGCTAATCGCAATGCAACAGAAACGAGAACAAACGGAGACCATTCGATATGCATGTAGAACAAATTAGGGTTTCCAGCTTCGAAGCCTGAAAAGAGGGGTTAAAAGTCAAAATTTTCAAAAACTGAGGTAAACCACCATGATCAGCATCCTTCAAGCTATATGTTGGTAAAATTTGAAGACAAACAGAGCACTTACTATTTATAGTAAGTCATTTTGGAAGCAAGCTAAAAATAGCAAATTAGTTGTGTGTGCCGATGTCGACAGGCAGGTCATGTGGTGAGGAGCACGTCATTCAAATTTCAAGTCAACGGAGCTATGGAGGTACTAGAAGCAAGCAGTTACTATTTATAGCAAACCACCTACATAAATGGGCTAAAAATAGCAAACCAACTAAGAATAGCAGGGTCAACGGGTTGTTGAAGTTGTGAAGATGCAGTGTTCAAAATTTCAAACCATTCTGAGCTTCAGAGATGCAAGAATCGAGAGACTTACTCTAAATAGTAAGGCACAAAGAAGCTGGCGAAAAAAGAAAAATGGCTAAGTCTAGAACTTCATCCTACAGCTACCTGAAAATGCACCCAAGTCGATGAAGAAGCATGAAAAATTTTCTAAGTATAAACTTCATCCACCTGCCTAGGCAAAATGCGCCCACCCTCAAGGAGAAAGTTTAAAAATTTTCTAAGTGTTAAATTTCGTCTTGCTCAAGGGGTAAAATGCACCCTCTCATGTGCAAGCAAAATGCTAAAAAAAATTCTAAGTGTGGAATTTCATCCTCCACCACCCTCCAAATGCGCCCACCTTGAAGCATGAGAGTTAAAAAAATTTATAAGTATTGAAGTTATCCTCCACCACCCTCCAAATGCGCCCATCCTGCACATAGGTGGAAATGTGCCCAAAAAGCAAGAAAGTCAAAGGGTCAACATCTTTCATCCTTCTCCCATGGAAAAATATGCCCAAAAGAGGGCATGAAAGGACAAAAAGGGAAGATGAAGAGTCACAAGATGGCGTTGGAAAAAGGCTTCCATCTACCCCTCTCAAATGCGCCCATGCAACAAAAAGTCAAAGGAGTCAAAGAAATTCCTCCTCCTCACCCATCAAAATTTCCCAAGTTCAAAGAAGCCAACAAGTCAACAAAAGTTTGTCCTCCTTGCATGTGTAAATGCACCCAAATGGGGCCATGTGAAGACAAAATAAGGAAGTTGAAGAGTCATCCTTCACACATGTTAATATGCGCCCAAGTTAAAGTAAATGTAAGGGGGTAAACAAGGTAAAGGTGTTGAAAATATTTTCCTAAGGCGTGGTGAAATTGAATATTCCTCTTGAAGTGTCATATGTGCCAAAGGTGGTGAGGTAAGATATTGAGGTGGTGAACAAAAAAAATTTCTAAGGCAAGTTGAATATCCTTCAGCATGTGTCATTTGCACCCAAGGTGGTAAGTGTTATAAAGTGTTAGAAAGTATTGCCAAAGTGGTAGAATGAAGAATGCTAGGCGTGTGAAATAATCATGTTGCCTAGGCGTTGGAATTTAACATGTTCTTCATCAAGTATTCCATATGCCTAAGTAGACCTTGAAAGTGGTGGAGTAAAGTAAATGAGAAAATATTGCACCTAGGGTGGTGAGTGAAAAATAAAAGGCATTGGAATTTAAAATTTAAATATCTTTCAAGCATGGAATAAAATGCAAAGTGGTGAATGAAAAATAAAATGTGCTAGGCGCCTCCATGAAAAAAAATTTCCAAGTAAAGTTGATGAAATTTCCACCGTTGGCAAACAAATAAAATTTTCTAAGGAAAATTTTCAAAGTGCAAGGTGATTCAAAATTTCTCGAAGGAAAAATATTTTCTTCCTTAGAAAATACGCCTAGACATCAAGGTGATGAAGTTTTTCCTGAAGCACGAGCAAATTTTCCAGTGATGAAATTTGAAGATGATGACAATGCAAGATGAATTATAAAATTTCTCAAGTCAGAGCAATAGGATGTTCACAGATATGAAGAACGGATTTAAATTGGTGGAATAATATTTTTCTAAGGTTTAAAATTTAAAAAATTTAAATGAACCCGTTCGTTGTGTACCCATGGATTCATCGCGTTTCAAAGAAAATTTTCTTCTAGGTACTGGATGTCTGTGATGAGGAATGGATTTCTATGTCATCCGCACTTCACCAAGGCCTTTAGCATGAAGAATTTAATCAGTGCTCAAATTGTGAAATTTTCCTAAGAAAAAAATTTAAAATCTTGTAAGGCAAAGTGAATAAAATGTGTTTTCAAGATGAATTTCTCCGAACAATGAATTTGAAGTGAATTGCCTAGATGATTTTGATTGAATTCTTCGATGATGAATTTTCTAGAGTGTCAGAGGTGATTCAAATTTAAAATTTGCAAGACAGAGCTCCGGCTGGTGAATTAAAACATGAAATTTAATTAAGTATTTTCAAAAGTAAATTGAAGGATGCTAGTCAAAGTTGAACTTCTAGAAGGATGAGATTCTCGGACAAGTGTCAGAAATACCAGAGAGGGAAGTAGTGGAAATTTAATGCACTGGCTATACTTAGCTCCTTCTAGAATTCAATTTTTGCTATAAGATTGAGAAGTTTCTCACTTCTTTTCCACAGCTGAGGAGAATTCAATTTTCTCTAAGTTTGACGTTGCTGAGGACTAAAGCTTGAGAAGTTCAAAATTTTGCTAAGACTGAGGGTTGCTGAGTAAAAGGCATTGGAAGTTCCTGAGACCGAAGTTCAAATTTGCTAAAGGTTGATTGAAGAAATTTTGACTTGAAGAGAAATATTTCTAAAGCTTCAAGAAGATCATACTGCTGAAACTGAGGACGACTTGAAGTAAGTTGCAATGCAAGTGAAGGAATTTTGATTTGAAGAGAATATTGTTGAGAATCAAGGAAGTTCGCACTTGCTGATTTGTTGATTGAGGAAGTGCGAATTTACAGAGGTCCAATTGCTAATTGAAGTGGGCGACTTTGTTAAAAATTGAAGTTGCTAAGTTGCTAAAGTTAAAGCTTACTTAGAAATCTTTTCTAAGTATTGAAGTTCAAAATCTGTTGAAAAGAAGAAGCTGAGGTTTGCGAATAAGAAATGTTATTGCAGCTTCTCAAGTTCTTGAAGTTGACTGGCAGCCCCTGTGCAATGTTTTATTTATTTTATATATTAATTTGTTGATGGATGTTTATTATGTTGCAAATGGCTGAAGCAAGGACAACTGGCAAGGACAATAATGGTGCATCCAGGCAAGTTGTTATAAAGAAATTGAGCAAGATATTTATGCTAGAGTCAAAGTTCACCTCGAAGTTGGGCAAGCTGACTAATACAAATTTAGGCTATCAACTTGGAGACTTTCAGGAAAAGAATGTTGGGATTTGGTGGTCATCAACCTTCGGACACCTCACACAACATTGTTCAAAGTGGGTTATATGCAGCTTCCAATTTCCCACCAGCCATTCAATGTCTAGAGTTGATGATGGAGTGTGCCAACTGCTATGAGAAGGATCACAAGTCAATCATGTCACCAGATGGACAAGTGCTCGCCAACCTCACTCCTTCAACTATTGGCGAGGCTTTTGGAATCCCAGTGCACAAGAACATGATTTACAAGTCCAGAGAATGAGCTGAACGAATGTATGCTTCAGCATTCAAGAGATGCACAACGACAATCAATACTCAGTGGATGAGCAACCCTAAGCCCTCTCGGGCGAAGTTGCCAAAGAAAATCATAGCTGATGACTTGAAGCAGGAGTACTATGATCTCATTATGATGTTGAGTAGAGTTGGAGGTTGCCCTCAATCATTTATTTTTGAGCCATGGATGTTCTATTATATTAACCTCATGTTGGAAGGAAAGGATTACGTCAACTGGGCTGCAATGATCAGTGACCACTTGTACGAATAGCTCCTAAGCTTGAGAAGAACGAAGAATTTTTATATGAGCTCTTACATCATTTACATGTTGGATTGTATGATGAAGTATCGAGGAATTTCATACAAGGAACCTGTTGGATGTGGATCTCACCAGTTTAAAATTCATGAGGCTTGTCCATAGTTGCACCTGACTAGTACTACTCACTACAAGCATGCAAATGATGCCTTCACCATGCACATCACAAGAACACTTTAGGAGCGGATGCATCACAGAATCTCGAGAGAAGCCCAAGAATGGATTGAAAGGTATGGGTGCTAGTTTATTCAGTTTCCAAAGTTTTCTTACATTAAGCTGCAAGGATTTTTTCCATATCCATATAGGCTGCCTAAGTACCCAACCAACAGAATATTAATGTTAGAGATATCTAGGCAATTGGTTGCCTACGATAAGATTTAGAAGAAGAAGAAGAAGGGAGGTGTTGACTTCCCAATTGTTATGGGCAATTCAGATGAAGTGTGTCCTTCATTATAGGTAGCTAGAGAAGCCGAGAGCGAGCTTCAGTTCTATCACTTTTCATATCACACCAACCGACAGCACTATGATCCACATAACAACATCAAATGGGTACTGTCAGAAGAATTTAAACACAAGGCAAATATTGAGGATTATTGGGCTGATGCATCGAACGAGGCTGAGGTTAGGAAAAGAATGCTCTCTCGGTTGTTAATAGGTATGATTAGGGAGTGTGAAGTTGTTCTGGTACCAGGTCAGGTGCATGAGGACATGGACGTTGTCCATCTAGATTATGCAGTAGTGAGAGATACTCCACTTCCGCCCCCAGATTCGTTGGAACCTGAGATTGCAGATTTGGACACACTTTCTATTCTAGTCTTGACATTCACTAGGGCATGGGTTGATAGGTGTGTGAGCAGATTGAAGAGTAGGTCGATTGCTTTGACTTACAATTTGATGGGAGATCATAGGACACCCACCACCGACAGGAAGAAACAAATCACACGAGGTCTGGATTCTAGAAGGAAAGAGCCAGTTCGGCTGGAGCCTCCACAAGTTGCAATTGAGTCACCCACACCATTGGAGACACGTTTTCCAAGTATACAAGAGGTTTCCTTATTTTTTGATCAAAGAAATGCATTGAATCAAGTGCAAGCGGTACAGGAAAATAATCAACCTCCACAAAGAGAGTTAGTTGGCCAGAGCATCAACGTACCTAGTAGAGTTGATCAGCAGACAGATGAGGGGACTACTACTGACCCTCAGTTTTAACAAGAGTTAGAGATGACTTTGGATGATGATGATATAGTTTCAGGGGATACTCAGCCACTTGAGGATGATGAGCCTTACTAGAATGATGTAGAAGTTGAACAAGTCTGAGAAGTAGAGGCACAAGAATAGCAGCCATTTGATATACAGTATATAGTACCTGATTGGCTTAGAGATAGGATGAGAAGAAGCCCCAGCGAAGAGATTGATCCAGCAGTTGAGATGGAAGAGTTTTTGAACAGGATCAGTGTGCCTCCATAGAAGAAGAGAGCATGGAAGTTTTCAAATACTCGACTAAAGAGGATGGCTCTCGCACTCTTCATGTGGCAGTGCCTTAGGTTGATTGTGACTGAGATGAAGCAGTACCAGAAAACTACGTGGTCACAACTTTAGAGTTAGGACACCCCACAAGTGCACAAATTGTAGAGGAGTGTGATAACTCCTACCTCACCCTCAAGGACAGATTATTCAAAAAGGAAGGAAAGTATAAAAAGTTGAAAAGAGAGCATAAGGCTTTGATAGGATATGTGCAGCAGTTGTCTTGTCCTCGTGGGCAAGAAATTCCAGTGATAGAGCTTCCACCTGAGATACCTAGAGAGTCAATTAGTGGCTTGTTGGAGTTGGGGAAGATGGCACAGGAGGCAGATAAGTGGGTCATAGGAGTTCGTGTTGAGACAGAGAAGTTTATGGAGGACCTCGCTCTTGCTTTTTAGCAGGCCTCTAGTATTTTGGCATGAATGGAGGCAATTGATCAGGCCTGGGGATGTGCTTATGTTTATCAAAGCAAAGTAATTCAGCGTCTTGAAGCATTGAGACATGTTCCTTTGAGATTGCTGATTGATAGAGGGGTCATTTAGGAGAATGACAGGTATGAATTTTCTAGATGGTATTCTTCAGCAATCATGGGATGTGGTTTCTTCGATGCAGCACAGGTGGATTCTACTAGGGTACGGAAGGAAATGGCCAATATCATTGATGGAGTCCAGAATACCTTTGAGGCCATATTTGCTAGGTGGTTGAATCCAGATGAGGTGACTAGAGATAATTTGAGGGGTAGGCTGGGGTGAAGCCACATAAGTGGTTTACACTTTTGAAGAGGAAGGAAATTTCAAAATTTTCCCATTCCTCATATCAAATGGGTTCGGCCGAACCCTAAGGTTCGACCGAACCATTTAGTTGGTTCGGCCGAACCAACTAAATCCCCTATTAAAAAATCATAATAGAGTGGGTTCGGCCGAACCTAGGTTCGGCCGAACCCATTTAGTATGGCTAAAACAAAAAACACATTCATTTAATTGCTTTTTTTAATTGTATGTGTTGGTGGTTCGGCGAAAAATAAGTTCGGTCGAACTGGAACCCAACCCAACAAGAGACCGAACACTTGTTCGGCCGAACCCCTCTTTTTTTCATCCTTGGTTCCTAAGGCACCAGAATTGTTGAAAATTTTGCGTTTCGAAGCTCAATTTCAGAATGAAAATGGAGAAGATCTCAAAAACCCAACTAGTATCGGGTTCCCCTCAAAACGAGCTATCCAACGAATATAATTTTAGTATGTTTTGATTATATTATCTATCTGTTTTTTAAGTTTTATTAAATATAGGTTTTTCACCAAAAACAAAACTCTCTCGTTTTGCACAGTGGAAAAATAGAATATTATCAAAAAAAAATTGAAAATATGAGTGCACCAGATATTGGAGTCCTTGATCCAACAAAAAAAAAAGAATTTCGATACATACAGTGAAAGTTATGCGTTATACGGTCGTGTTATGTCTGAATTATAATTGATTTGACTTTAAACTTGATTAAAGAAAAAATATTCAATAAAAAACTATCTAACTAAGTGGAAGCACTAGATATCGGAGCTACAAATCTAAATATGAAAGAATTGGAATTTTATCTTTCAAGGAAAAAAAGTTATGCGTTATACGGTGTGCGTCACTTTTTAAAAATGCTGTTTTTTGAAAAAAACCAATTTTCGTGGGAGATGGAAAAAGAAGTGCAATCTGATTCCAAAAAAATGAAAAAAATATTTTTAGAATCTACAGACAAAATATGACAAGACTCTAGTTTGCGTCATCTTCAAATTCTTTATGGTTTAATTGCTATAGGTGCCCGAATGTGGAGATTGTGTTAAAAAAAAAAATATCAGTGTCCAGTTAGGCCAAAAAGTGTAAACCACTATTGTGGGATCACCCGCTGGTGCCTTTCTTTTCAGAGGTGAAGACCTTCATATAGGATGACTTTGAGAACACCTCTATTTTCTCTAGCTTGATCCAGAGCATGCAGGATTCCTTAGTTGCTTGGAGAAAATCTTGTGCGAGGCACGAACCATCAGTCATGGTGTTAGAGTTCCAGCTTGATTGCGTTCCACCCATTTCAATTTAGGAGGTTGAGGCTATGCTTGGCAGGTTCATTGAGTTTGTAGCCAGAGAGAAGGAGAATGGGAATGCACTACTGGACGAGGATCTTCTAGAAGACTGATTGTGGGCATTAATTGTCTTTACTATTTTTGGGAGTGAGTGAGAATCTTTGCTCATTTATTACACCACTCCCCATTCTGGTAGTTTTTAGGGTTAGGGATGAGGTGGCTTAATCTTAGCCACTCTTTTGATTGTAATCTTAGCTGTCCATTGGACTGGGATATCTATAAAAGGGGGAGTCCCCCTCATTTGTACCGCATTAGAGATTAGACATTAGAATTGTAAGTAGAGACTAGAGATTTGGAGAGACAGTAGAGAGTAGGCATTTTGTTAGCATAGTGTGGAGAAGAAGGAAAGTTTTCCCTTTGAAAATTTACGTTGAGATTGTTTTGTAAAACATTCATGATAATAGATCTTTTCATTGACAGTGGAATTCATCTTTGTCATGGATAGCTCTCAAGGTCTCTTCATCCTTTCAGATCCAAGTAGCATAAAGTAGCATAGTTTTCATTTCATGCAAGTGGTTTACTTTGGATGTGTGGTGTTTTATTGAGGTAGCTTCATTTCATTCCATACCACTAGCAACTTGTTGATGACAAGCTCGCCTTCCATGGTCAACTGGAGATTATTTTGAGTTTAACTTCAATTATAATTTGTATGCTTATATGCATCATCTTGATGGTATATGTATGCTAAATTATAATCTGAATATCTTTTGCTACCCCTTTGAAGATTGCACCAATTTTATTGAAGTTGTCCAACGTGATGCTAGGTGAAATTCGGTCAAAGTTTGCTGAAATCAAGCTCCACATGTCTTGCATTTAGAATAGAATATAAGTTTCTTAGGCCCTACACTCATTTACTTTCTACGCATTTCTGGTTAACTTTAGGAAAAAAACGTACTTATTGTCAAATCATACACGTAAAATCCCCTTCCAATCATCCATTTGTTGTTAACTGCAAGTATCCTGAACAATTGTGTAAGTCCCCTCATAAGAAAAAAAACAATTCACATCAAACCAACCAAGGGTGTTCCAAGTATTTCTAAACCTTGGTGTTAAATGTATGATCTATCTCACAATCTTAGCATGTAGGAAACTTTGTTCAAGAGAGGATAGGGTATCTATTGGGAAACTTTATTCTGTGTTGGTGCGGTCGAAAAAAACCATGTCAACACTATGTAACCTCCCTTATATCTGCTTAAGACTCCATTGTTTGTTGTACATATGTCTATATTTAAATCTGATTATATCCCATTCTGTTGCCTTCCTAGATGCAATTCATTATTTAATTTTTGAATGCTATTCTCTCTTAATCGATGCCTATCTATTTTATATGACTTTCTTTATATAGTTTGACTTGTCAACAGTTGCAACCATTCGATTGTAAGGGATGTGTTCTTTAGTAATTATCATGACCATCCCTGCTCTTTGAATTAGGGTTGCTCGTTCCCTCTGATAATACCTACCCTCCATTAGGGTTACCCTGGCAAAAAATAACATCAAGCGTAATTAGGCATAGGTCCTAGAGTTGAACCTTCCTGCTCTGATACCAAAATGTAACGCTCAAAAATTGATGTTTACTTGGCCACGATAAAATACCAAACTTAATGCAATCCAAGGATAATAAAGTAAATAATACAATTCCCATAATTGCTCAAAAGGAAAATTCAGATTATATTTCCATTCATGTATGCAAGTTAAATAAATTTAAATGACATTAAGGATCATTGCAATGATACACATATGATTTCCATTCACTTGTCAATAAGATTCCATAAATTTGCTCAAGTTTTCAATTACATCTCTAACTTACTAGCAGTACATCTATTTCAATATTACATCAATTCTTCTTTTCAATACATCTATTTCAATGTTACAATGTTGAATTACAAATAAAATTACATTTGCAAGTGGGCTTTCCAAGCCATTCATAAGATTACATGATTACATTAATAATAAATAAATTTCTGACCCGCAACTGCCATGACACCAATGGTCTTCTTGCAAGTTGGGCCAAGAGTGTGATTAAAGCGCCTTTTTCGTTGAACCACGAAGTGCAATACTTCCCTGGGTTTCTTCCTAACTCGAAGAAATCCCCGGCCCTGCACGAGGAGCGTAGCAACCTGAAACAACAACGCAGGAGGGAACTCTCGATGCAAGCCTAATGCCTATATGCATTCCTAACATGAGAATCACATATTTCTTGCAATAGGAGGTGGCAGAGACCTATATTCATTTAGTTCTAGGCTTTTAGTTTCATCTATTTCAATAGTGCAAGTGTTTGGCCAAGCATAAATAAAATAAAAGATAGTTTTAGAAAAGGTAAACTATCGTCTCTATGGATCCACCTTCGGCATCCTGTCTCGAAAATTTCTCAAAATACAGTAAATAATGTATTGTTCATCTAATTTCACATCCGATTTTACACATGTCAGATTTCAGAGAAAATTTCATCATTTTCTAAGGTTCTCGCAAAATTTGTTAAATAGCTTTCCTACATGCATTCAGAAAAATAAAGTTTCCTTGTATAATTTTCAATGGTTTACAAGGAAAAATAAATACAGTTTCAATTCTCGTTCTAATTTAAATTTTATCTCATCAAATAGTTATGCTAGCTTTCAATCAAAGAAAAAATTACTCTTATCAGAAAGCTCACTAATTTTGTTTGTGTTTTCTATGGTCTAAATTTACTAAAAAGTTTCAATTTCATCCCACAATATGGCCTTACGTATAATCACTAAGTTTAGAAAGGATAAATATTGACTCAATCAAGGCAATGGTATTCAGAAAAATCACATATTTCAGGAAAAACAAATAATGTAAACAACTAGATTTGCAAGTAAGTTCGTGTCTGCTATTATACATAGTGAATTTACTCTGTTTCTATTCTAAGTTTAATCTTTTAGCTATGAAAGCTCTCTGTACGTATTTGTAAATGTATTCTTTACGAAGGTATATATATATATATATATTTGTAATTTATACTTTTATATATAAATTTATACATAGTAGACTTATTACTGAGTATATATATCTATGTTTAATTTGTACGCAATGCTGTATTTTATTATGTTTATAACAATGACACAGGTTATCATTTTCTGATGAAGACAGAGTTATATAAATGTTAGAAAGTATGGTTTTCCTAAAGATTACAATGATATTTATGCCCTGTATAAATATATATTTATATATATTTGAATATAAAACTGTGGTTATATTTCCTTATATACATAAACATACATATACATATCCATTCGTATATGCAATCAGTATAAATCCACTATCAAAGGGTGCCTTTTCTGTAGGAAAAGATAGAACAGAGTTACAAACAAATCAGAGTCAATATAATGGTGTAAATACATGCATTTACCTATATATATATATATATATAAACTAAGCTTTTGATACCGCTGTCAGAGTTTCTAATGCCCATGCTAAAGATTCACATTTGCATTTCCTTGAAAGGTAAAAGCTTTTATAAAAAATCACAGTCTCCAAAGGCTATTAAGGCTAACGTCTTTCCCCAAAGGGAGGGGCGCGGGCTATGAGGAGACAGCGCCTCTTCCACAAGCTACGGCCTGTGGAGGGTGCTGCCCTCTCAAAACGCCGCCCATCCTCTATGGGCGGGCTGGGTGTAGAATCCCCCACACAGATAATTTTTGTTTAAAAAGAATTCAGACGCCAGTTTTAAAAATATACAATTTCAGAGGAATTCGAGATTGATACAAGATTTTAGACAGTGTATATATATATAGATGCACCATAATATAAGTGTATATAAATATTTATATATATATATATACATCCATGTATATATATATATTTATTTGCAGAAACATAGTTCAAGATTGAAAAGCAAACTCAAGAACCATAGTAAATAAAGAAATAAAAGATAAACCCCAATTTATAAAAGAGTAAAATTGCACATAAACTTCCAATGCACTCACAGGAAAGATGTATATATTTACTCAGATTCTCATAGCTTTTCATTCAATTCAACCACTTTGCATTCAATTTCTTCAGAGGCATTTTCATAATTTCAACAAGATTTTGAGAAAAAGAATGAGAAACCTGGAGTTTACGCTTTCAGTTGAAAATGGTCTTCAATCAACTTCCTTCCTTTGCCCTTGTTCAATCTAGTTTTCCTGAACAAGTTTCTTCTTCTCTTTCCTGCTTTCTAGCTGCTTCTTCAGCTCTTTATTCTCCTTCTATCCTCAAAGGAACAATTCTCAACCCACTTTTTCAAAGATTCAGCATCTTCTTGGCAGCCATTAAAACTAAGATTGTAGAGCTTGTTCTCAAGAAAGTTTTTCAAGAACCGTTGCTTCTCGGGAATTCATTTCCCTTTTTAAAATTGTTTTTCCATTCACAATTTCCTAACCTAATCTTGAAAATGTATTTTAAGGTTAATAATAATTTTCAATTCATTTGCATGTAAATCCCCTTTCGAGAATATTTACTCAACAATAAAAAAAATATCTTATAACTTAATGTTTTACTGATTAACTCAAAGTTTAACACAAATTAAAAAGGATAGTAGCATGCATAATTATTTAAATCAAGAATCCATAATTAACTTATAAATAACGCTTAATCCTTTATTTTACCATGCTTTATTCTATTTAATTTACTATTTATTATTTAATTTACAACTAATTTAAAACAAACACACATAAATTAAATATTCCTAAATGCAGTCTATATGAAACTAAGTGTGTGTGTGATCGAGAGGTCTTCTGCTTTGTCCTGTCAAGATGCTAATCACCTCTCCTTAATCACACCCTTGGTCTTCGACTTCCTGCAACTCAAGTGCACTCAGGCACACAACAGTAATTGAATTAGTAACATATTAAAATATAAATAAAACATTGCATTACATTAATTTAAATGCTTCTACTCTATTTTGCTTCATTTTCAAAATAATACGCATTCAATACTTTTCAACTTTTCATAATTTAAATACACTTTCATTTATTTTCATGCCAAAACATCATCATATTAATTATTGTTCTACCAGGCACATCAAAACATGTAATAAATCCACACAAAGCCAAAAGTAACTTGCATCAGGATTGAGACGTGACACCACAAGATGTCAAAAAATGATAAAGAAATAGTGATAATGGACACAAGTTAGTATAGAGCGAAGACAATCTAGATGCTACTCTTTATAATTTCTCCAGACCTTACTCAAGATTGCAAGGCACACACTAAATAAATTTCTCCAACTAACCAAATGTCACTTTTCTCACAATTACAATAAACCAATCTATTGTAATATAAGAAGTTAATATAATCAAGATCATTAAAAGAATAAATATGTTATAATGAGTAGTGTTGTGCCTTGCAAACATGCCCCATTTTGGCCAAGCAAAACAAGATAACCCCTTTTTGTTCCTCAAGCCTTGATCAAGTTTTCTCTAGTCCTTTTGATTTCACTTGCATAACTTGAATTTTTTAGTCTTGAGTGGGGTTTCAAGAGATCTTTGGCCAAGTTTGTCACTAGTTGTACTTTCAAATCATAAGGGCCTACAGCCTCATTTCATTTGGTTCCCTAATTTGTCTTTGGAAAACTAGGTTGTATGGTCTTCTTGTCTGGTTGCTCTTGCCCAATCCTCCCAATGTTTGATTTTTTATTATTTTTCCTTCCTTTTGATCGAGTGCCTTATGGGTCTTATCTTTCCCCTTTGATTTTAGGGTCATATATCCTCTTTGCTACCAAAGTTATCTCCTAGTTTTCGATTATCTTGGTTGTATCCAATGCATATTTGTTGTATTCAAGCTGTCATAGGCAACTAAATGGTCATTATAGTCAAGGGGGTCCTAGTGTTGGAGATGGTCATATTCTTCTATGCTTGTGTGGTTGCATCCTATTGTTACCAAAGATGTGAGTCTTGTTCTTAATTATTTTTAATTGATTATGGTCCTAGCAAAGATTGGATTTCAATAGTCTAATTGGTAGTGGTTATGGTTGTAAGTTTTTTTTATGATCAGATTGTATGCACAAAAATTAATTCAAATCAGACACAATAACACAACAGATACCCTGGGGAAACCCTCCTCTTGAGGGAGAAAAACCCAGCAACAATATATCACTTATATATATAATTGTCAAAAGAATGATCTTCTTACAAGAGGGCAAGATACAAGCCCAAATACAAGCACCAATAGTGGATGCAACACAACAATACAAGAAAGCAAATCACTGATGAAGAACTCAAACTTCAACCAATATAGAACTGCCTTGTGATGATTCGCACTTAGACTTGAATCAAATATATCTGAACTTGACTTTGAACTTGATGATCACAATGAAGAGCGCCATCTAATATATATACAATATTGAGAGAAAGACGTGTCTCTTCCCAAACAAGTCGGCCTAGGCAAGAAGACATCCTTCTTAGAAATCACATCCCTTGAACAAGGTCGGCCTTGTTAATAAATCATGCCACTTCATTTAATACTTATTTTCTTAACAAAAGAAGTGATATGAAAAATCGTGCATCTTGAGTCTCTATAAATTAAATAGCTTAGAGCTATTATTTAATTTATACCAATAAGATCGCTGGAATGTAACTCCAGATGTTGCATGTAACATTAACAATGGTTGGGTTGGCATTTACTGAAGATCCTTCGTCAATTTAATATTATTGTTTGGGACTTTGGTCCTCATAGAGTCATGTTGGAGAGGTTGACTACATATATTATATCCTTAAATTCCCATGGAACCTCTTAAACATATATTTGTAGTTGTTTATAGGTCAAGATGGACCCTTTTAGGGGTTAATAGTCAATAAGATACCCTGTAGCCTTACAAACTCTCAAAAGCCCTAATAAAACATTTAAACAATCCAAAAAACCATTAGGTGCCAAAATTTTTGAATTTCCATGGAGGGAATTGGTTGTGTACGTTTTATCATCCACCGAACACACAGAATAAAATGTCCAAAGACACTATCCTCTCTTGAAAAACCACCATGTATGCTAAGATTGTGTTGTACCCAAACCAAATTTTTTGCTTCGTCAAGGCATTTTGCATAAAATAGTCTAAACCTTGCTAAATAATGTAAAATACAGTTTTTGGGAAATATCAAGCATGGAGTTTTTGTCAATATTTTGTCATTCAAAGTTAGTTCTATTGGTCAGAACCTGAAGTAGAGACTCAGAATGAGATATTTCATGATGGAGGAGCATTTCATGGTGACACTTATACTTTTTATGATCATTTCAGTGATCAAGATGATGATTTCAATGGTCAGTTTTTTGAAGATTTCTCAGAGAAAAGCAAGAAAGCGCACCTATAGCCCAAGGGCGCCCTTCTTTTTGAAGGCCAAAATTTTGTGATAAATGCTCATAACTACAGTCAATCTCTTCAGAATTGGTCTGCCTATCTTAGAAGGCTATCTGAGACCCGTAACTCTGGCAACTAGCGACAAAAGTTGAAGATTCCAAAGTTCCAGATTACAGAAGCTTGTTCTTTTTCAGCTTAAGCACGCCTGTAGCTTGAGGGCGCCCTTCTTAAAGTGGTGTTGGATCTTGGTATTTTTGATGATTGATGCAGTTAATCTCTTCATGACTAGTCTTCTTATCTGAAAAGTTATCAAACACAGTCATCTGAGTCCTAGAGCTCTGGCAGTCGACATCTGAAGATGAGCTTATAATAGAGTTTTCACATCCTCGAGCTTCTTCGTTGCATTTCCAGTGCAACTATAGCTCAAGGGCGCTTTACAGAATGACCTCTGAGATGATCCAGTTTGTTGATGAGGTCTTCTTGACATCAGTACTACTCTAGTCCAGCTTTGCGTTGCACCAAGTTGCCTATTAATCTGACATTCTGAAGGATCGTGGCAGAGATTCTATCAGGCATGTAATTTCATGAGCAGACTGGCATAAAATTTTCATTGTATTTCTGTAGGCCAGGGGCGCCTAGCCTTTAGGCCTGTCAGATGAAGTTGTTCGCGTTCGAAGTCTTCATGACACTTGAGCGTAATTACTCCAGCTATCCAACGAGCCTAGCCATCAGCCTTCAGGATTTGGCAAACACTCGTACGTGCGAGGTCTTTGTAAAATGCTGAAAAGTGAAGACATCCGAAAAATGGCTAAGTATGGAGTGTATATTTTAAATAAAAATCGCACTTGTATTTTTTAGGTCTTAGAAGCAGTTTTCTCGCTTTGTCATCTCCAGAGATATCTCTTCTCAATGCTCCTAGCTATGCAGAGAGATAGTCGGCGCACGAATCAGTGCATTCCAACTCTCAGTATCAGAGGACAAAGTAGGGTACTTGGATGAAAGTTCAACTTTGGTCAAAATGGTGTTAGTGCAACTATAGCTCAAGGGCGCTTTTACTTTTCAGGCCCTTAATGCACTTTTCAGATGTCGTGCGTATATCCGTTGGATGCAGAATGCTTCTAGTCACGTAGTGAGCTTGGTTGCCTATTAGCAGGGTTCACCGTTTTCCATCAGCAGCTATTTGAAGTGTGTTAGCATAAAAACTAACACCTCTAGAGTATAAGTTGGTATGGACAGCTATTTACACTACGCAATGAGTGCTCTTCAAATTAGGAGGGGAAGCTCCCTCGTTGTGCTTTAACAAAAATGCTTGTAAAGGGAAAAGTAATCTAAACTATCTCCTGTCTTTTTGTCTCAGCTGTAGAGGTACAAGGCTTTCACGAAAACTCTATACGTTGCAGCTAAGTATTTTCTGGTTTCGCAGTACTACTAACTACAACTAGGCTTAATGATTAAATCTATCTAGTTTCCTCAAGAAAACAGAGCATGGGGAAATGGAGGAAGGTTGACTATCTGACAATAAACAAGCGTAGATTCTCAACTTGAAGGAAGGGTGGCACATCTATTAGCTCAATCTAGACAAGTTTATTGGAAACAACATCACACAATAAACTTAAGTACGGATTCTCAACTTGAAGGCAAGGTGGCACAACTATCAGCTCAATCCGAATAAGTTTATTGTTCACAACAACACACGATAACCAAGTGCAGATTCTCTACTTGAAGGCAAGGTGGCACAACTATCATCTCAATCTGAACAAGTTTATTGAACACAAAACAGATTTGATCTAACTAAGGAAAGAATTCACCATTATAATTGCATGAAACCCTATGTGGCATAACAATTCATTATAATATCAAAAACACATGAACAGATACAAAAAGAGCAATATTGAGGGCAAGGTAGGCACAACATATATTTCTCTCATGCAAAAGTTATGTATAAATGAGCAAAAGCTCTTATTTATAGACATCAAAAGGTGTAGGGAACCCTAAAATCACCTTGATTCAACTACAATCTTGCAATGCATGCAAGATTTATTGCTAAGCCCTAATAAAGCAAACTATACAGTTAACTGGAAAACTACCATCAGTTAACCGAAACATCTAATCTAAGAATGGATAATTGTGCAAGCATGCACGTCCTTATTGAAAGCATGTTAACTAGAACACTACCATCAGTAACGTAAAACCCTAAATGAAACTCCAAGTGAATAAAGATAATCTCATAATAGATATGAATGAGGTGAGACTGCGAGTTAACTTGAAAAGATAATGCCAAGTTAACTCCTATGTATAATGTCTATCCAAAGAGGTGGGAACTGAAGTCTACTAGCCGTGATCTTGAGCAACCAATCCCTCAATGAGATTGTTAACTGCATCACTATCTGGAGCTCTGACACTCTATCGAAGAATGCTATGCTTGTGCAGCATGTCCTCACCAGCTGTGATTTGAGACTGAAGTTCACCTCTACTCCTCGTTGCTTCATCAAACAATGCTAACATGACTATAAGCTGAGAAATCTTACAACCAATGGTCTCCCCACTAAAAATAGTATGAATGAGTGCTTGGAGCTCTGACTGAACATCGGTAAGCTCAACATAGGCACCACCTTGAATCTAATATCGACACGGTAAGCGAGATACTAAAGTCCTCACAAACCGGAGTGCACTAGTGATGTGCTCTCTACTCTCAGCCAACTCTGACGCCATAGTCTCCTATATCTTTGCCTTGAAAACCAATTGTGTTTTCAAAGAATAGATAACTTCTCTATCCTCTACATCTATGATTGATTCATATGCCACACTTAGGTGAGCAATCATAATCTCATTGCAGGGTTTATTAATCAGCATATCTCGCTCCTTATCCTGGAGATGAATACGAAGCTCTCGTGCATTGTACCACAATTGATATAACTCTGTGAGCATATCATGGCCTCTAGCAATGAACTCCTCCTCCCACTAATCCAAACGCTTGTCGTATGCAACTAAATGATTAAGTTGACCTGGTTCTGCTAGAGGCTCAAGCATCGGTGGGAGTGTAGAGGTGACCTCTGTCCTGTGTACAAGGGTAGAAATGTATTGATGAAGTTGTCTAATTTCAGCCTTGAGGGTTGCCTTATCTTCTCCATCTTTTAGCATTCTATCCCTGGAACTTTCTGTAGCAACCTGTAGGAGATCAACCTGGGTCTGGCATGTGCTACGACTAAGGTTGACTATGATAACCTCAAAGTCCTGAGATTCCAACTTGTCCAATCTCTTCCCCTGTGGAGGTATAGCAGTCTCAATGACAATCTCCATGTCAGTATTCCTCTCCACGTGGACCATGTTCTTGACCCTCTTGGACCTGATTAAAATCTGTATGATTAAGAACATAGGATGGCTGCCTCCACTTCCTTCCCAGTTGAGCTTCAATCCAAGATTGATCGCTGCTAATGCTACTAGAAGGGACTATACTAGTGACAGGAGGTTGTGACAAAAGTTAATATGTAGAGGACCCACTGCGAGGCGGAGAGTCTAAATCCAATTCAATGTGAATTGGGACTGGTGACTACTATGGAACTAGTGTAGGAACTTGAGGCTGAACCTCAGGCACTGGCAAACTCTGAACTGGCCTCTGAACTGGCTCTGTGATAAGCTGTCTATTAGGCTCCATGTGTGTAATAGTGGCAAGCGCCAAACCTTTTGAATTATTTGGCGCTTGACCTTTCTTAGGAGGATTACTCCTCTTCTTTTGTTTAGGTTTCGAAAAGGAAGGTAGTGAAGGATTCACCACTGGCGGCTCTGCTCTAGGCCCACTTACCCTCCTGGTCTTCTTGCTATCAAGGTAAAGTATACTATTTTGAACAACTCTACTTGACCTCTCCTTCATCGTTGCATATTCCTTGGCATACCAATCAATTGCAGGCAAAGGCTGTGTATCAACCCACTCTCTAAAAAACTGAGGAAGAACCTCTCCCTCATCATCTAATAAACCTCCCACATCTTCCGACAAGAAAACAGAAATATGTGAGAGAGAGAAACGACCATAGCTGTGTCTGCGAACCTCGAAGTCATCTGCGCAATTTGCCCAGTAATCTTCCATAGAAGGCTCATGATATGTGCATCCAGCAAGGCGAGTAATGTAATGACCTAAAATATCATAAGCACGTGCCTCAACAAGATACTTGAGATGATATTTCTCAAGCTCTTGCCCTGCAACTTTGGCATCAATTGTCACCTTGCACCAATACATTCCAAATTGAAAAGGAAAATTGATAGATGGTCTGTGCTTGCAGCGTAAAAAATGATGAACACCATGCATCTATCTCAAGAACTCTTGAAAGATTGTCTTATATGAAGGATAGCGTGGAAGCATAGTTGGATTTCCTATAAACTCATATACTCAGATGTAGGTGTATGTCGGGAACTGAATAAACCAATCTGCCCAACCATCCATCGCTGCTCTAGCAACTGCCGAGATACAAACATGCAACTACTGGTCCAAATTTCTCGCTGTATAAGTCAGAAGAGCCTCATGAACACACTTGAAATGATGTTCAGCCTTAGTGAACTCAAGCTGATCATAATACTGATAGACTTTCTGAACACTAAGAATGCCCACGGTCTTTAGTCCTCAGAATTGACCCTGATAAGTGATCAAGTACACGAGATACGAACACATGTGAAACTCATGAGCAACTAGAAAACCGATGATTTGTTTGTGGATAATATCACTAATGAAGGATGCCCAGTCATAATGGTCCTGCCCAAATATGATGCGACCAATAATGTAATACATCCAAGGTTGGAAAACATTCCCATGTGCTTGACCTGAGACACGATTCAAGAGTGTGATTAGAATCAGGTACTCATCCTTGTATTCACCATGGCCCACATTGTTTGGCAATCTGTTCTTTGCTTGTTTTAACCACCGCTCTACCATTTTACTTTGGCACTTGTCCACATCAACTTTGAATTCCTGCTCACACTGCTCCATGGAAATAACTAGACTGTTCGGGTGTTGAGGTATGCCAAAACTTCTTTCAAATTCCAAAGGTTTGAGACTACAAATAACTCATCCATCAACTGACACTATCTCATGAGTAGTAGAATTGTAATGCTTAATACAAGCCATCAAAAACTATACACAATGAACAGAGATAGGTATGGAAGCTGCCTCCAATAACCTGGACTGCTCAATATTTTAAATAATCAAAGCTCTACTCTTAACCAGATAAAGAACTACTTCTGGCAACACCTTGTGAAGATCTATCTCAACTGTTCGGAGGAAGTCGTGAGTAAGGATTGTCTTGGTCTTGTATTCGAGCTGAGTGTACTGCATTTTGAAAAACTCGCGTGTTAACTGTGAACTTTACTATGTTCTGACAAGATTTATGGAAAGCTAAAAATAGCCTACAAAAGTTAAAAATAGCCTTTCAAAGAGTTATTTTCAGCGAAAAATATGAGATATGGGTTTTGTCTAGAAAAAATTCTAAGAAAACCCAAAACGTCAAAAAATGTGAAAATCTAACTTCTACTCGACCATGCAAAGAGTTTTCAGTTGAGAAAATTAGAAACTTGAGAATGAATGTTTTGAAGTTAAAAATTCTTGAAAAATCAAATGTACTATTTTAACCCGAGGAAATTATATAGAAATGATCCAGATGTTTATACTTGTCGAATTTGCCAATTTGAAGAACATGCAAACTGAGAATTGAGAGAAATCTGAGAACCAAGGAGGAAAAAGACATTTTTTGTATGCTCTTCTTTAATGAAAATTGCCCTTGAATTCTTCAAATTGCTGAAACGTGAACTTTTAACCTGCAAAAGAATGTGATTGGAGAAATCGCCTTTGAAAATAGATGAAGAATTTTCCTTTGATCTGGAAAATCGCCTTTGCTTGAGAAATATGAATTTTCCTTGAAGATACGCCTTTGTTCTTGAAGAAATAAGAAATCCTCTTGAAGATACGCCTTTGTTCTTGATAAAATTTGATTTGCCTTGAAGAAATACGATTTTTCTTATAAAATATAAATCTCTCTTAAGAATTACGAATTTCTCTTTAGCTTGGTGAATAATAAATGAAGGCACCATGTTTAAATAAGAGAAAATTCACACCAACTTGTGAACTACAAGATTTGAAACCCTGACTGAAATAAACACCTTCTAATTGGACCCCTTTCAGTTTCACTGCCACTGACTTGAAGTTTGAATAATAAAATATTCATTATGCAATTCAAAAAGGTGCCAATTATAGAAATTCACCATTTAATGCAAAATAAATATTAAAAATTATCTAACTTTAGTTGACGATTCAAACAAAGTTTTAGGATTCACCATCAAACTTAACTGATTTCAAAAATTCATCATTTGAGCTAATAGGCGTCTATTTGCTCAAGATATTGCACTTTTTATTAACTTCCTACTTTATAGTTGATGACAAAGCTATGACTGGCCATCTTCGACACTGATTTCTAGGTGACCAGATGATGCTGAGACTGAACTAAGATATTCATCATGAAGCCTGCAGAACAAGGAAGAAATGTCTGCTGGGAGTCATCACTGCAAAATCCATCATTTAACACCTCAAAAAAAAAGGCGCCCTTGATTAAATTCATTTATAGGTACCAGACTTAACCATTTCTTCAAACTGCCATTTAACACTTCAAATGGCTTGTTGTGACCTTTTCACACATCACCCCATTCAAAATAGGGACCCCTAATTTTTGCTCCATTCTGGTCTTTTGGCTTTGGTTTTTCTCTCTCTCTTTGTCTCTTTTCTCTGGTCTACCTTTCGGGGGACGTGCCCGCCATTGAGTTTAAATGTGAAATTTGGCCAAGTCTGAAAATTAGGGTTTGAACTTTTTTGGGCAGTCTGGGGTAAAGTGAAGTGAATAAATTGAAAACGGAGACTAACATTGTTGTCAATATGCTTCTAGCAAGCCCACACTGAAATTTCATCAAATTTCGGGTACTTACTATTTTTAGTAAGTATGCAATTTAGAGCATTTTATTCACATTTTCCAGAGTTTTGATGGTCACGTTACATTCAAAACATGTCAAGCTACTCGTGTGCAAAATTTGAACTGAAACAGACAACTTTCTATTTTTCGCAGTTCAGCTTCTGGAGCAAATTTCAGGGGATAGATGTAGAGTTTTTCAACGCATGTCTACAGATTCCTATTGGGTTTTCAGAAACCTTTGCGATGGTGTGACATGCGAAGTGAGATAACAACTTTCAGAGTTCAGCCTTCCAAGGCTATTTTTAGGGTTTGCATGTCAGGGTTTTCTTTGCATGTCTGCATATTCCTTATGGGTTTTTTGAGAGATTCGTAGTGACATGACATGCAAACGGAGATGGTCACTCATTTAGGAACTTACTATTTTTAGCAGGTGCATCCCGACAACTGCCTCCCAGCACTACAAAATCATGAGCTAATCGCAATGTAGCAGAAACAAGAACAAATAGAGATCATTTGATATGCATGCTAGAAGGGAGTCAAAAGAGGTCAAAGATGAAAAAGTGGCTAAGTTTATGTTTCATCCACCTCCATAGGTGAAATGTGCCCACTTCCAACTAGTAGCATGCAAAAATTTTCTAAGTATGAAATTCATCCTCCTAGAGGCATCAAATGAGCCCATGCTTGGGAAGCTAGAGAAAGTCAAAAAGGAAAGTCAACAAAGTTTATCCACCACATATGCCAAAATGTGCCCAGCTACAAGAGGCATCAAGAAAAGTTTCTAAGTGTCAAACTCATCCCTCACCATGTAGAGAATGTGCCCAAGAAAGTCAAGGAAAGTCAAATGTATTATCCTCCTCCCATGCCAAAATGCACCCAAATAAGGGCATGTGAGGACAAAAATGAAGAAGCTCAAGAGTCACAAGTAAAAGGTGTTTTAATGAGCTTTATCCTTCACACTTTCTAAAATGGGCCCCATGTACAAGCAAAGTCAAAGAATTCAAAAGGTGTTGAGAGTTAATCCTCCACCACATGCCAAATGTGCCCATCCCTCTCACCCCCTCAAATGCGCCAAGAAGAGGAGAAAGTCAAGGAAGGCGTTGAAATAAAGTTTATCCTCTTGCCTATGAGATATGTGCCATATGAAGAATATGGAGTGAAAATTGGTAAACAAGGTGGAATTAAAGAGTAAGTGTTGCTAGGAGTTAGAAATGCTAAGCCTACAAGGATGAAGACAAATAAAATATGCTAGGCGTGCCCAAGGCATTTTAAAAAAAAATTGTGCTGAGTGAGTTGAGAAAAATATTTTCTCACCATAGGAAAAATGACTTGAAGATGAAGGAATAAAATTTTCCAAGTCAAAAATTCAAAGTGCTAAGGGATTTTAAATATTTTTCTAAGTGTTAACAAAATTCCACCTCTCTAGAGGAAAATTACGCCTAGACTTGAAGTGATGAAATTTCTTGAGATATAAATAAAATTTCCATAGGGGAAGTTCGATGATGCCAGCTGCACAGGGTCAATAAAAAAATGTTCACAAGAATTGAACAACGGGATTAATATTGTTGAAATTATTTTTAAAGGTTCAAAATTCAAGAAAATTATATGAACCCGTTTGTTGTATACCCATGAATTCGACAAGTTTTGAAAGAAATTTTCTTCTGGGTATTGAAGATTGTGAACAAGGAATTGATATTGGTGTCTTCCACGCTTCGCCAAAGCCTTCCGAGGTGAAGATTTTGATGGGCACTAGGTTGATGAATTTCCAAAGGAAATTTTGAGAAATTTTCTAAGGCAAGGAAAGAAATGTTTTTGATGATAAAGTGTTGTGGTTGATGAATTCGAAGTTGGGTGCCTAGATAATTTTTGATCAAATTCTTGATAAAAGGATTTCTTCTCGAGTCTGAGTTGGATAAAATGGCAGAGTGAAGTGCGCCAGGAAGAATGCAAGATGGGTTGGAAAATTGGCTAAGGCATGAAGAATTTGAAAGCAAAGTTGGCTAGACAAAAACAATGAACCCTTGGAGATCAGAGCGTGAAAATCTTGGTAAGTAGGTGAGTTTATATTATGAAGTGCTCTAATGCTCTTCTACTTTTTTGTTTTGCAGGAGAAACATCGAGACCAAACGATGATGACTTAAAGTGATGAAGCAAATAGTCCAAGATGATAAATCACGAAGGAAGAAAAAGTTGTAAGAAAATGGCTAAGTGTTGAGACTTAGTGACAAAGAAGAAATGTTTTCAAAACTCAAGATGGAGAAAAGAATGGAAGCTCGAGTGAAGTTGAGGAACAACATCAAGAAGAAAATCAAGAACAGTGTGAACACGTTTCAAAGATGGAATCTTCTAGAAGGATGATGGACATTATGGCTCATTTATTACCCCACTCCTCTTGGTGGTGGTTTTTAGGGTGAATCTTGTTTAGGGTAGAGGTGGCACAATCTGGGCCATCCAGCCAATTGTAATCTGAGTCGTCTATTGGACTGGGCCAACTATAAAAGGGGGAGTCCTCCTCATTTGTAATTCATTAGAAATTAGAATTAGATCAGAGTTAGAATAGCAAAGGAGTACAGAGAAATTGATAGAGTAGAAAGTAGAGTAGTTTAGATTGAAAAGGAAGGAAAGACTTCCCTTTGAATAATTTGTAAGAAGTTGTCGTGAATGCTTTCATAATAAAAGAATTTTCATTGATGGTGATTTCTTCTTTGTTATGAGTAGCTGTCGAGGCTTCTTCGTCCTTCCAATTCACGTAGCAACTTGAAGTAGCTTAAAGTAGTACAATTTTCATTTCATGCAAGAAGTTTACTGTGGATTTGTGGTATTTGATCGAAGTAGCTTCTCTTTGTCCATACCACTAGCAACTTGCTGATGGTGAGTTTGCCTTGCATAGTCAACTGGAAATCATTTCAAACTTTACTTCGATTGTGCTTCGTATGCTTGTATGCATCGTTGTGATGGTACATGTATGTTGAATTATAATCTCAATATTTTTTGTTACTCTAAAGATTACACTAATTTTACTAAAGCTATCCGATGTGAGGCTAGGTAAAATACGGTTGAAGTCTGCTAAAGTCAAATTCCACATATCTTGCATTTAGATAGAACATAAACTTCTTAGGCCCTACACTCATTTTAAATTCAATTCATTTATGGTTAGAATTAGGAAACTTGTGCTCACTTGCCAAATCATTCGAATCACATGAAAGCCCTTAGTCCGCTATCTGTTGTCAACTATCGAACAATTGTGTAAGTCCCCTTGAAATACCAGCAAAAATCACATCAAGCCAACTGAGACTATTTGCATTAAAGGAACCTTGGAGTTAAATGTATTATCTATCTCACAATCTTAGCATGCAGGAAACTTTGTTCAAGAGAGGATAGAGTAGCCGTTGGCGACTTTATTCTGTGTTGGTGTAGTCACAAAAAACCATGTCAACAAAATTGGCGCTAGAAGGAGGGCCCTAACAGCTACAACATACAGTTGTGTTGAAGTAGAAAGGTTTTGAAGTACAAAAAGTTCTATTGGAGAAAATTATCATAAGTCAAGATGGTCTTCTCTTAGGATTGAAGAATCTTGTATAGAAGCAGCTACATCCTAGATCGTATCAGCTCATTTTCACCAGACAAGCTTAAAAGAATCTCGAGGTCTACGCCCAGTTCATCTAAATAGTTTGTGGAGTTAGAGCTACCTACTCGAGTGAAAAAAAAGAAAGAGGTTTGTTCAAGGGAAGAAGTTTGTTCAAGTGAAGAAGTTCAGTCAAGTAAAGGAGAAGCAATCAGAGAAGAGATTTTGAGTCTATTTAGAACTCCACCAAGTGCTTCGAGGTTTGCTCTAGGAAGATCAATCCAAGTTACTACACCAGTGATTATCCAGCAACAACTAGTTCAAGTTACTACACCTCAACAACAATCAACCCAAGTTATTGTGTATCAGCGGTGACAGCCAATTCAAGCAATGGCTCAACCAGGAGGTCAACCCACTCCAAACAGTGCTACATGGTTGGTTACCAACCCATCTCCCCTTGAGTTTACTGACTACCATGACATGCCAAAGAATCTAGAGCACTTTTTCACTAAGTATCAAGTCAATGATCCAAATCGTTCTATTGAGGATCATATCAAAATGTTCGAGGATCGTTTACAAAATAGGAAAATTGGGTATGCAGACATGGCTTGCTGGCTATTTCCATATTCTTTGGGAGAAGAGGCTCATTTTTGGTTCATTCACCTACCAGCACGGTGTCTATAAGAACGTGGGAGCAGATGAAGGAAGCCTTCATCAGAAATTTTGGTATACTAGTCACCCTTGTA
Organism: Sequoia sempervirens; assembly: GCA_007258455.2. Lineage (NCBI taxonomy): Eukaryota > Viridiplantae > Streptophyta > Pinopsida > Cupressales > Cupressaceae > Sequoia > Sequoia sempervirens. The sequence continues at coordinate 370,344,770 of VDFB02353493.1, forward strand.
GAGCTTTATCGTCAGTTTGTGGAAGTAAGAAGATAGGACAAAGAGCCCATTCATGCATTCAACAATAGGTTCCAAAAGGCCCTCACAAGGTTACACACTCCTTATGTTGTTGTTGATTCTCGAGAAAGCTACTATTCAACACTTGATCCTTTGACTGCGATGTTCGTGAGATCTCACCCCACTCTAGCAAACATAAATCAAGCTTACGCCAAAGCTATTGAAGTAAGTCAGGGTTTAGGACAAAATATAATTGGGCCCGTACTCTATACTGGCCTAGCTACGATAAACAATCAAGTGCCAATGTTCGGCTCAACATGGAATCAACAAGTTTCGGTGTTAAATGCAATTCCACTGCTAGCTTATCAAGTGCAAGCACCGTCAAGTTAGTTAGTTCTCCATCTTGGGATGCCTTTGTCCCAAACACAAGTTACACAGCTCGTTTATCTCCATAACACAGCGCCGCCAATGAAAACTCAAGAGGAGAAAGATGAAATAAAAGATTTAATAGAACAAGTGAAGAGGCTTTCAGTCGAGGTGACTCACCTCAAAAATCAAAATAATTAGACGCCAACTATGCAACGAAATTATCAGGCACACCAAGGTGCTAACAGAGGATATCAGAATAATCATCTAAGTCATCAGGATACCCATCAAGGATATAGTCATGAAAACAGTCATGGGTATAGAAATAACAATCAAGGATTTTAGAAGAGGTCTTGGAATACAGGGCCCAAGAATGGAGGTGTTCCATCACCATTGGACAATTTTCCACCTCCTGAAAACTGTCCTACAGATAGAATTTATATGGCCGAAACGACCTCGTCAGGATGGTGCAGGTTACATAACACAAACCAGCACTCTAAACTTCAATGTCATGAATTCCAAGTTGTGGCTGGTATTCTCAAGAGTGAAGCACGAAATACAGAGGCCACAGAAAACCCTCCAGTTATAGGATATGAATTGGTCCCAGCACCCAGATATGATAAGGCATTGATAATAGAAGATTGTGATTTCTCACCTAAGTTTTAGAGTTACATGCCCCCATCAATTAATCACTAATTTCCATCAGCTTCAACGAACAGTCCCATGGGGATGCCAGAGTTTCAAATACCATCAGAAGTTCACACCACATATGCATCACTAGAAGAGCCTCTCCATAGAGATGGTTATGTTTTTCTGCCTCTCAACAACAATGTCTTGGTAGAAGGAAGAAGAGAGGTACAAGCTCTTCATACTACTAGAGGTGAAGCTCCTAAAGTATATCAGAGGAATTACCACCAACAACGTGAACCTCTAACATCATCGATACCCCCAAATAATTTTACAACTCCGCCGCACCCCAACGCGAGCAATAATCCAAGTTTACCAAGAGATTCTCCAAAGTACAAGCATCAGAATACAACGCAAGGCGGAGGAGGACAACAAGCTGTTCAACAGCTAGTTCATCAAGCTGGGCAAAAACCAAAGGAGAGTCTTCCTAGAGAGGACATGAAAAGACTCAGCTATTATGTACTAGAAGAATTCAAAAGGATGAAGGTTATTCTCCCCCTACATAAGCTAATGAATATTTCAGAGGTTAGAGATACAATTCTAGGAAGTTTGTATGAAATGCCCATTGTGAGGAGTACATCCCAAGAAGCAACCAGTGCACCAAGAAATCCTCATGTTGTCACATAGTCTTGTCCCGCACAAAATACGAATATAGTAGAAGAGGTACCTCACGCGCCATTCGACTCTTGGGAGGCTCCGTAACAACCTAGAAACTTCGTAGGTATGGTACAAGGTTCTTCAAACACTCCCGAGAAATCAAAGACTGAAGATAAAAGGAGAGTTTGGTTCAATATTCCTATAGAGCAAAAGCAAGAGCAAACACGGAATCTAAAGGAGGCTACCAAAGATGACCAAGTTCAATTGGATAGGAAAGATGAAAGTAAGAATGCCTCAGCAAATGAAAGGAAAAAGCCAATAATATTTTATCAAGGAAAGGATGAGCCAACCCATTTTTGGTTTCAGTCAGAATTTTTGGGAAGTTATTGCATAACTGTTTGATCGATTCTGGTGTGTCAAGTAACATCATGCCTTTGAAGGTATGTCACGCGTTAGGTATAATTCCACTCCAAACCAACAAGAAAGTGACTCAGCTAGATAAGACTAAAGTTCCAGTTATCGGGGAATTGAGTAACATCCATATGCAGCTGGAAGCGGACCACAGAATTCAAAGTTGCATTGACATATTAGTTGTGGATATACCAGGAGGTTACGGCATGCTATTGAGTAGAGACTGGTCAAGGAAATTGAATGGATACATTGCGACTAACTTCTCCCACATGTGGTTTCCTTGGAGAGGAGTTCCAAATCAGATAAAAATTGAAAGTACACCATGGCTCAAATTAATGATCATAGAATGTGGTGAAAATAGTGATGTTTTGTTCGTAGAAACTGATTTGGGTTCATATAGGCCCATTAAGAAAGAAGTTCTCATGTTGCAGAACTCGAAAGAAGAGAAGTTTTTAGGAGATATGCCTGCCTCCACCGAAGTATTAACTAAAAACGATTCAAGTGGGGATGAGAATGAAAGGATGTTTGGATATTCTATGTTAAAAGATGTAAAGCAAGAAATAGAAAATGCCTCCATCAAAGACTTGTTGTTACCCAATTCATGTAGAGTCCACAAGGCTCCCCATTCAAAGAATAAAGGTGCCATGAGTAGGATCTACTTAGAACAAGTCTCGAAGATGATTCAACAAGCCACCTTAAAAGAAGAATGTGGAGAAGTCAATAAAAAAGAGGACCAGATTCAAACAAGGTTGTCTCAATTGATGCACTTGGAGGAGAAAAGAAATGAATCTTTGAAAAGTTCGGCTAGGCATCAAAGGGTTATGAACAAATGGATTGACAGATCGTGGTCAGACCCTAGTCAGCCTTCTGAGATCTTGGGAGATAATGCAATTAATTTACGGACATGAACAAGAGGGGATATCCCATTGCCAGTCGATGGGGGATTCCTCAGACATTATTTCCAGTCCTAGGTTCTTTCCGAGAGCCTACTTTGTAATATAGTTAGATTTAGGTTTGCTTTCCTGTTCGTTTGCTTTCCTGTTTGTTTTCCTATTTTGTTTTTGGTTTCTAGTTTGTTGCCCTTTGCGTTTTTGGTTTGGCGTTTCCGTCCCTTGAGTTGTCTGCTCAAGTGGTTTTGGTTTGGAATGGGCAAGGATTTTGGGTTTCCCATTGCGAAGGGGGTGATGATGGTTTAACTCTCACAACATGGTTTCTTTCCACTAGAATTTGTGCAAATTTTTGAAAAGACTAAGGCTATTTTCCCCTTGTCATCATCCAGTTAGCAATTAAACTCATCTCAGGAGGTTAACCCGTTATTGTGTCTTAACACATGAGTCTAAAGACCTTACGATACCTTACCTATCTCCACTCTGAGTCATTTTGGTTTCTTGTGAAAGGTCTTGGTAGGTGAAAATCTTACATCTTGCTTCAACGCCACTACAATTCTCAAACCCATTGGAGGCTTCATTGCCTGCCAGCCTATTGAGGAATTGATGGAAAATCAAAAGAAGAGAAAGAAAATGTGCTTAAAAGAAATATCTGAAAAACAAGAAAAGAAAGAAAAATGAAAGAAATATTAGATTTGAGAACATACGAGTAACTCCACCGGGGCTATAGTTTCCCAGCTGGCAGTGGAGCAATATTCATGAGAATTGTAGCGACAACCTTGTCGGGGCTATGGACGCCTGACTGGCAGCGAGGCAATGTCCCAAATGCTTTTGAAGTTAAGATATTTGTATAACTTGTTGTGGCCGATTCCAGAAATCGAGATGATTTGGAGATGGAACGAATTGCACACACTCACAAGATCTTAGATGAAAGTGTTCTGATCCAATATCGGATTCTTCTGCCCTTTTGAGTAGGTGTCCTTTCCGCATGATGGTTTGAGGAAGATTAATCATCGTTCAATTCTTAAACTGTTTTTCAACACTTTCTCGTGGGGATGCCAGATGTTGTGACCTTTTCAGACATCGCCCCATTCAAAATGGGGACCCCTAATTTTTGCTCCATTCTAGTCTTTTGGATTTGGTTTTTCTCTCTCTGTCTGTCTCTTTTCTCTGGTCTACCTTTCGGGGGACGTGCCTGCCATTGAGTTTAAATGTGAAATTTGGCCAAGTCTGAAAATTAGGGTTTTTACTTCTCTGGGCAGTCTAAGGTCAAGTGAAGTGAATAAATTGAAAACAGAGACTAACATTGTTCTCAGTATGCTTCTAGCAGGCCCTCACTGAAATTTCATCAAATTATGGGTACTTACTATTTTTAGTAAGTATGCAGTTCAGAGAATTTTCTCAACATTTTCCAGAGTTTTGATGGTCACGCTACATTCAAAACACATCAAGCTGCTTGTGTGCAAAATTTGAGCTGAAACAGACAACTTTCTATTTTTAGCAGTTCAGCTTCCGGAGCAGATTTCAGGGGATAGATGCAGAGTTTTTCAACGCATTTCTAGAGATTCCTTTTGGGTTTTCAAAAACCTTTGCGATGGTGTGACATGCAAAATGAGATAACGACTTTCAGAGTTCAACCTTCTGAGGCTATTTTTAGGGTTTGCATGTAAGGGTTTTCTTTGCATGTTTGCATATTCCTTATGGGTTTTTCGAGAGCTTCGCAGTGACATGACATGCAAATGGAGATGGTCACTCATTTAGGAACTTACTATTTTTAGCAGGTGCATCCCGACAGCCGCCTCCCAGCACTTAAAAATCACGAGCTAATCGCAATGCAGCAGAAACAAGAACAAACAAAGATCATTTGATATGCATGCTAGAAGGGAGTCAAAAGAGGTCAAAGATGAAAAAGTGGCTAAGTTTAAGTTTCATCCACCTCCATAGGTGAAATGCGCCCACTTCCAACTAGTAGCATGCAAAAATTTTCTTAGTATGAAATTCATCCTCCTAGAGGCATCAAATGTGCCCTTGCTTGGGAAGCTAGAGAAAGTCAAAAAGGAAAGTCAACAAAGTTTATCCACCACATATGCCAAAATGCACCCAGCTACAAGAGGCATCAAGAAAAGTTTCTAAGTGTCAAACTCATCCCTCACCATGTAGAGAATGTGCCCAAGAAAGTCAAGGAAATTCAAATGTTTTATCCTCCTCCCATGCCAAAATGCGCCCAAATAAGGGCATGTGAGGACAAAAATGAAGAAGCTCAAGAGTCACAAGTAAAAGGCATTTGAATGAGCTTTATCCTTCACACTATCTAAAATGCACCCCATGTACAAGCAAAGTCAAAGAAGTCAAAAGGTGTTGAGAGTTAATCTTCCACCACATGCCAAATGTGCCCATCCCTCTCACCCCCTCAAATGCACCAAGAAGAGGAGAAAGTTAAAGAAGGCGTTGAAATAAAGTTTATCCTCTTGCCTATGAGATATGCACCATATGAAGAATATGGAGTGAAAAGTGGTAAACAAGGTGGAATTAAAGAGTAAGTGTTGCTAGGTGTTAGAAATGCTAAGCCTACAAGGATGAAGACAAATAAAATATGTTAGGCGTGCCAAAGGCATTTAAAAAAAAAATTGTGCTGAGTGAGTTGAGAAAAATATTTTGTCACTATAGGAAAAATGACTTGAAAATGGAGGAATAAAATTTATCAAGTCAAAAATTCAAAGTGCTAAGGGACTTTAAATATTTTTCTAAGTGTTAACAAAATTCCACCTCTCTAGAGGAAAATTATGCCTGGACTTGAAGTGGTGAAATTTCTTGAGATATAAATAAAATTGCCAGAGGGGAAGTTCGATGATTGCAGCTACACAAGGTCAATAAAAAAATGTTCACAAGAATTGAAGAAAGGGATTAAAATTGTTGAAAATATTTTTAAAGGTTCAAAATTCAAGAAAATTAAATGAACCTGTTCGTTGTATACCCATGAATTCAACAAGTTTTGAAAGAAATTTTCTTCTGGGTATTGAAGATTGTCGACAAGAAATTGATTTTGGTGTCTTCCATGCTTTGCCAAAGCCTTCCAAGGTGAAGATTTTAATGGGCACCAAGTTGATGAATTTCCTGAGGAAAATTTGAGAAATTTTCTAAGGCAAGGAAAGAAATGTTTGTGATGATAAAGTGTAGTGGCTAATGAATTCGAAGTTGGGTGCCTAGATAATTTTTGATCAAATTCTTGATAAAAGGATTTCTTCTCGAGTCTGAGTTGGATAAAATGGTAGGGTGAAGTGTGCCAGGAAGAATGCAAGATGGGTTGGAAAATTGGCTAAGGCATGAAGAATTTGAAAGCAAAGTTGGCTAGACAAAAACAATGAACCCTTGGAGATCAGAGCGTGAAAATCCTAGTAAGTAAGGTGAGTTTATATTATGAAGTGCTTTAATGCTCTTCTCCTTGCTTGTTTTGCAGGAGAAACATCGAGACCAAACAATGATGACTTAAAGTGATGAAGCAAATAGTCCAAGATGATAAATCACGAAGGAAGAAAAAGTTGCAAGAAAATGGCTAAGTGTTGAGACTTAGTGACAAAGAAGAAATGTTTTCAAAACTCAAGATGGAGAAAAGAATGGAAGCTCGAGCGAAGTTGAGGAACAACATCAAGAAGAAAATCAAGAATAGTGTGAACACGTTTCAAAGATTGAATCTTCTAGAAGGATGATGGACATTATGGCTCATTTATTACCCCACTCCTCTTGGTGGCAGTTTTTAGGGTGAATCTTGTTTAGGGCTAAGGTGGCACAATCTGGGCCATCCAGCCAATTCCAATCTAAGTCGTCCAGTGGACTAGGCCAACTATAAAAGGGGGAGTCCCCCTCATTTGTAATTCATTAGAAATTAGAATTAGATCAGAGTTAGAATAGCAGAGGAGTAGAGAGAAATTGATAGAGTAGAAAGTAGAGTAGTTTAGATTGAAAAGGAAGGAAAGTCTTCCCTTTGAATACTTTGTAAGAAGTTGTCGTGAATGCTTTCATAATAAAAGAATTTTCATTGATGGTGATTTCTTCTTTGTTATGAGTAGTTGTCGAGGCTTCTTCGTCCTTCCAATTCATGTAGCAACTTGAAGTAGCTTAAAGTAGTGCAGTTTTCATTTCATGCAAGTAGTTTACTATGGATTTGTGGTGTTTGATCGAAGTAGCTTCTCTTTGTCCATACCACTAGCAACTTGTTGATGGTGAGTTTGCCTCGCGAAGGTCAACTGGAAATCATTTCAAACTTAACTTTGATTGTTCTTCATATGCTTGTATGCATCGTTGTGATGGTACATGTATGTTGAATTATAATCTGAATATTTTTCGTTACTCCTCTGAAGATTGCACCAATTTTACTGAAGTTGTCTGATGTGAGGCTAGGTAAAATCCGGTTGAAGTCTATTGAAGTCGAATTCCACATATCTTGCATTTAGATAGAATGTAAACTTCTTAGGCCCTACACTCATTTTAAACTCAGTTCATTTCTGATTAGAATTAGGAAACTTGTGCTCACTTGCCAAATCATTTGAATCACATGAAAGCCCTTAGTCCGCTATCTGCTGTCAACTATCAAACAATTGTGTAAGTCCCCTTGAAATACCAGCAAAAATAATATCAAGCCAAATGAGACTATTCGCATTAAAGGAACCTTGGAGTTAAATGTATGATCTATCTCACAATCTTAGCATGCAGCAAACTTTCTTCAAGAGAGGATAGAGTAGTTGTTGGCAACTTTATTCTATGTTAGTGTAGTCACAAAAAGACACGTCAACATGGCTGCTGACGACTAACGGTGAATCCTGCTGATAGGTAACCAAGCTCATTGCATGCCTAGAGATATTTTGCATCCAATGGATATACGCACGACATCTGCAAAGTGCATTAAGGGCCTCAAAAGTAAAAGCGCCCCTGAGCTACAGATGCACTAACACCATTTTGACCAAAGTTGAACTTTCATCCAAGTACCCTACTTTGTCCTCCAATACCGAGAGCTGGAATGCCCCGATTCATGCGCCGACTGTCTCTCTACATAGCTAGGAGCATTGAGAAGAGCTATCTCTGGAGATGACAAAGCGAGAAAACTGCTTCTAAGACCTCAAAAATACAAGTGCATTTTTTATTTAAAATATATGCTCCATAGCCATTTTCTGGATGTCTTCACTTTTTAGCATTTTACCAAAGACCTTGCACGTACGAGCGTTTGCCAAATCCTGAAGGCTAACGGCTAGGCTCATTGGATAGCTAGAGTAATTACGCTCAAATCCCGTGAAGACTTCGAATGTAAACAACTTCATCTGATAGGCCTAAAGGCTAGGCACCCCTAGCCTTCAGAAATACAATGAATATTTTATGCTAGTCCACCCGTGAAATTACATGCTTGGTAGCAACGCTGCCACGATCTATCAGAATGTCAGATCAACAAGAAACTTAGTGAATCGTGAAGCTAGACTAGAGTAGTACTAATGTCAGGAAGACCTCATCAACAAACTAGATCATCTCAAAGGTCATTTTGAAAAGCACCCCTGAGCTATAGTTGCACTGGAAATGCAACGAAGAAGCTCAAGGATGTGAAAACTCTATTATAAGCTCATCTTCAGACGTCGACTGCCAAAGCTCTGGGACTCAGATGATTGTGTTTGATAGTTCATTGGATAAGCAGACTAGTCACGAAGAGATTGACTGCATCATCCACCAAAAATACCAAGATCCAACACCCTTTTAAGAAGGGTTCCCTCAAGCTACAGGCGTGCTTAAGCTAAAAAAGAGCAAGCTTCTACAATCTAGAATTTTAGAATCTTCAACTTCTGTCGCCAGTTGCCAGAGTTATGGGCCTTGGAAAGCCTCGCAGGATAGCTCATCGGATAGGCAGACCAATTCTGAAGAGATTGACCATAGTTATGAGCACTTATCACAAAATTTAGGCCTTCAAAAAGAAGGGCACCCCTAGGCTACAGATGCGCTTTCTTGCTTTTCTTTGAGAAATCTTCAAAAATTGACCATTGAAATAATCATCTTGATCACTGAAATGACCATAAAAAGCATAGTTGTTGTCGTGAAACGCTTCTCCATCATGAAATGTCCCATTCTGAGTCTCTGATTCAGGTTCTGATCAATAGAACTACCTTTGACAAACAAAATACTAATAAAAACTCCATGCTTGATATTGCCCAAAAACTGTATTTTACATCATTTAGCAAGGTTTAGACTCTTTTATGCAAAATTCCTTGATGAAGCAAAAAAAAATTTGGTTTGGGTACAACAAAGTGTTAGATGGCAGTTTGAAGAAATGGCTAAGTCTGGTATCTGTAAATGAATTTAATCAAGGAAGCCTAATTTTTTAGGGTGTTAAATGATGGATTTTGCAATGATGACTTCCAGCAGATATTTCCTCCTTGCTCTGTAGGCTTCGCGATGAATATCTTAGTTCAGTCTCAGCATCACCTGGTCACTCAGAAATCAGTGTTGAAGTTGGCCAGTTGTAACTTTGTAGTTAGCTACAAAATAGGAAGTTAATAAAAAGTGCAATATCTTGAGCAAATAGACGCCTATAAGGTCAAATGATGACTTTTCAGAATCAGTGAAGTTTGCTGGTGAATCTTAAAGCTTCATTCGGTTTGTCAACTAAAGTTTAATAATATTTAATATTTATTCTTCCATTTTTAGCATTAAATGGCAATTTTCTAAAGTTGGCACCCTCTTTGTGCTAAGATCTCAAACTGCATGATAATTATTATTTTATTATTTATTTTCAAACTTCGAGTCAGTGGTAGTACAATTGAAAAGGGTCCAATCAGAGGCCTTCTATTTTGATTTAGGTTTTAAATCTTGAAGTTCACAAGTTGGTGCGAATTTTTCTTATTTAAAACATGGCGCCATCTTCATTTTCACAAAGCTAAAGAGAAATTTGTAAATTCTTAAGGAGAAATTCATATCTTCAAGAGGAGTTCATATTTCTTCAAGGCAAAGGTGTATCTTCAACGCAAAATCGTATTTCTTCAAGCAAAGGGTGAATTTTCAAAGCAAAGGCAAATTATTCATCCATTTGCAGGGGAAATTTCATCAAACATATCATTTTGCAGATTAAAGTTCACTTTTATTAGCAATTTGAAGAATTCAAGGGCGATTTTCATTAAAGAAGAGCATACAAAAAAAATGTCTTTTTCCTCCTTGATTCTCAAATTTCTCTCAAATTTTAATTTGCATGTTCCTGAAATTGGAAAATTTGACAAGTATAAACATCTGGATCATTTCTATATAGCTTCCTCGAATTAAAATCGTGCGCTTGATTTATCACGAATTTTTAACTTCAGAACATTCATTCTTGAGTTTCTAATTTTCTCAACTGAAAACTCTTTGCATGGTCAAGTAGAAGTTAGATTTTCACATTTTTGACATTCTAGGTTGTCTTAGAATCTTTTCTGGACAAAACCCATATCTAAGATTTTTCACCGAAAATAACTCTTCAAAAGGCTATTTTTAGCCTCAGCAGGCTATTTTTAGCTTTCCAGAAATCTTGGCAGAACATAGTCGAGTTCATAGTCAACAGGCGATTTTTTCATAATGCAATACACTCAGCTCAAATACAGGACCAAGACAGTCCTTACTCACGACTTCCTCGAGACAGTCGAGATAGATCTTCACAAGGTGTTGCCAGAAGCAGTTCTTGATCCAATTGAGATCAGAGCTTCGATTATTCAAAATATTGAGCAGTTTGGGTTATTGGAGGCAGCTTCCATACCTATCTCCATTCATTATGTTGAGTTTCTGATGGCTTGTATTAAGCATTACAATTCTACTACTCATGAGATAGTGTCAGTTGATGGACGAGTTATTTGCAGTCTCAAACCTTTGGATGTCGAAAGAATTTTTGGCATACCTCAACACCCGAACAGTCTAGTGATTTCCATGGAGCAGTGTGAGCAGGCATTCAACATTGATGTTGACAAGTGCCAGAGTAAAATGGCAGAGCGGTGGTTAAAACAAGCGAAGAATAGATTGTCAAACAATGTGAGTCATGGTGAATACAAGGATGAGTACATGATTCTAATCACACTCCTGAATCGTGTCTCAAGTTAAGCACATGTGAATGTTTTCCAGCCTTGGATGTATTACATTATCGGTCACATCATATCTGGGTAGGAGCATTATGACTGGGCATCCTTCATCAGCGATATTATCCACAAACAAATCACTAATTTTCTAGTTGCTCATGAGTTTCACATGTGTTCGTATCTCGTGTACTTGATCGCTTATCAGTGTTAGTTCTGAGGACTAAACACCGTGGGCATTCTCAGTGTTCAGAAATTCTATCAGTATTATGATCAGCTTGAGTTCACTAAGGTTGAACGTCATTTCAAGCATGTTCATGAGGCTTTTCTGACTTATATAGTGAGAAATTTGGACTAGGAGTTGCATGTTCGTATCTCAGCAGTTGCTAGAGCAGCGATGGATGGTTGGGCAAATTGGTTTATTCAGTTCTCGACATACACCTACATCCGAGTATATGGGTTTATAGGAAATCCAGCTATGCTTCCATGCTATCCTTCAGATAAGACAATCTTTCAAGAGTTCTTAAGACAGATGCATGGTGTTCATCATCTTTTATGCCGCAGGCACAAACCATCTATCAATTTTCCTTTTTAATTTGGAATGTATTGGTGCAAGGCAGCAATTGATGCCAAAGTTGCAGGATAGGAGCTCGAGAAATATCATCTCAAGTATCTTGTTGAGGCACATGCTTATGATCTTTCAAGTCATTACATTACTCGCCTTGCTGGATGCACATATCATGAGCCTTCTATGGAGGATTACTGGGAAAATTGCATAGATGACTTTGAGGTTCGCAGACACAGCTATGGTCACTTCTCTCTCTCACAGATTTTTGTTTTATCGTCAGAAGATGTGGGAGGTTTATCAGACGATGAGGGAGAGGTTCTTCTGCAGTTTTTCAGAGAGCGGGTTGATACACAACCTTTTTCGGTAGTTGATTGGTACGCCAAGGAATATGCAATAGTGAAGGAGAGGTCAAGTAGAGTTGTTCAAAGCAATATACTTTACATTGACAACAAGAAGTCTAGGAGGGTAAGTTTTCCTAGAGTAGAGCCGCCAATGGTGAATCCTTCACTACCTTCCTTATCGAAACCTAAATAGAAGAATAGGAGTAATCCTCCTAAGAAAGGTCAAGCGCTAAATAATTCAAAGGGCAAGGCGCTTGCAATTAATACACACACGGAGCCTGATAGATAGCTTATCACAGAGCCAATTCAGAGGCTAGTTTAGAGTCCACCAGTACCTGAGGTTCAGCCTCAAGTTCCTACACTAGTTCCAGAGCATTTAGTAGCCCTGATTCACATTGAATTGGATTTAGACTCTCTGCCTCGCAATGGGTCCTCTACATATTCACTTTCGTCGCAACCTCCTATCACTAGTACTGTCCCTTCTAGTAGCATTATCAAAGACCAATCTTGGATCAAAGCTCAGCTGGGAAGGAAGAGGAGGCAGCCATCCTATGTTCTTAATCATTTCGATTTTGATGAGGTTTATCAGAATGTGCTAGACAAGAGGATCAAGAATATGGTCCACGTGGAGAGGACTACCAATCTGGAGATTATCGTTGAGACTGCTATAGCTCCACAGGGAAAGAGCTTGGGTGAGTTGGAATCTTAGGATTTTGAGGTTATCACAGTCAACCTTGGTCATAGCACACGCCAGACTCAGGTTGATCTCCTACAGGTTGCTACAGACAGTGCCAAGGATAGAATGCTGAAGGACAGAGAAGATAAGGCAGCCCTCAAGGCTGAAATCAAATAGCTTCATCAGTACATTTCTAGCCTTGTTCACAGGTCAAATGTCATTACCACACCTCCACCAATGCTTGAGCCTCTAGCAGAACAAGGTCAACTTAATCACTTAGTTGCATATGGCAATCTCTTGGATGAGTGGGAGGAGATCGTTGCTAGAAGCCATGCTATGCTCACAGAGTTATATCAGTTGCGGTACAATGCACGAGAACTCCGTCTACGTCTTCAAGATGAGGATCAAGATATGGCAATTAATAGACCCCGAGATAAGATTATGATTGCTCACCTGAGTGTGGCATATGAATCAGTCACAGATGCAGAGGATAGAGAAGCTATCTACTCTTGGAAAACACAATTGGTTTTCAAGGCAAAGATAGAGGAAACTATGGCATCAGAGTTGGCTGAGAGTAGAGAGCACGTCACAAGTGCACTCTGGTTTGTGAGGACTTTAGTATCTCGCTTACCGTGTCGATATCAGATTGAGGGTGGTACCTATGTTGAGCTTACCGATGTTTAGTCAAAGCTCTAGGCACTCATTCATACCATTTTCAATGGGGAGACCATTGGTTGTAAGATTTCTCAGCTTACAGTCATGTCAGCATTGTTTGATGAAGCAATGAGGAGCAGAGGTGAACTTCAGTCCCAACAATAGCTGGTGAGGACATGCTGCATAGGCATAGCATTCTTCGACAGAGTATCAGAGCTCTAGACAGTGATGCAGTTAACAATCTCACTGAGGGATTGGTTGCTCGAGATCACGGCCAGTAGACTTCAGTTCCCATCTCTCATAATAGACATTAAACACAGGAGTTAAACTTGGCGTTATCTTCTCAAGTTAACTCACTGTCCTATCTCATGCATATCTATTTTAAGATCAACTTTATTCACTTGGAGTTTCATTTAGGGTTTCCGTTAACTAATGGTAGTGTTCCAATTAACATGCTTTCAATAAGGATGTGCATGCTTGCACAATTGTCCATTTTTAGATTAGATTTTTTGGTTAACTGATGGTAGTTTTCCAGTTAACTATATAGTTTGCTTTATTAGGGCTTAGCAATAGATCTTGCATGCATTGCAAGACTGTAGTTGACTCAAGGTGATTTTAGGGTTCCCTACACCTTTTGATGTCTATAAATAAGAGCTTTTGCTTATTTGTACATAACTTTTGCATGAGAGAGAAATATATGATGTGCCTACCTTGCCCTCAATATTGCTCTTTTTGTATCTGTTCATGCGTTTTTGGTATTATAATGAATTGTTATGCCACATAGGGTTTCATCCAATTATAATGGTGAATTCTTCTCTTAGTTAGATCAAATTTGTTTTGTGTTGAATAAACTTGTTCAAATCGAGATGATAGTTGTGCCACCTTGCCTTCAAGTAGAGAATCTGCACTTGGTTATCATGTGTTGTTGTGAACAATAAACTTATTCGGATTGAGTTAATAGTCATGCCACCTTGCCTTCAAGTTGAGAATCTGTACTTAAGTTTATCGTGTGATGTTGTTTCCAATAAACTTGTCTAGATTGAGCTAATAGATGTGCCACCTTGCCTTCAAGTCGAGAATCTACACTTGTTTATCGTCAGATAGTCAACCTTGCTCCATTTCCTCATGCTCTGTTTTCTTGAGGAAATTAGATAGATTTAAGAAATTAGCCTAGTTGTAGTTAGTGATCTGCGAAACCAGAAAATACTTAGCTACAACATATAGAGTTTTCGTGAAAGCCTTGTACCTCTACAGCTGAGACAAAAAGATAGGAGATAGTTTATATTACTTTTCCCTTTACAAGAATTTTTGTTAAGCACAATGAGGGATCTTACCCTCCTAATTTGAAGAGCACTCATTACATAGTGTGCATAGCTGTCTGTACCAACTTATACTCCAGAGGTGTTAGTTGTTACGCCAATAGATTGCGAGAAGATCATATGGCGATTCTAAGGTTTCTTTTGTTAGGTCTTGATGTGTGGATAAGCTCAATGGGCGTTGTGATTTGCTGGTAATACACAAAGGGACTTACGTTAAAGAATTCTTCACAAGTTTGGGACTTAGGTGGATTTATCATGAAAGGCTTCTTCAGTTAGGACTTTCAATGTGGATCTCAAAAAAAATGGCAAAAGGATAAAGGTTTAGAGGATCTATTCTATGCCTAAGAATTTAAGAGATGGTAAAGATTTGGTGAAAGGAATAACCACGCTTTGCTTCACCTCCTTGGGAAAACTACACAAAGTGGGTGCAATCTTCAAGGGGTGTGATTATTATTTTCAAGCCTTGAATGAGACCGAAGTTAAGCTTCCACAATTACGAGCTCAAGCTAACTTTACGCATCAAATGCAAATCATCCATTTCAAGAAAGTATGAGCAATATTTCACCATTGAATCTATACAATCAATCTCGCATTCACTTAACCAATATTCAAAGCAAATTCTACTTAATTTAATTCTAACTCTAATCTATGGTAGAAGAAGCTATGCAACCTTGCATACTACTTGACAATAAAAGTTATTCAAAGAAAATCATGCATAAGAGCTTTTATTATCAGAAATAGTCTCAATGCAACAATTTCATACACTGTCTCCACACTTTACAAATGAGGGGCAAGCTCAAATTATAGGCTCCCCAATTACAATTCAATGGCCAAGATTGATTTAGGATCAACGGTCAAGATTACAAAATAAAACCCTAATTAGGGTTTGTCACAACCAACTACCTCTCGACCAATGAGAAAATTGTATTTGAGGACACTTGTCCTTCTGCTAAATATAAACCAACAATAAAATAGAAAATTATTGCATGTTGATTTGGGACAATTTGATTGGTTGGAAGATGACGAGGTGCCACCTTAGTGTGTTGGATGCCTTCCTTAGTGTTGATGTGATTTTTGTGACCGCACCAATCAGCAGAACAAAGTTGTATGAAGCCTACTCCATTCTCTCTTGATCAAAGTATTTCATGCACTAAGATTGCAAGATAGATCACACATTCAACTCCAAGGTTCTAAAATACTTGGAATACCCTCAGTTCGTTTGATGTAAATTGTTGTTTTCACGAGGGGACTTACACAATTATTCAAAAGGTTTTGCAGTTGACGATAGATTGATGATTTGAAGG
Source organism: Sequoia sempervirens (assembly GCA_007258455.2). Lineage (NCBI taxonomy): Eukaryota > Viridiplantae > Streptophyta > Pinopsida > Cupressales > Cupressaceae > Sequoia > Sequoia sempervirens. The sequence continues at coordinate 370,360,643 of VDFB02353493.1, forward strand.
GGATTTTGTGCATATGATTTGGTGTTGAGGTATGAATTTTCCTAAAACTAACTGGGATTGTGTAGAATGTAAATAAGTGGAGGGCCTAAGAAGTTTCTAGATTCTATTCTAAGATAGGATGTGGGGTCAATCTCAACAGCTTCAACCAAACTCTGCTCCACCTCACGCTAGACAGCTTACATAAAGTTGGTGCAATCTTCAAGGGGATAGCAAGAAATTTTCAAGTTACAACCCAACATCAAGATACCATCAAAATGACACATACCAAGGCATGAGCTACAACTAAAGCTAACTTTATGAAATGCTCCAGTAGACCACACAAGGCAAACTTGCCGTCAGCAAGCCGCTAGTGGTATGGAATGAAACGAAGTGCCTTGATCAATGTCACACATCCATAGCTACCATCTACTTGCATGAAATGAAAATGCTACTTCTTAAACTACTTTACGCTATCTTACACTACTTGGAATTGAAGGGACAAAGAAACCTTGCTAGCTAAACACAATGAAGATGAATTTCACCATCAATGAAAAGATCTTCTATTATGAAAGTGTTACACAATAATTTCTTACAAAATTTTTCGAAGGAAAACTTTCCTTCTCCTCCAAACTATGCTAAAATATCAGGCAAAATGTCTACTATGTTCTACTCTCTAATCTGATCTCCAATCTTATTCTAGTCTCTAATTCTAATGAGGTACAAATGAGGGGGACTCCCCCTTTTATAGATGGCCCAGTCTAATGGACGGCTCAGATTATAATCAAAAGAATGGCTCAGATTAAGCCACCTCAGCCCTAACCCTAAAAACTGCCAACATGGGGAGTGGTACATCAAATGAATCAAAGATTCCCACTCACTCCCAAAATAGTAAAGGCAATTAATGCCCATAATCAGTCTTCTACAAGATTGTCATCCAGTAGTGCATTCCCATTCTCCTTCTCTCTAGCTGCAAACTCGATGAACCTGCCATGTACAACCTCAACCTCCTAAACTGAAATCGGTGGAATGCAATCAAGATGGAACTCTAACACCGTGACTGACGGTACATGTCGTGCACAAGATTTTCTCCAAGCAACTATGGAACCTTGTGTGCTTTGGATCATGTTGGAGAAAGTGGAAGTGTTCTCAAAGTCATCTTATATGAAGGTCTTCACCTTTGAAAAGAAAGGCACCAACCTACCCCTCAAATTATCAGCAGTCACCTCATCGGGATTCAATCGCCTAGCAAATATAGCCTCAAAGGTATTCTGGACTCCATCAATAATGTTGGCCATAGCCTTCTGTACTCTAGTTGAATCCGCCTGTGCTACGTCGAAGAAACCATGTCCCATGATCACTGAAGAATATCATCTAGAAAATTCATATCTGTCATTCTCCTGAATGACCCCTCCATCAATCAGCATCCGCAAAGGAACATGCCTCAATGCATCAAGACATTGAATTACTTTTCTCTGATAAACAGAAACATCACCCCACGCCTAATCAACTGCCTCCATCCGTGCCAAAATACTAGAAGCCTGCTGAAAAGCGTGAGCAAGGTCTTCCATAAACTTCTTTGTCTCAGCACCAACTCCCGTGACCCACTTATCTGCCTCCTGTGCCATCTTCCCTAACTCCAACAAGCCACTAATTGACTCTCTGGGTACCTCAGCTAGAAGCTCTATCGCTGGAATCTCCTGCCCATGAGGATGAGACAACTATTGCACATATCCTATGAAAGCCTTATGTTCCCTCTTCAACTTCTTGTACTTTCCTTCCTTTTTAAATAATCTATCCTTGAGGGTGTGGTAGGAGTTATCACATTCTTCTACAATTTGTGCACCTGTGGGATGTCCTAACTCTAGAGTTGTGACCACATAGTTTTCAGGTACTACTTCATCTCGGTCATAATCAACTTAAGGCACTACCACGTGAAGGGTGCAAGAGCCATCCTCATCAGTGGATATCTTTGAAAACATTTGTGCTCTCTTCTTTTGTGGAGGTGTGCTGATCCTGTTCAAAAACTCTTCCATCTCAACTGCTGGATCAATTTCTTCACTGGGGCTCCTTCTCATCCTATCTCTAAGCCAATAAGGTATTGTATACTGTATATCAAATGGTTGTTGTTCTTGTGCCTCTACTTGACAGGCTTGTCCAACCTTTGTATCATTTTAGTGAGGCTCATCGGCCTCAAGTGGCTAAGTATCTCCTAAAACTATATCATCATCCTCTAAAGCCATCTCCAACTCACGCTGAAACTAAGGGTTAGTATCAGTCCCCTCATCGGTCTACTGATCAACTCTAGTAGGTGCGTTGATGCTCTAGCCAACTGACTCTCTCTGTGGTGGCTGATTATCTTCATGTACCTCTTGTACCTGATTCAATGCATTCCTTTGATCAGTAAATAAAGAAACCTCATGTATGCTTGGAGAACGTGTCTCCAATGGCATGGGTGATTCAACTGCAACTCTTGCAGGCTCCAGCTGAATAGGCTCTTGCCGAACTAGCTCTTTCCTTTGAGATTCTGGACCTCATGTGATTTTTTTCTTTCTACTAGTGGTGGGTGTCATGTGATCTCCCATCAAATTATAAGTCAATGCAATCGACCTACTCTTCAATCTACTCACACGTCTATCAACCCATGCTCTAGTGAATGTCAAGACCAGAATGCAAAGTGTGTCCAAATCTACTATCTCAGGCTTTGACCAATCTGGGAGTGGAAGTGGAGTATTTCTCACTGCCTCATAATCTAGATGGACGACGTTCATGTCCTCATCCACCTGGTCTGGTACTGGAATGACTTTACACTCCCTGATCATGTTGATTGGCAACCTAGAGAACACTCTCTTCCTGACTTTTGCTTCGTCTGATGCATTAGCCCAATAATCCTCAATGTTTTCCTTGTGTTTAAACTCTTCTAACAGTACCCATTTGATGTTGTTATGTGGATCATAGTGTTGTCGGCTAGTGAAAAGTGATAAAACTGAAGCTCACTTTCAGCTTCTCTAGCTACCTGCAATGAAGGACACACTTCATCGAAATTGCCCATGACAATTGGGAAGTTAACACCTCCTTTCTTCTTTTTCTTCAGAATCTTATCGTAGGCAACTAGTTGCCTAGATATTTCTAACATTAAAATTCTGTTAGTTGGGTACTTAGGCAGCCTATATAGGTATGAGGAAAATCCTTGCAGCCTTATGTAAGAAAACTTTGGAAATTGTATAAAATAGCACCCATACCTCACAATCAATTCATGGGCTTCCCTCGAGATCCTGTGATGCATCCACTCCTGAAGTGTTCTCATGATGTGCATGGTGAAGGCGTCATTGGCACACTTGTAATGAGTGGTACTTGTCAAGTGTAGCTGCGGACAAGCCTCATGAATTTTAAACTAATGAGAGCAACAACCAATAGGCTCCTTGTATGAAATTCCTCTATACTTCGTCATACGGGCCAGCATGTAAATGATGTAAGAGCCCATATAAAATTTCTTTATTCTTCTCAGGCTCAAGAGCTGCTTGTGCAAATTGTCACTAATCATTTCAGCCCAGTTGATGCAATCCTTTCTTTCCAACACGAGGTTGATGTAGTAGAACATCCATGGCTCAAAAATAAACGATTGCAGGCAAACCCCAACTCGACTCAGTATCATGATAAGATCACAATACTCCTATTTCAAGTCATCTGCTATAATTTGTCTCGGTAGCTTCATACGAGAAGGCCTGGGGTTGCTCATCCAGTGAGTATTGATTGTCTTTGTGCATCTCTCGAATGCAGAAGCATACATTCACTCAGCTCGCTCCCTTGATTTGTAAATCATGATTCTATGCACTGGGATTCCAAAAGCTTTACCAATGGTAGCAGGAGTGAGGTTGGCGAGCACTTGTCCATTTGGTGAGATGATTGACCTGTGATGCTTCTCGTAGCAGTTGGCACATTCCATCATCAGCTCCGAACACTGAATGGCTAGAGGGAAACTAGCAGCTACATATAACCCACTTCGAATGATGTTGTGTGAAGTGGTCAAAGGTTGATGATTACCAATCCCCAGCATCCAATTCTTGAAAGTCTCCAAGTTGACAGAGCCCAAATTTGTATCTACCAGCTTGCCCAACTTCGAAGTAAACTTTGACTCCGGTAAGAAAGACTTGCTCAGCTTCTTTATAATAGCTTGTCTAGACGCACCATTGTTGTCCTTGCCAGTTGTCGTTGACTCAGCCATCTGCAAAACAATAAACATCTATCAACAAATTAACTTAGAAAAATAAATAAAATGCTTTGCAGGGCTGCTAGTCAACTTCAAGAAGTTGCAATATTATTTCTCATTTGCAAACCTCAACTTCTCCAAAAAATTCAAACCTTCAACACTTAGTAAGTTCTGGCAAGTAAACTTAGCAACTTCACACTCAGCAGATTTTCTAAGTTGGCTACAATAACTTCAATCAGCAACTAAGCTCTTGTAAATTCACACTTCTTCAGTAATCTTCTACTTTAGCAATATTCACTTTCAAAATAACTTCAACAATGTTCTCCGCAACTCCAAGTGATTTAGAGAGGAAATCGAACTTCAACAACAACCATCAGCTTCAGCAAAATTTTGAACTTCTTAAGCTTCAGTCTTTAGCAACTTAAGATTTCAGCCTTTGGTAGTCTTTTTCAAATCGTACTTCTCTACCAACCTTCAGCTTCAGTAGCAAATCAAATTTTCTTCAATCAACTTTCAGCTTGCACATTCACACTTCAGCTTCAGCAACTTCCAACAACAAATTTTGAACTTCAGCCTCAGCAACTCATTGCAACAATGGACTCAGAGCAAATCGAATTTTCTTCAGCTATGAAAAAGAAGTGAATAACCCTCAACTCTTATAGGAAAATCAATTTCTAGAAGGCTAAGTTTAGCCAGTGTATTAAATCTCCACTAATTCATTCGAATTTCCCTCTCTGGTATTTTTGACACTTGTCTTTCAACGTCAGGAATCTTATTCTTCTAGAATTTCAACTTTGACTGTCACCTTTTGAATTCACTTTCAAAAAATTTTAAATTTAAATTCATCATTTAATCATTTTCCATTCACCAGCTGAAGTTCTGTCTTGCAAATTCTCAATTTTAATCACCTCTGACACTCTCAAAATTTCATCTATGAAGAATTCAATCAAAATATCTAGGCAATTCACTTTAAATTCATTGTCGAAGCATTTTCCTTTTGAAAACACATTTTATTCAAATTTGCCTCAGAAAATTTTAAAATTTTCCTTAGGAAAATTTCACAATTCAAGTGTCGATTAAATTCTTCACTGAAAAAGCGTTGGCGAAGTGCAGAAGACATGGAAATCCATTTCTCATCGAAGATCATCAGTACCCAGAAGAAAATTTTCTCGAAAATGTGATGAATCCATGGGTACACAACGAATGGGTTCATTTAAATTTTTAAATTTTAAACCTTAGAAAAATATCTCCTTATGAATTTTAAATCCGTTCTTCTCATCTGTGAACATCTTGTTGCTCTGACTCGAAAAGTTTTTTGAATTCATCCTGCAATGCTAGCACTCTCCTGACTCTATCACTGGAAAATTTATTCGTGCTCTAAGAAAAATTTCATCACCTTCATGCCTAGGCATATTTTCTAAAGGAAGAAAATATTTTGCCTTAGAAAAATTTTGAACCACTTTGAAAATTTTTCCTTAGAAAATTTTTAATTTCATCTTCATTCATTTTCCTGTGAGAAAAATTTTATTTCATCCATGCTCATTTGCCAATGGTGGAAATTTTTATCAACTTCACTTGGAAAATCTTCCTGAAGGCACATCATACTTAGCATGTTTTATTTTTCATTTGGCAATTTCCAACACCTTAGGAAAATTTTATCACTTTGCAATATTCTCCATTTAAATCTTAGGCGCACTTCATATATCATGAGGAACATTCAACTTCACCACGCTTAGTAATGTTTTCCATCTCCACTTTCAACGCCTAGCATATTTAAATTCCCACGCCTTGGCAATATTTTCTATTAAATTTCCAATATCTAGCATTAACTTTGTTTTCACCACCTTGTATTTTACCTCACCACCTTAGGCGCAAATGACCCTTGAAGGAGAACATTGACCACGCCCAACACTCTTTATTTTAACCTCAACACCTTGGGCGCATTTCTCATGCTCAAGAGAATGAAAATTTTCAACGCATTCAACAAGTGACCCTTGAGCTTCCGGCTTTTGTCTTCACATGGCCCCATTTGGGTGCATTTGAGCCTAGGAGGAGGATGAAAGTTTGTTGACTTGTTGACTAGCTTGAGCGCATTTAGCAAAGTGTAAAGGATGGGCGCATATGACAAGAGGAGAGGAATAAAGCTTCTCAACATCCTTGCTTTGACTTGTGACTCTTGAGATTCTTCCTTTTTGTCTTCACATGCGCTCATTTGGGCACATTTTTCCATGCATGAAGGATGAAGCTTCCAAAGCCTTCAACAAGTGACATTTTGACTTGTTTTTGTCCTCACATGGCCCCATTTGGGTGCATTCCCACATGCATGAAATTTTTGACTTTACCACAATTAAAATATTTGAAAGGAAACTTACCTTATACTTTTTGAAACCTCTTTGTAACTTTCTAACAAATTTTGCTTCCCCTAGATCTAATCCAACATCAAAATCTGATTCAATTTTCTTCTTAGATGCTTTAAAAATGACTTCTTTCCTTACAGATTTTTCACTATCAATACTCATTTCATAGGAAGTCAAGATTCCATATAATTCATCCATTTTTAAATAATTTAAATCTTTAGCCTCTTCAAAATTTGAAACTTCAAGATCAATTTTTTTAGGAAGATATCTAAGTGCCTTTTTCACAACCATGCCTTCTTTCAATTCCTCACCAAGACCTCTAATAGAGTTGACAACTTTATCAACCTAGAGCAAGAATGTGGCAATTTTTTCTTCCTTAATTTCTAGACTTTCAAAATGACTTTGATGAGTTTGGAGCTTTTCTTCTTTTACTTTTTCATCACCTTCATAGATGTTGTGCAATTTATCCTATACTTCCTTTTTTGTCTTGCAATGCATGATCTTCATAAACTTAGAGTTAAATAATCCACACAAAATAGCATTCCTTACATTAGCATTATTTTCACTAGCCTTCCTTTTTACCTGATCTCTTGGAGCATTTTAGGAATCTCATATTTTTCTACAATAGATTTTCAAACTTGAAAACCTATGTCCATCAAGAATGCTTCCATCCTTACTTTCCAAACTGTATAATTGGATCCATCAAAGAGTGGTGTCCTATATGTAGATAATTCTTCTTGAGACACTAAGTGTGTCATCTCAAATCTACCTCAAGTTGTTAAGATTCTTCAAAGGAACTTGACTTTGATACCAATTAAAGGGAACACAATCTACTGAGAGGGAGGTGAATCAGTAGATCAAATCTATTTAAAACTCTTCACTTCGAAACATGAAACTTGAATCAAAACAAATAAGTTAATAATCAACAAACCACATAAGCACACATTCACACATGAGAACAAAAAATATATGTGGAAAGCCAAGATGGGAAAAACCATGGTGAGAATAGTTGTATCTAGCCTCACAAGGTAGGAATATAATAAGGTAATTTGCAATGTGAAGAAGGCACCAATCTACCAAAGACACAAATACCCAAATGTATTTATAGTCACCAACCTACTAGAGACACCAATTCCCAATACACAAATCAACTCACTATGTAGGACACTAATTCTACCAAATTACAAAAATAGAGCTTGAAGATCTCCAATGATGATTACATAGCTTACACAAGATCATATCTTGCTTCAAATATTCTCCTCCACTTATGATCTTTTGATTATAGTGTACAATGATTGAGATACGGAACTCTGATTACAAATCTTGAATTATACTTGCTCAAACCATATTCACATCCACGCACACTCTCGTATATTCACTTACCACCTTCTCTTACCTTATCATATGAAGTGAGATGATTATTAAATATAAACCACACTACAATAGAATCAATTCATATTGACCAGTGGTTCACAATTAACCAGGATGACATAAGGTGGACCTAATTTTTTAATTATATGATACATGTATTAGATTGGTCCTAAATCAAATTTATTTTTGCCAAAGGAACATGATGACATGTGCTTTCATGAAACTCTTAGTCTAGACTTATTTTATCATCTCACGCTATCTCCAGGTATAGCACAATACTAGCCATTGATGCATAGTTTTGAAACATCAATTGGTTAACTAATAAACACAATAACCTTTCTATCACTTCAAACTTTTTGCATGTTGAACATAACTTCCAAAAACTCTAGAATATGATAGAACATGTGTAGGCATACTCTCCTTTCAAACTACAAAGAAAAACTCACATCCAGAAGAGAATACAAAACATAACTATATTGTCCAAAAAAGCTCTATATCCTGAGATATTGAACACCAACATTTTGGATCAGACTTTGAGATCACTTATGCTAATCTAAATAGATCCAGACATGATATTGCAAGCATACAGTAGTAAGCAGTTGGATGTGTTGCTCTCAAAATGCACTAATAATGATAATTCAAGTACTATTGCATTCATTGTTCAACTAGTATTAAATATCCTTATACATCACACCTTTGACATCACTAAACTCCTTTGACATCAATGACAACCTATGTTCAATTCAATTTGCATCTTAAATCCAAATTTTTGTATCCATTTTTCAAATCCAATTCCCTTTCTTTCAAGACTTTGAGTTTCTTTTGAACATTTGGACCTTTTGTCCAAAGGTCCAAATCCATTTAAAATCTTTGGTCCCAACCCCCTCTACACTACTTGCAATAAATATTGAAAGCCTTAGGGATACTTATCACTTCAACTCTTTACAACTTCCCACCACGTCTTAGCAAGAAACCCTTGCTCTTATACCATCTGATGTAGTTGTGATAATAGGATCTTATCAAATAGTCTAATCACATAGCCTAAAACAATAATCAACCATAAAAATGTTCAAAAACCAACCAAAATCAAAGTCTTATTAATTTGAGGCAACAAAAATTCAATACAAGAGTACAATCCAAACTTTTCTTATTCACAATCACCCTTATACAACTTCCCAAAAGATCCCTCAATGTGCGTATTAATCTCTCTTTTATCAAACAATGACTATGGAAATATAATTAGATATAATCCAAGCGGTTATAGTAACTAAATCATGGTAGAAATGATGAGTGTGGTAGCAAGTCATAGACTGTAGACGCAGTAGCAAGAATAAAATCTATAAAAGCGGTAGCAAGTGAAAGGTCCACAATTGGATAATTCAAATAGGAAATCTCTCTAGATTCACTTGAGTATCATCAACCAATCTAGCATTCGTGTTGATTCAATTTTTATTCAATTTTCACCAAATTGGATCTATAGATACCCATTAAGCCCTTTTACAAATTGAAGCCCTTTTTTTAATTTGATCAAAATTGCCTCTAAAATTCTCTTGAAGCAAAACCAAAACTAACACTACTAGAAACAAAACAATAGAACCAAAAGAAAATATTTCTAGTTGATACAAGATTGCTTATGGACCCATATGGTCTTGCATCAATTGATGACCTTTTGCACTAGCTTCATGTGACATGATAGTTTACCAAAATTTGTCTTAAATTAGGATATCATTTAGTTGTAATACAATTTGAAGATGTATCTAAAAGACATCATTCAAGATGTAGGAAGGACTCTACAAGGGGTTGCTTATGCTATTTTGTCTAACCAATACCCTTGTAAAATGTATGTAGTTAATGAATTATTTTCTATGTAAGTTTATCAACACTTTGGTCATTGTCCACTTAGATTGCATTCTTGTTTAAAAAATAACTTGGGAGGAGCACAAGTTTGACATTTTGTAAAGGTTCTAGAAACCTTACACCAACATAATCTATAAGAGAACATCAACAAATATACCTTTGCACAACACAAATCCAATAAATGGGATACATCGTCAACCAACCTAGCATTCACGTTGATTGAACGAAAATATAATTGATGAATGATGTAGAATAAGGTTCCTTTTATTAAAGTGTTCCTAGAATGATTCTCCTCTTTAATGAAAATAATTTTTGGGTTTGAATTGCTTATAAACTAATGTATATTGAATGTTTTTAAATGCTAAGACCTATCAATTAATCACACAAATAGATTTCAAATATTTGAATTTGGCTAATGGAAACAACAAGATTGAAGTGTTAAGATTAACAGTTGTTTTGGGTCCCATCAGAGTGTTGTCTATACATGTAATTTTTATATGAAAAATATGGCATGGATTGATATTGTATGTTATAATCATGATATGATGTTTGTATGGAGAATAGTCCCTACCCATATGACCCATTCAAAAAGACTTATGCGTAATACCTCATCTAACTTCGTGTATTTTTTTTGAAAATTAAATTAAACAACAAATTACAATTAAATGAAAAGAATAACATTAAATATACAAATTTTATTACTACATTATTATTTACTGCTATTAATTATTCAACATTAATAATATTTATTAATTATTATATATCTATTTATATATATATATATATCTATTTATATATATATAGACCTGAAGTAGTAAGGCAAATAAAATTTACAACAATCAAAAAAGTTTTTGTTTGACCCGGCTGGTTAATTTCTATTTTATTTCGAAGAAAAGAAGAAAGTGTAGGAAAATGTGCGAACGGGTCATATGGAAATGCCAGAAGCGCATTTATAATTTCTGTATCTCTATCTACGACATGACCTGAGAAGCACAACTATGAGAGAGAAAGGGATGATGTGTTTGGTAAGACTTCCGCTTTTGGATTGACGAACAATGTTATGATTAACTCATTAAATTCATTCAAAAAGAAGCCCACTGAACCCATTTAAAGCGTGGTTATGACGATGAATCTTCGAAAACAGACCTGGTCTCTTGGTCTGTATAAATTATTATCGTCCGCAAAGACTTTTTCAATACCTAGTCGCAATCGTTCTATTGAGCAGCCGTCCCTGCGGACGGAGATAGATTCGCTAAAGCTACATAATTCGATTTAGTTTGTCGTTATATGTGGAGAACGAGGGAAAAGTCGGGATACCCTGCAAAATACGCGGTGTGTGGGGTCGATACACAGCTGTTACCAACCAGTAATGGTCCCTTTCTATGTAGATGGATTACCTGCTTCCACATGCAAAACGCGCTTGCCTTCGCCGTCTGAATATGACATCTTTTACAACAGTAATCCTCTTACACAAGAGAGACAAAACGAACAATTTCCATCTGTCTTTCAGTGTATTCTATTTTTTATTTTCTGTTTATGAAGAACGATTCCTTGAATGCACCTTTAACCTTATTTATTAACTAGCAATCGCACCTGTGGGGTGCAATGGGTACGCGGAAGACAAAATAGCAAATTTTGTGTTAATTTTTCTAATTAGGAAGTGAAAAAAATTATTTTCGGCTGTAAAATTCATTTATAGTTTATAACAAGAAGTAAAAATTTGAGAGGAAATATTTAGTGTAGAAACATATATGAGCAAAGCACAATATTTTATCTGACAGAGTATACAACTATCTAGCACCCATATTTCTAAGCGTTATAAGTTATCCAAGGATTCAAAGTAATTAGCCACAACATTTAAATGAACAACACAAATGCATATGCTTATTTTGAGGAATTGAAAATTCTCAAGCTAGTCAAACTCCTAAGTAAATGCATATGCTTATTTTGAGATATATCAGACAATAATTGACTTACGAGACTGACTCATGATTTTCGAAATGTGCATAAAACCTTTTTGTTGTATGAATAAAAAATGAAAACTGCACCAAATGACGCAGAGAGAAAAAATATTATATTAACTTTCATGAATGACCAATATAGGTCAAGAGGACTAAAGAATACATCCAAGAACAGTGGAAGTTTAACGTATTAAGATTTTGAGATGTATATTGTTCTGTCTATGAAAATAGCTTTGGCAACCATTTCATTTACAACTTTAGTCATAGCTACTATACATTAAATAAGAAATAATATATAGTTTGTTGTAATGCCAATCCCTTGAATTTGGACAATTGGTCTAAAAAGTAGAAGCACCAGTATATTGGAAAAAAACTGAGATAGTATTAAGTTTAGCATATGAAGATGTTCTCTACTATTCTCTGTGAATATCTCTGGCAACCTTTGCCTTTACAGCTTTAGCTACAGCTGCTATACATTAAATAGCAAATAATATTGTTAGAAAACTATCATAAAAATAGCATTAAGAACAAGGAAAAGAGAAAAAACAAAAAGTTTAAACTGTGAAATGAACATAAATTTGTTACAATGGTATGATATATAATTGATGTGTACTAAATCCTATAATAAGTTTTACCGAAATCATGGCAAGCGAGTTAATCTTATGGAAATTGTGAAGGACTTTATTGTAAACTTCTCTTTATTAATTTTATTTATTTTTTCTGTTAAGAAAACTTGAAAGTAGTAAAATTAGAGCTTGAAAAGGAGATAAAGAAACAAGTACCAATTTTGTTTTGCATTCCATAAAACAAATGGTCTCACTCCCAAACTTCAGTCTGTCTGTTGATGACAGTGAACTGGACATGGCATTAGATTCAATTATTCAGATTGCTAAAAAAATTAGGATAAATAAAGGAAAATCAGGATACCTGAATGAATAATGAAATAGTTATATATTGTTCATGACATCATGTAATAAAAATCAACAAAAAACTTTTAAAAGTACATCATAAAGAAGTCATTAGTGGAACTTGTTTTTGATATACTAACAAGACAAAGCAAGAATACCATGCAAATGTAACAATTCTTTACAAAATCAGATTGAGACATGTGACCTCATTAAGAATTGGATTTAGGGGATGCAGATGATAGCCATGCAAATGGAAGATGAGAATCATAGGGAATTTTAGAACATGGATATAAACAAACACATTATTTCTTGCAAAATTCACCATATTTACTGATTTAATAAGCCAAGTTTTTGCTCTACTTTGTTGTAGAACTGATTCTTGTATTTGTGGTCTTGTAATATATCACACAGTCAAAACATAGCAAGAGGAAAAGAAAAAGGAAAAAAACATTTAGAAACAACTAAAAGTCATAAAAGAAGCAACCAATAGTAATGTCCTTGAAGAGGCTAAAAATTGAGAAATACTATGTTGGAAAAGGTTCACTAAAAACATTGCCAAGGTTGTGAAGGAAAATGCAGAAAAAAAAATGGATAAAATAAAATAGAAAGATCATATTTTCCCTTTGTTTACAAATTTGAGATACAAATATCAGCTTGAAGAGATAACGAGAACTGTGCATAGTGCCAAAATTATGGGTAAGCTCTTTGTAAAAGTGATACAGTTTTAGCTGACATTTCAACATAAAAACGTTCAATAATGAGTTTGCCTAAAATCACAACAGGTAATGATTTCTTGTAGTGAGAATTGTAAAACAAATAACTTTATGTATTTTGAAAATTGCTACTGAATTGAATGCATAATATTTGTATATAAAAGGAAATGGAGAAAATTTGCTTGCATATAAAGAGAGAATTCCAATTAGAAATGACCAAGGTTTAACACAAATGTAAAGGTAAGTTGATCTACAAAACTTAATAATGTGGCACAAATAGAGAATTTGCAGTTTTCTATAGTTTGGAATTTTTATTGCAGGACTTAAGACAACAGTTAGGAAAATAATGTGATGGAATTTTATGGAAGCTGCCATGATGTGTAGATTACAGAGAAATGGAGAGCAACAATGCAATAAAGAGAAGGAAGAAGGATTTACCATGGGGAACTCAAAATGGTAGGCGAGAATTTTAGTGAAGCTGATGCCAAATGCTCATATCTCCATTATGTTGAAAGGGGAATTCAATTTCTTTGAGTCTGTAAGATGTCTACAAAAGCTCTCTGTTAACACTTGTACTGCTGTTTTGGCCTATGAAGGCTTTGAACTAAATTCCTTAGTGGATAGTTTTTTGTAACTAAATTTCTTGTTTTGAGCTGAAGTTTTCTGGCATGGATAGTATTTTGTACATAATTTTCTTGTTTCCAGCTGAAAGTTTTCTGGCATAATTCCTTGACAGAAAATGTACCTGCATATAAAGGAAAGATTTCAATTAGATATGAGGAATGTTTAACACAAATTTAAAGATAAGTTCATATAGAAAACTTAATAATGTGGTACAAATACAATATGAATTTATCAGTTGAAGAGATACATAAAATAAAAGACAATATAAGTCATATCCTAGGTAGCATGCTAAATTTTAAAAGAGTTAAAAGAGTGACTAATTTGATCTACTAAATTTTACATATTTTACTTAAAAATGAAATACAACTAACTGAAAAAAGAAGTAAATTAAATGCATTTCACTCATAGGAGTGAAATGTGCCTTTTGAGAAATATGTGACAAATAGCTGAATTATATTTCCTTTCATCTTTTAAGTATAGAAATCAATGAAATACATGAAGCTAATGCATATCCAATCTAAAGGAGTCAAACATTTTGACTTTTTTTTTTCATATAGAATGATTCTATAACTATTACCATATCACAAGTCCATTTACAATATCTTGGCATAAGTACAAAACTTGAATCATAGCAAATATCAGTATTAAATAAGAGTCATTTACTCATTTAAATAATAAGACACAAAATAAACAATATATCATCACTTGCATTATAGAACCTACACCATTTCCTTCTATAACTTGAAGTGAAAGAGAGAGAGTATCATCAAGGTGATATCCACCTTACCATGAAGCATTAGCTTCCCTGTGTTACTCCACCAAAGAAGCCCGATCCATGACAAAGGATCTAGCAGTATGTGACTAACATGTATGATGGAATCCATGGTACTAAGTGATTCACTAGCAAACTACATGCTCTCACAATAATTATGCATATCCTTAATCACATATGTAACACAAGAGAGTGCATATCAACTCAAGCAATGCACTTAAGGATGCAAATCAACAACAACAATGTTTAAAGTATATACCAAATTGATGTAGACTCCATAAGGGACTCTTAGAATACTGCCATGAATCCTGATCTTATCAAGAAAAGGGAGATCTTCGGTTGGCAGGCACCTTAAGGTTGATATCTCATGGTCTTTTACAGAAGTCTATTATTAAGATATCCGAGTTCCATGATGTTTCAGGGACAATGATGCGTGTGGGTGTGTTTATCAACTACAAGAGCAAACTGTGTTGTAAGACTTATTCATGTCTAGCATGAACAACATTTCCTTTTTTGCTTTTATCATCATATGTATATAACTTCTCAAGCCACAATAATACTGTCCAGGACCTTTCCACTATTAACAAACATCTCTTGTTCTTCATTTCATCATTATCTTAAAAAAAGTATTGCAAAGTGGAATAGCTTTGTACAAGTTGAAATGAACAAATTATTGCTTTCCCTGAACAAGAGCCAGGAAGGTCGAATTCATCTTTTTGAGGAGGGTTTGATTCATGCTTCAACCTCATAAGCGCAAGTTTGATTTTAGTATTTTCCTATAATGTTCAAAGAATCCAACCGTGAAGCCTTTTGTGTTGAATGTTGGCTACACAATTACTCAGTAACATACAGTTCAACCATTTATTTGCATTTTTGGAATAAGTAAACTTGGCAACCATGGAAATGTGCAAACCAATATCAAATGTTGTAGGTCTGGGCTTTCTAAGAATGAAAATAAAGGAAAAATGGTGTACCAATGATTATATAAGGTTTAGTATTTTCCTATAATGTTCAAAGAATCCAACCGTGAAGCCTTTTGTGTTGAATGTTGGCTACACAATTACTCAGTAACATACAGTTCAACCATTTATTTGCATTTTTGGAATAAGTAAACTTGGCAACCATGGAAATGTGCAAACCAATATCAATTGTTGTAGGTTTGGGCTTTCTAAGAATGAAAATAAAGGAAAAATGGTGTACCAATGATTATATAAGGGTACCCTTGCAGTCTTAACATCAGAAACAACTGTATATGTAGAAATCTGAACAGTGACCAATTTGTCAATTATTAATGACGTCGGTTATAAAGATTTATGTGATGAACTCATACCTTTCATAAAAAAAACTGGAACAAGAAGAAACTAAATGCCTAATATCGAATAACTCACCAGTCGATATTAGCAAGTCAACATGAATTGAGACTGCTAAAAGACAGGGAATATCAACATCAAAAAATTGTACCTTTGCAGGCTTGCTGATTCATCAAGAACACAAGGTTGTCAAATATTGAAGCTTGAGATGAAGGCACATGTTGTGGCAGCTTGTCATTTATCATAAATGTACAATGTTATGTCTAATAATAAGATAATATATAGAAATATTACCCTGGGATCTGCAACTCAAATATATCAGTTTTTCTAGACAAGTACACTTTAAGTTTCCTTGGAAAGTCTAAAATGAAGATTAATATGCAAAGACCCACCTGCATAATAACGCAAATCTTCAGATGACGGAGGAGCAGAAACCATTATCGCCTCGTAGATGCCCTAGAGCTGCCCTAGAAGCTCTGCATATGCTCTTTCCAGCGACCGTATAAAATTTGCAATTTTTTAGTGATGCTTTCTACATTTACCCATAACTGACTTCTAGTCTTTTAAATATAGCTTAAATAATATATTCCAAGGTAATGATGTTTACAAATTAGTTCATCAAACAACCCAATCTACAATATTATCAAATTTATTAGTTTTATTCCAATTAAGTAGATTTAGGGATAAGAGGTTTTCTTCCTCCTCTGTTATTTTCTGAATCTAGAACCCTTCTAGAATCAATGAAGGGATAATACCAATTAATAAAATCAATCCATCTTATGATAATACCCTCACATATGATGATAATATCCATTGGAATCATATATTTTCATCATAAGTTACTTAACAATTTCCAGTTTGCTGATTGGAGCAAAACAGGGCAGTGTTTAAACCACCATAACTTCCACATTACCAGGTCAAAATCAAAACTTTAATGTGTTCTGGAAAGGTGGATGAATGAAGAACAAAACCCACAATTATTATTTCAAGAACCCAACCATCTAAGAGCAGTTTTTTCTGCAATACTGCTCACTAATTACCCACAACAGCAGTCTAGATAAAAGACAATCTTAAACCAGACTTGTGTGCACTTTAAAATATTAAATGCCACTTTAGATTCAATTTCAATATGTAACAAGAGTGTTGTTGGTTGTCCATGCAACATTGTTTTTAAATCCCAATATTATGATATAAGGAGGAGTTTCATATTGTTATAGTTTGCTACAGTTATCTGCATTCCATATTATTTCAGTTTGCAAACTTTCAGAAAATAAATAAAGGCGTTTATATCAGCATTTTGTTTCCTTTGAGTTTGTTATTTTAATTTTGTTCATGTATCTAGTAATCAGAAAAATACAAAAATAAATATTTTATGGAAAAACCAGTCTGCTGACATTATTACAAGAATGCATGCAAACAAGTTTAGAATGCCAGAGACACCAATAAAGGACAAAATTTGAACTTCAGCTACCCTGAATGGAAGCTCAAATATTTAGTCTTCTGCCTAGATAGGATATGCTCTACAAGACAAAGTTATACCAATTTTATTGTAAAATATATCCACATAAAATTCAAACTTAAATCTTGACACTTTATGCAGTTTGTGTTATAAATTAAATGCAACAGAGTTTGTATTTATCAGTTTTATTTCCCTCATGGATACAGCGATTGCCTCTACATGAGACTATACTACTGTTGGCATCTCATAGTAAATGGTGGAGGCATCACTCAACAATGTGTTATGTGTGGTCTCCTACATTTGCTTCTAGTCAAGGATGTGATCAAGAGTCTTCTATCACTCTTAACACTTTCATTAATTAAGGGAGCCCTGCTCCAGCTGATGCGGAGAGTAGTTGAAGATAGCTCCTCTTTGGAAAAATCTTAGCAGCACCCTCTTGAGTAACATTTGGCTTTCTATCTAGCCAAGACATTAGTTTATGTTTGCAAAATAAGGATTTTTCATTAAAAATAAAAACATCAAATGCTGCGTATTCTGAGTTTGTGTGAGTGTTCTTGCCTTATATTAAACTTTTAGTTTATAATAAGTTTAATATTATAACATAATAATGATTCAATGATATAATGGTGTAAGTTTGTAACAATTGACTATCCTACCAAGCATTTTTCTTTTTTAATGAAAAGACATCAAATCTATTTCAGTCATTGTCTCTTTCCATGTTACGGATAGTATAGTTGCTTCTCAGCGCCAACGAGGAAAAGAGCTATATTCACATAAATCGCTTGGCAGAGGTATATACAATGACGCTAACCAAGTTTACCCTGAATAGCATGGTAAATAGAAGATGTTTTGAATTCTATTTTAAGCAATTGCTAACAAGTTTTAGGTTTAATGTCTTTTCATAGGCCATGCATATACAACAGCAAGAAACTAAGTTTGTTCCCAGAATGACTCTCCAAAAAAAGGAATTACACAGGCATTTGAATATAATACCAAGTGCAGCTTGAAGAAGAAAAAAGAAAGAACCTGCAAGAGCATCCAAAACCCAACTTTGTGCCTAAAAACCCTCCAACATTCAGACCTTGAATAGTCCAATAATGGTAGTCTACATAACCAGCGCTCCAGATTGTGGATCCCTGAAACCAATTGTTTGCTTCTAGTTCCTTATGGTAGCTCGTACCCTTTTTTTTCAGAGCTTCCTCCAAAATTCATAATAATGCCCTATTGAAAGGTTCGTAGAACTTTTTAAGTGAAAGAAATTGGCACGCATTAAGCCAGGTTTTACAAATTCACTATCTTCATGCCACACTCACATGCATGCAGTTTGTGATGCATTCACAAGGCACGTTTCATTAATTTAAATTCTTCATTTTATGTTTATTTTTGCTTTTGAAACAATTTAATCCTTCTTTTTCCTGTAAATGAGCCTTTCACAGCATGCAATAGAGAGAAAGGGGATTTTAAAATGTATCCATGGAACAACAGGGTATGAGCCTTCCCTAGGATCCCATTGCCCTGTCATGTTGATATGGTTGGGAATAACAACAAAAATATAGTTTGTGAGGCTTATTGGACTATGGTCTAGGAGTAAGGCAGGATACTCGTTGCAATGATGACCCAGATTCAAGACCAAGTGTCAATCGTTCTCTGTGTTCGGCAGAGAAGTTTTGCTGAACCAAGTGTCATGTGTTCTGTGTGTTAATGGGGCAGAGAAGATATTTGTTTCCTCAAATTCTTGATTCAAGGGCAGCATGATGACGCCGCTGAGTTGTCACCTACAGTGGAGAACTGTATTCTAATGAAAACACTAAATTGTATTTGGAAAAGACTTCAAAATTACCAATAAAAGAAATACTAAAAATCTAGTCCACGAGGTTGGGAGTAATTTGTCTCTATAAAGAACACTAGTAGAGAAGCCTTGACTAGGATCCCATTGGCTTGTTGCATTGCTATGGGTCAGTATAATATCAGGATTATAGTTACATAGTTTGGAGGAAGGGATTTTGTGTATATCTAGAGAACACTAGGAGACAAATCTTCACTTGGAAGTTGGAGGATATCGCCCTATTCTATTGTAATTTGATATAGTGGGTGCAATGTCAAGGATTCAGTTTATGATGTTGGGACTTGGGAGTATGTCATATAGAGTTGGACTTGGAAAGACCGATAGTCCAAGTTGATTTGAACTACAGGATCAGACTCAGCAAATTAAAAATATAATATAAAGGAAATTTAAAAAACTAATATGCTTTTAAGACTTTGTCTGCGATAAAATCAAGAAACTTCTTTCACCATTTAAAGGATTACTACAAAAAATATAGCCCTCTTATTGCTTCATAATATGCATGGAGTAAGTATTATATGGAATACTTGCATGGGAAAATCTTAACAGCTGCGTTCATGAGGGTACTAAAATGGGCAGACTTTGTAGGAAACCCTACCAACATAGAAATCACTTAGAGCTTCAATCTATTCATAATAATCAAAGAGAAATCTTATAAACAGGGCACGATAAAAGCTTGAAGATTTTTGTAAATGTATCTGGGTGAATTGTTTAGAATGGAATAAAACACAACAAAGATTGAGCCGGTGATGTACATATTAAAAAGGAAAAATATCCAATAGCAGATTGGCAAGTGACTTACCTCTAGATTCTACACAAATTGTGTCCCGCTGTCAACGGTGCCGAAGAGAGAAAATGGGCAGAGTTTGCAGGAAACCCTACGAAAGCAGAAATCGCTTACTGCTTCAATCTATTCACAATAAACAAAAAGTAGAGCATGTCTTTGTGAAAGTGATTTAGGGTTTGGGGAAAAATGCATAAGGCGATAGAAGGGAAAATGACAAGAAAAAATGAACAACGCAGATATACCGTGTCGTGTTGCGCCCTTTGTCCTGCACTTTGAACCGTCGATAGGGGAAATCTGGAGATATTTTTTTCCATCCTTCCAATAACTACTCTGTGACATCCGGGAAAAATCATTGACGGGCTCGGATGCATTTGATCACAGGCGATTGCTTGTCCAGGAATCTACACCATTGGATGTAAAATGACCTCGCAAATACTAAGCGTAGGATGCCTTCGGCGTAATAAATTAAAAATTAGAACACAATCTTGATGTCTAAGTCAAATAGGTATAATTTCCAAGAACAAATAGACAAGATAATGGCCCTTGAAATGGTTTGAGCCAAAACTCTCATTTCAGTCATTTAAGGCCATCTTTTGCTATTATTTTACAAGAATTGATGTCACTTTGTGTCACTCCTTTTTTTTCTTATATAAACCATCAATAAAAATCAATATGAGAGATCTCAAATGGTTTATCATACTCAAAAAGTCTTCTAGTAGTTGCATTTCCCCTTGCCAAGCTGCACTCAAAAACCCATTTGGTAAAAATGTCAATAAATGGCTATCTCTTTCATCTTCCTTTTCCCTCCTAAATCCTTTCAGGGTTTCGAGCCCCAAACAGACGTTCAGACTAAGGTCCAAGTATGTTCCCAATCCCTAATTCCCTTTCTTCTTTTTCCCTTTCAAGCCTTTCAGACTTTCAAATCTTGATTGAACATTTGGACTAGGGTCAAAGTTCGTTTTGGTTTCCCGACTTCCTTCTTTCCTCTTTTCTTTCTTCATTTTTTGTCCTTTTCGAACCTACTTCTAGACTAAAACCCAAAAGTTTGCTTTCCTTTTGAGTTTCCACTTCATCTTTTTCTTCTTGTTCCTATCAGACTTTTGAGACCCAATCAAACATTTGTACCTAAAATCCAAATGTTTGTATCCATTTTCCAAATTTAATTCCCTTTAGGTACAAATGTTTTAAATTAGGGTCAAACAAAAACTTTTTTGATTGTTGTAAATTTTATTTGCCTTACTACTTCAGGTCTATATATATATATATATATAAATAGATATATAATAATTAATAAATATTATTAATGTTGAATAATTAATAGCAGTAAATAATAATGTAGTAATAAAATTTGTATATTTAATGTTATTCTTTTCATTTAATTGTAATTTGTTGTTTAATTTAATTTTCAAAAAAAATACACAAAGTTAGATGAGGTATTACGCATAAGTCTTTTTGAATGGGTCATATGGGTAGGGACTATTCTCCATACAAACATCATATCATGATTATAACATACAATATCAATCCATGCCATATTTTTCATATAAAAATTACATGTATAGACAACACTCTGATGGGACCCAAAACAACTGTTAATCTTAACACTTCAATCTTGTTGTTTCCATTAGCCAAATTCAAATATTTGAAATCTATTTGTGTGATTAATTGATAGGTCTTAGCATTTAAAAACATTCAATATACATTAGTTTATAAGCAATTCAAACCCAAAAATTATTTTCATTAAAGAGGAGAATCGTTCAATCAACGTGAATGCTAGGTTGGTTGACGATGTATCCCATTTATTGGATTTGTGTTGTGCAAAAGTATATTTGTTGATGTTCTCTTATAGATTATGTTGGTGTAAGGTTTCTAGAACCTTTACAAAATGTCAAACTTGTGCTCCTCCCAAGTTTTTTTTTAAACAAGAATGCAATCTAAGTGGACAATGACCAAAGTGTTGATAAACTTACATAGAAAATAATTCATTAACTACATACATTTTACAAGGGTATTGGTTAGACAAAATAGCATAAGCAACCCCTTGTAGAGTCCTTCCTACATCTTGAATGATGTCTTTTAGATACATCTTCAAATTGTATTACAACTAAATGATATCCTAATTTAAGACAAATTTTGGTAAACTATCATGTCACATGAAGCTAGTGCAAAAGGTCATCAATTGATGCAAGACCATATGGGTCCATAAGCAATCTTGTATCAACTAGAAATATTTTCTTTTGGTTCTATTGTTTTGTTTCTAGTAGTGTTAGTTTTGGTTTTGCTTCAAGAGAATTTTAGAGGCAATTTTGATCAAATTAAAAAAAGGGCTTCAGTTTGTAAAAGGGCTTAATGGGTATCTATAGATCCAATTTGGTGAAAATTGAATAAAAATTGAATCAACATGATTGCTAGATTGGTTGATGATACTCAAGTGAATCTAGAGAGATTTCCTATTTGAATTATCCAATTGTGGACCTTTCACTTGCTACCGCTTTTATAGATTTTATTCTTGCTACTGCGTCTACAGTCTATGACTTGCTACCACACTCATCATTTCTACCATGATTTAGTTACTATAACCGCTTGGATTATCTCTAATTATATTTCCATAGTCATTGTTTGATAAAAGAGATTAATACGCACATTGAGGGATCTTTTGGGAAGTTGTATAAGGGTGATTGTGAATAAGAAAAGTTTGGATTGTACTCTTGTATTGAATTTTTGTTGCCTCAAATTAATAAGACTTTGATTTTGGTTGGTTTTTGAACATTTTTATGGTTGATTATTGTTTTAGGCTATGTGATTAGACTATTTGATAAGATCCTATTATCATAACTACATCAGATGGTATAAGAGCAAGGGTTTCTTGCTAAGATGTGGTGAGAAGTTTAAGTATCCGTAAGGCTTCCAATATTTGTTGTAGGTAATGTAGAGGGGGTTGGGATAAAAAATCTTAAATGGATTGAGACCTTTGGACAAAAGGTCCAAATGTCTGAAAGAAACTTGAAGTCTTGAAAGAAAGGGAATCAAATTTAGAAAATCAATACAAATTTTTGGATTTAAGATGCAAATTGTTGAACATAGGTGCCATGATGTCAAAGGAGTTCAGTTATGTCAAAGGTGTGATGTCTAAGGATATTTAATACTAGTTGAACAGTGAATGTAATAGTACTTGAATTATCATTATTAGTGCATTTTGAGAACAACACATCAAACTGCATACTATTGTATGCATGCAATATCATGTATGGATCTACTTAGATTAGCGTAAGTGATCTTGAAGTTTGATCCAAAATGTTGGTGTTCAATATCTTAGGACATAGAGCTTTTTTTGACAATATAGTTATGTTTGGTATTCTCTTTTGGACATGAGTTTTTCTCTATAGTTTGAAAGGAGAGTATGCCTACACATGTTCTATCATATTCTAGAGGTTTTGGAAGTTATGTTCAACATGCAAAAAGTTTGAAGTGACAAAAAGGTTATTGTTTTTATCGGTTAACCAATTGATGTTTCAAAACTATCCATCAATGGCTAGTAGTGTGCTATACCTAGAGATAGTGCGAGATGATAAAATAAGTCTAGGCTAAGGTTTTCATGGAAGCTCATGAAATCATGTTCCTTTGGTGGAAATAAATATGATTTAGGACCGACCTGATACATGTATCATATAATTAAAAATTTAGGTTCACCTTATGTCATCTTGGTTAATTGTGAACCACTTGTCAATATAAATTGATTCTATTGTAGTGTGGTTTATATATAATAATCATCTCACTTCATATGATAAGGTAAGAGAAGGTGGTAAGTGAATATACGAGAGTGTGTGTGGATGTGAATATGGTCTAAGCAAGTATCATTTAGGATTTGTAATCTAAGCTCCATATCTCAATCATTGCACACTACAATCAAAAGATCATAAGTGGAGGAGAATATTTGAAGCAAGATATGATCTTGTGTAAACTATGCAATCATCATTGAAGATCTGCAAGCTCTATTTTTGTAATCCGATAGAACTCGTGTCCTACATAGTCAGTTGATTTGTGTAGTGGGAATTGGTGTCTCTAGTAGGTTGGTGACTATAAATATATTTGGGTATTTGTGTCTTTGGGAGGTTGGTGCCTACTTCAAAATGTAAATTCCCTTATTATATTCCTACCTTGTGAGGCTAGATGCAACTGTTCTCACCATGCTTTTTCCCATCTTGGATTTCCACATATATCTATTGTTCTCACGTGTGAATGTGTTCTTATGTGGTTTTTTGATTATTAACTTATTTTTTTGAGTCAAGTTTCATGTTTTGAAGTGAAGAGTTTTAAATAGATTTGATCTACTGATTCACCCCCCTCTTAGTAGATTGTGTGCCCTTTAATTGGTATCAAATTCAAGTTCCTTTGAATAATCTTAACAACTTGAGGTAGATTTGAGATGACATACTTAGTGGATCAAGAAGAATTATCTACAAATAAGGCACCACTCTATGATGGATCCAATTATACATTTTGGAAAGTAAGGATGGAAGCATTCTTGATGATCGTAGGTTTTCAAGTTTGACAATCTATTGTAGATGGATATGAGATTCCTAAAATTCTCCAAGTGATCAGGTAAAAAGGAAGGCTTGTGAAAATAATGCTAATGTAAGCAATGCTATTTTATGTGGATTATCTAACTCTAAGTTTATGAAGATCATGCATTGCAAGACAACAAAGGAAGTATGGGATAAATTGCACAACATCTATGAAGGTGATGAAAAAGTCAAAGAAGAAAAGCTCCAAACTCATCAAAGTCATTTTGAAAGTCTAGAAATGAAGGAAGAAAAGATATGTCACATTCTTGCTCTAGGTTGATGAAGTTGTCAACTCTATTAGAGGTCTTGGTGAGGAATTGAAAGAAGGTATGGTTGTGAAAAAGGCACTAAGATATCTTCCTAAAAAATTTGATCCCAAAGTTTTAGCTTTTGAAGTGGCTAAAGATCTAAATTATTTTAAAATGGATGAATTACATGGAATCTTGACTTCCTATGAAATGAGTATTGATAGTGAAAAATATGTAAGGAAAGAAATGGTTTTTAAAGCATCTAAGAAGAAAATTGAATCAGATTTTGATGTTGGATTAGATCTAGTGAAGCAAACTTTGTTAGAAAGTTACAAAGAGGTTTCAAAAAGTATAAGGTAAGTTACCTTTCAAATATTTTAATTGTGGTAAAGTAGGAAATTTTATGCCTAAGTGTCCAAGGACAAAGACTCTAACAATGTTGAGAAAGGGTATGGAAAGAAGTCATCTCTGAAAGAGAATAAATTTCAAAGGAAACAAAAGATTTTTAATGAAGAAGGCTACTCAATTGATGAAGAGGATCAAGAAATCTCCAGAGATGAAAGAGAAAAGGCTATATTCATGGCTATGAAAACTACTAAAGATGTTGTAGAGATGAATTCCAAAAATAATAATGATGAGGTAGACCTTGTGGAAGAGTTGCTTTGTGCTGGTAAGGAGATTAAGAGATTGAAGAAAATAATTTCTAAGGAAGTAAATGCTAAAGAAAGTTTATCTCATAATCTTGAGAAGGTGGAGAAGATGATCATTGAACTAAAGATTCAAGCTAACATGATTGAAGAATTTTTAACTGAAAGGTTTTTGTCAAGAGACAAGGACTGTGAAAAGCTTGAAGAAAGAATTGTCTCACTAAAGAAAGATTTTGATAAAGTTAATCATTAGCTAAAGATGAAATTTGGAAAGAGAACTAAGATCTTAGATCATATAATAGAAAGCTAGATGTCTTCATATATCATTTAATCAATATTGGTTTTGATGATGAAAAAAAGAGCAAAGGGATAAAGCAACTAGTGATGCCTGCTAAGGAGAATTCCAAAGAGATTACTTTTGAAAGTTCAAAGTTTGAACAAAGTGCAAAAATCAATAATAGAAAAGTATATAGAATGATGGTTTCATCTAAGTACAAAAGAAGAAAAGAAGATCTAGAAGACAAGCTTCAAGATGACAAGGGTACCATACCAAGTTCAATCATTCCTTTTTTGGATATTATTTTAATGAACGATAATAACTTTCCACAATCCATAATGATAATTGCTTGAAGGTTTCTAGATTTGATTGTATGAATATTTTTGCATCAATGCTTCAGATCACACTCCATGATCCATCATCAGGATGGAATTGAGAGCTTAAAGAAAAAATGTGATCTGAAATGTTGATGCAAAAATATTCACACAATCAAATCCAAAAAACCTTCAAGAAATTATTATTTTAATTGCAATCATTTTGGTCATAAGGCTATGGATTGTAGAAGGGTTCTAGCACAAGAAGAAATAAATTTAGTAGTAGTAATACATGTTTGCACCTTTGTATGATTTCAATATTAGTTGTCACAAATGCAATAATTCACACACTAGTGAAAAAACTTCTTTTGCACAACAATCCAAAAACCCAAATTCTAGATATATAGAAAATTTGAACACCTATAACCAACATATCCAAAACACACAAGCAGATCATCAACCTAGAAGAAATGTGAAGCAAAACCAAAACACCTCAGCAAACTAGAACACCTAGATACAACATCTTGTTTCCTCTTTTTATCAATTTTCTCAATATCCTTGACATCTTTGAACTTCCTGTGTGCATGGTGGAATCTTCCCTGGGGATACCCCATGGGCCCCCCTATCCATGCTTGACCCAAGCCTCGCCTTGTCTCTTGCAAACTCATGTCCCTTGGGAGACACTCCTAGTGGGATAGTTCTTTTGACTACAAATAACTCCAAGCAACCCATGCCATTGGTTGAAGTGCGAAAAATTGCGATTCCATCTGATATTGGGTGGAAAGATGTTTTAACCAATAGTAAATAGGGAGCTATCCCTAAGCCTCCTATTGGGGATGAGGTTGCTGTGTCAGGGACAGATTTCACCATTTCTGACTCAGTCAGTGACAAGATTCTCTCATCCATGGAGAACATTGTTGTGGGTAGGTTTCTATCCTTTTGACCTATTGTGGATATGGTCTAGAAATGGGTGTCTGTTAAGTGGCAACTCAAGGGGAGTGTGAAGATTTGTGCTATGTTGGGTGGACTCTTTCTTTTCAATTTCATGGCATCGAATGATCTGGTCATGATCTGTCTACTAGACCTTGGGTCTATGGAAACACAACTTAGCCTTATGTTGCTAGAAGCCATGGTTTAACCCAGAGGTTGATCTAAATAAGTCTACACTGGTTTGGATCCACCTTCCCGGGTCACCGCTTGAATACTAGGATGATTCTATTTTTAAGAGCATTGGTGCTTTTTGGGTCACTTTATCACCTCTGACTCCATAACCAGGTCAAAATCTAGGTTAGTGTTTGCCCACTTCTATGTGAATATTTGTGTTGACAAATCATTACCAAATACTGTTAAACTCTATTCCAAGTTTGGATCCTAGGTCCAACTAGTGTGCTATGAAAATGCAGTGGTCTATTGTTAGAAGTGTGCCAAGCCTAGTCATCTAATCTCTAACTGCAAGTCTTCCTTTAATAAGGACCTTATAGTTGGGGTCGGTTCTGCTCCTTATGGTCCTACTACGAGGAGTACTGATGCATCCAATGGTGGTGCTTCCCCTTCTTTTGCGGTCGCTCCTAGCAAGGAGGTTCTAGC
Organism: Sequoia sempervirens; assembly: GCA_007258455.2. NCBI lineage: Eukaryota > Viridiplantae > Streptophyta > Pinopsida > Cupressales > Cupressaceae > Sequoia > Sequoia sempervirens. The sequence goes on from VDFB02353493.1 coordinate 370,388,429, forward strand.
ATTGGAGTCTAGGATTATTGGCGAACCCCCTGTCCTAGTAGATCTAGCTTCTAGGTTTGGGAAAAATATTGATCTGGCTAAAGTTCTAGCTAAGTTGTCTCTAACTAAGATAGTGGCTAATGTAGTGGTTCTAGAAGTTGATCTAGCTGCATACAAGGCTCTAGAGGATGAAGTTTTTGCTGGTGATGTGCTGGTAGAGGTGGGCTCTGCTTGCACTAGTGAGACTATTGGTGAAGAGGGTGAAATTTGGGAGGACTTGGGTTTGGGTGAGGCGTCTGGTCTTATCGTGGAGGATTCTTCCCATGTACTTGTTGTGGATGAGGAGAACTAGATAACCCTGAAGAAGAGGGGAAGGAAGAAAAAGGATGATATGGGAGGAGACTCAAATCTAGGTAGGCCTAGCCATAGGTCCACTCACTTGCAAGAGACCACAAATGAGATTGCATTGGGAAAACAAAAGACATTGGAAGTGTCTTCAAAGAAAGGTCAAAAATGAAGGTAATGTCTTGGAATATGTGGGGGATGAATAGCTCCCATAAGCAATTGGCTCTGAATAACTATGTTCTGTAACATAAGTTAGATGTCCTACTACTACAAGAAACTAAAATGAAGAAAGCAAATTTTGAGAATGTTGAGCTAAGTTTGTTTGGCTTAGCTCATTCTTCTCTTACAGTGATGTAGATGGGGCCTTTGGAGGTCTTGCTATGCTATGGAACCCCTCCAAACTTAGGGGTACTGAATTTTTCTATTGTAGGAATAGTGTTGGGGTTTCATTTAATTTTCCTAGGGGCTCGTGGTCAATCATTAATGTCTATGCACCCAACCTTAGGAATGCTCGAGTTTCTCTTTGGTTGTCGTTGGCAGACTGGATAAAAAATAACAATGGTTTGCGCTGGATGGTTGTTGGAGACTTTAATTCCCCACTATACCCCTCTGAGAAATGTAGTGGGCTAATGGACTACTCTGATAGTATGGCTAACTTGGCTAGCTTTTTGAGTTCAATAGACCTGATTGATATAGATTTATCAGGTCAAGCTTTCACCTGGTCTAACAAATGCATGGGTAATGACCTGATTCAAGTCTGGCTGGACAAATTATTGTGCTCCAACAATTGGTTTAGTCAGGTTAGGGCCTCTTTGTGGGCTCTACCTATGACGGTGTCTGAACACAACCCCTTGTTGCTAACCTTGTGCAGCTAGTCTACTCTTGGTCCTTTTCCTTTCTGCTTCAAGATCATGTGGAATTTTTACCCTGATTTCAAAATGAAAATTGTTGAATGGTGGAATATCCCAGTTCGTGGGTCTCCCATGTTTCAAAACTCTTTTAAGATAAAGCACATAAAATGTATGGTGAAAGGCTAGAATAAAAGAGTCTTTGGGGATGTCTTTCAATAGAAAATAATATCAGGGGGTAAGCTGAAGTTGATTCAAAAGAGAATGGAGGAGGGTGATACAAACCTCTCCACTTGCATCCAAGAGAAAGAATGTTGGGGAGAATGAAAAAAAATTCTCAAGAAAGAGGAAGTTTTTTGGAAACAAAAATCTAGGGTTCAATGGTTGAAAGAAGGAGATAGGAATACCTCCTTTCATATTTCTATTGTTAAACATGATAAGAGGAGAAACCAGATAAACAAGTTGCACAATGCTCAAGGTGAGGTCGTGAATTCACCCCCCCCCCCCTTATTGGTTTGGTGGTTATGGACTACTTCTAGAAGGATTTTGAGGCCTCAACAGATGCTCCTAACCTAACTCTTGATACTCTATTTCTAGACTTGTTATCAAACCTAATTTCTTAGATTGACAATATGAGGATTCTCTATCCTATTATGCCTGAGGAAGTTAAGATGGCTACCTTTAGCATGGGGGCATTCAAAGCTCTGGGCCTTGATGGTTTCCCACTAGCCTTCTTTCAGACCTTTTGTGAGATTGTTGGTGAAGATCTTATTCTAGCTGCTCGGGATTTCTTTAAGACGGGTAAGATTCTCAAGCAATTAAATCACACTTTCATTGCTCTTATCCCCAAGATAGTTGATCCTCAACATATGATTGAATTTTGTCCTATAAGCCTATGCAATACTTTTTTATAAAATCCTCTCCAAAATTTTGGTTAACCATATCAAACCACTTCTTGATAAAATCGTGAGCCCAAATCAGAAAGGTTTTGTGTTGGGTAGGCATATCCTTGATGCTACCATCACAACACATGAACTCATTCACTCAATGGATAGATGTAACTATGTTGTTATGGCCCTTAAGCTTGACATATCCAAGGCCTATGATAAGGTGATCTAGAATTTTGTTCCCAAAGTCCTTGCTAAGTTTGGTTTTAATCAATCTATGATAAACCTAATAATGGAATGTGTCACTATGGTAAAGTACTTTGTTTTAGTTAATGGTTCCCCTTTTGGGTTTTTTTAATGCTGGGAAAGGTTTTAGACAGGGAGATCCCCTGTCCCCCTATTTATTTATAATGGTGGTGGACGTGCTAAGCAGGAATTTCTTTAGAATGATGGCGGGGGGGGGGGCTATCAAAGGGATCAAAGCTGCTACTAATCTTCATCCGTTGGTGATTCAACAATTTGTGGATGATACTTTCCTATTTGGGAAAGCTTCGGTGTTGGAAGCTAGGAAATGGAAAAAAATCTTAATAACTATGTGGCTTGCTCAAGGAAATTTATCAACTACAAAAAAAGTATGATTTACTTCTTTAACAACACTCCTAATCTACAGGTCCAGGTCACTACTATTCTGGGCTATTAGAGTGGTTCCCTACCTTTTTTCTATCTAGGGTTTCCCCTAACCGTCAAAGAAGTCACTCAGGATTTTTGGTATTCCATTTTATAGAGGATTCAATGTAAGCTTTTCGGGCACCTGGAAAGGTTCTTTGCTTAGTCATGCGAGTAAGGTTCAACTTCTATCTATTGTTCTTCAAGGTATCTCGATTTTCTTCTTATCCCTATTCAAGATGCCTAGATATATTGCTGAGAAATTTGAGAAAATCCAAAGGTTTTTCCTCTGGTTTGGTACTAAGGAAAAAAAGAAGCTTGCTCTAGTTAAATGGGATAAAGTCTTCCAACCTAAAAGTTGTGGTGGGCTTGGAATAAGAACTATTACTATTTCAAATAAAGCTCTCATGGCCAAGGTAGGGTGGGATCATCTGAGGGATAAGAAGGATTGGTGTGAGATAATGAATGCCAAGTATCTTTTGAGCATACCTCTGGTAGACTGCCTCTCGGAGGCCCACCCTCAAGGGTCTTTGGTTTGGAAGGGGATTTGCAAACTTTAGGATCTTTTGAGGAAAGGGATCAAATGGAAGATTGGTGATGGAAACAAAATCAGATTCTGGGAAGACACTTGGTTGCTCAACTTCCCCCTGGATTCTTCTGAGTTCAGAGTCCTTATGGGATAGGCTATTCAAGTGTTTGGCATTCATATTAGTGACTACCTAATAGGTCCTTTAGGAGCCAGGAAATGGAAGGTGATTAGTAACTATTGTCCTTTATCCCCGAATCTGTGTATTCTTGCTAAATCCCTTCAGGAGTTGCTCACTCTTACTAGAATACCACCTTCAACCTGTGGGGATGAGTTCTTCTGGATCCATGATCAACAGGGTGATCTTACTGTGAAAACTACTTACAAACAATTGACGAACCAAGTTGTGGTGAATTCTTTGTGGAAGAAAGTTTGGAATCAATACATGATACCAAAAGTTAATTTCTGTTGGTGGACTGTGTGTCACAACATAATTATGATGTAGGAAAATCTAAGGATAAGGGGATTCCAAATCCCCAATAGATGATTTTTGTGCAAAAGTAATGAGGAAACTATTAATCATTTGTTGTTACACTACTCCTTTGCTCTAGAAGTTTGGGAGCTGATGTTTGAAAGATTGAGGATTTAGTGGATTATGTGTAAAAATATCATATCCTTTATTGTAGGTTGGTTTGGTCCCTTTGACCATCCTCTAATTATGGAAATTTGGAACCAAATTCCTCCAATTATTTGCTGGTGCTTATGGAAAGAGAGAAACAACAAGATTTTCAGGAACACTGAGATGAAACCGAAAGAGGTTTTTGGCATTGGGGCCTATCTCATTGAGGAATATATTTCTCTTTTTAATGGTAAAATCCTAGATATTGGTCCGACTGAGATGGAAATAAGTATGGCTAAAGTTTGGCATTAGAACCTGGACGCCAATTCCTATAATAACTCTAAAATTCTTGCCAGGAGAGCTACTATTTGGAAACCACTGAATGGAGGCTGGTTCAAACTTAATTTTGATGGGACAGCTAAAGTCAACCCTGGAAGAGAAAGTATTGGAGGAGTGATTAGAGACCACTAAGTTTTTTTGGTGTTTGGGTATGTTGGGGGGATTGGTATTCACTCTTCTATGATATCAGAAGCTCGTGCCCTATTAAAAGGCTTACATATAGCTATTTCTCTGGGGATTGAGTACCTTCACATTGAAGGAGACTCGAAGTCTATTATTGATGCTATAAATTATTAGCAATGTCATCAACGTCTGAGTCAGTTAAATTTTTTTACCCACATCCCTTCACCATTGAGCTGGCAGTTTACAATTGTTTTAGGGGGAGATTTTGAGCATGTTTTCCAAAGTTTTTTGGGGCGATTTTTAAAAACTACCAAAAATGTCTAAAAATTTGGCATATACCTATCATAGACATCTATATGACAAATGGTTGTTTGGTGCCACACCAGTACTTGCAATTAGCAGTCCTAGTTAATGTGCATTAACTACTACACATTCCCCTATCGTTGGTCTTAACGCCTACCACCTCGACATGCACACCATTCACTTGGTCTTGCTTTATGTTCACAAAAAATCCATTCATGAGACATCATTCATTTTCAGCAGTTGGATTCAGAACCAACTTTGGTTAGGATGGAGGCTGATTGTGGTGAGGCCATGGCCGAGTGGTGGTGATACATTTTTTGAGCTTTCTGTGTTTATCAACACCATATTCAATAAAAGGAAACTATTTAACTTCTTGCTACATAGGTGAGGTTGTCTTCCAACCTCACTCAAGTAGTAACTATGCATTGCAAGATTTTTCTAGGTTTTTCTTGCCATTTCTTTTGTTAAAATAACTTATGTCAAGTTGTAATGATTTCCTCGTGTAATGAAGCTTTCTTGCAACTTATTCATGGCCACTTTTGTGTATATATATGTTACCAACATATATATATATATATATATATATATATATGTATTTATACATATACGTATATGTATACAGATATATACACATAGGAAGGGCGAGAAAATTTAATTTTCCAACAATAATGCACCTATATTATGGTTGACTATTTGTATATATATGCATATATATGTGTGTATACACACATATACACATAGGAGCAATGAGAAAATATAATTTTTCAGCAATAATGCAACTATATAATGGCAGACTGTGTGTATATGTGAGTATACTATTTTATTTATGCAATTAAATGGCCAACTGTGTGTATATGTGTGTATACAGTTACATTTATCCATATATACAACCGATTGTGTGTATATGTCTATATATATCCATATATATACACACACAAACATATACACACACTGTCATAATGTATTAGTTTGTTTTCATTTTATACCTTTGTAATTTGTATATGCATATATATGTGTGTATACACGTTCATATACACACAATTTTCCATACATATAAAGCTTTGTTTTCATTTTATATCTCTATAATTTGCATATGTATAGTGGTAGTATGTGTATACATATAGATAATGTCTGTTAAGGGTTTCATGCAACTATATATTTTTCCGACTGTGTGTATACATATATATACCATTCATGTGTTTTTGCAACTCGACTATTAAGGGTTTTATGCACCTATGTTTTAGCCGACTCTTTCGACCGTTGTCATGAACCCCTCACTCAAAAATTGTTGACCCCCATCGTCCACTCCTCCTTGTCCATCGTCTCTTCCTAAATCATGGAGTTTAAGGGAATACACTCATATCCATTTATAGGATTTTCCTAGTCAATTTACTAATCATTTTAATTTTTAATTGACAAAACATTTATCTTTTTAAATTGATACAATATTCAACATCTTTATATTATAATAGACATTAAAATATTATGTATGCATGTATACACATACACATACATACATGCATAATAATTATTTATGTATGTATGTATGTGTGTATTTGATACATACACATACATACTTATACACACATACCTAGATGTATGTGTCTATATAGTATGTGTACACACATGCATACATGTATGTTTGTATAGTATACACACACATACATGTATGTGTGTGTGTATACTATACACACACATACATGTGTGTGTGTGCATACATGTATACTATACACACACATACATGTATGTGTGTGTGTATACTATACACACATACATACATACTTTGGCCAAAAGATAGGTGCATGCCACCCAAAACTATGGACTGTATGATAATGTTCTAATATTGCCATTATATATATGCAAGTTGTAGGTCTACAATTACATATGACATATATATAGAATTTGATTTTCATATAGCCTTATTCATTTTGTACATTTATATGAATTCCATGCATAATTTAATTTATATTGAATTACATTCACGAGTCTTACATGCAATTACAATTACAATTAGAAGTCTTAATTAAATTATATTTAATTACATTTACAATTGGGGATGTGATAGTCTAACATGGAATTCTTCTTTCATTGCAAAAATACCATAGTTCATTTGCAATCAGCTCAATTACATGCATGGTTAGTTTGTTCATCAATTACACTGAATGTTACATGTATGAATTGGGGATGTCATACTATAACTTGCACTTTTTCATTCATTGCAAACATACCCTTCATCACCTCAATGATATAAGAGTTACAATTGTGCATATACGTTGGAGTCTGATCTGTCAAAGGTATACTAATTTAGTATTGATGATGGCATCAATAGTTTCTTTGTATATCTTGTACAAATAAGACTTCTTCCAATGTATATCCCATTTAATTTTATTACAAAATAAGGGCTCATTCCTTTTAACTTAAGACACCTCAATCTTACATATATAACATAAGACCCTTGTTCATTTCCAATCAACTCAATTAGATGCATGGTTACTTTGTTCATCAGTTACTCTCAATTTTACATGTACCAATTTGTTGCTACACTTTGTATTCAAATGATCATATATAATATGTATATATGCATATGCAAAAGAAAAAGTGAAGTTGTTATTTTAGGTGGAGAGTGAAACGAAGGAAGGAATGATGCATAAGCATAAGCAGTAGTAGCATTACAGTCTCCATCAAATAATGCATCGTACCTTCCATTCGTTACACTCTCCATCCAAAGTAGCATTGCATATGCATAGATACATTTACATATACATATGCATTTGTGTATATGTAAATGCTTATGCATATGCATATACATTTGTAAATTGAACCTAATTAGATGTATGCTTTGTTTGTTCTTTAATTAAAGTGACTATAAATATCGTCCCCTCTCCCTTATAGCTAACTGTGATGATGGTTGACTCCTACTTATGTTAATACCATTTCTCATACACTCAAATAGATGCATGGTTAGTTTTTTCATCAATTGTAGTCAATCGTGCATATCTACATTTGTTGTTACACATTGTATGATTGTTTGATTTGTGTCAATTGGAATTGGGGATGTTTATATGTGATAGTACAAAATTGTTTGATATGTTGTTCATTTTCAATCAACTCAATTAGATGCATGGTTAGTTTTTTCATCAATTACACTTAATCTTAACTATATGAATTTGTTGTTACACTATGTACAATTCTTTGATATGCTCATTTCGAATCAGCTCAATTAGATGCATGGTTAATTTGTTCTTCAATTATAGTCAATCTTGCATATATGCATTTGTTGTTACACTATGTACAATTGTTTGACATGTTCATTTCGAATCAGCTCAATTAAATTCATGGTTAGTTTTTTTTTCAATTACAATCATTCTTACATGTATGCATTTGTTGTTACATTATGTACCATTGTTAGATATGCATATGCAAATATTCATATTGCATATATGCAAATATGCATATTGTATGAAGTTAAATTTCATAATGTTGTTTGACAAATGGTATTAACATAAGTAGGAGTCAACATATGGCTAGTATGTTCTACATTTGTTCTATAAAGTTATTTTTTAGTATGTTGTTCCACTATGTACCATTGTTTGATATGTTGCTCATTTCCAATTAGCTCAATTAGATGCATGGTTAGTTTGTTCTTCAATTACACTCAATCTTACATGTATGTATTTGTTGTTACACTATGTACCATTGTTAGATATGCATATGCATATATGGAATGGAATATATGCAATATGATATGCATATACGAAATATATGCAATATATGCAATTGTTGTATGAAGTTAAATTTCAATATGTTGTTTGAGAAATGGTATTAACATAAGTAGGAGTTAGCATATGGTTAGTATGTTTTACAAATTTGTTGTATGAAGTTATATTTTAGTATGTCATTACACTATGTACCATTGTTTGATATGTTGTTCATTTCCAATCAACTCAATTAGATACATGGTTAGTTTGTTCTTCAATTACAATCAATCTTACATGAATACATTTGTTGTTACACTATGTACCATTGTTAGATATGCATATGCATATGTATATATGCAATTATGCAATATGCATATGCATATATGAAATTGTTGTATGAATTTAAATTTCAGTGCATGTTGTTTGAGAAATGGTATTAACATAAGTAGGAGTCAGCATATGGTTAGTATGTTTTGCATTTGTTGTATGAAGTTATATTTCAGTACGTTGTTGTACACTATGTGCTATTGTTTGATATGCTGTTCATTTCCAATCAGCTCAATTAGATGCATGGTTAGTTTGTTCTTCAATTACATCCAATCTTACATGTACGAATTTGTTGTTACACTATGTACAATTATTTGATATGTTGTTCATTTCCAATAAACTCAATTAGATGCATGGTTAGTTTTTTCTTCAATTATAGTCAATCTTACATGTATGGATTTTTTGTTACACTATGGACAATTGTTTTATATGGTGTTCATTTCAAATCGGCTCAATTAGATGCATGGTTAGTTTGTTATTCACTTGATATTGTTAGGAAAATAAATGTCCACTTACATTCACCTACTTTTGAAAAGGTGGTAAAAAATGAGTCAACCTATGATAGGACATATTGTGAATTTAATATGAATATGTCATATCATATTTAAAAGCAAATATAAAATTTTTATTGACCCAACGGTGGGCCCATACAGTCCAAAGCTATACCACCAATTGGACCTTGTCACAACTCCTCTCCCTTATAGTGAAAGATGAAAATTGTGAGTTTTGTATCCATTGTGCAAGAGGATTAATTTTATGATATTGCTATCAGGATTCAACCGTGTAGTTTCGAGTCAAACTCATTGACCCATGTTTCATGAGTAGTGGTTCAACAAGAACCCATCTCTCATGATATTGAATGGTCCACTTAGCACTCATTGCATCTAGGTGATGCTCACAGAGGTGAAACACTGGTCCGTCCTAGGAGGTCACCCATCCCAGTCTGCCCAGCTCAACGCTTAACAGGGAGTTTTCTCCAAGGTTAAGTCCGCTTGAGTTGTTACCCATTTGCAAAACCTTCAGCAAGTATTGTGCCTTATGAACCATTCATAATAGAGCCCCTTTAGCTCATCAATTGACAAGTAGGAGGTATTTTTCCACAGCGTGTCAAATTATGATATTGCTATCAGGATTCAACCGTGTAGTTTTGAGTCAAACTCATTGACCCATGTTTCATGAGTAGTGGTTCAAAAAGAACCCATCTCTCATGATATCGAATGGTCCACTTAGCACTCATTGCATCTAGGTGATGCTCACAGAGGTGAAGCACTGGTCCGTCCCGGGAGGTCACCCATCCCACTACTGCTCGAGCTCAAGCACGCTTAACCAGGGAGTTTTCTCCAAGGTTAAGCCCGCTTGAGTTGTTACCCCATTTGCAAAACCTTCAGCAAGTATTGTGCCTTATGAACCATTCATAATAGAGCCCCTTTAGCTCATCAATTGACAAGTAGGATTAATTTTGTCAAAATGTCATAGTCAGACAGTGAAGGTAAGTGCGTTTTGCATGTGGAAGCAACGTAACCGATGACAAGTATTTGGTAACAGCTGTGCATCGACCCCACACTCCACATATGTCCGTCCGAATGGTCGACTACCTAATCGAACGCTTCCAACTAGGTACTAAAAAATTCTTTGCAGCAATAGCAATTTACAAAGATCAAGTGTGCGGTAAAAATCTTTTACAAAGATTCATCATCATAACCATGCTTTAAATGGGTTCACCAGGCTTCTTTTTCAATGAATTTAATGAGCGTTTATCTGCAAGAACGTGTAAACACGGCCAATGCAAGAATGGGTTCACCGTCATATCTAGCAGAATGTACGTTTATCTGTAAGAACACGGTGTAGACATGGGCAATGAATATTGTCTTTGTTAAGGGCAAGCGCATTCTGCAAATCCTAGCAGTGTATCGTGCAGGGTAATCTATCTACATATACGTACGGAGAAGCCATGACAAGTAGTTGGTAACTGTGCATGGTCCACACATAGCCCAAGCAAGTGTATCGTGCACGCTACCCCACCTTTCACTCCTTTAAATAATGACAAAATAAATCAAATTGCCTAGCAGTAGCGATTCTACCTATCTACTAGAGGAGAAATGAAATGAAATGAAATATTTTTATGACGTCCACGAGGCCAAAGAAGCCTATGGGACCTAAGAGCAGCACTGGAACAACCCACAACACAACCTTAGACAAAATGGAGGCGCCGTTTGAGATCAACCCTTCGGAAGTGAATTTTGATGATGAAGTTTGCAATTTTGTCGAGTCTTGAATCTTCAAACAAGGTATTTAAATTGTCAACCTGCATCGTATCCCCATAGTTGGCCTGGATGTCTTTATATGCTGAGCATTCTATGATAAAGTGCCATTCCGTCTCCACCATACCCTTGTTACAAAAACAACATATTCTATTTTCCCACTCTTCTTTAGGAACCACCCACCTACCCGTTTCACACCTAAGATGGTGTGAACTAGTCCGCAATTGGGCTATCAACATTTTTGCTTTCCATTTGATATTCACTCCTATATAAGCCTTTTCTTCATGGTCCCTTGTGGGATTGAATTCTTTGATATAATAATCCTTTTTACGCCCTATTTTTTTCGTCCATATACCATATTTAAATTTTTCTCTCACATAATTTTTTATTTCTCCATTTGTGTTTGGACACTCATGCATCACAACATCCCATTTCTTCATCCATTTGATATTAAGTTTCATCCATGTGTTCTTTCTTCTAGTTAGCTCCTCTTTCACAATTAGCTTAGGCCATCGATGATCCTTCATATTTTGGAACTTCTTTAGGTAGCTTAATAACTGGGTCATCGTTGAGGCCTCCAAGGGAAAAGTATTGGTCTCAGCCAATAAAATTTCATAAGGCACTGCAGTCTTAAGCTTGAGGCTGCATATAATTAGATGTTTTTGTATCATTTCCACTTCTCTCCATTTCTGATCTAACATGCTGCTACCCCAAATTTCACACCCATAGAGAATTACTGGAGTAACAAGAAGACCAAAAAGCGTTCTTTTAGTTTTCCAATCCCATAATTCTGCATTTCTACATCTATTTTGCAAAGAGTACAACGCTTTCCATCCTCCTTGAATTCTTTTTGCTCTACATGTTTCCCAACTAAGTTTGTTGTGAAAATCAAGCCCAAGGTACTTATACTCGTCCACTATTTCTAGTATCTCAGTATGTTTCAATAGTTGTGATAGTAGTTGTTTATATAATGCTTAATATTTTTGTCAATTTTGGACCAATAATTGTGACTTTAAACTTGTTAGTGTTGATGATGATTACCCATAATTAAACAAAATGTATTCTTTTGATCCAAAAAGTAATCAATCATGTGATTCCACATTAGCACTCAATAAAACATGTTGTGAATGTACAAGTATTGGTCTCACTTTTCTTTTGGGATTTTTTGGACATCTTGACAAAAAACATGCTGATGTGGCCCTGAAACCTTAGTTATAAGCATGGGACTTGTCAAGTAAGCTGTTGTAAAAATTGGGAGTGATTTGAAATTTCCATGTAGGATAATTAGAAGCGAGAAGTTAGGGTGCACAATTACTGGGTCCTCTCCCCTAAATGTCGAGTGAGAATGCTTGAATGAATGAATGAATGCTTGCAACTCAATATCTCAGTATGTTTCAGTAGTTGTGATAGTAGTTGTTTATATAATGCTTAATATTTTTGTCAATTTTGGACCAATAATTGTGACTTTAAACTTGTTAGTGTTGATGATGATTACTCATAATTAAACAAAATGTATTCTTTTGATCTAAAAAGCAATCAATCATGTGATTCCACATTAGCACTCAATAAAACATGTTGTGAATGTACAAGTATTGGTCTCACTTTTCTTTTGGGCTTTTTTGGACATCTTGACAAAAAACATGCTGATGTGGCCCTGAAACCTTAGTTATAAGCATGGGACTTGTCAAGTAAGCTGTTGTAAAAATTGGGAGTGATTTGAAATTTCCATGTAGGATAATTAGAAGCGAGAAGTTAGGGTGCACAATTATTGGGTCCTCTCCCCTAAATGTCAAGTGAGAATGCTTGAATGAATGAATGAATGCTTGCAACTCAGTAGTGAAAGGAAATCTTTTTTAAATTTATATTGATGAAGTGTGCAGTAAAAATCTTTAAATAAGATTCATCATTAGAATAGTTTTAATTTTTTTTGAAACAAACAAAAGATTGGAGTTGTCATGTCATCTCTCATCTCTATGTTGTTAATTCTTTACTGGACAGTTGACTGATCTATTCAAGAAGGTTCATGGAACACATTGGCAACGACTATCTAGCCCTAGGAATGCACCGGGGCATGGATGTTGCGCCCATGCATCATGGGCTGTCCTTATGTCTTGTAGAGCACATAAGTACATGTACACCAAATGAAGCTCATTAAATTTAAATTCTCCCTGTAATTTTTTTTTAATCTTATGTTGGGGAAAAAGAAGGAAGTATTTATTTAGTCTATTTTGCTGGAAAACTCTAAGTGACATTAAATATATAATGTCACTTAGAGTTTTCGCTATTTAATGTCACTTAGAGTTTTCCAGCGAAATAGACTAAATAAATACTTCCTTCTTTTTCCCCAACATAAGATTAAAAAAAATTACATAGAGATTTTAGATTTAATGAGTTTTGTTTGGTGTGATTGTATGAATATTTCTTTTATTTCTTTATGTGCTCTGATAGGACGTAAGAATAGTTTGCTATTAGTCAAAGTAGATTAATATTTAAGTAATTTACATGCCATATTTTTAATGTCTCAGACGAATTATTAGTCATTCATTATTAAGGAAAATTTGGTTGTGTGAAGTTTCTTGAGTCTTTCAATTATTAAGCTGGAAAATTTGGTTGGGTGAGATTTTAGGTGTCTTTTTAATTCTCTCTTTTCCATTTTTTTAAGATCTCGCATGAAAAATTATGACAATAATCTTTTTTTTAATGATTATATTCTTAATTAAATATCTTTATATTGTTGCTTCTAGATTAATTGAGTTTATATTCTATTTGTATGTATTGTACTTAGTGATATAATTTTCTACCAAATCATATAAGAATATGTATTTGTTCTCTATATTCATGAAGTTATGCATTTTGGGTTATTAGATTGTACATGAGATAAGGAAAGTATAAGATAATCAAGTTTTAGGAATATGAATTTGTTTTGTATTTTCGATTGGTATGTGTAACCCATCATTGATCAACTATTGAGTAATTTTTAAATCTATACAATTTATTGATAAATATTTAAAACTTTTGTACTAAAAAAATTAATTGTGTGATCTAATTAATTTTCTTTTCTTTTTAATTATCTTGTCAAATCATTAAAAATACCCTCTTAGTCCTAAATGAAATTGTAGCTAACTGGTAAGATTTTAGGTGTCTTTCTAGTTCTGTATTTCTAGATCTTGACATTGTCACTTAAAAAATTAAGGTATTGATCATGTTTTAGTAAAATGATCACATTCTTAATTAAACCTCTTCATATTGTTCCTTGTAGGCTAGCTTAGATTAAGTTTTACTAGTATGCACAACTTAGTGATACATTCTTCTACTTAACCTCATAAGAGTCTACATTTGTTGTCTATATTCAAAGAGTTATGCATGTTGGATTGTCAGGTTACACATGAAGTAATGGCAACATTCCTTAATCTTCATTCCAGTTACATTTACACACATTTATTTGTATTCAAGCTTATTCTAAACATTTACCTTATTACCAATCTTTCATTTCCATATACCTATTCCCATCTTTAAAAGTGTGAAGAAAGAGAATACACTTTAAAAGCTCACATTTCCATTATGTAGTGAAGTGGGAATAATAACAAGTTTGTTATAGTCATGGTATGATGTAAATGAGCAACCTGGAAGCTTTCAATGGGAACTTTAATTTATTAAGTGGTCATAAGGTGCACGGGTTTCTAAACTTTCCCATACAAACAACCATTCACCGTATACCAGTGCAGATAACAATTAACATGCAGTGGGAAATCAGCGAAAAAAGCAGTGGGGAAAGCAGCGTGGCAAACAGCCAGAAAAAGATTGTGATCCCGAACGCTAGCTTGCCTGACGTACGTACTTTCTTCTCAATGACATGGTTTTTGGTAGTGGAAAAAGATAACCCTATTTTCTGACAAGAATTTGCGCAATTTTAGACAATTCTGAGTGAAAAAGTTACCCATTTTCAATCAGTAGCTGAAAATATATCTATAGTCGGCAGAAGATAACACTCATTTGATTCTACTTTTTAGTTTTGTCTTGTTGAAATAGGATATGCCTTCTCTGTAAAAAATATAAATTTGTGTTAATTTGTATTGTTTTTCTATATTAGCACATGTTATGTAGTAGTAGAGTAGTTGATGTGAAAGGTAATTTGACAATAAAAATATATATAATTGAAATGTGAAAATTTTATGTCAAAAATAACATTTATTTTCTTAAAGTATTTTAATAATAAATTTATATTTTACTAGAATTTATTGTATCTTATAAGATTTTAATCATTTGAATTTTTCTTGTTGTTATAATATATTTTGATTAATTTGTTGTCTTAATAAATATGTAAATTAAATTAAACACGGATGACAGGATCCTTGCATGTTGGCACTCCAATGGCCACATTGTTTGTAATCTTTCTTGCTTTTTGGGGCCTAGCCAATGTGACTTTGAATTTTTGGGCTCATTGCATGTGTGTTTGTAATATTTCTTGCTTTCTTGGCCTGGTCAATGTGACTTTGAATTTTTGGGCTCAACTCATTTGTGTTTGTAATATTTCTTGATTTCTAGCCCTGGCCCATGTGACTTTGAATTTTTGGGCTCACCCATGTGACTCTAAAAAAAAAAAAACTAAAATTAATATTTTTAATTATTTTATTTATTAAAAAAATATTTATTTATTATAGATGTATATATTTATTTTTAAAACAATTTTATCTTATTTTATAACTACCAAATGAATGATGTTATTTAAATGAAAATTACAGCCAAGATCCTAATAATGAGCACATTTAGGTTTTAAAATAAAATGGAAATTACAACAAAGATTCTAATAATGAGCAAATTTAGGTTTTAAAAATACAACATAATTAATAATGTATATTTTAGGTTTTAAAATTTCTACATCCTTTAACCTAAATAGTTAAGTATAAATTAGCATAATTAATATAGTATGTTTATTAAAATGAAAATTACGCCCTAATAACGAGCACATTTAGGTTTTAACATTACGACATCCTTTCCCTTATAAAAAATAAAAAATAATTAATTTTAAATATATAATAAATAATTTAGTTTTTAATATATAATGCTATATTATATAACAATATAATAGTAAATACAATAATTAATAATATATAATATAATAATAAATACATAAAATAATGACATAAATAATAAATATTTATATAATAATATAATAACTAATACATAATTTTTTAAAAAATACATAATAATATTATTCTATAATATAAATAAATAAATAAAATTAATACTAATATTAAAATCATTTTTTAAATGACCTAACAAATGATCTCATTTACTACACAAATGTGTGATTTTTTTTTTTTTTAAATCATTTTTTCCTAATTCACCTTCCACACCTCAACCACAAACCCATTGCACCAGGTGCCATAACTAATTTATAATTATTTTGTCAAAATCTTTAAATCTACCCTCTTAATCCTATATATATATATATTAATGCTAGTCTAGTTTTTCTTTTTCCCTGTTCAATATTTAATGATGCACGTTCTTTTCACAAATTCAAACCTTTGTCTGTAAGAACGTGTCAACACGGCCAACGAATTTTTCGTTGAATCGGCGAGTGATTTCGCATTTTTCTTTGTTTATTGCAAGGCAATAACGTGGAAGGACAACCTATACGAACTTTACTTTTTATCGTTGTCGTGCACTTGCCAGGCACCAACGTAGAAACACAGCCACTGATATCACCAAGACCACAACACGAATCTCTGCCCACTCTCGCACTCTTCGTTTATCGGCTATTTATAGGGCTTCTAACATATCCATCCACTCTACTCTTGCTTATGATTTATTGCTTGTTTTCATTTATAGGGCTTCTAACATATCCATCCACTCTACTCTTGCTTATGATTCCATTCTTGATTTATTTGTTTTCTTTTTCATCAAAGCATCAATTTTCTGTTAATGGCTTCCACTTCGACATCTGGTCGAGGAGAGCCGGAACGCGATCCATTTTTGCCACTTGGACTTCCCAAAAATAGTGCAGAATTCCCCTTGACTGCAAAACAGTTTTATGTATTCATCAACCATCGAGGCCCAGACGTAAAAGAAACTCTGGCTCGGCAACTTTACCTTTCTCTAGAGCAAGTTGGGATCCGGGCATATCTAGATTCTGAAGAAACTGAACTGGGAGATTTTTTTCCTTCTGCCATAAAGAATGCCATAAGCTCTGCCGGAGTGCACATAGCCATTTTGTCACCAAAATATGCAGAGTCTGCTTGGTGCTTAGCTGAGCTAGATTTCATGTTTCAAACCAAGGCTAGAATTATTCCCCTGTTTTACCAAGTTCAGCCTTCAGACTTCCGCCACATCATAAATGGAGTTGCAGATGCATTTCTCAAACACGAAGGGAAGGGCAGATACACTAACCATGACATTCAACAGTGGAAGAAATGCTTACAGTACATTTCATGGCTCAAGGGCTACGAGCTCAACGGAGAGAATGAGTAAAGACACTATCATGCGCTTTTCATCGATATGTATTTTGTTAAATGTGTTTCTCAAAACTAGTTCAACTGGTCTAAAAATCGTTTACTATTTATTATTTTAGCTTTTCTCTATGGATGTTTTTTCTTTCAGAAAATGTTTTACTAGGTTTCCCTCTTTCTTAATGGATGGAATAACAAATCACAATGGAGTTCAATTTTGGAGAATATTAGAAGATTATTGTATGATTGTATGGGAATACGGCTTTCGTCGACTGGAATTTATGCTAGTCCTGCTTATTTCTTTTCTATTCTACTTGCTTACTCAAAATATCATTGGTAAAATGAACTCTGAAATGGAGGCCTTTCTCTGGAAATGTTGAGGATATCGTTTTAAATTTTCTTTTGTCAGCCTGGAATTAAATCTGTGTTAGTAGAGAAGAGGGAAGGTTTAGGGAGTAGAGAAAAAGGGGGTTTAGAGATTATGGATGTTCAGATTTTCAATGAAGTTCTGTTTATTTTTACTACTATAAAAAAGCTTCGATTCAAATTGTGAGGTCAAGATGTCTTATTAAGTTTGTTAAACATGTCAATAGTTTTTTGGTTTTTTTTTTAATGATTTACATAAATGTTCACTACTTTTTTGGTGGTTGTTTCGACAGTTTTTACTTGTTTAATTTGAATATCTCGGTGTTTTTTATTTTTTATTTTTTATTTTCTTGTCCTTTATTATCGGCTTTTCTCTGTTTTTTGTATGAAGCATTTATGGTCTCAACTTCTCATTTTTTGTTCAAGTGTTCTATCAACTATTTACAGACCACTTTTTGGC
The DNA here is from genome assembly GCA_007258455.2 of Sequoia sempervirens. NCBI lineage: Eukaryota > Viridiplantae > Streptophyta > Pinopsida > Cupressales > Cupressaceae > Sequoia > Sequoia sempervirens. Next base: position 370,406,625 of record VDFB02353493.1, read on the forward strand.
CAGTCTATTGTTAATTCAAGTGTGGCTTATTTTCAACAACTCTTTAAGTCACATTACAAGTGTTTGGGATTTCTAATTACAAGTGTTTGGGATTTCTAATTTGTTTCTATATAGAATGTTGAGCTACAGCTTATATAAACCAGATAAGAATCGAACCTAGGACCATCTATTTGCTGCTGATGTGTTCCGCCAACAAAGTTACTGACCCTTCTTTGAGTGAATCCAAGTGTGACTAATTTGTAACATACACTTTCCATTTAAGTTCTTAAGTGTTTGAGCTGTTGTTTGTAAATTTCTTCGGTTGTTTTGGCGAGTAGACACACCAGAATTTTTGCAGATTTATAGTTCGATTTCAGAACACGACCTTGATTTTTACTTTGGGCATCGTCATTACTGTCTCCTGATCTTACTTCTATCTTGGGCACGACTTTGAAAGCTTTCACAAGAACGAATTAAATTGCCTTCGATCTGATCTGAAGAGGTCGATTCGGGTTATTTATATTCTTAGCTGGCGTGGAGATTTTCTATTTGTTGCTGCTCTGTATTTGGGAGCCTTTCGGAGTTGGCAAGTAGTACCTTTGGGCATTTTCCTTATATATGTATCCCATATCTCCCTCTACATGGCTGTTGCCTTTCTTGACTTTCATATCTTTGGATTTCTTTTTGCGGTTAGATAGTTTTCTTGTTGGCAGACTTCCCATCTTTTCCTGATTCATGACTCTTGCATTAGGATTTCTGGTTTGAAGTTTCCTATAGTTCTGAAGATTAATTCGAAGCATCTCGGGTTTACGGGCACTCCACTTGGTAATCCACTTGGTTCTATTGTAGTACCAGTTGTTCTCTTCCTTTTTATACATGTGATTCTTGCTATGTGTTGGTTTTAAAGGCTCCAGCTTCTTATGCTGCATTGCACTCTGGCCTCTAGGCCTTTGTTGATTTAATAAATGTTCTAAATTTTATCAATTTAAAAAGAATAAAAAAAACGTCAATTACTTAAAACCTCAATTTTTGTTTTTGCTTTTCCTATTTTCAGCGATCAGAGTAAGCTGTGTAATGACGTCGTGGCCGCCGTGGTTAACGAGAAGCAAAAGAGAGAAATTCCTTTTCAAGTTGCAGAATATGAGGTGGGGCTTGATGAGCTTGTGAAAGATTTGCAGAGTCATTGCCAGAGAAACGGGCAGATGAAAAATAAAATAATTGGCATCTATGGAATGGGAGGGTCTGGCAAGACCACTCTCGCCAAATATTTGTTCAATCTCAAAAATTCAAAATTTAGTGGATCAGCTATTCTGTTTGATGTACGGGAAGAACATGCCAAAGGTAAGCTGACTTATCTGCAAAGTAACCTCCTCAAAAAACTGTTTCGTGGAAATGATAATAACTTTTGTAGTATACAAGAAGGGATAGCCATTATCGAGGACAACCTTGAAAGAAGCCCCGAATCAAGGTTCCTTATAGTTATAGATGATGTTGATCAAAAGATGCAGTTAGATGCCCTAGTACCCATACATGCCCTCAATCCCGACAGTTTGGTGATCGTCACAACTCGTGACGAAAGTCTTCTTAGACGGGCCGGAATAACAGTCCGTTATGAGATGAAAAAATTGAAGCCAGAGCATAGCAGACAACTTTTCTGCTGGCATGCGTTTCATAGACGATCTTGTAAAAGAGGATTTGAGAATTTGGTAGACAGCTTTGAAAAAGCGTGTAGAGGTTTACCTCTTTCTCTTCAAGTAATGGGCGCGCATGTTTATGGCAATTCCAAGAGTTATTGGACGTTACAATTAGATGCTTTTAAGACAAGTCTACACAAAGACATAAAAGACAGGCTTAAAATAAGCTATGATTCTCTGGAAGAGGATCAAAAACATATCTTTATGGATATAGCATGCTTTTTCATACGGAAACGTGTGAGCAGGGCCGTAAGTATATGGAAGGCTTCAGGGTGGAGAGCGGAACATGCACTTCAGACCCTCAAGGACAAGCGCCTTGTTGAAATAAGTTTTGAGGATAGGTGGTGGAGGAGTCCTGATACAATAGATAATTATGAGACAACATGTTTTCTCCATATGCACGAGCATCTCCGCTACTTGGGGAGAGAAATGGCAGAAATGAACCATCCTCGTCGGCTATGGCGTCCTAAAGATCTTGTATGTGTTTTTTGCTACCTCAAATTCATGGTCCTACTTGGAAATGGTTTGTTTTCTATAAGCTGTTGAAACATTTAACGCATAACTGAGATGAACATTTTCTAACTCCAAAGAAATTTGAATTCAGATTGGAATGCAGGAATTCAAAGGATTAAAAGAAATCCTCATGAGGCCTGAAGGAAAAAGTATCAGATGTTACGGTGGTATTAAGGGCTATGAAAGTGGGGACGGTAAAAGTAATCTTAAGCTGAGCTATTTACTGGAGAGTTCAAGGACATCAACTGATTTACGATGGCTTAAAGTTCAATATACCATTCCTGAATGGATTCCCTTACAGCATTTGCACACTTTAATTCTTGAAGGAAATTCACCTTGGAGGTTGTGGCAAAGGGATGACCAGGTATATGCTTTTTCTCAATCAAAAATTTAAATTTTGGTAACATCAGCAAATAGTTCGTTCTTATAAGATTTTTAATCATCCGAAAACAAGAGTTTAAAACAAGGTGATTATAAATTCCAGGTTCCACTCAAGTTGAAAGAGCTACATTGCTTTCCTCGGCCTTATCTGACAGACTCCACTCAAGATAAGTCTATGAGAGATATAAACGAACTGGTGAGTTCGTTTGGAATGCTAAAACATCTGGAAATTCTGCACCTACAATTTGATTCTCAAGTCTTAGAATGGGATATTGAATGGAATTGCCTGCTAAAATCTGTGAGAGAACTCACCAATCTTAAAACTCTAGAGTTGTTATCCTTTCAGCTAGAAGGGGAATTTGCTTTAGGCAACAGTGGAGAGACAACTGATGATCGGTTTTGTATGGGAAGCCTTGAAGCAATAACTCTGTGTCGTGCATGCAAAACAAGGAGGGTCTCAATTAGTGGACAGTCGTGTCCCAACCTTAGATCTCTTAAGCTTTACACTATGGGAGATCTAATTGAAGTGGATGTATCAGGGGTAAGCACACTTGAATGTCTGGTGCTGTTGAAATGTAGAGAGTTGAGAAAAGTATTGGCCAATGGCCTGCCAAATCTTGAAATGTTCCGCATGAAACAATGTAAGACTATGACAGAGTTGCCAAATTTTGGGCGTGTCAGTTGTCTCAATAGGATCTGTATTAGCCACTGTCGGAAGCTGCAGGATATATCAGCTATTGAAAGATTGAAGGGATTGAAGAGGATCTGGATTGCGTATTGTCCAGAGATGAAGAATATAAAAGCTATCGAACAATTGAAGGGATTGAAGAGAGTCTTGATTAACGAATGTACAAATCTGCAGGGTGCAATTTGTTTTAAAGAATTGGAGGCGTTGAAGAGTGTCTTCATTGCGCATTGTCCAAGGCTGCAGAATATATACGGCATTGAATGTTTAATATGCCTGGAGAGCATTGTCATTACTGCATGTCCGCAGCTGCAGAGTATAACGGGTATTGAAGAATTGAAAGGACTGAAGGAGATGATTATTGCAGAGAGTCCTATAATCAGTTGCGTTGAAAGGTTGCAGGTATTAAACGCATATATGTGTATTTTCTCATTAGTTTGTCCATTATTTCCTTTTAATTTAGTTTCTCTGTTGTGATTTTTAATTTTTTTTGTGGAACGGTTGCATCTGAATTAAGTTAAATGTTCTGTTTTCGATATTCCATATATACTGTTGAAAATAATTTAGCGAGAGCACTGTGATTTCAGACATTGCCTGAGGAGCTTACAATTATAGTGGGGAGATCGGCCATGCCAGATTTAATCGTAGAAGATTGGTTGAAAATAACGTCATTCATTTCAGATTTAATTGCAGATAAAATTGGTAACACATTGTCTATGGTGGATGGTTTCTGTGAAATAGATCGCCAAGCAGTGGGCAAACTATACGCTTCTGGGGGAGACGTAAATGAACACATAAAGAAGATGATCCATTCCTTTTATAAAACCCAACATTCGGTCGGTACATTCATCTTTTGTGGTATGGGTATTTGGTCTCCTGAGATGCCGAGAGACCGTTGTTATGTGAACATAACTAAGGGTAATGTGTATCTTGGCCCAAGACCTGGCTCTCCTGCCGGTAGACGGAGGATGACATATGCATATACATATACATGCGTGGTTAACGAAAGAAGTCTCTCAAACTATGACTCCTGGATAGCATCATTTTCGTCTATTAGGAAGGCGTTTTTACTGAGCGTGAAGAAAGGCGAGGAAAGGAAAACCCTCCACATATTGCAAAGCTTATTAGTTGCCCAACCATGCGTTGGCATCAGTGAAGACTATGATGCTGGTGATGTTTATTATAATGATAATGGTTGGGGTGTTCCCTTTGATGATTTCCCAGACGAATATGATGAGGAGGATGAAGACTATGATGGTGGTGATGAGGATTAAAATGATAATGTAACCTCTAATTAAAAAATCCTGTTGCTGTAAATGAAATTATGGTTATCTTTAAAAATAAAACATTTTTTTAAAACTAAGGGGATGTTGCATGCAAACTGATTTTTCTTTATAGGTTACTTTTTATATTTAAAAAAATAGTATTAATATATTTAATTAGGTTTAATGAAATTTATTGATTCTTTTTAAAATAATATAATTCTATTATTTAATTTTTTTAATTTTGGTAATTTTTGACAATATATAAATAAATTATTAGTTGTATTTTATTTTATTAGTAAAAATATTTTGAAGACAAGTTAATAAGATATAAATTGAAAGACATGTAGGTAAGTGATGTAAACTCTTAGAAATTTTGTGTTCAAAGACATTTTTTCTTCATTTTAAATCATATATGAGCTCAATAAAAACTAACAAGGCCACCAACCTAGTTCCTACCAAGGCTACCAAGCTAATTCCTAACTTTGTTGAACCATTTAGGATCCTAGAAAAGATTATAGCCAAATAGCTTACAAATTTGTTTTACCACCTATTTGAAAAGATCCACAATACATTTCATGTGGCTTTTAAAATAGTATGTAGTAGATTTGACTCATGTACTTAACTAGGAATTCTTGCAAGGATACAATTATAAATTATAGTCATGGAACTATTAAAAGTACTTGAGCATTGATGATTGTAGGTCCATAAACGCATCCCCTTGTAATGTAAGGTCTAATATGATGAATACTCTCAAGAGTGAAATCTTGGGAAGATTATTGAAGATTGATGAGAAATAGAATAAACTACTACAGTGGAAATTCAAATAAATAGTGAACAATTTTAATTTACCTATTGATGTAGAATGTGACTAGCCATTGATTAAACAAGGAGAAGCATGTGGTAGAAAATTAAAGTTAGCAAGCAAATATAAAATTCATAGCATTAGAATTACATGGAGAAGCCCTTCCCAAAAAAATCCACTACCAAAAAGGTTCTTGAGCTTCTATTAATCCAATAAATATTATTGAATAATGCAAATATAGCCAAGTCCTTAGCTTCATAATATTTTGATAGCACAACATTATTTCACTTGCAAGACATAATAAAACCTTTTGCTCACCTCTAATTTCTAGAGAAAAGAGGACAAAATCCATAAATGGTTTCCAAAATCTAACTGCCACAAAAACTATGGTTTGAAGAAAAAGTCCATGCCTCCATAATGCACTTACTCGAGCACTCGAGATTGATATCCACTTACACATACATCTTTGACCTCATTACTCTAATAGACACACATTCCCAAGTCTAGATCTATACCATGGAGTGGCCAACTTGATAGCACCCCTTCAAATTTTTTGTGGTTCTATGTTGTTACTTTTCAAATTTTGGGTTCAATGTGTTTACTCTTGCTAGGGCTTTCATTTCTTTTATCTATTAGGGTTCACCATAGGGCTAAAACCCTCCTTAAACCCTTAGAACATTAAACCCTTGCTTTATTTTTGTTTGGTCGTTGACCTGCTTCTACCTGTTCCTAGTCATTCAAGATAGTTCTTATGTCATTGACTCCATTCATAAATCAGCCCCCATTGCCTACCTAGATTGATCATCATTTTACTTGAAATAATTTACCTGTGTCTAATTTTATGTGGGCTTGAAATATTAAACCTTTATGCTATGCTTAAGCCCTAGGTTTTAAACAATTTAAGTCTAATTTTCCGTCGACCTAGTAAAATCCCCTTTTAAGTTGCATCTTACTACACGTGCATCTAGAAACAATCAAGTTGTGGTTGGTAGGTCCCACAGTCTACATTCCATTGGTTTTCCGTCAGTGCTTACACCATTAAGGTATTTAAGTAAAAGGTTGTGTGGAGCAATGAGTGTGTGCTACACGTCCATTCTTGTGATGTGCCCTATAGGTTTCAAAGGCATTAGTGATGAAGGGATTGAAGATCCAACAATTCCCATGCGATGTCTTGGTTAGATCCTAACCATTCCCCACCAGCCTACATGGGACCCACACGAGGATTCTGATTCCATGGGAGGGCAACAGGTGGCTGCCATGTGAAACAATCTGTAGCATTCAAAGTACTATTATAGGGAAGACATATTTCATTAAAATATTTTTGGTGACTATGGAGGAGATAAAGGGTGAGCTACTAAAGGGACCTATAGTGCAAGTGGTCAAAAGGTGATTGATATGTTTTAATCTCAATTGTTCAACAGGTTAAGGTGTTAATCACATGGGTGTAGGCTTGGAGGATTAAAGGGTGAGCATGTTAAGGTATACATGCTTAATCTGGGTCTTTTCCCACCAGCCTGCAATCATTGACTGTGTCCCAATAGACCCATGTGGGATGACGGGTTGGCGTCATGTGGATATTACTAAATCTCATAAGGCATGGTGGAGCCCATTGGAAAACAAGGAAAGATATCCACATGGCAGAATTTTATATGCTCGGTGTCAAAGTCAACATAAGTCAAGTTTTGAAACATGTGTGACTCTACCCAAGTCATTCATCAATCCAACTGGGTGAAAGATCAATGATTGAAATTCAAAGTTACTAATGGGGTATAGATGGAACCATTCTAGTTGACGTGAGTGAACAGTAATGGAAGACATGACACAGTAAAACCAATTGAATAGTTTTTCACCATAAAAGCGGGAATTTAAGCATAATGTGAAATCACAAAAGCACTCCAGAGCATACAAAGATTTATTGCAATATTTTTTGAGCTTTGGGCATCCACAATTAGGGTTTCTAAGCATACACAAGCCAGTAAGTGAAAATTACCCTTTATGTGCTAGGTTTTCTTGCAAATTCTATGTAATTGTTGGTTCTGTGAATTAAATTATCAGTTAGGGTATCTTTTAAGGTTTGACATTCATCTACCCACTTTCAATTTTTTCAAATTGCTTTGCTTCTACACGCGTCAACCTTAATCCCTACTTGCAATCAGTTAAACCCTAGGTTGTGTCAATTTTCATTATAATGGTGCCCCCAAAAGCCCAATCTTCTGGTTCTGAACCACATTCTAAAGTACGACCTTTGTTTCAAGATATATTGGACCAATTGCCCCCTTTCACCACTAATAAATGTATAGGTCAACCTCTATTTCAAGGTCCTGGAATATGAGATGGTATTGTTGATAGGCAATATGCCATTAAGGATGCCACACTGCTAGTATCTGGATGGACTCTCTTCACCTATTTGTTTGGGAAGAGGAATTCTAAGGTCCCAATCAACAATCCATGAAGGTTAGATATGGGAAAATTGGTTGTTCCCAATTTATACCTTGATATTGATCTTCTAAAGGCCATAACAACTAATTATGACCTTGTTGTTCAAGTTATAAGGACACATTTAGGTGTGAAGATGGTTGAAATCACTTAGTTAGGGTTTAATGATGCTTTTAAATTAAATTCTATGGCCAGGGAGTCAATTGACCTAAAGGCATTTAAAGTAGAGTATGAAAAGATAAAAGTAACCTTTAAGGTTACACATTTAACTAATTTCATGGGAAAGGGAAAAAACAAAGTCAAGATCAAATTAAACCCACCAGACAAGGAGCCCTTCCCAATTGAGAAGTTTGAATTCTACTTTCAGAGAACATTCTATGCCTTGTGGGCTAGATTTTAGAGCTTGACCCTACCACATGGATGCCAGAAGCCTTTATGTACATGACAACCAATATTCAACATCCAATGGTCAATCAATTGTATGACTTTGCAACCTACTTATCAAATGAAATCCATAAGGGATTGACAACTCTCAAGGCTGGTGAGATAGGTGTTAGATTTTGGTGGTACTCAATACCGATCCATATGTTTTTGTATAAGGGAGCTATGTATTTTGGAGAGGACATGAAGTTAGAAAGAAAGGATGAAAAGGGTGAGGACCACCTTGTCCAAGCATGGACTTATCTCTTGGATATGGATGATTAGAATTGTAGTTTTGTGGTCTTTTCAAATGTATTTGGTTTAAAGTTGAGGGGATTTTGGTGATAGATCCACCTAGGATCCCTAGTGATTTACATGATTTTCTAAGACCTAAGGATAGGAGGCCTGAGCTAGGAATCCAAAATAACTGGGGAGATATTATTCCCTATCCTAACTACACAATCCTCTTGGTTTATGTCACCAATTTCACACTTTATATCTTCCCAAAGGATGTGCCACTAAGAATTGGTTTCCTTAAGGTCATGTGGCAATTGGGGGATGTTGAAGATAACCATTTGGCTGGGATGAAGAAGGGAACTCTCTTCCCACTTATACTAGGCTTTCTCTAATTTTTTTATGGTAAAAGATCCAGATAGAAGATTATTCCAAAGATAAAGCCTCTTGGAATGAAGTGTCGTAGACATAGAAGTCATGATCCAGAGGGCTTCATGGTGTGACTAAAGGATAGGATCAGGGGAGGGAAATTTTGGGAAAACTTTTACTTCCTTGAGGATGTGATCATAAATATTTTTGATCGATAATTGCAAGAAGAAAGGAAAATGAAATGGTTGGCCTTTGTTAAATTTGACAAGGAAAAGAAAGATAGAGATCCCAAGTTCAAAGGAACATATTCTGATATTGATAATTATGTTGTGAGGATGGAGACAATATTGCAGAACTTTGACAGGGTGGTGGGTAAGCTCAAGGAAGAAAGAGAGGTGCAATATAAAGGAAAATCACCCATGGTTGATGAAAGGCCAACATACCAACCACCTCTAAAGCAATTTGTGTTTTGATTTCTTGAATTATTTTTTTTGTCATCAAAGAGGGTTTGGTAACCATGGGTGATAAGCAAAGACAAAAAAAAGATGTAGAAAGTTAATGGCAACCAAAGAAATTCAAGCAAATAAAGATATGGAGGAAAAAAGACAAAGGGAAAGGAGAGAAATGATTCATCAAATGAAATATTTGGAAGCATCTAGTTCCAAGAATGTTGAAGAGGAAGCCATGAATGATGAAATGAATGTAGATGATGCAAATGTGGAGATGGTGAATATGGAAGAAAATGCAATTACGGAGACAAACCCAACTATGCCTTCAACTTCAACTTTGAATGATATGCAAACAACTTCGGGTATGTCTTCAAATCCACCTCCCAATGATATGGAAAATGTGCCTATTCAAACAATCTATCCAGGTATGTGTTCAAACCCAAGTTTTGATAATATTGATATTGCTTGTTTAGATGAAGCTGGATACACCATTGATGAGATCAATAATATTAGGGTTGAAACAATGCAGAAACAAAAAAATGATGAAATTATATCTTATGAGAATGCAAATGAGAATGAAATCCCTAATATTAATGAAAATGAGAATGAAACCCCTTTTACATTTGAAAATGAAAATGAAACCCCTTGTGTGAATGAAAATGAAACTCCATCTATGGATGAAGGTGAAAATGTTTTTTTTACAATTGAAACAAATGTGCTAGATAACCTTCGTGGTAAAGTTTCTTTGATACAAATTAGAAATTATGGAAATAAAATATATAAAAAAAAAAATTATCGAAAGAAAATAGGATTCCAATGTCAACTCATGGTGCAATTGATGAGAATGTTGAAAATGAGAAAAGTGATGAAAAAATTAGGTGTTTTTGTAAAACCAAAAAAGAAAGATGATTCAGTAGAACAAGTCAAATCTAGTGTTGCTAATGCTATTGATGTTATTGGTAACAAAATTCGATCGAAAGATAAGAATGCGGCTCATTGTGCAATAACAACTGCTCTAGTTGATAAAACAACTTCAAATAAAAGAATGTTAAGTTACAAGATTAGTAAATGTGTAAAAGTAAATCCTAGAACTTTGATAAGAGCTTCTAAAAGAAGAGAAAGTATTGAAAATGATCCTATTAATCAATGTTGGAGTTTTAGTGGTAGACTCCCAATATCAGACATGAAATTAACTAATGAAATTAAATTATTAATCCATAAATTTTGGCATGATAATACAAGAGTATCACCTAACATTAGAGATGTCTTAAAATTAAGGGTGGGTTCCAAAATTCATGAACCTCATCCAAAGCATCTCTTAGATATGACTCAAACTGAATTATATAAAAAAAGAATAGATGCTTCAATCTTACCATTGAATATTAACATAATTCAAAGATCATTCAAAAAGTGTAAACCTTGGTATGTTAGAATTAATAAGCAACAAATCTCTTGTTGTTGTAAGACTCATGTATAATTTCATTATTATTATGATATATTTCGATATATACGATGCACTGTGCATGCTAACCAAATTATGCAGGACATTTGTAGCATTAATATGCCACTTGAAAGAATCAAAGATTTTATAGCAAGTTTGTTTTGTGATCCCTCTTTAAATGGAAACTCCTTTTTTTTAAAAGCATGCATTTCTGGAGAATGCGATAGATGTGGTAACTTTTCATTATTAGGAGAATGTATGCATGAAAGTAGTTTAGATGAATTTAAACAACAATTAGTGGATGTAAAAAAGTTTTAAAATGTTGAGTATTCTTTAAAAGATGGAAAAACTAGAAAACATGTTGAGCTAATTGTGGAAAAAGTTAGTGTGCATGCTTTTATTACTGAATTTAAAGATAAGTGTGTACCTAAATATTTTCAACACTCTCAAAATGCTCGTTGGCTTGATAATCAATTTTGTTTATGTAAAAATAAATTCCCAATTGGAACTATATTGTCCGTTGTTGATTTTGCTGAAAATTATACTTTTGCTCCACAAGAAGAAATTCAATCACAGTATTATAATTTAGTGCAAGTAGCTATATTTGTTCACATTGTTTATAGACATGCTGAAGATGGTACAGAAGATAATAGAAATTTTTTGAGAGAGTACCATTTTTATGTAAGTGATAATCGATTACATTCATCTGAGTTTGTACAATATTGTTTTCATATATTTTATAAAAATTTAAAAGAGAGAGGAATTCAAATGCTAGAACATCTCATATGGTCAGATAATTGCACGGGTCAATTCAAAAATTCTAGAATGTTTTATTGGTTATGTAGAGTTCATAAGGAAAATAATATCCAACACATATGGAGTTTTTTTGAAGTTAGTCATGGTAAGGGAGAACACGATGGAGTAGGTGCATGTGTGAAAGGAGCTCTTGCTAGAGAGCAACTAAAATTTGAGGATGTTGCGAAATTTAGAGATGCACGTGCAATTGTAGATTGGTGCAATACCAAATTATCTACAAGAACAAGTGAGAACTCAATAATTCGACACTTCTTTTGGTTAATTGAAGAAAATGATATTTTTTCTTGACAAGATTGTGAAACAATTAATGGAACTGCAAAATGGCATTCGTTTAAGAGTTTGAATGCAAACACATGGACAATATGGACAAGGGAGTTGGCATGTTTTTGTCAAATTTGTATTGCACATGATTGGCAGGCATGTGAAAATACATAATGGGTCAAACAATGGCAACAAAGAGCTTTAATGCCTACATCGACACATGTTCAACATGGAACGACAATTGAAGATAATCAAGTGTTCGCATCAGATGATTATGATCGTGTTTCGGATCTTGTACAAGAAGGTACATTATTTATTGAGTTGAATTTTGTATGTATGCATGTTTGTATGTGAATTAAATATAAGTCACTCTTTATTGAATTTTGTATTTATTTTTGCAGGACATGTGTATGTTGTTATTGCACCTGAGGGGAATGAAGAGCAGATAGAGTACTGGTTGGCTAGATGTGTTGAGAGAAAACATAACTTGGTACATACTAGAGTGGATGATGAAAAATTTGAGTATCCAACTGGTTCAGTGGTTGTTGTTGGCACCTAGCTTCAAAAATATTTGATGAGAAAGAATGGTTTGCCTGTATTTGAAGATTATGAAAGACACAAGAACATTATACATTATTCACATTTGATTTTGGCAACCAATATAAAACTAGTTAGATATCAAGGGAGGCCTGCTAATAAAGTTTTATGGACACTTTCAATGGATGATCATGAGACAATCATAGATGCATTACAAAAAAGAGAGGATGTAGATGGTACAATAGAGTAAATAAATATTGGTAAGTATATCTAGTTGTATATATATTTAATTGATATATATATTTTCTTTAATCATTTCCTAATTAAAGTTTTATATCATTTTTTGTTTCAGGTCTCCAAAAATTAGATGCTTTACAAAAAAGAGAGGAGATGCACATATATTATAATGGAATTTGAATCTAGAGACAGGTAACTATATATAGTTCTAGACACATTTAATTGATAGTATAAATATAAAACTAAATTTAATTCATTTTCATTTTATAAAAAGTTTATAATTGATTTCATATCCCCTTAAGCCATTCTCTTAAAACCCCTTAAGTTATCCTCTTATGTACCATTAATCCATCCTCTTGCATCCCCTTAAGTCATTCTATCAACTCCCCTTAATCCATCCTCTTAGGACCCCTTAATCCATATCTTCATATATCTACCCTTAATCTGTCCACTTGCATCCACTTAAGTCACTCTCTCAACACCCCTTAATTCATCCTCTTAGGACCCCTCAATCAATATCCGTGTTTATCTACCCTTAATCCATCCACTTGCATCCCCTTAAGTCACTCTCTCAACACCCCTTGGGGTTTAAATTCATTCTCTCAACTCCTCTTAATCCACCTTCTTGCATCCCTTCAAGTCATTCTATCAACTCCCCTTAATCCACCCTCTTGCATCCCCTTAAGCCATCCTCTTAAACGACCCTTAAGTCATATCCTCTTACATCCCCTTAATCCACAATCTTGCATCCCTTAAGTCACTCTCATAATTCCCCTTAAGCCACTCTCTTAGGGCCTATTAAGCCATATCGTAAGGATCATGACATGCATCCCCTTAATCCACCCTTTTACATCCCTTCAAGTCATTCTATCAACTCCCCTTAATCCACCCTCTTACATCCCTTCAAGTCATTCTATCAACTCCCCTTAATCCACCCTCTTGCATCCCCTTAATCCACTCTCTTACATCCCTTTAAGTCATTTTATCAACTCCCCTTAATCCATCCTCTTACATCCCCTTAAGCCATCCTCTTAGGACCCGTTAAGCCATATCCTAGGGTTCATGAGATGCATCCTCTTAAACCATCCTCTTAACTCCCCTTAAGGCATTCTCTTAAGACCCCCCTTAAGCTATATATCCTCTTAGGTCTCCTTAATCCATCCTATGGCAAACATCATTTGAATTTGTATGGAATTTACTATATACTGTTCTTTTCTCGCATGAATTTTTTACTTAAATGACTCATAAAAATTGTAGTTACTTCCATTAATTATTTTTGTAGGTTCTCATCAAGTTGTTCTACGATGTGATTGTAGTTACTTCCATTAATTATTTTATCAAGAGACTATGTAAATATCAATTTTTGGTCTTCACCTAAAAGTTGATAAGCTTTAATTGTATCTACATGCACATATATCTTTCATCATGTTATATAGTTGTATTAAACATCTTGATATACATTATATATGTTTTTTCAATGTCACTTTTTAAATATCTTGTTCCAATTTTATATATTATACATTTCATGTCTTCTATTTACCACATTTTATATAATTATTCAATTGTATAGATTATACATTTTATACATACAAGGAGATAGTTTTTTGTTTGTTGATTCAAATATTTTCTATCTAATTGGAAAATAGTTAAAATTACTTGCCCTTAATTTATTATGAATATGATCTAGAAACTATTTAAGGAATGTTTTAATTTGTCACCTAACCATGTGATAAATTATATATATGAAATTTGATTCTTGATAAGAATTTATATAGTGCATTTATTACTTCAAAATTAGATAAAATATAAATATAGATATGTATGAGTGCATATAATCATTAAAATGAAAATAACACAATCTTATAAATGACTACACATATAATCATCATATTAAAGTCAACTGATATAAATAAAGACAAATATGATAATAACATGTTCAAAATAAAACTAGAGATAGATAGTCCATAAAATTTATATGTCAAGTCCAACACATATATTGAAATAAAACTAGAGATCTATAGTCCATAAAATATAAAACCATCTAACTTTTAGGTTGATCAGTCAAATCAAGTCTCCTCTTTGTTCCTTGTTGACTAGATGTACCTACATCATGTTGTAAAATAGTACAAGAAACTTGAAATTAGATTTAAATTTATTTAGAAATTTTGTTATAATTAAACATATTCAAAATTGAAAATATAAACTTTTAGGTAAAAAAGAATTTAATTAAATATCTAGTAAATATAGTAAAAATGATTTGTACTATGCATAAATTACCATATGATCATGTGAATCAACTGGCATATTTTCTTCAATGGGTAGCATAACTGTCAATTGAGAAGATGCAAATGTTTGATCTACTATATCCTGCATATTCATATAAAGCAAACAATATGTGAAAACCTCAAATATACATATATATTTAAAAGGTTCGTAAAAATTGTATAGGAGATTTAAAGTAAAGTTTACAACCTCGAATGATATGACCTCATGATCACGCACCTGAGATTTCCCATGCATAAATGTCGATGACATTTCAAGTGCACGGCCTGCCATGGGTATCTCATCAAATCCCTACATTTAGATGTACAACAGTTCGTATAGATCATTCACACATGTGTATGTAAATGAAAAAAAAAATAGATCTATGATGTGTATTTAATTTAAACTTAACAAACTTTTGAAAGAACACACCTAAGTTGATGATGTCTCAAGAGCACTCACCATTGTAACTTGTGGTTGGCCAGTAATAGGTATTGTATGACCTGCTTGCATCTAGATATAAAATATCAATTCACACGTGTACAAATTCAAATTAAATTAGATATATATCCACACAAATTATATAATATATATTGGTTCAAGTACCTGTCCAAAAGGTGAGCCCAGATCTACAGCACTTGACATATACACACGATGACCATATTGAGTTTCAAGAATCACGTGATCATGCATCTACACCAAACACTTATTGAATTAATATTATATTATATATATAATTTGATGTTATTATTTAAATGAATTTTTTAAATTTCAAACTTGAATTAAATTTAAGTTCAAAAGATGAATGTTCATACCTATGTAGGATGATCCTTAGAATATAGTAAATTCAGGTATGAACCCGTCCCAGATGCATGTGTGTCACCTGAAGTGGATGCCTGAGTATCCCTATAGCTCGAGCCTCCATGCTCTCTATTGGCCACTTTAGTGGCCGCATGTGTAGTCTGCTTAGTGAGATGTCTTGAAAGTGAACTCAATTCTCCTAATGTTGATAACATGGTCTACTGCTAAAATGCAACGGGAACACTAGGAGAAGGAGGAGAAACAATAGGAGAAATTGGAGCGCGTCGCTGAGGATTGACATGTGCTCCTAGTCTATGTTGGGGCATGCCACGCCCAACTCCCTAAAATGACCTCATATCAAAATAGTTGGGTTTTTCACCCAACTCAAACTTAGCCCATAAATTTCTCAAAAATTATAAGGGTACCTCACTATTGCCATGTGGTGGATTATCAAACACCATCCACCATCTCTCGCAAAAATGTGCAACTATCTATGGGTGCCTACACCATAAAATTGAAATTCATTTTTTTGTGGGTGGAATTGGTTGGTTTGTTTGGGGGTTAATAAAATATTGGCACATGGCTTGTTTGGTAATTTTTAGGTCATTGATTTCTTTATATGACAATCCATTTGCATAGAATTGTCTCCTCCCTTCTCTCCATTGATGGAACCTATCAAGGTCCGCATCGATAGATCGAACAAAATCGACAATAGTTTGCATCGTAGATGCAAACTATGTGAGATGTGGAGGGACTCTAGGCTCATTTTTTATGAGATCTATATTTCCTTGAATGACAATGAGGTTTTCTCAGATATTCTCTCTTAATTGATCTTGGTCAACTACAGGAGGGGGTGGGGGGTTAGGTAGTGGAGAATGTCGAGGTGTGCTAGGGTTTTATTCATGTGGTGGATTGGGATGTATGGGATCTATAGGAATTTCTTCATTGGGCATAAAATCCTCTAAATTAAACATTGGATCCATATGAGCAATGATATGGCAACTGCATGTTAAACAATTAAAAAATATATATCAACAAACTAATTAAATAATGCACACAATTTGAAAGTTATTTAAAAATCACATTGAACATGCACAAATTCAAAATATATTTCATTTGAAGACCATTTGATTTATAACATTAAAAAATCCATAATATTAAAAATTCATAGCATGTACACACATTTAATTGAGTCTAGCGTGGGGTTGTTAATATGAAGGGTAGAAATGAAATTATGAGGTTTTATTAAATTTATTTAATCTCATTCATTATTTTCAAATAATAATAAAGATAAGAATAAAAATTAATAGAAGGTCACATTGAAAGGAACACATAGATATATATGCTAGTGAACTAATTGCAATGTACAAAATATAAAAAAAGATGAGTCAAGCTCTATTCATCAAATTTTGAGAACTTATTTGATCCCCTTAAGAAATGTCAAATTCTCCCTTAAGGTCATCGATTTACGATTTAGGGTGATAGGATGGCTTAAGGGGATCTATGTGTAGTAAGGTCCTAGGACAAAATGGTCCATGGCTTAAGGGAATAAAATTTGGTGGAGTTTCCTAAGGCAACCAAATTTTATTTTAAGGTCCTACAACAAAATGAATAGATGTATTAATCAAGTATGACATAGAATTTAATTAAATTTGAGGGCATAAATTGATTTATCTAAATTTTCAAATTTCATGATAAGAGACACAAGTTATCTATAGTGGGACAAAGTAGTTAAGAAGAAATTATAAGTTTAACACTAACATTAAAATTTATAATCTCATTCATTGTTTTCAAAGAATACTAAAGATAAGAAAGGAAAATTAATAGAATACATTCAAAGGGACATAGATATATGCTAGTGACCTAATTGCAATGTACAAAATAATCAAAGATGAGCTTGAGCTCTATTCACCAAATTTTGAGAACTTCTTTGATCCCCAAGTTAAGAAATGTCATATTAGGACCCCTTAAGACATCGATTTACGATTTAGGGTGATAGAATGGCTTAAGGGGATCTATGTGTAGTAAGGTCCTAGGACAAAATGGTCCATGGCGTAAGGGAATAAAATTTGGTGGAGTTGCCTAAGGCAACCAAATTTCATTTTAAGGTCCTACAACAAAATGAATAGATGTATTAATCAAGTATGACATAGAATTTAATTAAATCCAAGGACATAAATTGATTTATCTAAATTTTCAAATTTCATGATAAGAGAAACAAGTTCTCTATAGTGGGACAAAATAGTTAAGAATAAATTATAAGTTTAACACTAACATTAAAATTTATAATCTCATTCATTGTTTGCAAAGAATACTAAAGATAAGAATGAAAAATTAATAGAATACATTCAAAGGGACACATAGATATATGCTAGTGACCTAATTTCAATGTACAAAATAAACAAAGATGAGCTTGAGCTCTATTCACCAAATTTTGAGAACTTATTTGATCCCCTTAAGAAATGTCATATTAGGACCCCTTAAGACATTGATTTATGATTTAGGGTGATAGGATGGCTTAAGGGGATCTATGTCTAGTAAGGTCCTAGGACAAAATGTTCCAAGGCTCAAGGGAATCAAATTTGGTGGAGTTGCCTAAGGCAACCAAATTTCATTTTAAGGTCCTACAAGAAAATGAATGCTTTTAGGGTTTAGGGTTTCGATTTAGAGATTTGATGGCATGAATTTAACATATAGAAGACACATTAATAAATTTTTACAAGTAAATGAGAAACCCTACCACCTAAACTTAGTGCTTTGAATAAAATATGTGGCATTTTAGGAATAGCTTCAATATATCAACAATTAGAAATTTTATATTTCAATTATAACTAAGTTGTTGAGTTACGATGGATTTTGAACCTATTTGGACCTCTAAGAACTCTTGGATGATTTAAAAAGGAAGAGGGGATCTAAAGTGATTTAGACCCAAAAATTTTCTAATCATATATTTTTTGAAACTTTTCTATGGCATAGACTCTTCCTTCATATTTATATAAATTCTAGACACATGGGTTTTCAAAAACGAACCTAACTGCCACTAAGTGAGGAATCAATTGATCAATTCAATAAATAAATAATATTAGAAAATAAACCTTTGGTTATAGAATTCACTTTCATTTATCAATCATCTATCAAGTTTCTCAAAAAAGTAATTTGAATTTTCCTTTGAAATGTTCATGCTACAAGTTACCTTTGATACACTAGTTTAGAGAAAGTACAACATTTAGTTTTCCTAATCTAGAACAATGCCACTACACATGAGAATTAAAATAGGAATTATATTACACACAACCTATAGATCTTATGAATAACATCCTATAAATTAAGGCTTAAATATGATCATAATGCATCCTTACATAATTCACAAAGGATCTCATCCAAATAAGATTTGGGTAGAAATAATTCATGCTTCACATTTTAATATTTATTTGATTTAATAACATTTATGTGTCTAGCTCTATCCATATTGCACATAGTCTAGATTAACAAGTATGACTTGCATTTCTATGTTTTTTTAAGAGAATACATCATACACTATATAAGCTAATATAACATTGATATATAGAGTGATTACATGCTCATATCAACTAGCATCATGATATATACACTTATTAAATGAAGCACATAGTTTCACATGAGGTACATTATTTTACTTCATTGGTACACTTTCTCAAGTTAAATTATACAATCATGAAGTTTTCTGATATAAAATTAGCTATCAAATTTATATTATGTGAACATATTAAATAATTAAATCAATTTGTTGGTTAATATATAGATCCATGAATCGATTGTTTGTACCTCCTTTACTAGTCAATTTTATGAATTTCATTGGTAGTTGTGTGGATCACCAATGACAAACCAAAGTGTACCTAGAACCTATGGACTATAAATTGTGATCCCTAATTTAGGGTTTTAGGTTTACGTTTTAGGGTTTAGGACCAAGGATTAACCTATGTAAATTAGTTTTCAGGGACCTATGTAAATTTTGTAACCTAGGTTTTTGATTTCTAAGTGAAATGTGTCCAATTTAGGTTTAGTTTTTATGGTTTTCAATTTACAATTTAGCATTCTTTGTTTCATTGATGTTTTTGGTTTTTTAAATGCAATTAAAAACTATAAAACATTGAACTAAAACACACAAAACAAACAAAAACTGAATACGAATTAGAAAACAAAAAAAACAAGATATAAAGCAAAAAAAGGTAGAATTCAACCAACCTGGAGGTCGCTGAGGTCGGTTGTGTCAACGGGAGGAGGTGGTAGTCAAAATTTTCTTCAATCACGGCCTTTAAAATGCGTACATGATCTCCTCCCTTCTTCTTTGACACGGCTAAAAATGGTGAAGAAAAATAAAATACAATCGCTTATTTAAAAAAATAAGTACCTTTGCAAAAAACGTACACATTTCATAACGCATACGTGTTCTCGGTTTGCATACCTAAAGCTGAACATGTACGCATTCAGATTTAGGCTCGGGTACCCGATATGTAACGCGTACGCGTTTCTTGTGAAACTTTTTTTTTTGCCTGAAATTTCCCCTCTTCGTGTACCCAACTTCTTGCTTTTACTCCTTAATCACCCTTCTAATACTCACACACACATTTAATTTTCTTTACACACACATTCACACACTTTCACACTCTTTGTACCTTTTTAGAATGAATTACGGATCTCATATATATGTATCCACTAGCAAGAATTCAAAATACTATATGTCAACTTCAAATAAGATATAGTATTCTTCCACATGTCGGCTCAAATCATGAACAATTTATGATGCGCACCTACATAAGTCGGCCAAACCATAGTTGGGACCCAAATCAAAGTTCTCTAACATAGAAATATTTAAACAACCATCCCTTATAAATCCATAAACACACAACATTGATTAGATCGGCCACAATGAGAAAATAAACAGAAAAACATTCTACCGGATCTCTTTACTTGTACACAATTTAATGCAATAACATAAGACTTAACAACAAGACAACATAGATGCATAGAAAATTGTCTTAGGGATCCACAACTCAAAATTATGATTTGATGAAGCATACAGATTGACATGCTAATTGGATACCCTATTCTTCATTTTTTTGTCAATAAAACATTGTACTTAACTTTAGTTGCTGGTATGACCAGATTCTAATTTGCGGACCACAATAGTGACTTTGGTTTCCATCAATGACAACACTAGAAGCTATATCTCAACAATCTGCCAAAGCCATATGCCAACATCTCCGTGGACTATAATGCTTGTGAGGAATTGTCATGACTTGTAGACATTAATTTTAGGTTTATATGCTGGATTGAGACTATTCAATCTCATTATATCCTACACATTATTTTTCATTGTATTGTATATGAAAATCTTCAAGTGTGTCTTTCATCCTTTGTCCTCTAGGTTTTTTCCTAAGCATCCCATACTCTTTTTTCCTTCCTTTTAAATTATTTTTTCATTATTCCCTACTTATATGACTATGATATCTACCTTTAACATGCATCTACACCATCATCTAGGGCTTCTTGGGTAGGATTCAGGAAAATCAATGTAGTAAGTGACAAAACAACAAAGACTCCTTCAAGAATATAAACTAATAAATGACTACAAAAATATCATATATCATAAATGAATGCCCTGAAAACCATTGAATCTCATCTACCACTTACATATATCATATGTTGTAGTTACAAGTGCCCTACTAGACATACATGAAAATGTGGAAGCATAGACAAGGCAAGCGAATTGTTTCAAAAAATGCCTCAAATAAATGTGATATAATGGATACCTGCTCTCCCAAAAGCACTTCAAGTCATGCTTGTGGTGATGCAAGGAAAGCCCCGCATCACCACAGGCATGACTTGAAGTGCTTGCAGGAGAGTGGGTATCCATGATATCACATTTCTTTGAGGCATTCTTGAAACGATTTGCTTTCCTTATCTATACTTTCACATTTTCATGTATGTCTAGCAGGGCACTTGTAACTAGAATATATGAAAAAAAATGTTGCAACAATTTTGAGAGTTTTGAATGTGTGTATCAACTGTCAAGTGACAAAAATGTTGCATAAAGTAGGTAAATTTTATGATGAAACATATAAAACTTTGACAAATTCATGATATTAGGAACTATAATAACTCCTTATTAAATTGGGGACACAATGACCCCAACGGTCGTGCTTCTGCAATCTAATTTTTGGATCAACATCTATAGTCACTTCATTGCCCCACCTACCCATCCTACCATAGGAATCCCAAGGAAAATAAAGCAGACATGTAGAAGTTTTATCATGGCAGGAAATATTAAGATATGAATATCAAATTCCAATTCTTCTAAAATAAGATATGGACAAGTTTCATTCTTCTTTGGGACATTGTTTTGGATAAGATCCACACAAGGTGAGGATTTTTCATCCTTTTTTTGTACATAGAACTCATCTAGCCATAATTTTTAAAATCAAATACCAAAATTGAAAAGGATGGGGTGGTTGAATGATGGGTATACTTATTTGATTTTATAGAAGAGGAAGATAAGGGTGACAAACCAACCATCTATTAATGTCCCCAGGAATGGATGGTATAGGGAAGAGTACATTGCACTTAGTACTAGCAATGCCCTCTAAACATTTTGCAAGGGGTGACATAATTGATTGGTTGCAACCAGATAGGCAAAGAGTAGAGCAATCCAAACCTCCAATGCCTATTCAGTTACCCATCAAAACTTTGTCCTTTTCTATAGGATGAGAAGAGCATTTGTCATTTGACAAACTATTTTGCTTCATCTTCATGGAAAGTTTGGACCTTAAAGATAATAAAATTAAAGTATATGAGCCTATGTATGTAAAAAGAAGAGGGAAATTTGTACAGAGCTAGATTGGAGAAGTTTACATACAAAGGTCAATTTCCTCTACAATTCATTCTTTTGGTGAACAGTTGTGAAATCCTCTACATCTTACTTTTAACCCACTCTCCCACGAGCACTTCAAGTCATGCCTGCGGTGATGCAAGAAAGCCCTGCATCATTGTAAGCATGACTTGAAGTGCTTGTGTGAGAGCGGGTATCAATGATATCACATTTCTTTGAGGAATTTTTTGAAATAGTTCACTTGCCTTGTCTATGCTTCCACATTTTCATGCATGTCTAGTAGGGCACTTGTAACTACAATATATGACAAAAAATCCTTCTCGTTATTCTTTGATGGATGTCCCATGATCAAGATCTATATAAAAAGGTTACTTTGTATACTGGGTGGTTAGGTGTTCTATAGTGTTATACAAGTTTAAGCTTTTCCTTTTGTTGATTTTTAAATAACAAACTTATCTTTGGGCCAAGATTTTTGTTGTAATCTCTATTTTTGTTGTCTTTTTAGTAGTTCTTGATTTATAGATTGCAATTGTTGGTAGCTATGCCACAAATTGCTTAGATATTTATGATTCATAGCTTAATTACAGTGCTAAAAGAGTCATATATTTACACCTTATTAATTTTGAATTGGTTTAGTGGGAAGTCTTGCATGCCCTATTTGCCTAAGTGACTTAATTTAGATACACATTTATTTGTTTTGGACAATTTATGGCATTACCAAATTTAGAAACACTAAAAAGTTGTAAAGAGAAAGATACACATTTTTTAACAGTCAAGGACTAAGCATTTTGAGTGGTGAAAATCATGTATTATAAATTTGTTTTAGAATTAGCTACTTGGAAGTTATTGTCTCTTCTATTTACTATTTAGTTTGGTCTATATTAATATAAAATTGTTCTTTAATTCATGCAAGGTCAATGATGCAATGGAATCTACAGAGATGGTTGTTGTGCAGTAAGATTTTACTTATTGCTTTTAGTATTTTGATTGTATTCTTTTGTTTTAAATATTTATTTCATATTGGTCTCCTTTTTGTTAGCTTTGATGACTTGTAATGATTATTCAGATGTTTATCCTATAAGAATCAAAACTGATTGGGTAATGTGAAGTTGGAGTGAAAGTTGAAAAAACCTTTTGCAAAAGTACATCTAGATATTTCTACCAGTCTACTTAAGTACTTTTTTTAATTTGATGTAGGAATGGTTCATATGTGTGTGTAAATGGGCATTTGAGGAGCTTCCAGAATAAGAAACATGTGAATTATTTCGCTGTGAGGTTTGTATTGAAATCTAATAAGTTGAATTCCTAAATGTGTTTGGTTTAGAATGCATGCATTGACTCAAAAGTGCAGTCTTGCTTAGCTCCAATTTTTTCTCACATATTCATATTGGATACAATCAAGTTTTATGCAACAACTTCTAAATGAAATTTGTTGGAAACATTAATGTGTTCTTGCCTAGACTTCTAGAGGAGATTTTCAAGTGCATTTGTACTTGAATACCATGCTTGCTTTGTAAAGTGTGGAAGTAGTAAGCAAGTTACTATATTCTTGTCAAAAAATTTAATGGTATTTGTTGTCTAAATTGATTGCTAATGGGAATTGCCCTATATGCACTAGTGTCTTTTGATTAGTGTGCCTCCAATTGATTGATTAACTCCAATGTCTCATATGGTATTGGATATTATCTATGCCAATAATTACAGGAATGGCAATGTGTGCCAAGAACTATATCACTTGTATGCCTACTTGTGTTGTTTGCTTGTAGCTTGTATTTGATTCCTTCAGTAAAGTTGAGTGTTCTTTATATTTTAGTGTTTTAATTTATGTTTTTAATAAGATACCTTTTATTTTATAAGTAATATAACAAGCCTATTTCCATTCAAAGTGTTTTCCTAGAATATTTAGGGTCTGATTTTGACAAATGTGACTCTTCAGGCATGTTATCTCTGTATTTATTGGATTTTTTGTTTATTTTGACTTTTGAATTTTACTGATATTACTTTTGAAATGATTAATTAGGCCTATTACTGATTTCAACAAAATAGCATTCCATAACTTGGAATGCATCTTTACACATCTCTACAATCTTAAAGTTCCTACATTCTATTAATTAGGCCTTGTTGTAGGGAATTTAATGTTTATTCTTACATTTTGTAATAGACTTGAAAAGACATTATCTTATGAAAGATCCTACCCAAGAATGTCAAAAAAAATAGGATGTGCATTTTATTTCAAATTTTAGTGATTGTTCTCATGCATTTTTTTTATGGTTTTTGTGTATAATACTGATTTGAGCAATTATTTTCCCTTTTGGCTGGGTAGCTATTGACAAAATCTCACATGGACCATGTCCTCAGTACAATCCTGATTACTTGTTCCTCCTCTAGACAATTTTGCACTCCGATCCCGAGTACTATCAATTGGTAGAAGTATATTTCTAATGTTGAATCTGAAAATGTTTTGAAGAGAGGTCTTATTTGTTGAGTAAATTTTGTAGGGTGTAGTAAACATTGCACTGATGATGTATCAAATGGAGGGTGGTTGTCCAATTGATTACAATGTCATCATAGATCTCTCTCTTTAGGTAATTGCTATCTAGTTGTTGTAAATTCATATATCTTCTTCCTATTGATAAATAGCTTATGGTTTTTGATATGGAACTTTGAAGTTGAGGTGACTGTTAAACTATTACTCTCAATGTATTTTTTTGTTATATGATTATTTCTTGTAGTGCCTGTATTGGGTGTAGATTCATGCATCAAGTTGTTTGAACAGTTCAAGTCTTATGAAGGGCTATATTTCTTCTTGGGTGCATATTTGAGCTCCAGGTGATTTGTTCAAGTCTTATGAAGGGCTATATTTCTTCTTGGGTGCATATTTGAGCTCCAAGTGATTTGACTTTGGATTATCACTTGTATCATTTTGTCACTGATATTCATTGATCTATTTGAGGAGGTAATTTTGTAGTAGCTTGGGAACCTTGTACTTATATGGTAAACTGTATTTTCAATGTCATTGGCAATGAGCATCTTGACATTCACTTCAAATACATTGAAGCAATAGCCAAAATTGGACAAATCAAGGAGGTGGAATGTGTAACCAGATATAACAGCCACTCAGTTAATCACTAATAAAATATGTAAATCAACGAATAACAAGAAGGTAATGTAGATCAATCTAAAGTAGTTAAATAGATGATTTTTTTTTTCTAAAATATAAAATGATTCTACAACTATTATCATTATCACAAATCTATTTACAATATCTTGGCATAAGTATAAAATTTGAATCATACTAAGTTACAAAAATGAGATTAATAACATATGCAACCAATGTAATTATAACAACCATGCTCTTTCATAACAATTCAAAGCTATCATGTTGTAGATGACGAATTTACTCAACTAAATAAACAAGACTCAAAAATAAACAATATATCTCCATTCAAGCATTATTGAATCTATACCATTTACTTCTTTAACTTAAAATGGAAAGAGAGAGAGCATCATCAGGGTGATTTCCACCCTACCACAGAGCATTAGCTTCCCCGTGCTACTCCACTAGAGAAGCCCAACCCATCAGAAGGATCTAGCAACATGTAGCCAACATGCATGATGGAATCCAATTTATTATGTGTCATTTTCCATTCATATACCTATGTGCTCTTGTATCGCATATCCAACACACTTGTATAATGTTAAGCATACCATGAAGGACGACAAAAATCGTCCAACATTTCATGCTTATGTATAGAAATCAATGAAATTCAATGTTCATTCATCTCATAATGATGTCTTGACATTCTATTAGATTGGTGAATGGGTACAACATTAACCAAAGACTAATCCTATAAGGTACAAAGACATGCATTTAAGAGTACACCAAGATGACTATCCCATATACCACATGTTATCTAAGTGAACTTACAACTAATCAATCTAAGTGAACTTACAACTAATCAACCTAGGAACCCAAGCTCTTACTTTCTTATCATTAAGTTTGCATACGTAGGCCTTATAAATCAATTCATAACCTTTAATCTGTAGTTTGCAGCAGAAATAACAGCACTGAAAAATGTCGTAACTTTCCTTTTCTTTGGCCAAATTCAAAACTTCAATATGTTTCTTTGGCCAAATTCAAAACTTCAATATGTTTCGGAAAGGGAAAAGAGCAAAGAACAAAACCCAGAAATAGTTTTCTGGGAGTTCCAACCATTTAAGAGCAGTTTTTTCTGCAATAAAACTCACTAATCACCCGGAACAGCAGTTTGACTCCATAATGGATTCAATTTAATATTTGCAAACCTTCATTAAGGTTTTCTAGTGGATTCAAATGATGAACGCGTGATAGAAACACACTTGGTTGACAATGAACTGCAGCCAACAAAGGAAGTCATCCTTTCTCTTATTATCAACATATTACTTCTCCCAAAAGGAAGATTAAATGTGAAGCTTAAAATGTAAAAATCAGCATGGTATTTTCCCTTTGTCAGATGATTTCAAATATTGAAAAAAGTACCACAAAATATTTTCATAACCATGGTTTTTGTGGGGTAAACGTGGTCCACTTCCAATTGCATCAGCAGCTCCAAAAAAAACCATAGCATCTCCAACACTTGTTACACCAGTTGCAGGTTTGATAGTTGATTGCTTATTTTGTAAACTCTGCTCTAGAATTGCAAACAACCACCACTAACAGTAATCAATCTAAGTTGACAGTAAAATGATTAAGCTCCAATAATGGATATTTGTTGTGGGAAAGCAAATGTTCATGAAGATTTTAACAGATAATATGCAGTACAATTCCCCAAATAGTCTTGTATTACTCAAAAAAATGGTCTGCATGTAATTTCAAATAACTCTTCTGACCACCTTTGGCTTGCCCAAAACAAAAGAAGATAATTGAATTTTAAGCACCTAAAAAGCCAGTCTAGGAGATCCCCAGAAATAGACACCAATTTATAAAATGATAGGTGCCTATATAAATAGAAAAAATCTTATTGCAAAGCCTCACAATTGCACATAAAGTAAGCAAGCTATCCACGTCTGTCTATATTGGTTTGGTGTTTAGGCTTCTCAGGCATTCAAAACATGTAAAAAAAAGATAAAGTTGTCTGGGGAAAAACATAAGGGACAATAGAGGGACCCTATGTAAAACATCCAAAATCATAACATCGCAGTTATAATCTTGGGATTCTGCTACTGTACATGCATTTAGGAGCCAGAAAATGATCACAATTAAAATAGAAACAACTAGATTTCCTTTTAAAGAAAAACATCACGTTGTAGAATTTCAATAGAAGGGAAATCCTAGGCATTAACCAAATCCTCATTTTATACACTCTTACTCATCATCTGGATGTACATCGACATTCATGTGGGTTTTATTTGACTTGCTAATTTCTATTACTACCCGACATCAATTTTTTCACTTACCCGCTAAAACCCAGAAAATATTGGCAATGCTAATGCATATAAATCGAAAAGAATCAAACATTACCTTTCTCTCAAAAGAAGTAAGGAATATTACATGCATAACTCCCTCGTATTGCCTAGCGGTGACTGAGATTTGCTTCAGTGGGCAGCTTGCATGCTTTGCAGGAAGATCGTTAGGATTTGGTATATTCCATCTTCCATGGTTTGCTTGAATTAAGACTATGATCTGGGCTCTCCATTGATAAAGATAATTTTTCAATCAATCCTTTCTCCAAAGCTTCAAAATCGTGAGCAGAGCAGGGGAAAGGAGGAGGTCCCCCTTAAAGTATTGAGATCCAGTTTTTATATAAAAAACAAACAGAAGCTTGTAATTTCCCTATCAAATAATTGTAACGAAGTAACTAATTGTCACTCATCACTTTCAGGCAAATACAACTGTCAGGCGTAAAGCCAAATTCCTCCCTTCACTAACATCTAGCCACCATGAAAAAGCATGCAATTTTTTCAGAGTATTTTCAAGGCACGTGGGGGGGGCTGGGCTTAAATGTCACACACTAAGCTTTGACTGCTTAGTGTGTGGATGTGGGCCCCTTTAACCTGTTCCGTTCCTCTGCCCAACCCATTTGCCTAAACAATTGCCGTGACAGTCAGCGGTTAGTAGTCAGGTTGTGGGCCCATTCCTGTCGCCTAACGTCCACTGTTGTCCGTTTCCGATAGTCACCGTGAGTTTGAATTCAAACACTTTTCCCGCGTGTTTGATCGCATAAACCGAGAGCGGATGGCAAAAGGCCCTCACGTCTACCTCGCCGTTGAGATATTTTCACGGCCTTTCTTGATTGATGCAAATGGTTTCTGCAGCGAATAGAAGACATGGCTGTCCTCACAATGCAACAAACAGGTTTCAATCTCGATCAGTTTTATTTGCCAGCGTACTCCCTGCCTGTGCCAAAATGGGAGCTTTGGAACAGGGTATGGAAATCGATCAAAGTAGGATGGAAAGGCAATGATGTTCTAGTAGACATGCTTCAAAATGTCATAACTTTTTTGTTCTTTGGCCAAATTCAAAACTTCAATATGTTTCAGAAATGGGAAAGAGCAAAGAACAAAACTCAGAAATAATTTTCCGAGAGTCCCAACCATTTAAGAGCAGTTTTTTCTGCAATAAAACTCACTAATCACCCGGAACAGCGGTTTGACTCCACAATGGATTCAATTTAATATTTGCAAACCTTCATTAATGTTTTCTAGTGGATTCAAATGATGAACGCGTGATAGAAACACACTTGGTTGACAATGAAGTGCAGCAAACAAAGGAAGTCATCCTTTCTCTTATTATCAACTTATTACTTCTCCCAAAAGGAAGATTAAATATGAAGCTTAAAATGTAAAAATCAGCATGGTATTTTCCCTTTGTCAGATGATTTCAAATATTGAAAAAAGTACCACAAAATATTTTCATAACCATGGTTTTTGTTGGGTAAACGTGGTCCACTTCCAATTGCATCAGCAGCTCCAAAAAAAACCATAGTATCTCAACACTTGTTACGCCAGTTGCAGGTTTGATAGTTGATTGCTTATTTTATAAACTCTGCTCTAGAATTGCAAACAACCACCACTAACAGTAATCAATCTAATTTGACAGTAAAATGACAAGCTCCAATAATGGATATTTGTTGTGGGAAAGCAGATGTTCATGAAGATTTTAACAGATAATATGCAGCAAAATTCCCCAAATAGTCTTGTATTACTCAAAAAAATGGTCTGCATGTAATTTCAAATAACTCTTCTGACCACCTCTGGCTTGCCCAAAACAAAAGAAGATAATTGAATTTTAAGCACCTAAAAAGCCAGTCTTGAAGATCCCCAGAAATAGACACCAATTTATAAAATTATAGGTTCCTATATAAATAGAAAAAAACTTATTGCAAAGCCTCATAATTGCACATAAAGGAAGCAAGCTATCTACGTCTGTCTATATTGGTTTGGTGTTTAGGCTTCTCAGGCATTCAAAACACTTAAAAAAAGATAAAGTTGTCTGGGGCAAACCAGAAGGGACAATAGAGGGCCCCTATATAAAACATCCAAAATCATAACATTGCAGTTATAATCTTGGGATTCTGCTAATGTACATGCATTTAGGAGCCAGAAAATGATCACAATTAAAACAAAAATAACTAGATTTCCTTTTAAAGAAAATCATCACGTTGTAGAATTTCAATAGAAGGGAAATCCCAGGCATTAACCAAATCCTCATTTTATACACTCTTACTCATCATCTGGATCTACATCGACATTCATGTGGGTTTTATTTGACTTGCTAATTTCTATTACTACCCGACATCAATTTTTTCACTTACCCGCTTGAAACCCAGAAAATATTGGCAATGCTAATGCATATAAATTGAAAAAGAATCAAACATTACCTTTCTCTTGAAAGAAGTAAGGAATATTACATGCATAACTCCCTCGTATTGCCTAGCAGTGACTGAGATTTGCTTCAGTGGGCAGCTTGCATGCTTTGCAGGAAGATCGTTAGGGTTTGGTATATTCCATCTTCCATGGTTTGCTTGAATTAAGACTATGATCTGGGCTCTCCATTGATAAAGATAAATTTTCTATCAATCCTTTCATCAAAGCTTCAAAATCGTGGGCATAGCAGGGGAAAGGAGGAGGTCCCCCTTAAAGTATTGAGATCCAGTTTTTATATGAAAAACAAACAGAAGCTTGTAATTTCCCTATCAAATAATTGTAACGAAGTAAATAATTGTCACTCATCGCTTTTAGGCAAATACAACTGTAAGGTGTAAAGCCAAATTCCTCCCTTCACTAACATCTAGCCACCATGAAAAAGCATGCAATTTTTTTAGAGTATTTACAAGGCACGTGGGGAGGGAAGATATTTAAGTTTAGATCTCGTTTTATTTTACTATATTTATTTTGAAACAAATTTAATCATCTTTTTATTTTAATATAATTAAGATATTACATAATAGTATTATTATTTATTTTATTTTATCCTTTTAAATAATCTCTCATCCCCCTCTTTTAAAAAATATATATATATATAATGTCTTTACGAGACTTTATATTTATTTATTAATATAATTGATTTTATTTCTATATTATAGTAATAATTAGATAAAAAGAAAATATTATTTTCATTCCAATGTCAATTCCTATTTATTTCAGGATCCATTCAACAAAAGGTCAGAATGCAATTGCGTATCAACAATTAGCACACTCTTGTGCTAAGTTAGGTTCATGACCCATATTGACATGAGCTCTTTGATTATTTAATCAGTTTAGATTATATAAAGATATTTCATTGTCATACATATGCAACCTAACTACATGAGTCTAAGAGTGTGGTTGCATGGATTTCATCACGCAAATTTACCTCCACTGGCTAGAACCTTCTCGATGATATTCTCTCTCCAATATGAGAAAATATCAATGATTCATGATGCACTTATAAATTAGAATGCATAATTAACCATCATTATTATAATCATTATTCTTAATTACCCGTCAAGTAACAATTAATGTAATCAAATTAACTTTCATAATCACTTGTTATTAAACAATTAATGCCACAATTAAGTGATTAAGATAAGCTAATTAAATGGCATGTGACACCAAAGAGTTAAACTTTTATGATGCTAAAAATACGAAGAACTTTCTTATGGAAGCAAGACTTCCAAATGCTTGTCCATTGATAAATGTTTGTGATCGGTTTGGATTTGTCCACTGTCATGTTCAATAAAGCTTATTAGTCAAGGTATATGAAAAACATAGTTTGTAGTCCATATTGAGTATTCATGGTATGAAGTTTGCGGAGGAGTCTTCATAAGACCCTTAGGCTTCATTTTTTAAGTAATTCTTTCATGTTTTGGAGTTGTATAAGCAAAAATAGAGCATTGTAACTCAGTTTTCTCAGTCACAACACTAAGAAACACACTTTGTAACACATTTTTCAAAGAAAAGACATATTTAAGTCTTGTATCTACTATAAGAACACCTTTTCTCAATAAAAATTCAATATTTTTTCTTCCTAATAGTTGTTTCATTATGTGCAAATGAATGATTGGTTATGCTTTTCTATGTTTTATGTTTAAACCTCAAAATCATTGTCTCATTTACAACACTTTTAGGTAGAAATCAACTGTGAACAAAATCAATTAAATAAACTACCTATTAACTAAATATACTACCAATTGACAAAAATCTATGAATAGATATGACAAAATATATAACTAAATATACTACCAATTGATAGAAATCAATGAATAAATATACTACCAATTGACAGAAATCAATGAATAAATGACTAAATCAATGACTAAAAATATACTACCAAATTGATCAATCAAAACAACCAAATAAATGATTGGCAATAAACTACTAATGGTCATGTGACCAAGCTTAGTGAATAATATGACTAAATATATAACTAAATCAATGACTAAATACACTACCAAATCGATCAATCAAAATGACCAAATAAAAGACTAAAATTGGTTTAGTCATAAATTTGGCCATGTTAAAAATGACTAGCAATAAACTACTAATGGTCATGCAACCAAGTTTAGTCATTTATAAGCAGTTTTTGGTAGTTTTCTCAGTCATATATTGTTGTTTCTGTACTAGTGAAATATAGCAGTTTTGTCCTTAGAATATTCCCATATTTTGAAATGTAATAAGTAATTAGTCAAATGAAAATGTGACAAGTGTACAATGGCCCAAAGCTTGTTTTGCTCCCTTGTTTCTATAAAAGGGAAATCAAGGCCAATTAAATGGGTTGTTGATTGATCTACAAAAGAAATTTTATAATAGATCATAGTACATAGAATAGAATTCGAGTCTATATCTAAGTTTTTGAGTCTTTACTTTCTGCAAGTTTAATGTTGTATAATAATACTAGCATTTGAATATAAGAATGACATCATTCTCAAGACAATTCTCTCCCCGTGTATTCTCTATATGAATTATCAATGAAAATGATCAAAGGTATTTTCAATGATCTTCATTGTGTTCAAATGAATGTATGATTTTATCTTTGTTCCAATTCAAAGAATTAGTTAAATCATTTTGATGGAATCATAGATTTATGTATTTTGAGTACAAGGATATGATAATAATTTCTAATTTTGAATATTTGAGTATAATGTTGTAATGTAGTGTTGTAAAAGCTTTGTGATGCTATGTTTTAAGATTTTGTTATTCATCATGGTTTGTGTTAAATTGGTCTCCATAC
Source organism: Sequoia sempervirens (assembly GCA_007258455.2). Lineage (NCBI taxonomy): Eukaryota > Viridiplantae > Streptophyta > Pinopsida > Cupressales > Cupressaceae > Sequoia > Sequoia sempervirens. The sequence continues at coordinate 370,439,765 of VDFB02353493.1, forward strand.
CCTAGGTTAAGGCACTGGTCTAGGATCTATACTTATGTCGCATATTCATGATCTTTCACAAATATTACAATCAAAATCATTAAATCTTTAGTTTTATATTGAAATGTATGCTGAGTTGAAATTTACCATGCTAGATGTTGCCTATGAAATGATTAATGTGTAAAGATGTTGCCAAATATTTACATTCTTTGAATTGTCAAGCAATTGTGTGCAAGAGAATATATGTTATTTACAATGTACAAGGTTAATTGGAACAAAGGATCTTAATTGGATTGTGTGGGATCACCCTCCTAGGTTTTGCAAAGCCTAAAGTGAAGGAGGAAAGCTACACCGACATAACTAATGTGGAAAACACTTTTCATAACAAGATCTTCCATTTTTCACAATGTAAATCTCAAGAGCTACATAAGAGAGAGATGATCAATAATCTTATGACAAGGCTGATTATAACTCTTTCTAATTATAACTTTCCCAATAAATTCTATTGTAGTGTAGAAAAAAGTATCCCTTTTTCACAATTAATTTATAAGTAATTAATATTAAACTGGGCCAAATGTTGCCTTTAGTGTTGTAGTGTGTTTTACACATTCACATTAAGTTTAGGGCCCCTGTAAACTAAATGGACCTAATTGTGCCTTATTTAGAGTGTTGTAAAGTGTATCTTTACACTTTCACACTAATCTAGGGCTTTGTTTATTAATTAGGCCTCTTTATGTTTAATTGGCCTTATTTTGCATCCAAAAACCTTATTTAATACATTTTTCTGAGGATAATCTTGACACTTATCAAATGACCAATCATAATTCAATGATTTTGGGTTATGTGTCCTAGATTTAGTGATCTAGGACTCATATGCCACCTTAGGTGTATGAGTCCCACTTAATTTTTGGGGCCTAATCCTAAATTTGGCATAGAACTTAACTTTTCTTGAAATTTGTGTCCCAAGCCTAGGCTACTGGGACTCATATGCCCTAACTGGCGTATGAGTCTTGTTTTATCTTAAACCTATTTTGAATTTAATTGTTAGCAAGATTTTATTCTCCTAGATCTGATGTTGGCTTGTAGTGTTGTAATTTCAAGAAATTTGGCATAAACAAGTATAAATACAAGGTTATTTCACATAATTTCACTTAAGGTTTCAAGTATCCAAGCATTATAACAAATTTATGATCGAGAGAGTTTTATAAGAGCATTCAAGATCTGATTATAAAGCATTTGGAGCAGTATTCAAGATTCAAGCATCATGTTAAAGTCTCCATGCATAAGGTGAGTTTTTGAGCTAACATTTGTAATGTAGGTTTCCATGACTCAAGCTAGCATTCAAGTCAAGATTCATAATCTTCAATCAAGAGTCAAGATCCACATCCATTGGAGCCCTTTCATAAAATATTGCAACCTCTTATTCAAGGGTTTGGTGGAGTTGCAACATTACATTTGTTCATTCATCATTCCTTCATTCTATTTCATTTCATTTCAAGGTTTAATTACCAAAATGGGGTTTGACCAAGGCAAACCCATATCCACTAACAGATCAACATTTTTATCTCTTCATGTGTGATTGAAAATCTAGGTGGTTTAGAGCTTGAAGATCCTTTGAAGACAACGTTGCAAGATTGAAGAAAGTTGTCATAGTTGTCATCTTCATAGAAAGTCACCTATAGGCTAGAATTCAAACTTTTAGACTCAGAGATTGGACAAGAGAGAAGCTACAAAATATCACTAGAGGATACTAGAGTTTCAACCAAACCCTAATATTGAAACTAAATAGCAACCTTGGGTGTATGAGTCCCAGTATACCACTTTTCAAGAATTTTTGGTAGATCCTGGTTTATCAATTGCAGATTCCAGATTCAACCCAAAGCCCAAAACTAGGACTAAATCGTGCCTAGTCTAGCATATGAGTCCAAGTACACATCAGTTCTAAATGACCAAATTTAGAGTTCTTAGATGTTGTTTAGTCATCTCTAGTCTTCCTAATATCTTTCTATTTGGCATTCTGATTTCAAGTTCATTTTCTAGGTTATATATTTAGAATTGCATATTGCTTTCATTTCCTTCTTTCTAAGTATTTTCTTAGTGGTGAATCCCCCCTTGTTAGTCACACCTAAGGAAACCATCCTAACCATAGCCCATTCCTCAATATAGTCAATTGGTTGAGGGATTTTGGTTTCTTTTAATGAACTAAGAGCACTATGTCCCCTAGTTCCATCTCCCAAGAGGGAGCACCCTATTCCCATAGGTTCATCCATTATAACAATATTTGAGATTCTTAAGAGTAATAATAAATATTCTCTCAACACCTCTTGGGTGTCAAAGTACCCATTCCAAGGGTGTTGGAGAAACATATATGTATAAGATTGTAGGTATAATAGCACCTAATCCTATTATTATATCACTTGATATTGTATATTGCAACAACTTATAGGGTATGTGCATGATCATCATGGAAAAAATAGGCCCTTAAGTGGCAATGAAAATTTAGAAAAATCAAAGTTAGGAAACTTGACGTAAAAATTTGAATAAGTTATCTATATTATTTCAAAAATATGTAAGAATAGAATATGTGGAAAATTAAATTTAGTTTCTAAACTACTAGGTTTATTTTTTTATTTTTAAATCTATTTGGTGAAAAATTGAAATTTCGATCTGATAGTACTTAAATTTTAGGGAAAAAATAGAAGTAGGTGTCTATTTGACCACCCTAACCATAATAAAATAATAATATTTTTTATAAGATTTTAGATATAAGTAGAGGACTCATGCGGATGTGATACATATTTTTTTTGTAATTTTTCCAAATAAATAATTAATTATGAATTTTTATTACAAATTTTAAAAAATATAAAAACTTGTATGTCTGACGACCTTAACATGATCAAAACTTCATGAAATTCATTTTTTTTTTTTAATCCTATAGTATGCGAAGCATAAAATTTGACACATGTTTTGGATTCAAAAAATATGATATCATTTCAAAGCTATAGATGTTTTTCAATCAGGCTATCAATCAGGACTTTAGTCGTAATTTTAATAGAAAATGAATAATAATTATTTATTAGATTCAAAGTAAAGTATAATTTATATTGGTGGAAAGCTGAGAAACTCCTTTACAAACTCTTTTCGTTTCATCAATTTTGGGTAAAGAAAAAGTTGTCAGCCACATAGGCAAAGTCTGGAAAAGCAAGGTAAGTTGTTAAACACATTTTTTGTGTTAACTTCTTAGGATTGGCAGGTCTAAACCAAATTCCAAAGCAAGCCTGAGGCTAATCCCTAGGCATTAAATTTTGTGTCAGACATATCGGATATCTGATTTGAATCCAATATCCGATATGTTTTAGATATGAGTTTAAAAAATGTTATACAATTTATAATATATGATTTAAAAAATGCAATAAAATTTATAATTTAATATATAATATACAATATAGTTTATAATGTAATATATAATATACAATTTATGATAATCTCTTACTGAATTATGCATTTAATAAATAATATATTATATTATTATGTATTATATTATTTAGATATTTTAGTTAATGCATAAATATATATATATATATATATATATATATATATTTCCATCCTCTTTCCTCTCCCAAGTCTCTCTCCATCCCCTCACCCTCTCTCTCGGTCTCTCTCTCCTTCCCCCCCTCCTCCACTCTCCACTCTCAGCCTCCAGCCTCTCTCCCTCTCCACCCTCCTCTCTCAACCCCTATTCACCCTCCCTCCATTCCTATTCCATCCCTCTCCACTCTCCACTCTCCCTCTCACTCTCCCCTTTATCCACCCTCTTCCCTCTCCTCTCTCACCCTCACCCTCTTTCCTCCCACTATCTCCGCCCTCTCCCTCTCTCACTCATCCCATCTCATCTCTCCTGATTGCATCAATAAATCGTAAATAAATAATAATGCATCAAATAATAAATATCCGCATAAAATAATAATAAATAATCAGGTCCATATCCGATAATGTCGTGTCATCAATGCGACAGGTATGCGCTAAATAATAAAATGTAAAATAAAATAAAGCGATAAATGTAGATAATAATATTAAATGTCGCGAAAACAGAATATTAAATAAAATGGTCACGTAAATAATAAATGCGGATAAAAAATAATGCGGATAATAAATAAATGGTAAAGTGTCAATGGTAAAATAAAATGGATAAATAATGCGATAATAATGTCGGATAATAAATGTCCCCTCCCTCTCTCTCCCACCCTCTCTCCCTCTCTCCCATGCTCTCCCATGCTCTTGGGTGAAGCCACAATAGTGGTTTAGAATTTGATGGAGGAAGGAAAATTCACAAAAAATGAGCCCATGGAAAAAATTTGATTTTGGGGGTTCGAACAAACTTGTTGGTTTTAACTAACCAAAAAAGTGTTTGGTTGAACCTAGGTTTGAGCGAACCAAATTAATGCATGCACAAACAACAAAATTTGAAAAACCCCTTTTGGGAAGGGGGTTCGACTGAACCCAAGTTTGAGTGAACCCCTAGGGGTTCGATCGAACCCTTATGGGTTCAACCAAACCCCCCTTTGCCCTCATTCTCCCCCTCAAGCACTTTGAAAACCTAAATTTTTATGCTTCAAAGCTCGGGCTGGGGATGAAAATGGAGGAGTCTTCACAAACCCAATTGGAATTAGGTTGTCCTCAAAATGAGCTATCCAATGAATATAATTTTAATATGTTTTTTTTCTTATTATGTTTTTTTTTTTAGTTTTATTAAACATAGGTTTTTCATAAAAAATGAAGGTCTATGTTATGGATGTGGAAAAATAGTAGATTATCAAAAGAAAATTGAAAAAATATGAGTGCACCAAATATTGAAGTCCTTGATCCAACAAAAAATGAAAAATTGAATTTCGATATATACAAAAAAAGTTGAGTTATACAGCTGCGCTATGTCTAAATTGTAATTGGCTCGACTTCAAAACTTGATTAAAGAAAAAATATTCAATAAAAAAATATCTAACCAAGTGGAAGCACTAGATAGTGGAGATACAAATATAAATTCAAAAGAACTATAATTTTATCCTTCATGGAAAAAAAATTATGTGTTATACGGTGTGCGTCACTTTTTAAAAATGATGTTTTCTGAAAAAAAACCAGTTTTCATGGGAGATGGAAAAAGAAGTGAAATATGATTCCAAAATTTTTGAAAAAAATATTTTTAGAATCTACAAAAAAAATGTGACAAGACTCTACTTTGCATCATCTTCAAATTCCTCATGGTTTAGCTGCTATAGGTGCCCAAATGTGAAGATTTAGTTAAAAATAATAATTTCAATGTTCAATTTGGCCAAGAATTGTAAACCACTATTGTGGGATCACCCTCTCGCACCCTCTCCACCTCTCTCCCCTCTCTCCCACTCCCTCCTTCTCTCCCACTCTCTCCCTCCCCTCTCCCACTCTCTCCCACTCTCTCCCTCCCTCTCTCTCCCATGCTCTCCCACGCTCTCCACAGTCTCCCACGCTCTCCCACAGTCTCACTATCTCCCACTGTCTCCCACTCTCTCTTTCTCTCTCACTGAATCCCTCTATATCTCTCCCTCTACCCTTAACCCTTAAACCTTGTACCCTCACTCTCTCTCTCCCACTCTCTCTCTCTCTCTCATCTCTCTCAAGTCTACTCTCTCTCTCAAGTCTCTCCCTCATCCCCCCTCTCACTCTCTCAAGTCTCTCTCTCTCACTCACTCACTCCATCTATCTATCTCCCGTATACCCTTAACCCTTAAACTCTAAACCCTTATAACCCTCTACCCTAAACTCTATACCCTAAACCCTTAACCCTTAACCCTTAAACCATCTACCCTATACCCTAAACCCTTAACCCTTAAATCCTCTACCCACTACCATTCACCCTTAGGTCTATGTGTGCACAAATCAGATATCTGATTCAAATCAAATATTCGATTTGTAGCACCAAAATCATACCATTACAAAACATTTTAAAATGTTTTCCAAATCAGATATCAAATTATATCAGATATCATATTTGTGGGCCATAGAAAAACCCCATGCGGGTCATTTTTATGCACTCCAACAGACCCTACATTCTATTTGTAGGATTTGCAGGTGACAAATGCGTGGTTTTAGACAAGAAGAGACAAAGATAAACTTTGTAGCACATCTTCTACTCAAATTTGTCACAATAAATGATTTTTTAGCATCTTTTATGAGGTATAATTGGGAGCAATAGTTGTCAGAAGAGAAAATGTAAGAGAAAGCTTACAAAATAACAAATTGAAGCATATAGTCAAAGAGATAGAGAAGGTCATAGGAAGAGAAGACAAGGTATGTTAAATATTGGTGAAGTCGAGCCCTATGGTCTTTAAAGTGAAGAGGAAATTGAATATGTTCAAGGTGAAAATGTTGAACATGATATTGAAATTGGAAATGAAAATGTTCACATTGACATTGAAAATGTTCAAGTTGAAAATGTTGGAATTGAAGACGTTGAACATGATATTCAAATTGGGAATGAAAATATTGAAATTGTTAATGAAAATGTTTAAGGTGAAAATGTTGGAATTGAAGACGTTGAACATGATATTGAAATTGGGAATGAAATTATTCAAATGGATACTGAAAATGTTCAAGGTGAAAATGTTGGAATTGAAGATGCTGAAAATAATAAATTCAACCAAGTGTAAATTATGTTTCACCAAATTACATGAGAAATGAAGAACCTTGAGTGGAAGAAAGACATATTCCAAATTCAAGACCTTCAAGAACCCCTAAATGGTTACTTGAAATTGATGAGAATATTATAAACAATTTTGAAGGCAAGAGGTCAAAACGATCTATTCTGTTGTGGTCTAGAAGGCTTTTCAACCAATATTTTAGTGATAAGACATTGAACAAGCAATTCCAACGTCTTGTACAATTGCTAAAGATGCAAAAGATGAGACCTTTGCTAGCCAAATCGAAGATTCATGTGATCAAGAAGGCAAAAAAAATTCTATTATTGTCAAAATTATTTTGAATGCTCCCAAGTCTATTGGAAAATATAACAAGGAAAAGGATAAGAGAGCTACTCAGAGAGTCATTAAAACTTCCCTAGTAAGCCATCAATTGAAAAAGGCTCACTTTATGAGACAAACTTGTATTGATTTTGACATAAATTGTAAAATTTTGGATAGAGAATTTCCAAGAAGAGAAAGAATAGATGATCCTCTTCAAAATGATACATGGGATTTTGTTGGGAGGTTTCCACGTGTTGATAAGAAGCTAACTGATAATGTAAAGTAGGTAATTCAACAATTTTGGCATGATAACTCTAGAGTATCACCCAATGCAAAGCATGCTTTAAAGTTAAGAATTGGCAATCGAGACCGTACACCTCCTCCTAAACATTTTTTTGGAATCAAGCCATACAATGTTCAAAATTTTTATTGAAACACATCCAAATATGGAAATATCGCAAAGGACTTTTGAAGGTTTGAAGCCATTTTATTGTGTGCCTCTTAAGATTCGTAATACTTGTTGTTACAAATACCATGTGGAGTTTTCAATGTACCATGAACTATTATGCTATATCCATTCTACTTTGCATACTTGATGAAATGTTGCAAGAGTTTGGTGCAATGCATCTTCCGAAATCATCAAGGGAATTGCTAGATCTATTTTTATGTTCTAAAGATGATGGTTTCTTTTTCTATAGAAATGATTGTTTAAATGTGAAGTGTTCACAATGTGGTGGCTTATCAAAGTTTGTTCAATGTTTTCATGAGGGTTCCGAACATGAATTTGGAAAGAAGCTTGTTGAGAAAAAGAGATGAGATAGTCAAATATACTTTGCAGAGTGGAGGTGAAGGTTCTAGACGTGAGTTGGTTACAAAAGAATGTAGTGTTTCTAATTTTATTTCATATTTTAAGGACAATATTTTCTACAAGTATGGAAGGAATAGTCATAGGTCTTAGTGGTTGGATCAACAATTCAGAATGTGTAAAGACTCTTTTCCGATTGGCACTATTATATAAGTGGTTGATTTTGCATAAAACTACACATTGCAACCACAAAAAAAGGTACAATCTTAGTATTACAATTCCATTTAGAATGTTATTTTTGTCCACATAACATTTAGACATGCACCTGATAGTTAGAGGAGGATCGAAAGATAATTAGAGAGTATCATTTTTATATGGGTGATGATAGATCTCACTCATCCGAGTATTTCCAGCATTGTTTCGAGAATTTCTTTGAGTTCTTGTAGGAGCATGATATAGCACTAGGCCGACATCTCATTTGGTTAGATAACTACACAAGTCAATTCAAGAATGGGCATATGTTTTATTAGTTGAGTAGAATGCATGTAGAGAGGGGTGTACGTCATATTTGGAGGTTTTTTGAAGTTGGGCATGGGAAAGGGGAGCATGATGGAGCAAGTGCATGTGTAAAGAGAGCTCTAGTTAAGGAGCAATTGAAGATTTTAGGAGCAAAATTCAATGATGCATGTTCTATTGTTGATTGGTGTAGTTCAACATTGTCACAGGGAGGGACACTTGATTCAATAGTGCACAGATTCTTTTGGTTGGTTGAGGAGGGTATAGTGGGAGGAAGATTGGATTGTCATACAATCAAAGATTCTTCAAAGATGCATTCATTTTGAAGCTCACATGGAGGCACATGGACTATTTGGCCATGAGAGTTGACTTTTTTTTGTCAGAGTTGTATTTAGTGCAAGTGGGATCAATGCAAGTCAAGTGAGTGGGTGGATACATGGGTTACAAAATATCTAACTCCTTTATCTCAAACAATATCCATGACAAATGACACAATCAAAAGTTTAGTTGATTACAAATAACTTTCATATCTACTACAACTAGGACATGTTTTTGTAGTTGTTGCACCACAAGGGAATGAAGAGAGATCAGACTATTGGTTGGCTTGATGTATGTAGGTAAAGCATAAGATAACACAACTGATGGAAGATGATGATGGGTTCGTGTATCCTACAGGTTCAGTTGTGGTTGCAGGAACTTGGTTGTGAACATACATGATTAGAAAGAATGGCATACCTACATTTGAAGACTACGAGAAACACAAAACAATTCTCATGTATTCACACCTTGTGATAGCAACAAATGTTAAGTTGTTGAATCATCATGCCAAACCAAAGACAAAATAACTATGGACACTTAGTAATGTTGATCATGAAGCAATATTGGATACTCTTAAGAAAAGAGATGACCCTTCAGGCACACTTGAATAGAATTTTCAAGAATGGAAGGTACAATGCTTAGGTTCATTTTGCTTAAGTTCATTAGTGTTCTTTATTTAATATTGATATTTTGTACACTATTGCAATGCAGGTGTCTTTAATAGTGATATTTTGTATGTACTTTTGTGATATTTTTGGCACAATTGATCATGGACTTGCTGTAACAATAGCCAACTTTGATTCTTTTAGAGAGGTATGCAACAGATTACAATAATATAGAATGGTTATTCTAAGCATCTTTTATAGTTTTCATTACCATCTCATCATGAATTAGGTCATTTAGAATAATATAGATTGGTTATTCTAAGCATCTTTTATAGTTTTCATTACCAATTCATCATCATTTAGGTTGTTTAGATTAATATAGATTTGTTAGTCTAAGCATCTTTTCTATTGTGACAATATAGATTTCTCATTTGACAACTTTTGTGATATTCCTAGCATGATTGATCATGGACCTGCTACAACAATAGGTAGCTCTGATCCTTTCGGAGAGGTATGCAACAAATTACAATAATATAGATTGGTTATTCTTTAGAAGCATCCTTTATAGTTTACATTACCATCTCATCATCAATTAGGTCATTTAGAATAATATAGATTGGTTATTCTAAGCATCTTTTATAGTTTACATTACCAATTCATCATTATTTAGGTTGTTTAGATTAATATAGATTTGTTCGTCTGAGCATCTTTTCTATTGTGACAATATAGATTTCTCATTTGACAACTTTTGCGATATTTTTGGCACAATTGATCATTGACCTACTGCAACAATAGCCAGCTCTGATCCTTTCAGAGAGGTATGTGGAAAATTACAATAATATAGATTGGTTATTCTAAGCATCTTTTATTCCATGAATCTTTTCTATTGTATGTAGTTTAACTACTACCTTGATGGTTTGTACATGTGCTTGTCAGTCTAGAATGTGAACATACTACTATTGTGGAAGACTGTGCCCTAAATGCCTCCAATAGGCAAATTTTGTAAAATTTGAATTTTCAAATGTGAAACAATGTAAAAAGGTCATAACTATGTATGGGCATAATCTATATCTAGTGATGCTTTTTGAAATATGGGTCAAATTTCTGGCATTATATAAAGGGTATGTTTAAAATGTAAAGGGGTTTTTATTTTGGAAACTCATAGGTTGAATTAGTCATATAGGTGTATGCTTTGTTACTGTTATTGGGACAATTCTGTAATAACTTTTTGTACTTAATCGAGCTACAACCGAAGGTTTTCCTCCTGGTTCTTTCCTGTTGGTATGCTTGTTTGAACTAGGTTTTGTAATATCTCCTATTTATATATAATAAATTATAGTGGCTTGCCATTTTTCCCAAAAAAAAATGTAAAAAGGTCATGTGAAGGTCATTTCTAATGTAATTGAGTCTTTGATCTAGCAAAGTGGAAACAAGGTATTTGGGTGTGCATGATGTTCAAGTTGATTGGGTAAAGGGTATTTTGATGCAAGAGCTAGGTGGCTTTAAACAACACAATTACAATTAAAGATGATTCAAACTCCAATTTGATCCTCAAACCCAAACTTGGGTGCAACTTCACTAAAATAGGCCTATTTTACAAAGAGACTCATATTTAAACATTTCCCAAACCTGAAATTTCAATGGGGCAGCTTTAAACAACCTACCAAACTACCAAAACCACTTTTTTTTTGGGTGAGATATACTTTCTAAAGCTCTATTTCAACAAACCCTCATTTTTACCAACTTTCATGAGGTTTTTAAGGAAATCAATTTTTCCAACCTTGCCACATCCTATAAACTCATCAAACATGTCTTTTAGGACCTACACAAGCTTGATCCAACCTTAAATCTTGCTACCCCCATGTTTCATTGACATTAGCAAGTTGTAACCACCATTTTTCACCTAATTTCACTCATTTTTGCCATGCATGGCAACTCGCCAACTCAACTACAAACCTTTCTAGCTCTTTAAACCCGCATAGTCACCTTATATAGTCTTAATAACATATACCATGGCCATACCATCCAACTAAAGAACATACAATAGATGGTATGGCCTTTTAGCACTTTGTACTCTTAAGGGAAATCACTGGTCCAATGTAGCTCAGAGTGATTTGGCATATTTGGGTGCAAAAGAGGATCATCCCTAGTGTAAATGTACCCATCTAGACGTGATGGAACTGTCTATTTGGTTGTACGAGTTGCAGAATGGAAGTTGCACCACTTCGCAACTTTACACTGCTTACATTTGACAACTTTTCCCTCAATTGAAAACTTGCCACAGGAGAAAACGCCTCCGAGATAACAAAAACCGAGAGAGGTTATTGTAGATGTGCCCAACACAATCCCATAGCATTAGACAAAGAGTCTGTAAATATCATGGTTTCCAAGAAATAGCCCTTCAAATATTGTTGTCTTTTAACACTTTGGACTCTTAAGGGAAATCGCCGGTCCAATGTAGCTCAGAGTGATTCAACATATTTGGGTACAAAAGAGGACCATCCCTAGCGCAAAACGTACCCATCCAAACATGTTGGAACAGTCTGTTTGGTTGCATGAGTTGCAGAATGAAAGTTGTACCACTTTGCAACTTTACACTACTTGCATCTAACAACTTTTTCCTCAACTAAAAACTTGCCACCATGGGAAAACGCCTCTGAGATAGCAAAAACCGAGAGAGGTTATTATAGATGGGACCAACATGATCTCATAGCCTTAGATGAAGAGTTTGTAAACATCATGGTTTTTGAGAAATAACCCTTCAAAGATTGTTGTCTTTTAGCACTTTGGACTCTTAAGGGAAATCATCAGTCCAATGTAGCTCATAGTGATTTAGCATATTTGGGTGGAAAAGAGGACTATCCCTAGTGTAAACGTAGCCATCCAGATGGTTGGAACATTCTATTTGGTTGTATGAGTTGCAGTATGAAAGTTGTACCACTTTGCAACTTTACATTGCTTGCATTTGACAACTTTTTCCTCAACTGAAAACTTGTCACCATGGGAAAACACCTCCGAGATAGAAAAGACCGAGAGAGGTTATTGTAGATGGGCCCAACACAATCCCATAGCCTTAGATGGAGAGTTTGTAAATGTCACGATTTCTAAGAAATATCCCTTCAAAGATTGTTACCTTTTAGCACTTTGGACTATTAAGGGAAATCATCGGTCCAATGAAGCTCAGAGTGATTCGGCATATTTGGGTGCAAAAGAGGACCATACCTAGGGTAAACGTACCCATTTAGATGTGTTGGAACAATCTATTTAGTCGTACGAATTGTAGAATGAAATTTGCACCACTTTGCAACTTTACACTGCTTGCATCTGAGAACTTTTCCCTCAACTGAAAACTTGTCACCACAAGAAAATGCCTCTGAGATAGCAAAAACTGAGAGAGGTTATTGTAGAGGGGCCCAACACAATCTCATAGCCTTAAACAAATTTTTTGTAGGAATCACATTTTTTGAGAAACGATCTATCAAAGATTGTTGCCCTTTTGCACTTTGGACTCTTAAGGGATTTCGCTGATTGAACGTAGCTCGAATTACTTCGGCCTATTTGGGTATGAAAGGGGACTATACCTAACCTAAATGTAACTATCCAGACATGATGGAACGGTCAGTTTGGTCATACGAGTTGTAGAACAAGATTTATTTATGCCCTTACAAGTAGTTTTCAACTTCCAACTGAACTCCAATGTTGATTTTTATGTGAAAAAGGCCATGAGACCATAGCTTGTTGCTTTCTTTTTAACGGAAAATAGTGGGAAGCAAGGTTAACTTCTTCACAAACTTAGTTTGAAGTAATTTCATTCATTTTTGTGAAAGTGGACCGTGACACAACTTTCTTTTTTCAAAAATTGTTCTACATCATTGAACTGAGAATTTATCACACATTTGTAGAGAAACAGAGGAGTACTACAAACTAAAACACATTACACTTTTGTTCTCACTGACTTGATGTACTATCCAACATCTATCTTCTCTCATGTGGAGAGTTAGAACTACTTGGCCATGCCTTTGCATTATTAGGGAAGTTTTTCTCTTTTTGACAATGTCAAAAGCATGGTTGCATACAGATTAGGAAAAAGACCTTTCTTTTTAGATTAGCAATGCATGTAAGATTAAAAAATTATCCTTGATATTACAAAAAGATATGTGTTCATACACTTCAATTGTGCAGTTACCCTTTGTTATTTTCAAAGAAAAATCTGCCTATGTCATTGTTACACTGCACAGGTAAACTATATTTTGTATTATGGAGCTATATTAAGCTACCACTCTCAAGACCAATGTAACAATGATACAAAATAATGTTTGAGACTGCAAGAAGACATCAAAATGGCTAGTGTACAAAACAAATTCTTATGATTTCTGAAGAATGTCGATAACTCTACTTAGTTGGATTCTTTTTTCAAAATCATACAAATTGAACCCTGGCATCAATAGACTCTATATATCAAGCTACCACAATTCAAGTTTCAACGATGAATATTTATCATACATGTTTTAAATGACATTCAAGTTTATGGTGGTTTTGTTGTTTATATGATGTTATGTGATATTCTAATCCTAATTCATGCTTCTAGGATGCATATATATACATATATATTATTTTTACATGTTTTTTGTACTAATGAACCCAAAATGAATCAAACCCCCCCAAAAAATTGTTTACCTGAACTGGTGAACTGAACCTCCAAACCCAAACCCGAACTCAAACTGGTAACTTAGTTTGTAAGTCAGTTATTGGGAGTTGGTTGGTTGTTTTGTATGGGGTAGAGTCTGAAAAAAAGTTGAGGAACTCATTTTGGGGATTGATGAATGTAATATTGTGAAGAATCAATAAAATCATATTGAGTTACCTTACAAAAACTATGGTTTCTATAGAAAAAATTTGTGTTCTCCATTGTTTGGTCCCTACACAACAAGTAAATGGCTGCATAGCATGTGGAATGAGGGTGTAGCAGGCTTGAGACCCTTTAAAGTTGGGTTGAGTGCCTTCTTTTCATTTTTTGTGAGTTTTGTGCCAAGTTTTCTCAAGGTGGGTAGTGAACCCAAATTTTGCATTTTGAAGAAATTATGAATTATTGAAGCCCTCCACCTACCGTACCTTTCATGTGGCTTAGTGGAGAGGCTATGTACAATATGATTTAAATGTGTGCAGGTCCATTTAAAGCAGGGGAAATGATTTGTGAATCTTGGAGTTGTCCTAAGTAAATCATTGCTTAAATTGCATGAAAATAGAGTTTTTAGCCTAGGGTTTGTTAAAATCAATGAGAGTGGGGGAATCTCTTTAACATTTAAGCATATTGGGGTCATAATAGAGGTGTCTGAGTCATTGGCATGGTGAGGGGAGTTGTGCAAATGGGATTTTCAATAAACCCTATACATTTGCATGGTAAAAATAGGGTTTCATGGGATAGCCTACTAAAGGACTTGTAGGTGTAGAATAATCTTAGAATTTGTTGTTTTATGACACAACTCAAGAATTTTTTGGGTGTTCTTTTGAAGATCAAGTGTTTAAACGACACTCACTTTGTAAAAGAGGGCTAATTCACTAGCCTAGGATAGGGGTATGCTATTGGTTCTCAAATTTAGTCCAAAGGAATCAAGGGTAGTTTTCACATGTGTTGTGTAACTCTAAAAAGGGTGCCTAATTCACTATTTTTTTTGTGTGGTGTCTTGGAAAATTGGGTTGAAGAATCCCTTAAACCGAGTTGCCAATGTAATAAGGGAAAGCATAGTAAGGTTTGGAGTTTTGAGTAGATCATCTAATTTTGTTTTAAACTTTTGATTGATACTCATTGGTTTGGTAGATTGAATGGTTTGTACCCCCACTCTACATCAATCCATAACTTTTTTGAAAGCACTTTTTTTAGGCTTTTAGCCATAGCAACAAGCCAGTGAACTGTTTGATAAAAAGCTTTGGTACACATGTATGAAAAATATGGTAGCATAGAGAAGGAAATGAACTATTTGAATAAATGCCTCAAAGAAATGTGGTCTCATAGAATTCCATGACAAGAAAATGCAATTGATAGCTGCTCCTAGTTATTAGTTATGTAATGTGAAGTAATTGCATAACTACTTAGGTTGACTTTGTAAAAACTATATTGTAATTGAAATTTTTTCATCTATCAGCATCTAGTTGCTAGTTATGCAATGTGAAGTAATGCTTTGAGTTTGAAATATGTGCAATGCAATGTAATCAGCGATATGAATATAAACTACATAATATAACCATTCTTTTTTATGCTATTGTACATTGATATTTAACCATTTCTCATTTGATTAAGTTTTCAAAGAGTTTAATCATGCACATGAGGAAGAAATTAAATTTTGATTGTCAACTTCTATATATCAAATTATCCAATAATCAAGTTTATGTCCATATACAAAAATGGCATAAACGCCAACTCAAACAAAGTTTTACAAAATGTGGCATTTTCCATCTCGATATCTATTAAATACTTACATTCCAAAATGTCTCTCATCCTAAACTATTGGTGGATCATCAAAATGGATCCTCTTTGAAGCACTTGTTGGCTCTAAAGGTAGCTACACAAGAAAAATTGAAACCACAATTGAGATTAGTTATACTATATAATTTAAAATTGAATAATTAGCATCAAAATCAATATACATTGAATTATAATTGAACTCTAAAATTGAAATCTTGACTACCTAAAATATATGTCTCTTCAAAGGGTCAGGAGTCCTAGAATATGCCCCTCTCAAAGAACCAACCAAACCAACTTTCATAATGCCAATCTATATATGTGAACAAAAACACAAAATTGATCCAAGTTAGCATACAATTGTCCGTAATAGGAACATATTTACCAAACACAAAATAAAATAAACAAATACCTCTTTAGGCTGATATTTTTCTTTATCTCGTTTAGGTGTTTCGACACCTCCTCCTTGAGGTGTTTCAACACCTACTCCTTGAGGTGTTCCAATACCTACTCCTTTAGGCGTTGTGACACTTTTCAACAATGATGTATAGCTCATAACTTCCTATACATAAAAATGACAAGTACATATGAAACTACCAATCTATGTCGATGTATGCTTAATCAATGAAAGATCTTCAAAATATTAATTCAATTGAATTTGAGTTCAATTACCTTTCCCTTATCTAGCATTGCACCTCCATATTCTAGATAGCATTGCACCTCGCTCCCACTAGGTGTTTCCTGCAAGCGAAGAATAAGATAAACATATAAGTTAATATATTTTCATTAATGACAATTGAAATGACAAGTACATAATAAAAAAAATGTAAACGAGTGCAAAAATATATACCGTGTGAATGTCAAGGCCAAATGAAATGGCCCTAAGGTTTCTATCAGTCACCTGTGTGAGCTCCTCCTTAGACATCAACTGTTAAATAGACCATGTAAATAAATATTAGTACTTAATACTATCTCTTATTAATATTCATTTAAAAAAAAATGCAAGTTTTGAATTTACAACTTAAATCTTACCTATGTAATTATTCCATAATCCCTCTCTCTAGCAGGAGAGGACTCTGTAGGTTGCACTCCACTCCCCTACATCTGATGTCTGATAATGTCCACATCCTGGATGTCATAATTAGAAGTGTCTAAGGGATCCTCAGCGGGCTGTACAAGAGGACCCAAGCATATCTGTTGGCACATAGTGCAATTTTGTGGCACACAAATATGTGGACCTAAGGAGGATAATGCAACAACACTGGATCCATTGCCAACATCACCAAAATTTGGCTAAGCTACTGTAGAAGCATCAGAAACCAAAAGACCACTCAAATAGTGAATAGCCTAAATACTTAGTGTGGTTGCATCCTTGATAATATCTGGATGATGTACTTGAGGTGTTGGAGGAAGGGGAGGAGGGGGAATGTATGGGCGTCTGACTACTCTAACTGCCCCTGGTCTATCCTGGGGCATACCTCCACTGACTCCTTGGAAGGGTTTAATGTCAAAGTAATTGACATGATGCCCAAACACAAACTCAACATATATTTTTTTAATAAAGTAAAATGGTATATCACTATTGTTGCTGGGTGGTTTATCAAAAATCATACACCAATGATCCCAAAATTTATCTACTATGTCCTTATGCGTGCACCATTTTATAGAAAGTTTTGGTTTATTAACATTAACTAGAAAACTAGTGCAAGGGTTAACAAATAAAGAGGCTATTTTGGCTTTTGTTATTTGGAGATCTTTCACATCATCATAAGACAATCCACATGAGTAATATTCCCTCATGCTTTCTTGCCACGAATGAATGACATTATTTTGGGTGGAGAGGGGTTCTATATTTTTAATTATTTCCTTCAATGTGTTTGTCATCTAGGATAATCGAGGGATTATCTTATAAACATCACAAATGCCCCTCAATTGCTCCATTTTTTCACCAATTAAGTCTTCAATTGATGGGCATGGAGGTGGTGGATCATTTGGAATTTGTGCATTTTCATTCTCAGCCATAATACCTGATTAAACTTAAAAACTAATTAATCTAATTGAAATTACACAATATAAATGAAATTATTGTAAAAAAACCCTAGTTTTTAATAAAAATTAAAAAAAAACCCTACTTTTTAACAAAAATCTATAACAAATTCTAGTTTTTAATAAAAACACAAAAACAACACTATTTTTAATCAAAATCCATAAAAAACCATAAATTATTAATAAAAATCCATTGTAAACTCTAGTTTTTAATAAAAATCAAGCTAAACCCCTACTTTTTTAAAAAAATCCATAAAAAGCTACTTAAAATTATACAAATCTAATTGAAAAATAGATTAAAACAAAAAAAATCCAAAAACTTAGCTTTGAAATTGGATATCTGTTGAAATCGGATATCTGTTATGCAAAATTTGTTCTCACTGTGCACCCGTAGCCTCTTCAAAATGAGTAAAATGATTTTAAAAGCCTGATGTTTTGTATTTATAGGCAGCTCAAATTGGATATCTAATATGTAAATTTTGGTTTGGGCATTGCTTTGGAGCAATGTACTGACACCCAAGCGAAAAAGTCAACTCATGATTTTCGCATTTTTGGGTCGATGCAAAACATAATTTTTTTCCTATTGCCACTTTTTGGCCCATCATGATCCTACACATACCATAAATAGTAAGAAAAAAAAATCAATTATTGGATGAAGCAAGGCTCATAACCTCCCTACACCAATAGAACATTTTCAAAAGTATCCACTTTTTAAATTATGGCCTTACCATTATCAATCATCTCACAAACAAAGTCTTATTATGCATCTATAAGCTTCATACAAGCATGATACAAGGGTTTCAAATGATACCTTGGCTATTAAAATCTATTTACACAACTCTATAAGCAAAACCAATACCTAAGCGAAACCTCTATAACCAAACTACCTCTTTACATACATGTGTATCAGCCATGTAATCAAATTAGATCATAGATAAATCAACCATGGGTTGCCTTTTATTCATCTATTTGAAAGCTCTATCAAATAGAGAAAACAAATAACTACTAGTGGACCTCCTATTCGAATTTCACTAGCCCAATTAGAAACATGTTCACCTTGTCCACATCATTAGCCCTATGAAAACATAAATACTAAATATCCAAATACTCTCCTACCATAATTACAATGCCTTCTAATAGGATTATCTACATAAACCTACCAAGAATTCCATTCCTTGCACAATACCTATTCTAGTACAAAGTATTACATACAATAGGCTACTAATAACACTAGCATAGGGAACATTATAGATATCTTCAAACACATAATCAAACTTCAAATAGTGTTTTAAAGAAATCCTAATGCCTAAATGATCCATAATTTCTCAAGACCTATGCTTGGAGAAAGCACAAAACTAAGAATTTGTATAGTGCTACTTAATTAATAATTAAATAACCAAAAGGAAGAAATAGTATAAAAACACTTTCTACACTAACATTTAAGGGGAGATATGTGCAAAAACAAAAGATATTACAATTATAGAAAATAATACCCAAATAAAATTATACCATGAAAAGATGATTTATGTGACGAAAGGGTGTTGGAGAAACATACATGTATAAGATTGTAGGGAAAAAACTGTCTCCAAAGCTCCCTACCGTTAGTCGATCCTTGAGTTAACTGAATTAAAATTTCAATTAAAATAATTACTTAAGGAAGGTAAGATAAGACCAAGTGTATCTCCCTAGGGTGCAATGATATTATTTTTAAAAAATAAATATTGAACCATGAGGTTATGCATAGATTACAAACAACTTAATAAATTAACCATAAAAAATAAGTACCCCATGCCTTGAATCGATGACTTGTTGGATCAGTTACATGTTAGAAAATTTTTCTTCCAAAATATATCTACAATGAGGATACCATCAAATACATAATAAAGAATTTGAAATTTCCAAAATTGCATTCCGAACATGATATAGTCATTATAAATTTGTAGTAATTCCTTTTGGTTTAACCAACTCACTTTCAACCTTTATGACCTTGACGCCTGATGTCTTCTAACCATTTCTAGATGTATTCATGATCAATTTTTTAGATGATATCTTAATATTCATAAAGAATGAGAAAGAGCATTAACAACATCTCAGGTTGGTACTAGAAATCTTGAAAAAACACAAAATGCATGCTAATCTTAGCAATTGTGAATTCTTTAAATTTGAAGTATCTTATCTAGGTCATGTGGTTTCTAAAATAAGTATTTCACTTGGTCCTGCTAAAATTAAAGAAATTCAAGATTGGCCTATTCCCAAAGATGCTCATGAACTTAGAAGTATCCTAGGATTATCTGGTTTCTACCGTAGGTTTGTTAGAAACTATTAAAAAATTGTTGCACCTTTAACCAATCTAACTAGGAAATAACAAGATTATAAATGGACCACTGAATGCGATAAGGCTTTTGAAACTTTAAAAACATTATTAACATCTATACCTATTCTTTATATTTCATATTTTAGTAATCCCTTTGTTGTGACTACAAATGCATGTAGTATAGGCATAGGTGGTGTTCTGATGCAAAATAATCAAGTAGTATGTTATGAGTCAAGAAGGGTGTTACCTACTAAAAGAAACTATCCTATTCGTGATATTAAACTATTAGGAATTGCCCATGCTCTGAAGGCATGGCATCAATATTTGTTAGGAAATAATTTTATATTAAAAGCTAACCATTGTAGTCTCCAACACATCTTTAATTAACCTCAACTCAACATTAGACAAAGAAGATGGATGGAATTCTTAACTAAATATGATTTCACCATCCAGTATGTTCCTAGAAAACAAAACATAGTGGCAGACGCTTTAAGTGAAAAATGATTATGTGTTAATTCCTTGACCCTAGAGAGAAGCCAATTTGAACAAGATATCAAATCTGAGTTCCCTATCAATGACTATTTCCAACCAATTTACGAAGGTCTCCAAAATTAATCCTCTAATGTCCATTTGAAAGATCAACTAGAATATTATTTACTAAGTAGCAATGGTCTCCTTTATTGCAAAGGAATATTATGTATTCCCAATATAACTAACCTTAAATCAAAAATATTGAAAGATTCTCATGATATACCTATAGCAAGGCACCTTGGATTCCTAAAAACCTATCTCTCAATCAAGAGAAACTACTTTTGGCCTCAATGAAGATTGAAATCTGTACCTATGTCCAACAATGTTTAACTTTTCAAAACATAAAAGCAGAACAATGTAAACCTCCTGGCCTTTACAACCCTTGTCGATCCCAAATTGGAAATGAGAGTCAATTAGTATGGATTTTATTACTAGATTTCCTTGAACATGAAAAGGTCATTGATTCCATCTTTGTAGTAGTAAATCGATTAACCATAATGATACATTTCCTACCCATCAAGATAAAATCTTCTTCTTTCAATATTGCCCACATTTTTGTTAAAGAGATTGCTAAATTACATGGTCTTCCAAAGAACATTGTTTCGTATCAAGACCCTAGATTTACATCATCTTTTTGGAAATATTTCTTTTCTAAACTTGGTACCAATTTAAACTTCAATATTGCATATCATCTTGATTTTTATGGAAAAACTAAATGAATTAATAAAATCTTAGAAGATTAATTATGGATGTATATCATGGATAAACTTGAATCATGGGAAGACTACTTACATTTAGTTGTGTTTGCATATAATCAAGGATATCATTCAACCATTTTAAGATGTCACCTTTTAAAGTCGTGTATGGTCAAAATTTTAATACACCTATCTCATGGTCTAACCTTGTCCATAATATTTGGTATGAATGATATGTTAGGATCTATGACAAATTGCTTAGTGAATGTTAATTTTATGTAAATGAGAAACTACCACCGAAATACTCTCAAATCCTTAGCTTGGTGCAATGGCATGAGGTGTCAGTTAGGAGAGGGGAGGTTGGTGGTTCAAACCACCTCCCCTCTGAATTCTGATTCGATACTTATTAAATAGAAAGTGACTTCTATCATATCCTGAGAATAATGCATGGTTTAGTGGAAGTGGTTGCGATTTGTAAAGGGGGGTCATAGGTTCAACCCCCCAACAAACCAATTTTTCACAACAAGCCCAAAGGACATTGTTGCATAGGTACCATGTGGCACTTTCTCATTCGTGCACCTACTGACTCATGTCACATGATGATTGGACCACCTCATCAAACTACCAATTGTGCTACCACATCACCAGCCACTCACATGCCACATGTTGCAACAATATTGGTCCAAGTCATGCCACATCAGCGTATGGACTATCATGTCAATATGTTGATGTCAACATCCATACTTGGTCAACATGTTTCCCTCACAATCTTTGACTAGCTGTAACTTGTGCGTACAAGCTCCGTTTGAGGCAATTCAAGTGGTGTTCGATTCATGTCAACGATTTCTTCGACGTGATACCCTTTTTTTCCATTTTTGATAAGATCAATTTTTTGACCAAGAATCCTCATCTAGTACCCCTATTTTGAAAAAAAATTGACCAAGCATAACTTGGGCATACAAACTCCTTTCAAGATTATTCAAGTTGTGTTGGGTTTGTATCAGAGAGATCTTTAACATGGTGCCAATTCATGGAACATCTGGAACAATTGAATTTTTGGTGAATATATCCACTTGGATCAGTCATCCACACTAGAGAGATTTCAAACCTCTGAAAGCTTGATTACACAAAAATTAAGTGAGGGTACAAATCCCTTACTTTCCAACCTTCATCCACTTTTCTTTACTAGGATTCATCCCTTTCAGTCCCACTCTAAGGTACTCATCGACTTCTCTTCGCAAAGTTTTGACATTCATGTCTGGGATGACATCTTCCTACAACTCGTTCATGTACTCAAGTGATAGATCATCAAATAAAGGAATATGAACATCATCATCCTCATCTAATATCATTGGAGGTTCATACAATTTTAAATTCTCCACATTAACCATTGAGTATATATGCATATAAGGAGGTAGATTTAGGAAAAAAGCATTGGTACCAATCTTTTCTAAGATCTTAAAGGGACCATACCTAATCAACTTGAGCTTCTTTCCTTCACCTTGCATTCTTGATTTACTGATGGGTAACCAAACTTTGTCACTAACCTGAAATTGATGATCAACACAATGCTTATCATGTCAAGCTTTGTACTTTGCCTAGCTTTTCTCCAACTATGCTTCAACTGCGTGATGAATTGCTTGGATCTTATAGATGAAATTCAAGGCCTTATTTGCATCATGATTTCCATCTTTAACATCTTCCTTCCTGAAATTAAAATCCATAGGTGTTCTTGGAAAATAAAAAAACAAGTCTCAAAAGGAGATCTTTGAGTAGAAGAGTGTTTTGCATGGTTGTAAGCATGTTGCACATAATGTAGGATCTCATCCCACAAATTAGGATGTTTACTACAATAAAATTTGAGAATATGCACAACTATCATGTTTTCTACCTCTCTGTGTCCATCAGTCTACAGATGGAAAGTTGTACTCTTCTTCAATCTAGTGTCCATGAGTTCCCACAAAGCTTACCAAATTTCCCCCAAGAATCGAGAATCTCGATCTGATACAATAGAAGTGGGAAGCCCAAAATGAACCCATACAAACTTGAAGTACAAGTGTGTTGTTTGTTCAACTGCGACCTATTTTTTTCAAGGCATTAGCATGCATGTTTTACTGAACCTATCCACTACCACAAATAGATAATCATGCCCTTTCCTATACATTGGTAGCCCCTCGACAAAATCCATTGAGACACTCTCCCATGGATGGGATGGTACAGGTAGAGGTGTATACAACTCTAATTTCTTATTGCTAGGCTTGCTTGTTGCACACATTAAAGATCCACTAATGTATTTAGACACAAATTCTTGCATATGAGGCCAATAACAATATTTCTATAGTTGTGACATTGTTTGCTTACCCCAGATTGTCTAGTAATCAATAATGCATGTGCTTCTCTAGTTACCTATGCTTGTTCATCTTGTGGAATACATAACTTTCCTAAGTGATACAATAATTTTTCCTGTATGTAGTAGTATTTCTCTTCTACATGTTTTCCTTGAATTAATGTTGTATATATCCTTAAATTTTTTGTCCTTAGCATATTGTTCTTGATAAGTTTCATGTTCCATTGAACTACTTTGAAGAATAATTGTAGCATTTGTAGGAGGCCTAGATAACATATCTGCTACTTTGTTTTGAACCCCTTTCTTATATTTTATATCCAAATGAAACTGTTGTAGAAAACCCATCCACCTAAAGTGCTTGCTTTGTTGCAATTTAGATTGTGAGTGAAAATATGAAGTGGTTGATGATATGTGTGTATTATTGTTTCGTTACCCATTAAGTAGTGTTTCCACTTCTTTACACTCTTAACTAATGCATACAATTCTTTATCATATGTGGGATAGTTACTTACCACAGTCGTGAAAGTTTCATAATGAAAGTAGATAGGTTTACCTCCTTGCATGAGTACTACTCCCATGGAAAACCCACTCGCAGCTACCTAAATTTTAAATGGTTGTTGTAGATCTAGTAGAGCTAGAACTGGTGCAATTCTTAGCTTTTCCTTTAAATTATTAAAGGCCTTTTGCTACAGACCTCCCCATTGGAAACAATTCTTCACACTTGTGAGTGCATGCAATGGAGATGATATGTAGGAGAAGTTAGCTATGAAATTTCTCTAATATTGTATTGCACCTAGAAAACTTCTGACTTCTATAACTTTACTTGGCTTTGGCCAGTTTACAATGACTGTGACCTTTGCAAGATCCACTTTCAAGTGACCCCCTCCTACAATATAACCTAAGTATTGTAGTGATGTCTTTGCAAATTCACACTTTGACATCTTTACATACAATTCTTCTTTTCTCAGTACATCAAGTACTTTTTTCACATGTTCTACATGCTCTTCCCAAGTTTGACTAAATACAAGTATATCATCCAAATACACTATGACAAAATCATCTATGAATGAACGAAAGGCATCATTCATGGCTCTCATAAAGGTAGATGACACATTACAAATCCCAAAGGGCTTGACCAATCGCTCATACAATCCCTATTTTTTCTTGAATTCAATTTTCCATATATCATTATCTACAATTCTTATTTGGTGATATCCACTACACAAGTCTAACTTGGTAAAATAAATTGCATGTTTGAATTGATCAAGGAAATCATCTATTCGGGTAAGAGGATACCTGTTCTTTACCATTATCTTGTTCAAGGCTCTATAGTCGATGCACATTCTCCAAGACCCATCCTTCTTTGAGACCAACACAATTGGAGAACCACAAGGGGAGGTACTCAGATGAATAACTCCTTTCTCAACCAACTCCTAAACCTGCTTCTTGATTTCCTCATTTTGAAAAATTGATAAAGGATACATGCTAATGTTTGGAAGAGGCACACCCTACTATAACTAGATTTCATGTTGTATCTCTCTTGGAAATCCCTTTGCCTTCTGAAATAAGTCATCATAAGTGGATAATACTTTGACCAATTCAACTTTATGCTCTAGATCACACCCTTTGAACACCTAAAATTTATCATCCTCTTTGGATTTTACAATCATTAATACAATTTTTTTACTTGCATTAATGAACCTCTTCATTTGTCTAGTGTTCACCAATGTTATATTAGTCTTAATCTTATGTGCACGTATAATAGATTCTTTACCATCCTTAAAAAGGTGATATTTATTTTCTCCACCATAAAATATTGCTTTATGTTCATGAAGATATTGTATCAAACAAAGTATCAACCTTAGTATGCATTGTTACAACCGAAATATGAAATAACTCATTTCGATGATTATCAACCTTAGGTGGAGAAGATTATTTACTTGCACTTGAATTTGCATTTGAAAAAATTGTATTAGAAGAAAGAGATATACCTTTTCCTTTACCTTGGATCCCGACAACAACAATCTTTGTCTCATCCTTGGAGTCAGATCCAAGATCTTGTTGTACAACAACAGTCTTTTGTTTACCTTTGTTTCCTCCATACTTCTTCGGCCTTAGTTCCAGATGCATCTTCCAACACTTTGAATCATCATGCCCCTCATTCTTGCAATGAGAGCATATGGACTTATCACCCTCCTTCTTGACTATAGCTATTTTTTCCCCTTTCCTTTGTCCGAGGGTTTACATTCAGGCTTAGATGGCTTCTTGAAACAATTTTCATTGAAACCACTCTTACCTCTGGCTTGTACACATACTTCATCCAAATTATTAGGATTTAAAACCAAAATGGTATGTCTTAAGTAATAGTGAAGACCACCTATATACTTGAGCAATGTGTCCTAGGTGTATAATGGGACATTAGTGCAATAGCCTACTTTCTAAATTCATGAGTATAGTCTTGGATAGATTGACCCTTACCCTACCTAAAATTTTCCTAGTTCATAGTTAACTATTGCATATGGCCTAAGGGATAAAACTATATTTTAAGGGAAACTTAAACTCTATCCAAGTTAAATTGAACCTACCATGTCAAGCAATTTCTTCCTGAGTTTTACTCTCCCACCAAGTGAGAGTGTTTCCTCCCAACCAAAGAGTAGCTAATTGTATTTTAGAAGCATCATCTAAGAGACCTTGAATTCTACAATATACTTCTACTTGTTGAACCCAATCATCTAATTTATCAGCATTTAACTCTCCACAATATTTAGGCAGTTCAAACTTTGCATCCAATTTGATTACAAGCTTTTGTGCACTTTTGACATGATTAGCAAAAGAAGTAGAATTAGAAGAAGATGGAGATGGAGGAGATTTTGGAGGTTCATCATCACCTTCTTCTATTTTCCCTTTGTCCTTATGATCTTCATCATCCTCACACTTTTCTTGGTTCGATGATCCTCCTTTTTCATGCTTCTTTCATTCTTTCCTTTCCTGATAGAGCTCTTCCATAATAGCCTTCATTTTGAAAAAGGATTGTTGAAATTTTTTCTCATTGAGCTCAAAAAAATTTCCAATTTCTATCTCTTCCATCTTTGGTGGTGGAAAAGTTCTCATTTACTAATCTCAAGATTAATCTCTGCAAGTGTGCCTTCACCTCGCTAGCTCCTGGATCGTGTTAACATCTACTTTTGAAATCACTAGTCAAACAAGCTCTAATACCAACTTGATCTATTAGGATCTATGATAAATTACTTAGTGAATGCTAATTTTATGTAAATGAGAAATTATTGCAAAAATACTCTCAAATCCTCATCTTGGCGCAATAGTAGGAGGTGTCAGTTAGGAGAGGGGAGGTTGGTAGTTCAAACCACCTCCCCTCCAAATTCGACTTTGATACTTATTAAATAGAAAGTGACTTCTATCATATCCCAAGAATAATGCATGGTTTAGTGGAGGTGGTTGTGACTTGTAAGGGGGAGGTCACAAGTTTGACCCCCCACAAACCAATTTTGTACAACGAGCCTGGAAGAGACCACCACGTAGGTGCCATGTGGCATTTTCTCATTTTCCTTCCTACTGGCACTGTCACATCATGATTGGACCACCTCATTACACTACCAACTATGTTACCACATCACCAGCCACTCACATGCCATTTGTCATGAAAATAGTGGTCCATGTCATGCCATGTCAACGTATAAATTACCATGTCAATGCTGACATTAGCATGATGTTAACATCCATACTTGGTCAACCTATTTCGCTCGCAAACTTTGACTAGTTGTAACTATTGCCAAATTTTTTCCTTGGCTCAATTGGTGGAGCCGACTGCATGTTCTTTATCATAAGGTGGAATTGCAGTTATGTTCAAATGTTGTTTCACATTTTTCATTGAGTAAAAATTATACATTTTAGAGGAGAGTTAGAGGTTCAAAAAAGGGTTTTCAGAATGCCATTCAAGTATTCTAGAAATGACAGAGATACAAAATTGAACAAATAAGACAACTAGCATTTGGAATGCTTTCATTTAATTCATATAAAACTCATATTTTACAAGGCTTCATTTGATTTCAACAATCAAAATGATATTACAACATTGCATGTAAATCTATTTTCTTTCAATTGAAAAGCAGAATTGAAATCAAAGATCCACACAAGTCATGGATATAACTGTTACAACACATTGCTAATAGCACATTGCACTATAGGAGATGCAAAAAGTAAAACACATAAGTGATGGTATAATCATCATTTCCTGATTATCAAAGGTTGATGTTGAATGGTGCACCTTGCCTTCTTGAGCTTCGTTGACCTGTAAGAGAAAAGAGAGGGTGTCAGTGGCTCCGATTATGATGTAACCTATATGAGGCACCCACCATAGCACAACCTACTATTAACCATGCATTGAAACAATTAATCAAGTGTAGTACAAAATAAATGAGATGAAAGAAAGATAACAATATCATGATCATGTTTCCTTGTGTAGGTATAGGTAAAGTCACAAAGTTGAACATTATTTGAAGACCAAGCTTGTGAAGAAAAAGGGGCTCCCACAAGGGTAGAACTCAGCATGCTCCCCTATTCATTAATGGGCTGATTTTAAAGATACATTATCATATTCATCAAGTGAAATGAAGAACAATTGAAAGAGTAAAAACAACATTATCCATCAAGCAACTAAACCAACTATGCATTCATAATGATTAGGTTTGTTTTCTGAAGGCTATAGGTGAACAGTGAGTTTAGTTCACTAAATGATTTGAACTGAGTACATTTACATCAGATATTGCTGAATAAGTTCATGTTCTATGCTTATTGTAACCATATATGTCATGCAAGTTTCAGCTCAACAATTCATTCTATTCACAGTTAAGGATAGTGAATAGGCATACATTATGCCTTAATAATGAGTTTTGTCTTGATTTTTGTCATGAGAGAGAGAAGATTTTAAGAGAAATTTGACAGGTGGAACATAAAAATGCATGAAGAGTACGATGTTACAGTTGAGTACGAACACAGACAGTGCATTCAAGGGCTAAAGGAGTCATCAATTACAATTGGCTAGTAAAAAAAACAAATGCAACATTATAGAATACAATATGACATGATCATTTCAGAATGCTCCAGAAGGTGTTAAACATGCATGGAGGAGGTTAGGTAAGGTATAGTCCATAATGATTAAATGTTGTAGCTAAAAGTTATGCATAAGTGCAAAAACAGAAAAGCAGTTCGCTTTAGATTCAATTGTGATTTGAAGTTTCAAACATGACAAGTTCTGTCTCAAGGAAAGTAGCATGAGTTCGATGTTCAAGTAATGCAAAATGCAGATTCAGGAAGGTTCTAAATGAACTCTCAATGTTGTCATATGGTGATACTTTTGTAACTAGTTTCTATAAGTTTCTAATGCCCCATCATGCTGAAAATAAGAAATTTGAATGCTTAAAGAAGCCCAGACTTTACACAATTATTGGTATTACTAACCTTTTATATCTTAAGCAATTTTGCATGGTGGAGATTGTCCTATTATGTCCTCAAGGAGTTACAAGTATCAAGAAAATGATCGTTCTAGATTTGACAAGGATTCAGATACATGAGCTTCATTTCCAGAATATCAAGTTTTTCAACACAATACAAGCAAGATGTTTATAGGTGAAGATCACTATTTTTCAGAAATATATAGAGCTCCAATCAATGCAGTATTTCCAAGAATATTAGACTATTTTCATTTCAAATTAAGGGACACAAGAATAACAAGTTGTTTTAAAAAAGAAAACATGCAAAGGCCCACATTGGGGTTTCTAGTAAATATACTGATTTTCACTATTTTTGGCCATCCATGTGGGTTTTTCCTATCAACATCAAAACAGTTTGTTCTATCAGCCTAGTTGAAAATTTTTATGAGAGTTGAGATCATAGCTTTTAAAATTGAATATACAGGGTACCCATTGTTTGGGTCGAGCTTCAAAGTACAGAGGAAGCAACTACAATATTAACCCATGTGAAGTCTTGTATAAAATAGCAATTGACACAAAATGTAAAAAAAATTGTGGTGAGTCGAGCTCAATATGGAGGGATTGTAGTTGTTGATCAACTCTGGTGATACCCAGATGTGGATATGCTATCAAATATGCATTAAGAAAGATGTTATATCTGCGGCTAGACCTCATGAAGTCTCGAAACTATCAAGACGAGCACCTAGTTCGAGCTATACATGGCGGCCAGTGAAGATAAAGAATACAGGGATAACAAATATAGGTTCAAAAAGTAAATAAAAATACATTTGAGGCTATGTTAGCTGCGGCTACAAGAGCAGAAAGTTCAAAAATGAAGCCACAAAAGGTACAGACCAAATAGCTTACCCCATGCACCGTAGGAACAATAGATCCCACCAATAAAATGCACTCATGGAGTTTTTAGATGAGGATTCAAGCTTGTGTATATCGGCCAGGAGGTAGTCATAGAAAACGTAAGAGAGATCAAAAGTAAAGCAAGCAGACTACGACTTTATTTGACTCTTCTTGCTCTTTGAAGGAAGTAAAGAGCTATAAAGACAAGGAAATTAAACTTACCCATTGAAGTTTCAACTGTTAGAAGGTAGAAAATGAAGTTTCTCAAAGAATACCAAGTCATTTTCCACTCAATCATGGTGTCGTTCCTTTCAACTAGAGTCAAAATTCTCCAAAATGATGAGTGTGAGATGATCATTTTAGGGTTTGACCCTATTTTGTTCATGCCCTAATGTAAGTCGACATTATAATTTCCTTTTCATTTTTCACCTTTTGACAATAGGCACATGGGAATTTCAAAGTTAGGTAATCCTTGTGATGTGATTTGTTAAAATCTAGAGGCTAATTTTTGAGAGGGGGCCAAAAACAAATGCCTAGGTTGGTCGATACCTTAGGTCTTTAGGGTTTTTGACTTATGTTATTGCTTTAAGAGAAAAGTTGACGGTATATGCATAGTGAATGCTTTATCACTTAGGGTCTGCTTTCTCATTGATAGGTTAATGATCTATTTAGGGTTCAATGTTTTTTTAGTTGATTTTAGAGAAATCAATGAGATTTGAAGTTATGAGAGAAAATAATGATGTGTTATATTTTTATTGTTTTTTGAGGAAAATCAAAATATTGTAATGGAGAGATAAGGAGCTTTTCTTTTTTGCAAAATATTTTCAATCTTTAATTGCAAAAATAAGATAAATTGTGCAAATTTGCATCTTGTAAAGCAGAATTGTAAAGCGATATTCTATAAATTGCTTTGAGATTTCTTGCTATTTTTAGTAGATTTTTATTGATTTTTATTCTTGGTCGGATTTGAGACCTATCTTGGAGAGATAAGGTGTTTTTTGAGCTTTTAAAGCAAATCTAGCCTATGTTTAGAGGCTTGACTGTGTGATCATAAAAGCATTGTGCTTTTTTATGCTTTTAGGCAGTTTTTGAGTTAGTTTGAGGACTTTTTCCTTGAGCTTTTCTCTGAGCTCAGATTAGGGTTTCTTGA
This sequence comes from Sequoia sempervirens, assembly GCA_007258455.2. NCBI lineage: Eukaryota > Viridiplantae > Streptophyta > Pinopsida > Cupressales > Cupressaceae > Sequoia > Sequoia sempervirens. The sequence goes on from VDFB02353493.1 coordinate 370,470,867, forward strand.
GAGCTATATTTTGAAAGACTTAGTCTTTTAGCTCTCTCACAAGTAGTTCAGATCAAAGTTCCTGCTCTTATGCATTATTGAGCTTGTGAACATTGTACTCAATTTTGACAGATTGACACTCTTTTAGTTCCAATAATACAACAGAGTTCTTCTTTCCATTTTCTTGTCTCTAGACTGGTAACAACAGTTTGATGCTTTGTGTATTCACATTTGAAACCTTAATGTCTTGCTTTTATGAGTTTTTCTGCACAGGGTTTCATGTTTTCAAGTTATATGTTGTATTTGTTGTTCTGAATCTTCATATGAATTAATGATGTTCAAATCATGTATCGGTGAAATTGTAAGAGCCATTGTAGTAAAGGAATTGTTGTGAGCAGCAGGATTTAGTTTCTCTCAGAAGTTTTAATCAATCATCAGTTAGATTCAGATTTGTTTTCAGTTCATTTTTTATCCCTTTCCCTCTGAAGTTTTAGAATAAGACTTATCATTCGGAGAACCAGCTCACTCTGGAGATTCCTCTTTCATTCAGATCACCCACATCTGAAAGAGGTTTCCATGTTTCAGTAGGTTGCTGAATATTGCATTCAATAGGGTGCAAATCTATTGACAACAGTAACTTCTATGTATGAGCTCTGTTTGAGGCGATTCGAGCAACGTTGGATTTGTGCTGATAAGCTCTATGACGTGATACCATTTTTTTCCATTTTTGAGATGATAAATTTTCTGACCTAGAATCCTCATTTGAAACCCCTATTTTGACTAAACTTTGACCAAGCATAACTTGGGCGCACAAACTCCTTTTAAGACAATTCATGTTGCAGTGGGTTTGTATTAGATAACTCTTTAACATGGTGTTGATTCTTGGAGCATCTGGAATAACTAAATTTTTGGTGAATATATCCACTTGGATCAATGGAAATGAAAACCTATTAGAAATGGATGCTATTATTAACAAATCCAAACAAATATGAAAGCTACCCAAGATCGATACAAATGTTGGGCTGATTCCAAAAGATCCATTAGAAATCTTGATGTTCACAACCAAGTCTTTCTTAGAGTCAAACCCAAAATAATTTCATTAATACTTGGAAAATATTCTAAAATAGCTCCTCACTTTTGTGAACCTTTTGAAATTTAGAAAAGATAGGGGATGTTTCCTATATACTTGCTTTTCTAGCCCAATTAAAGGTTCATAATGTGTTTCATGCAAGTTTACTTAAGAAAATGTGTATAGTACATATCATGTTATTGATTGGAAAAGTATCTCTATTGAGCCTTCTTGTGAATTTAAAATTGAACTCGAGTTAATAATTGAAAAGTGATCTAGAGCTTTGAGTAATAGAATTATAAATGAAGTTAAGATTAATTGGATTCATTGTAGTATTGATAGTTCTACTTGGGAAAAGTTATTTTTTTATTCATAATACACAACCGCAGTTGCATGATTTTTATTAATTTAAAAAAAAAATACATAATATTAGTCCCAAAATTCATACAGTGCTGATAGAAAGACATGAGTTACATCCTTGACACCCAAAACATAGTATTTGAATACCCCAAAACCAAATTTATGATAGACCAAAGCAAAGGATGAAGCTAGAAAAACACAAAATCAGTTAACCTCATCATAGAAGTTTCCTTCCTCCACAACTACAGTAAAGTCCCTCATCCAATGTATGTAATTAACTTCAATCAAACCAAGGTGGTGGCATAGGAAATTGTATCCCACCAACATCCAACATCTATGAAGAGCTAGGCCACGACCATCCAGATGCAAAATGAACAATTGACGCTCCACACCCATTCTTACGCAGAACATTCAATTAATGTCATCAAGCCAAGGAATGTTGACACCTAGCTCAATAACTATGAAAATGTCTAGATCATCCAGGATGATGAAGTAATTGAAGATAAACCTTAGTAGTAATAGGAACTGCACCTTGGGAATCCCCATATCTAGTATAGTGGCAAGGAACACAAATGAGGTGTCTGAGTTCACATGGTATCTATTGGAGGAGATAGAGAAATCCCTACCAATCACCATTCGAAAATCCTCAAGAGAAAGAATTTCCTTAACAAGGCAGCTTTTCTTCAGTCTATGATATGTGATGAAGCCCAAAAAAGCCATCTACCTCTTTGAGCCTTGCAACCATGTCAGGGTCTCCATTATTTGCACTCTAATGACCTTTCAACCTCCACAATGAGCTTAAATAAAATGAGCATTGAAGTCACATGAGTTGCCACCCTCAAGCCCTATCATGAAGAGTGCAACTAGTTGAACGTGTCAAGCATCAGGCATTTGAGGGAGGACAAAAACTTGATGACAAGGAATGCAACAGTACATGAAGATCTTTCTCCAGGCAAGTGCAATCCTAAATTGTGGTATAATGGAGCAACACCATTGCCAACATAGCCAAGTAGGCAGTCCTTTATGCTAGAAAATGCCGCCCTAGATCTAAGGTGGTAGTATCTAGTGACACCTAGCTAGCAACATATATCAACCATGAAACAAACACCCAATAGAGGCAAAACAAACCATTAATGAATGCTAAGAAGGTTTCATCTCGTCAATTCATCAATCCAAAACAAAAAAAATCCCATGTGTTGAATCTAGCTAAACTAGATAGGTATAGACAATTCAATCCTTGTGGAACATGGGAAACAAAGTTGTTTTCCTATCACCCCTTCGTTTGCGAGAGCATAAACATCACCATTTCCCTCCATGTATATGTGGTTTATTATAAACAATTTGACATGCCACAACAATTTCAATGCTTTGTTGAGCAACACCCATAGTTTCTAATTGAGCGTATCACCACATTTAATGGCATTGAAAACAATCGTTGAATCACCTTCAATCACCAGTGTTTTATCCATAATTCTCTGCATAAAGTTAACCCATGTATAATGGAAAAAAAATTCAACATCATTATTAGTTCCCACAGGTAACTTTTTCGTAAAGGCCAAGAAAATATTGCCCTACCAAAATTTTCCTAATTATGCAACCAACAACATATGGCCTAGGGTTGCCTTTGGAAGCACTATCAAAGTTCAATTTATGCCATCCCATTGGAGGGGGAACCAAGCCACCTTTTCTCTGGCCAAAGTATCCTTAGATCCACCATTCCCAACCCAAGCTAGGATTCATGGCAAGGACCACACAAATCGTAGCCTAGCATCCCAATTAGAGAAGTTCTTATCTTTTTCCACCTTTTGATCCAATGTTGTATTAAGCATTTCCACCAAGACTGCTTTGATTTTGTTGAGTAGGGATGTTATTCTCATGATCTTTTCCTAGAACAACCTTTGATTTCTCTGCTTCTAGAGTTCCCATATCAAAATTGAGGGGCTCATAATCCATAGATTACCAAACACTGAATTTTGCTTAAGGGTCAACCAAGAGAAAAATAGATTGATGAGGCCATTTTGTAATGCACTGTGCCAACCCAGTATAGCACATAGCCACCTCCAACATTCCTAATCAGAGGGGAAAGTAAGTAGGAGATGGTCACAAGTTTATTTTTCTCTTTCACACAACACACATCTTGAGGGACCATACCCCATCTGACTAAATTTTCCAACTGTCAATATTTTGTTTTGTATTTCCACCCAAGAAAAAGTACCTACCTTGGGGAGACAAGCCTCGCTCCAACATAGGTGTATAGGGTGTTTATCCACAACCAGATGCCTCCCTTTATTTAAAATTTTGTATATGTCCTTTGTATTGCAACAACTCAACTTTGAGTCAACCTAGAGAAAAATGTCAACACCATCATGAAAGACCAGGGTTTTATTTTTTTAAGTTTCTTCCAATAGATGAGTCTCCCTCTGTGGTAGATTGAAGCAAGTAAATTCCTTCCATGTCCATCCAAGTACCAGATCACCTTTCTCCACCACCACATAGTCTTTAACATGATCGCCCCACATACGCTTGAGCATTTCCTTAACCTTAGCCACCTCAAGCAAGCTATCCAAATTTGGATAGCCCACCCAAGAGTCTTCCCAAAACTACACTTTACTCCCATCACTTACATCCCAAGTGAGGAAATCACATACAACTTTCTTACATTTTTGCATGAATTTCTAGATGCGTGAGCCCAATAGAGAGTTAGAAATGGTCAAAATGTCACCATTGCCTCCATCCTCTAGATATTTATGGTACATAATCTTAGCCCATTTTCTCTCTGATTCATGGTGCATCTGCTAGACCAACTTAGCATCGTGCTTTGTTTTGAAAATCCAATCATTTGAAGCCCAAGCCCTCATCCTCTTTGGTCCTACACAATTTATTTCATACTATCAGAGAGATTTTCCTCTTCATTGCATTACATTGCCAAAATAATTTCTTGGGAAGCCTTGTCAGATCAAACCCAATACCATTTCATAATGGCTTTACAGACATGATGTAGATGGGGAGCATAGATAATATTGATTTCACTAGTGTGATTTTTCCCACCCAAGTTAGCCATTTCACTTTCCATGTATTCAATTTCACATTCACCTTGATGTTTAACAGATCCCAAAGGCCCGTCAATCTTAAAACTTTGGCCAGTGGGATGCCCAGATAGGTGCATGACAACGCACCTTTCTTGAAATTTAATATTCTCAAGATCTCTTATTTTTTTGCATGCTTGTAGTAAATAAAACCAAGTTTGATTTGACTATTTTTACAAATTGTCCCAAGGCCAACAAATACTTCCCTAAGATTGCATTTAGATGTGATACAAGAGCATCCCTGGTTCTTAGCAATCTTGCATCAACCAAAAATACTTTCTTTTAGTTTTTGTTCATGTTCTATTCTTGCTCAATTCATGGTGGTGGATTCATCATGTTTGCTCACCAAACCCTAAGGATCTTTGTGTACATCATCTACATGTTCATTCTCCTTGTCCCAAGATTTGGGTGTGATTGGATCTTTTTCTAGCAAGTTATAGCTTCCAGAATTTTTGGAAGTTTCTTGAACCGACACCAGAATAATTTCAAAAAATTTGGCCAGTTCGATCATTGTGGATCATCCCAATGACTTGCAGATCTTAACAGTGTGATTTTAATTGTTTTGGGAGTGTCCCCAACCTTCATTATAGGTCCACACTTCATCTTATGCACCTAATGAAGAGTAATTCAAATTTGAGGCCGACCTATTCATGTGCACGTTACATTTCCTTTCCTTTGAGAATGTGATGATCTTTGGCCAACACAAATGTTTCTACAGTTGCAGATATGCTATAAAGCTTGTAATAGATCATTAGGATGGTAGAAATTTAAGAAATCAAGTAGAGTTTGATCCAAAAGAACCATATAGATTCAATTGCAATTTTCAGCTCGCATATAGGAGCATGTTAGAATATTGAGCATGTTTTATCAAGCCTGTGAGCCAAACCTATAAGCCCAGATGTTGCTAGCCAAATGTAATTGAGATTTTTGTTAATGAGAATATTTTCATCTGCATTTTCCTGCATATTCTATGTCGCTTTCATTGTGTTAGTCTTGTTTCATAGTTTAGATTGTTCTCTTTCAGGACCCTCCTATCGTGGTTGTGCCAAATTGGTATCATAGCGAGATTTGTTCCTTGTGACATCGTCAAAGTTTGCAAAGTCCTGTTGAAGATTTTTTGTGGGGTGGCGAATTAAGGATTCAACCTGCAACTATAGAGGACTTGTGTAAAGATGGCCAGAAGAAGAAATGGTAGAAATGAAGCGCGTGGAAATGAAAATCCAACTGTGATGGAGATGTTAAGAGGAATTGTTGCCAAATTAGATGCAGTTGAAATGACCCAAAGGAGAGGTCAACTAGTTGATGATGTGAGTGATGAAGAAGTCAAAGTACAGGAAGAGAAGGGAAACCTAGCCTTGATTAGGTAGAAGAGAGTTTCATAAGTGCCCTAACTAAAGTGAATACAAGACCACATTTCAATCCACTGGATTATAATGGTAATTTGGATTCATATGTATTGTTAGATTGGATAACAGAGATGGAAAATTATTTTGAATTTGAAGGTACCTCTGAAATAAGAAAGTGAAGTTTTATTATACGATGTTGAGAGGACATGCATCCCTTTGGTGGGAACATTTGCAGACGGATAGGAAAAAGAAAGGAAAATAAAAGATAAAATCATGGGATTGGATGGTGAATAAGTTGAATTCAAATTTTATGCCTGCAAATTATCATATTAGTTTGTTCAAGAAGTTGCAGAATCTAAAGCAAAAATAATCTAGTGTGACAGAGTACACTGAGGAGTTCTATAAGTTGACTATTAGATCTAGAAATTTAGAGGATGAGATTGAGCAAGTAGCCAAATATGTGAATGGCTTGAGGTCATCTATATAGGATGAGATTAGTTTGATCAAGTTGGCGAGTGTGGAAGAGGCATGCCAGTGTGCCCTAAAAGTAGAGGAGAAGTTGAATAAAAGACATGAGCATAGACAAAGAGGAAGAGGTGGAATATTTTGAAGAGGAAGGACTTTTACTAGAGGATCTTTTCCATATCAGAATAAGGATAAGGAGGTTAGTAAGAATGACAATTCATACTAGAGAGGTGATGGTAAATCTTACAGAAGAGGAGGTTATGGTGATTACCAAAATGAAGGTTATAGAAGAGATGATAGAAGATAGGAGAAAAGAGTATTCAAGGGAACTTGTTATAAATGTGGTGGAGGACATAGAGAATTTGAATGTAATCAGGGAGAAACAAGCAAAAAGATAGTTGTTGAGGAAGAGCATACTAGATCATCTAATAAACCAAAAGATGGAGAAGTGCTAGTGAACATAAGAGTATTGTGTCAAAGTGAGTTGGAGAAAGAGCCATTGCAGAGAAAGAATTTGTTTCATACTAGATGCAAGGTAGTTGGAAAATGTTGCAAAACTTGATTGTTGATAGTGGAAGTTCGAAGAACCTAGTTTCTGAAGCCCTATCAGATTGCTTGGATTTAGGATGAGCATAAGATATTGGTAAGTGAACAATGTTTGGTGAAATTGAAGATAGGAAAATGCCATGATGAAGTTTTGTGTGATGTCATGCCTATGGATATATATATAATGTTTTTTTGGGAAGACCTTGGCAATATGATAAACAAGCTATTCATGATGGAAAGAATAATATATACGTCATTGTTGCTTATGGGGTGAAGCAAATTTTGTTGCCCTTGGAAGATGTTCCTATAGTTGAAATTTGTACAAGTACGAGGGTTTGTCTGGTTGATGGAAAAATATTCCTTGATGGATTGAGACATGAGAATGTATGTTATGCCTTGATGCCTAAGAAGATTGAAGACTTGAAGTATGTAGAAGAAAACCCAGAAGAGATAAGGAAGATACTGACAGAGTATGAAGAGATCATTTCAAAAAATGTACTTGATGGATTACCACCTATAAGGAGTATTAGTCATTGTATGGATTTGATTCCTAGAGCTAGTTTTCCTAATAAAGCAACACATCGGATGACACCAACAGAGAATGAGGAGTTCAATAGACAAGTACAAGAATTGTTGAGAAAGGGTTTGATCAAGGAAAGCTTAAGTCCATGTGCAGTATGTATTGTTCTAACACCTAAGAAGGATGGAGAATGGACAATGTGTGTAGATTCTAGAGCCATAAACAAGATCATGGTGAAGCATAGATTTCCTTTGCCCTGGATGGATGACATTATGGATTGTTTGAGTGGAGCTAAGTACTTTACAAAGATAGAACTAAAGAGTGGATATCATCATATCAAAATTAGAGAAAGAGATGAGTGGAAAACAACATTCAAGAAAAATGAAGGATTGTACAAGTGGTTGGTGATGCTTTTTGGATTGAAAAATGCATCGAGTATTTTCATGAGGTTGATGAATGAAGTATTGAAGAAATTCTTGGGTAAGTTTGTGATTGTGTATTTGGATGACATCTTGATTTTTATTAAGAGTAGAGAGGAACATTTGTTGCATATTAGACAAGTCTTGTAGAGGTTGAGAGAAGAATAATTGCTGATAAACATCAAGAAGTGTAGTTTCATGAAGGAGGAGTTGGTATATCTAGGATTTGTGATATCTATGGATGGATTGAAGATGGATCCTAAGAAGGTAAGAGCAATTTTTGAGTGGCCTACACCAGATAGCATTGGAGAGGTGAGATCATTTCATGGATTGGCTAGTTTCTACAGAAAGTTCATTAGGAATTTTAGTTCTATTTGTAGCCCTATGACAAAGACAATGAGAGGAGATAGGAAGAATTTCAGATGGACATCTAGAGCAGACCGAAGTTTTGAATTGTTGAAGAAAAAGGTGATTGAGCAGCCTTGGCTTTACTAGATTCAATAAGCTATTTCAAGTAGACTGTGGTGCAAGTGGAAATGCAATTGGACAATATTGAGTCAAGAAGGAAGACCTGTAGCTTATTTCAGTGAGAAGTTGAATGATGCTAAAAGAAGATATTTAGTATGTGATCTGAAACATTATGCTATAGTTCAGGCCTTGAAGAAGTGGAGACATTATTTGTTGCCTAAGGAGTTTGTGTTGTATACGGATCATCAATCATTGGAATATTTGAACAGTCAAGGTAAGTTGAATTAGAGACACATGAGATGGGTAGAATTCTTGTAGAGTTATACTTTATTTTTGAAGCATAGAAGTGGAAATTCAATTAGAGTAGTTGATGCATAGAGTAGAAGAAGGAATTTACTAACAAAGATGAGAGTGGAGGTATTAGGCTTTGATGAAATGAAGAACTTGTATGAGGAAGACCCAGATTTTGCAGAACCTTGGAGAGCTTGTAAGGAACCTATTTTGGAGGATATAAGCAAGTGGTTGGATTATTTCATTCAAGAGTTTAGTACCCCTCCATTTTTCTTATGTTTTCTGATAGTATGCTTCACTTTGATAGACCTTAATACCTTGTTTTGATGTATTTGATCACTGATTGTAGAGCGATGGTGAATTTATTTTATGATGTGATGATACACTGTATGGTGGTGATTATTTATGATAGTATGTCTCACTTTGATAGACCCTGATACCTTGTTTTGATGTATTTGATCGCTGTAGTACCCCTCCAGTTACTACTATGTGAATCAGTTTATTTGTATTTGTCTGCTAGTCATGTAGTTGTTTTGGATACAATATTATATTGCCTCTACTTACGAAATTGATGTTATACTAGTTGTTGAACCCTGTAGATGATTTACTGAATAACAATATTATCTGGTTAAGTTTGTGTGAAGATATTATGATGGATGCATGTGTGTAGTGGATATGTAGTTTCTGAGTTTTAATGTGATTATCAGGATGTGATAGATGTTTATGATGTAATGATGCTCGTCTGTGTTGGTGAAGAAGACAGTATGGCATTACTCATTCGTGAGTACCCTGATATGCTGTGATTCTTATTCACGGTGTGTTTTCTAACATGAGTATATGTATGTTCTAACGTTGATGTTTCCTGCAGACACAGGTACCGGGCAACGACTCCACCTGCTTGTCAGGTCTGAGCGTACCCTAATCCAATTAAATTATGTTGATTCGGAGATAGTGTCTGGTCCTTGTGTAACCATCGTTCTTTGTCGAGCGAGTATCCTATTGTCGCCATTGTTGTTTGTTGATTTGTCTTGTCTTGTCGGTTATGTTTATGTTATTTTATTTTGAAATTAATTATTGTTTAATTTAGTAAAATGGTGCATTTGGTAATTTGTTTAATTAAAGGTAAATTTGTCTTAATATTAGATTAAATATTTATAAGAAAGGTTTGATTTATTGAAAATAAATTAAACAAGTAATTATTTAAAGGTGAATATGAGTTTTGGGGAAAAGTTTATATTTTAAAAGAGTTGTTTTGAATAAGGTTAAAATATTTGAAAATATGATACTGTTTGTGATCTTGCTTTTCAACTTTTCTTGACAGTTAGGTTTTGGTTGGAATTTTGTTCATCTAATAAATTTGGTTGGTAAATGTTTTTGTATAAAATTTCAATGTAAAGTTGAAGTTAAAAAAAAATTAGAATATTAAAAAGAAGTAATAAATTAGTTTGAATAAATTAAAATGAATTTAGTTGTATAACATAAAAATAAACAAATTAGTCAAAACAAATAATTAGTGGTTAAATGAGATATAATCAAATGCATGCAAGAGAAATTTTAGGCGGAAACAGATATTTAATTGGTTACCAATTATAACTATTGCATGCATATTTAATAAAGAAATTTGTGATAGACTAAAGTGAAAAGGGTGGTCAGAATAGTAAATAGATATATAAGTGCGATTTATGAATTAAAGTTTATATATATATATATATGCAATTATTTAAATTTTAATTCTTATCATGTTAGGTAGTAATCATGGTTGAATTGTTATATAATGTTTTGTACGGAAATTGTATCTGTCAATTCAAATTTCTATAGATAAAGATCAATCATAGAAATTGATTAACTTTAAGTGAATGTAAATATATATAAATTGGGTTTGTTTATTTGTAAAGGGTTGTGGTTTTAAATTGTTGTTTTAATACTATTCTTTTATTATTGAATTGACGTCAAGAACAACTTTTGTAATATATGTGTTATGAATTTCTTTTAAATAATGGTATGTTTATTACATATGGGATGTGGTAATCATTTAATAATGTTACTTGCAAAATTTGGTTGTACTTATTGCATATCATACCTATGTGATGTTTGGAAATTAAGCCATGCATGGTGTTTATGTCACCTTTGAGGTATTGTGGAATTATAAGATCTAAGCCATGTGAATGTTGTGATCATTCAAGAGTTTAATTTTGTGCTTAATGGCTTTACTTTGTGTCTGATTTTAAGTTATGCATACTTTTCCTTCTTGAGGCTAGAGCATTGATATTTGTTTATTGATACCTTGTTGTTCTATTTTGGAACTTGCCATGCGAAAGATATTTGTCATCTTGTGGTGTTTCGTATTGTCCCATGAGTGAACTACAAATGAGATGTGTTTTTATTTTGGTATTGTTCTATACGCATGTTGGCAGTCCCTAGTATGTGGTTGTTGCGTCATGTTTCTAGGAAGAGTGGCTCGCGATAGGGGCCAGAACCCTAAGTGGTTGCTAGGGTAACCTATCGTGGGTTATGTAATTCAGTGAAAACTTTATTAATAAACTTGGGGTTCAATATATAACAAAGATTAACAGAATGCCTCACTTAGCACCTTAATGCTCGTTTAGATTAAGGGTGGGTTGAGAAGGCCTGGAATGGCTTGTAGTCTACCTTGTCTTCCTGAAAGGTAATTCGACACCACATGAGTTTGTCTAGGGGCCGGGAATTGGTAGAGACTGCCAGGGTAACTCTGGAAGAGGGCCGGTAGTCTAGGAAGATTCACCAGGGTAACTTAGAACAACTATGTGATGACACTTTGTCCTGAAACATGATAGTAGTCTCTTGTGTAGAGTTAACTGATATATTGTGGTCGTCTTTGAAAGCCTATGATGTAGTTATGTCGTTATGTGTGGTCAACCATGTAATGTATTGTATGTTCATTGTTCTTTGTTTGATTGTCTTCTGGACCTGTCACTATCTCCTAGCACGGAGGGAGTGGACCTTCGGGTTCCATGTGGTCGGGTGGAAACCGTGCTACATTTTCATTGGATACTCTTACTGATGACATTCTACTTGTAGCTGGATCATGATACTACTATGTTCATGACGATGGATGCTGGACGTGTTCGAAGACGTAGATATTTGTAATAAGGAGATGATTACCCTCTTTGTATAATTACCTCATGGTTGAGGGTGTACTCATTGTAACATCATTAGATGTATTGAGATTTATGGGAATCTCGCTAGATGAAATTTGAACATGTAAATGACTTGAACTGTTTAAGTTTATGGAAGTGGATCATTCTTGTATATGTTATGTACTTGTGTTTTATAACTTAAATATTATGATGTGAAGTTCTTAATAGTAATGTATAAGTAACGTCATCTTGGAATCCATTAGACATTTGTATATATACGAATGTTTAAAAAAAAAAGTGTTCGGATAATTCGTTACATAATACTTTGTTCTTTGGGTTCCTTGGCGGGGTGTTACAATCGCTGACTGTAGAGTGATGGTGGATTTATTTTATGATGTGATGATACACTGTATGGCGGTGATTATTTCTGACTTTCTATATGTTAGAATAGATGTTTACTTCAGATGTTACTGCTATATATATATTTATGGTAGATTAATTCATATTTATTTTGTCATTTCGATGTGATATTGTATTTTCTCCTCACGGTGTGTTTGAATCATGAATTATATATATGTATGTTATATGTCTAATTGCAAGATTGCAGGTACATGACACCAACTCCACCTGGTTTCACAGGTCTGAGTGTGTCCAAGCTCTATGGTAATGTTGAATGGGAGATAGTAATGAGGCTTTTCCTAGTCTAGCCTCAAACCTAGTCATAGTATGTCATTAGTTTAGGTCTAGTATGTTTGGTTGTCACGTCTTTGTTTGTCTTGTTATTTGTTAAGCAAGGTTTATTTTGTGAATTTAATGTTAGATTAATGTTCTTTATATTTTAGTGCTTATTTAATTAATTTTAAATATTGTAGATAAAAGCTTCATATTTTATTTAATTAATTAAATTAGTTTATTGGTGAAATAATTTAATCATTATGATTAAGGTTATTTTATTAAATAAATTAATTAATTGATTAAATTTACTTTTATTGAGAGAATAGATTAAATATTGTTTAAATGTTTTTGTGTGAATGGGGATTTTAAATATCTATTAAAAAAAAATAAAAAAATAGTTTTTGAAATTTTAAATTCTATAAAATAGAATAAATTCTTCATAATTGTTAGAAGAAAATATCTGTGAGTTTGTTAGAAGATATTTTCTTGATTTTCCATGTGTGTTAGTTGAATTAAATGCAAATTCTTGTTGAGGATTTTCTTGGAGAGAATATTGCCAGATTTGGGAAAGGCAAGAAAACACTTCACAAAAAAGAAAAGAAATAGAGTATTTGCCAGAAAAAAATGGTGATTTTTGTTTTTGGGGGTTTTGATTTAAAATTTTTGGAAGAAGATCTTGGGTTTATATTTGTTCAGTAATTTGCATTGTTTTGGAAAGTGGAGATTTGAAAATGGCTTTGGAAGTTGCACGCAACAAGCAAAGCTTTCTTTCAACTATCAATTCTTCAAGCTACAAGAATACATACAGGTTCTTTCCTATTTATGAATGAAATTCTTTGTTAAATTTGGGGAAAAGAAACCTCTGGTAAGAACTTTGCTAAACTTTTCATGTAGAAAAGATTTTGATAATTTGAATTGAAAACCCTCTATTATTGAAACTTGAAAATCTCTGGTAAATTTGTGTCAAATTGGTAGATTTCTTAGTTTCCTGTAGAAAACCTCTGTGAAAACATTTGCCCGACTATGATACTTTATTGATTAAATTATATATATATATATGTATACAATGATATATATACATATACATATATAAGTATACATATATGGATTTTCCTATAGAAGTTTATTTTAAATTTAAAGTGAAAAGGCTGAACGCGATTTTCAAAAATCGTAGATATTTATTATTGTTTTTGTTAAGTCGCAATTATTTAAATTGCAAAAATTTTATATGAAATGGGAGGCGCAGGGGGGGAACTACCCCCACAGTCGTTCCCCATAAGGGAGCTGGCTATGAGGGCAGCACCCAGTGTTGCCTTCACAGGTAGCACTGACGTTGCCTACACAACCGCACCCATGGAGGGGTTCGACTGTGTTAAGGCAGTCGGCCCCTACCTAGGGTTTTGTTAAAGTTATAAACTTTAATTAATTAATTAATTAATTAATTTTTTATATATTATATTTATAATATATATACATTGTATATAATATATATTATTTATATTATATTTTATATATAATGTATATATTGTATTTATAAATATATATATATAATTTAAAATTGTTTTGAATATTTATAATTGCAATTTTTTTCTAGATAATTAATTAATGTATATATATATATATATATATTTAAATATAATATTTATTTAAATGTGTAAAATGTGTTTGAATAGTGTATACCAACACAAATTGTTATTTAATTAATTAATTAATTAATTTATATAATGAAATGATTTAAGTAGAGAAATTGAAAATTTCATTATAATGCATGAATATGGAATTGAAGTTGATTGTTAGTTTTAATTTTCATATTGAGTGAAAAATGAATTATATTTTAGTTGATTAATTTCGTACTACATGTTATTGATTTGATTGGATTTAGTAAATCCTAATATTAGATCCTTATTTTTGCCTGAATTGCTTTAAGTTATTATTACTCTTATTGGGAATATTGGGGATTGTATGAGTTAATAAGTCTTCCAGATATAGTTTCTTCATCAGGGAGTTGTTTTTGTGGTGGTTTCATATTTCGAATAACTAGGGTAGTGCACATAATTTTATTTAGATTAGACACTTGGTTCTTTGAATAGGTTATGATGTCTATTGTTATATTATTGTTAAAATTGATGTTAGTTCATGTGTACCTTGTCTACCCTTAGTGGAATTAGTTTCATTGTGTTATTACTAGGGGAGTGGCTCTTTATGAGGGCTGACACACAAAGTGGTGCTAGGGTAACTCATGTAGAGTTGTTAATCAGTGAAAACTAAATCAACATTTTAGTTAGTCTAAAATATTTAACTGGATTAATTATGCCTCACTCATGGACTTAAGGGCTAGTTCAGACTTGGGGATGAGTCGAGAAGGCCTGGAAATGGAAAAATCGATATCTAGCCACTATGAAAGATATTCGATTCCGCAACAGATTGCATGGGGGACCGGGTTTCGTAAGAGGTTACCAGGGTAACCCAAGATGAGGGCCAGAACCTAGGAAGATTCTCCTGAGCAACCTATGCAACATTGTGATGACACTCCACCTATAATAACAACATCCTTATGAACTTAGAGTACTTGATCATTCAGTTCTGGAAGCAATGTAACCATTAAGTTAAGTTGGTACTTGTATAGTTTTGTCTTTGGGTTCATCTATGTTTAGGGTTTGTAGGTTATGTCTAGGGAACCTTTTTACTATCTCCTAGCATGAAGGGTGGGCCTACTGGTACGACTTGGTTGGGTGGGACATGCACCTTACACCATTGGGTCCCCAGTTCATGTTCGTGGTGACGAGTACTTCTTGGATGGAGAGCTCGTGTATGAAAATGCACGTTCTCAAATTTATTATTTGTATCAGTGGAAACCTTATTCTTGTATCACTATTCACTTGTAATCCGAGAGAACTTTTGTAATATGTCATTGTACACTTTTGTATGACCTACCTCATTTGGAAATGAGTATTGTAAATGTTATTATAAATGCAATGTAAGAAAGAATCATATTGTTCTTTATACCTTCATTGATGTAATTTAATTGTTATTGAATGTATGCTCTTAAGTTTATGTGAATTAAATACATGCTATGTTATTTACTTTTGTCATCTATGGGATTTACAGTAGTGTGTTGTCATGTATCTTAGGGAATGTTTGCATAAGTAAAGATCATGTTTACGCTTTAAATTTTTTTTATTACACTATCATAGTCATTGCAACATTCTTTAGGTTAAGAGATGGGGCATTACAGATTGGTATTAGAGCAAAGGTTTGAACACTAGATGCTCAGGGTAATTGTGAGCCCATTAGGTTGACCTAGATGTTAGACTAGGTAGTATTGTTTTATGTTAGCCTTGTTGGTTTTGTATCTAAGACTTGTTTTTTTATGTGTAGGATCATGCCTAGACATCGTACTAGAGGTCATGGTAGAGGTCGAGGTGGAGGCCGTGGGTCAAACCCTTAGGTTACTACCCCTCAAAGCTCCCATGAGAGCGAGTATGCCGAATAGTTGGGTCCTCAGTTGGAACAAACAAGTGGGGAATGGATTTCAATTCAGCCAGAGGTTGAGGGAGCACAGTTGCATCCCCTACTAGAAGAGGTACTTGCCAAACTTGGTCTGAGGCAGGATGTTGATCAGGAGGTGGTTAGGAAATGTGATAGATCTCCTAGGAGGATTTTTAGTACTGCAGAGCAGGATGTCGTAGTTGTAGGACATATGAGGGATTTGTTGAGGGCACGCCTTCCTACATTTGATGGCACAGGTGGTGGTTTGGAAGTAGAGACCTAGTTATTAGACTTGGGTAGATGTTTTGCTATGCACCCATATGGAAGCAATACTTGAGCAAGATGCACCATCATGCATCTAAGAGGTTTTTCCTCTACTTGGTGGCATTTGGAGGAGCATAAACTCTATCTAGAGATTGGGTTAGTTTCTTGGGAAATGTTCTTAGAACGATTTAGAGCATGCTTCCTATCTGAGCATTGGAGGCAACGACAAGGTGATGAGTTTCACAATTTGTGTCAGATGGCTTTATCTATTGAGTAGTATGAATGCAGATTTTATGAACTCAAACAATATGCATGAATTGGAGATGATGAGGTGATGCTGGTACATCATTTTATCAAGGGTTTGAACACCTGTATTAGTGGAGGAGTTAGAGTCTTCGAACTAAAGACTATGGAGGTTGCAGTTGAGAAAGCACACATTGTGGAAGAGAATCTAAATCTAGCATTGGGTGGACATACATGTGTCCATATAGGTAGTGCACCTATAGTAGGTTTTGGTCCACGAGGTGGTCAGATAAAGACAGGAGGTTCCTCTAGGAACCAACAAACACCCACTAAGGGTGGACAACAGTAGCAACAATGTAATCCACAAAAGAATATGAATTCTCAGCCTCAGTAGGGTAACATTTTTCGGTCTCAACATGATGATGGTTGGTTTCAAAATGAGAGAGATCAGAGTTGGCAGCGAGTTCAATGTGATCATTTTGATCAGCCTGCTCAGAGTTCTCAATCTACAGTTAGTGGAGGTAGTTTTCCATGGTCTAGTGTACCTTCAGGTGATAGAGGATTCAAGAGTATAGAATGTTTTACTTGTGGCCAAGAAGGTCACATTGCTCATCAGTGTCCTCAGAAGGGTACTTCTGGGTTTAGTCAGAGATCAGTGGCCTCAGAGTCGATAGTAGGAGATGCAGGCAGGTTGCATAGGGTGTTTACCATGGTGGATAACCACTAGGTCAAGCACCAGGGTGTAGTTGGAGAGGTTTATGGTGGAGGACTGGCATCATTTTTTGGAAACCATGCACATCCTTTTATGTCGGGAGTTGATCCTCAGGTGTTGAGACATTGACCGGGTACAGATCTAGAGGGATCCTAGTGGCGAGTCTTCTATTTCTTGGGAGGACGTATTCTAGATGTGTGTGTTATCTGTTTTCTGTTTGCAGGCTTCCTGGAATAAGCCTTATCCTAGGGGGGAAGGATGTAGTACCCCTCCATCATACAGAAAGTATTGGTGAGGAGAACGAAGTTGCATCACTCGCTTGCGAGTGCCCTATGATTTCCACGATTTTCTCCTCATGATGTGTTTGAATCATGGATTATATATATGTATGTTATATATCTCATTGCAGGATTGCAGGTACATGACACCGACTCCACCTAGTTTCATAGGTCTAAGCATGTCCAGGCTCTACGGTAATGTTGAATTGGAGATAGTAACAAGGTTTTTCCTAGTCTAGCCTCAAACCTAGTCACAGTATGTCATCTGTTTAGGTTTGGTATGTTTGGTTGTCACGTCTTTGTTTGTCTTGTTATTTGTTAGGCAAGGTTTATTTTGTGAATTTAATGTTAGATTAATATTCTTTATAATTTAGTGCTTATTTAATTAATTTTAAATATTGTAGATAAAAGCTTCATATTTTATTTAATTAATTAAATTAATTTATTGGTAAAATAATTTAATCATTGTGATTAAAGTTATTTTATTAAATAAATTAATTAATTGATTAAATTTACTTTTATTGAGAGAAGAGATTAAATATTGTTTAAATGTTTTTGTGTGAATGGGGATTTTAAATATGTATTAAAAAAAAAAAGTTTTAGAATAAATTCTTGATAATTGTTAGAAGAAAATATCTGTGAGTTTGTTAGAAGATATTTTCTTGATTTTCCATGTGTGTTAATTGAATCAAATGCAGGAAAAAAATGTTGATTTTTGTTTTTGGGGGTTTTGATTTAAAATTTCTAAAGAAGATCTCGGGTTTATATTTGTTCAGTAATTTGCATTGTTTTGGAAAGTGGAGATTTGAAAAGGGCTTGGGAAGTTGCACACAGTAGGAAAAACTTTCTTTCAACTTTCAATTTTTCAAGCTACAGGAATACAGGTTATTTGCTATTTATTAATTCAGTTTTGTGATTGGAAAAGATTGTCTGTATAAAGATTTAAATTTGTAGAAGCTTTGTTAATTTGTAAAATTAAAAGATTGCCTATAGAAGAAATAATTTTGGTTGAAGCTTCTATTCTTCTCGGTAAAATATTTTGTAGAAAATTTGTTACCTCTTTGTGTTAAATATCGAAGCAAAATCTTATAGTAAAATCAAAGGGCAACACAAAAAGTTTTGTTAAACAATAGAAAATTCTCAAAAGGAAAAAAAAGAAATCTTCGTAGATTTATGAATGAAGTTCTCTGTTAATTTTGGTGTTAAATTTGGGGAAAAGAAACCTCTGGGAAGAACTTTGCTAAAATTTTCCTATAGAAAATATTTTGATAATTTGAATTCAAAACCCTTTGTTATTGAAAATTGAAAATCTCTGGTAAATTTGTGTCAAATTGGTAGATTTCTCAGTTACCTGTAGAAAACCTCTATGAAAACATTTGCCTGACTATGATACTTTATTGATTAAATTATATATATATATAAATATATAAATATATGTATACAATGATATATATACATATACATATATAAGTATACATATATGGATTTTCCTATAGAAGTTTATTTTAAATTTAAAGTGAAAAGGTTGAACATGATTTTCAAAAATCATAGATATTTATTATTTTTTTTGTTAAGTCGCGATTATTTAAATTGTAGAAATTTTATATGAAATGGGAGGCATAGGGGGGGCACTACCCCCACAACCGTTCCCCATAAGGGAGTTGGTTGTGAGGGTAGCGCCCAATGTTGCCTTCACAGGTAGCGCCGACACTGACTGCACAACCGCGCCCATGGAGGGGTTCAGCTGTGTTAAGGCAGCCGACCCCTACCTAGGGTTTTGTTAAAGTTATAAACTTTAATTAATTAATTAATTAATTTCTTTATTTATTTTTATATTTATTATATTTATAATATATATACTTTGTATATAATATATTTTATATATAATGTATATATTGTATTTATAAATATATAAATATATATATTTCAAAATTGTTTTGAATATTTATAATTGTAGTTTTTTTTTTAGATAATTAATTAATGTATATATATATATAAATGTGTAAAATGTGTTTGAATAGTGTATACCAACACAAATTGTTATTTTATTTATTTATTTATTTATTTATATAATGAAATGATTTAAGTAGAGAAATTGAAAATTTCATTATAATGCATGAATACGGAATTGAAGTTGATTGTTAGTTTTAATTTTCATATTGAGTGAAAAACGAATTATATTTTAGTTGATTAATTTCGTACTACATGTTATTGATTTGATTGGATTTAGTAAATTCTAATATTAGATCCTTATTTTTTCCTGAATTGCTTTAAGTTGTTAATACTCTTATTGGGCATATTGGGGATTGTACGAGTTAATAAGTCTTCCAGATATAGTTTCTTCATAAGGGAATTGTTTTTGTGATGGTTTCATATTTTGAATAACTAGGGTATTGCACATAGTTTTATTTAGATTAGACACCTGGTTCTTTGAACAGGTTATGATGTTTATTGTTATATTGTTGTTAAAATTGATGTTAGTTCATGTGTATCTTGTCTACCCTTAGTTAGTGGAATTAATTTCCTTGTGTTATTATTAGGGGAGTGGATCTTTATGAGGGCCGACACACAAAGTGGTGCTAGGGTAACTCATGTAGAGTTAGTTAATCATCAAAAACTAGATCAACATTTTAGTTAGTCTAAAATATTTAACTGGATTAATTATGCCTCACTCATGGACTTAAGGGCTAGTTCAGACTTGGGGATGAGTCAAGAAGGCCTGGAATGGAAAAATCGATATGTAATCACTGTGAAAGATATTCGATTCTGTAATAGATTGCATGAGGGGCTGGGTTTTGTAAGAGGTTACCAGGGTAACCCAAGATCGGGGCCAAAACCTAGGAAGATTCTCCTGGGTAACCTATGCAACATTGTGATGACACTCCACCTATAATAACAACATCCTTGTGAACTTAGAGTATTTGATCATTCAGTTCTAGAAGCAATGTAACCATTAAGTTAAGTTGGTACTTGTATAGTTTTGTCTTTGGGTTCATTTGTGTTTAGGGTTTGTAGGTTATGTCTAGGGAACCTTTTTACCATCTCCTAGCATGGGGGATGGGCCTACGGGTACCACTTGGTTGGGTGGAATGTGCACCTTACACCATTGGGTCCCTAATTCATGTTCGTGGCGACGAGTACTTCTTGGATGGAGAGCTCGTGTATGAAAATGTACTTTCTCAAATTTATTATTTGTATCAGTGGAAACCTTATTCTTGTATCACTCTTCACTTGTAATTGGGGAGAAATTTTGTAATATGTCATTGTACACTTTTGTATGGCCTACCTCATTTGGAAATGAGTATTGTAAATGTTATTATAAATGCAATGTAAGAAAAGAATCATATTTGTTCTTTATACCTTCATTGATGTAATTTAATTGTTATTGAATGTATGCTCTTAAGTTTATGTGAGTTAAATACATGCTATGTTATTTACTTTTGTCATCTATGAGATTTATAGTAGTGTGTTGTTGCGTATCTTAGGGAATGTTTGCATAAGTAAAGATCATGTTTACACTTTAATTTTTTTTTATTACACTATCCTAGTCATTGCAACAATCTTTAGGTTACAAGACAGGGCATTACACAGGAGGATATGTTGTTTAGAGATAATTAGTTGTGTATACCCCAAAGTTCAATGAGGGATAACTTGGTGAAGGAGAAGCATAGTGGAGGATTGTTTAGACACTTTGGAGTTGATAAGATAGTGATGTTGGTAAGCGATAATTAATTTTGGCTGTAGATTCATAAGGATGTTAGGAGATTTGTGCAGAGTTACAGAGTTTGTCAAATTGAAAAAGGGAATATTCAGAATGTTGGATTGTATAAACCTTTGACAGTTTTGGAGAGACCTTGGGAAGATATTAGTATGGATTTCATACTTGGTTTGCTGAAGACACAAAGAGGTGATGATTTTGTATTTGTAGTGGTAGATAGATTTTCTAAGATGGCACATTTCATACCTTGTAAGAAGACAACAGATGCAATACATGTAGAAAAATCATTTTTCAGAGAAGTGCTTAGATTGCATGGATTACGTAGGAGTATTGTTTCAAACAGAGATGTGAAGTTTGTTGGTTACTTTTGGAGAACACTTTGGAAGAAGTTGAAGAGAAATTTGAAGTTTAGTTCTACATTTCACCCATAGACTGATGGAAATAGAGAGGTAGTAAACAAGATTTTAGGGAATTTACTGAGATGTTTGGTTGGAGAGATGACTGGTAGTTGGGATTTAGCCCTTGCACAAGTAGAGCTTTCTTACAATAATTTAGTGAACAAGAGTATAGGAAAGACACCTTTTGAGATTGTTATAGGAGTTCATCCTAGAGTTATATTAGAGTTGAGAGACATCAATATGGAAGACAAGAGGAGTGCAAAGGTAGAAGAATTTGTAGAACACATGAAGAAGTTGCATAGTCAAGTAAAACAACAATTGGAAGACGTGAGCAAGAAGTATAAAGAGAAAGTAGATGAAAAGAGGAGACATAAGGAATTTGAAGCTGGAGATGAAGTGATGGTATATTTGAGGAAGGAAAGGTTTCTAGTTGGAACATACAAAAAGTTGAAGATGAGGAAGTTTGGACCTTGTAAGATCTTGAATAAGTTTGATTCGGGAAATGCATATGAAGTGGAATTACCGAATGGTATAGGTATATTGCCTATATTCAACATTGCAGATCTATATCAGTATCAAGAAGTAGAATTTAGTGAAGATAGTAAAGTAGAATTGGAGAGCCAATTTCCTAAACAACAATTAGATGAGATTGAAGATATTTTGGAGGTCAGAGATGGGAGGAAGACTTATGGGAGACAGTACACAAAATATCTTGTGAATTGGAAAGGTAGACTAGTTGAGGATTCTTCTTGGATTTCTTAGGATGAGGTAGACCGTTTTGGTTTTCCTTTGGCCCCAACAAAGTGATGGAATCACTTTTCATTAACCTCGGATGATTGATGCAGGAGCATCCTTGGTTTTTGGCAATCTGGCATCAACCAAAAATATTTTCTTTCAATTTTTTTCTTGTTCTATTCTTGCTTAGTTCATGCTAGTGGATTAATCATGTTTTCTCACCAGACCTTGTGGATCTTTGTGTACATCATCTACATGTTCATTTTCCTTGTCCCAAGATTTGGGCATGATTGGATTTTTTTTATCAAGTTATCTCTTCTAGAATTCTTGGTAGTTTCTTGAACCAGCACCGAAATAATTTCAAACTTTTTGGCCAGTTCGATCATTGTGGATCATCCCTGTGACTTTTAGATCTTAACAGTGTGATTTTAATTGTTCTTGGGAGTGTCCTTGACCTTCATTATAGGTCCACACTTCATCTTATGCACCTGATGAAGAGTAATTCAAATTCAAATTTGAGGCCGACCTATTCATGCTCACATTACATTTTCTTTCCTTAGAGAATGTGATGATCTTTGGTTGAACCATATGTTTCTAGAGTTGCAGCTATGCTATAAAGCTTGTAATCGATCATTAGGATGGTAGCAATTTAAGCAATCAAGTAGAGTTCGATCCAAAAGAACCATATAGATTCAATTGTAATTTTTAGCTTGCATATAGGAGCATGTTAGAATATTGAGCATGTTTTATCAGGTCTATGAGTCGAACTTATAAGCCTGGATGTTGTCGGCCGAATGTAACTGAGATTTTTGTTAATTTGAATATTTTCATCTGCCTTTTCCTCCATTTTCTGTGTTGCTTTCATTGTGTTACTCTTGTTGCACAGTCTGGATTGTTCTCTTTGAGGACCTGCCTACCGTAGTTGCGCCAATATGAATGGCCTCTTTCCTTTTAACCATGCCCATTAACATGGTATTGATCATTAGAAAATTGACTACTTGAAGAGCACTAGTCACTACAATACCTTCAATCTATTTTGAGTTGATCCCAATTGTAACACCCCGTCGTGTGAACCCCAAAGGATAAATTACACAATAATTATAGCACAATTTTTTTTTTTAAAGGTAACATAACATACATGTTATACACATTAAGTCATAACATGAATTTTCATTTAAGTAGATTCACAAACACATACATCCCTTGGGGTACACGAGGAGTCATTATGCCACTTAGATCCACACAACAACAATAAAGAATAAAAGCCAAAGATATAAACACTAACAAATATAATAAAGTAAACATTAACAAGTATAACACATACATGATAATCATTGATAAGAACCATCTATGTACATAAATACAACATATGCATAACTAACTTAACACATTGATTAACAATTGCCATGGCCAATATACACACCAAGTTTAACATTACATTACAGTACAATGTTCTGGAGATACAATGATACAACAATGTTTCCAATCGTGAACGGAAACCATACACAAGATAACATGGTACATCTGAACAGAGGAATACATAGAATCATAACTAGCTCCAAGATAGATACAACTCCGGAGTCGCTGCAACCGCACCAATCCATACCTCTCGATCCACGACTGGGGACCCAATGGGGGGCTTAGCACATTCCACCCAACCATGTGAGTCTGAAGACCCACCCCCCGTGCTAAGGAGCTAACAAGAAAGAGACCACAACCAAGAACATCCAAACATGGAACCACAAGACTCAACATCATACAAAAGTATCATAAAACTCAATGACATAATCAACAACATCCAAGAGTCAACATAATAAATTAAAGTCATAAATCCCATCACATAAATCAAGCAATGACTAGTAAACAAATAATCAATGGATGATCATGAAACACTTCCATATCAAACTGAATTAATAAACATAATACAATTCCAAATTGCAACTAAACAATACAATAACATCATATCACAGTACCATAAGAGTACAAGGTCATAAGTCAAATATCAATGAGATCATACAAGACCATAAAGTACACCAAAGATGTATCAAGGCAATACTCCATAAATCAATATAAGTCCAATCAACAATAATCTAAACCAACTCCCATAACATACTTCTAGAGGAACACAATAAAGTAAACACATGGGAAACTAGGGGAGAGTGTCATCGCATAGCCTACATGGGTTATCCTGGCCCTTCCTCCAAACTGAGGCGTCGGGCCCCATCTGTGGATATCCTGGCCCTTACTCCTACTTGAGGTGCCAGCACCATAGGGTAGCTCATGTGGAGCCGATAACCTCTCATGAGGACGAGGTTACGACCTTTCCAACCACGGCCTTCTCAGCCTTCCATTAGTCTGCGGAAGCACTAATGAAGACGAGGCATCCATTTTTTTATCTTATAATGATATTACTAACCAACCCTCCTAAGTTAATTATTAGGTTTTCACTTGATTACTAACTCACTCATGGGTTATCCTGAGCCCTTCCCCTTAAACGGTACGTTGGCCCCCACGAGGAGCCACTCTCCCTAGAGACCCAACAACATAAAAACCAAGGGTTGTACCATCATAATTTGAACAAAGAATCATAATAGAGAAGCATGCGAGGCATTACCCATCTCGCTATAAATACATAATCAAAGTCTCAACAATTCCCGTACAACCCTTTTAAAATCATGAAACCAAAACACTTGCCACATCAAGGGTGCATAAAGAGAGAGAACATCAATTATCAATCATCTCAAGCCTCTGTAAGCCAAAAGAATGAAAACCCACAAACAAGGGTAAAGTGAAGCAACATGAGTATTTCTCCAATAATTCCAACACAAGGATAAAATTTCATTAAATATGTGAGTAAATCAGAAAAGCCATAAAAAAAAGAAGATTCATCAAGACCCATCCACAGATCAACACTGGTGTCACCTCAACTAAGGAATGCAAAAGAAAATCAACCTTTAAACAAAATCACTTAATAAAACCAAAAGCCACCAACTAGGCATTCCATGGGAGACCTCAATTTCCTCCTCACAAGATACCTATACAGTTGGTATACACAAACATGACAACAATATAATTTAATGTTCACCAAAAATAATACAAGTGGGAAGACTGCATTCAATAAGAAGCATAAACTTACCACAACCAAGCATTGCATTAGTACCCAAAATATTCCACCACAAAGTCAATTAATGAGACGCCCACAACTCAAAACGAACCAAGAATTCATCATGTAAGGTTGAACGAATAGCAACACAACTTAACTTAAAGAAGATCACCAACTCAAGTTAACTCAAGAAAAGTCACAAAGAAAGAGTATGTCAAATCACTCATAAAATGACATGAACCCAAAGGAATGAAAATACTTCCAAAGCCAAGCATTTCCAAAGAGGATACCACAAACAGGATACACCAAATTACCCTTAAAAGATCAATGACCAATCAAAAACAATTTATCCATTTGTTCAAAAATAATTAATTTAAAATAAATAAGGGAACTCTAAAATCACATATCGTAATTATCTCAAGGCTTATTTTTACATTCCATAATATTCCTTATCATTAATCTCAAAATTAAATTAAAATATTATTTCCCTCAAATAATAACATTTGAGAAAATCTTAATACAATTTCCTAGTTATTTAGCTTACACACTAAACTTACCATTCCACTCTAAAGGTTATAAAATAACAATATTCACCTACAAATTAAACCATAATAATTGTGGTAATAATAATATCCTAAATTTCTTATTCTTCTTAGACAATTTGCTAATCATTTAATAATGGAAATAACCTTCGTTCAATTTTCGTGCCAAGGAAACTTAACTTTGCTTACCTTTATTTAAGTAACCATTTTCAACCTAGTCTTATTTACTTTATTAGTCCCAATTTTAGGTTCACTATTTTCTACAATGATTAAAGAAGCACCAAGACTTACTTGATTGTATGCATAACAAGATTTACTACCAAGTATACATGTATAAGGAAATACCCAAATTACAACTTATATACCACTTCACATTAGCATTCTTCATTAGATTCTTTAGACCCAACCCATTTCAAGGATTCCAAATTAACACATCCAAAAAGTCTCTAATCCAAGAGAATATAATCAAGGAAGAACTATATATCTTCTAGTGTTCTACACTCAAATTCTAAATCACTACACTAATGCAATATTTCTAACATCTTCCCAATCTCCAATTTCGAGCCATACCTATTATCTTAAATAGGTGAATAATAATAAATTATTGTGTAGACAATGATATATCGTGACATCATGATATGCTGAAAAGATATCCCTATGTTAACCATTCCCTAATCTAATTTTATGTTAACATTCTTGATGCTATCACTAAACAAGAGATTATAGCTGCAACAGAGATAAGTAGATTAATAAAATCAGAGAGATCCTTTAAACCTTTAAACTTTCTATTATGTTCAGGTACGCGGCTAAGACAGTTTGACAAATGAAATTAGAGAAGTTATTTAATTTACTACCCTTATGCAAGTCTAAGAGTTGCAGCTGTAACGGGTTGCCAATGGTTTCAGGGAGACTATTTAAATTTATACACGATCCAAGGACTAAACACTGCAGCTGTGATAGGTTGCCAATGGTATCAGGGAGATTATATAAATTTAGATTACCAGACTATGTGAAGGAGCTCAACTAAACACTGTATCCAATAACATCAATTTCTCTCAGCTTCGACTAAACGGAGGTAAATTGGCAAAGGCTTGAAACATTGTGCAGACCAAGAGAATTAAATAATCTGCTCATTGGTCCTCAATTTCTTCACTTGAACAATCTGCTCATTGATGGCATCAGAGAAGACACACGAACCAAGCTTCCTCCAAGTTTGAGATGGTTACGGTTGCAAAAATGTGAGAAGCCATTTTCCTTCAGTCTTGCGGATAACATTTGGGATTTGATAATAAAATCAGAGAGTTTATTTAAATCTATACACCCTACCATAAACCTGATGCAGGAAGAAACTACAGGAAACTTCAAATCCCATCCACACAATCTGAAGTTCAAAGAAAATTTATCTCATTTTGAAAACATTCGAGTGACAATCTGTGCATAATTTCTTTTCTCTATTGCATTTTGCGCCTAAGTTTTTTTTTTTTTTTTGTGATGGTTGTGTCAAACAAAAATGCGGAAAATTCAAAAACAAAAAGTCGTACATTAATTCTCTTACTCATAAGTCGCGTATTTGCACCTCACCTTTCTCCTTCTCTTTTTCCCACCACTGCGAGGATGAAGACTTCTGGTCAGGCGCTCGTAACAAAACGCCAGTACCTCTCTTCGCAGGTTGCCAATGATATTAGAAAGTGAATATTGAAAGTTGGAAATATCGCCATCTCCTTGCTTACTTATAATTATTTTCAAGAGTTGCAGCTGCGATAGATTGTCTGAAGAATCAAGCAGGCTATTTAAAATTCCCTATTAGGTTTAAGTGCTATGGCAGGAACTAGATGACAATGAAATCAGAGAGATTACTTCTGGTTTCTTTCCTTCCCTCCCCACTATAAAAATAATTGAATCTTGTGATTGGAAACAGAGTTAGAGTCTCCATCACGTGATTTCTCCAACAATCAATTAAACCCACAAATAGCTTCCTGGAAATTGCAGAGTAAGGAAGCAATTAATGACAAGGATCCCTCGATTAGGCCCCTATTCTCAGAATTTAATGAAGAGGCTTAGAATTTTGAGAGACATCACTATTTCTTTTCCAGCTTTTCTTGCTTTAAAACACTTCAGCTTCCTATCCCCTTAACCATTTAAATTCCTTATTAAAATAATTATTTTTTCATCATTATTAAATTATAAATCACATTATTTTCCTATATATAATATTTATACCCCACAAGATAATTAATTTAATTATTTAAAATTAACGTGTAAATATTATTTCACAATTTACAATTTTACTTCTAATTTTATTTAAATTACTTCATCAATATGTTTAATATAGTAATTTATTTAACTCATCCTTAAATGACAACATTTCTACAATTAATTCAATTAACTCGCTTAACAGAGTCAATAAAATCTCACTTTAATCACATGAACCGACCAAATAACCAACAAGACCACAAAACACACTTACGCAAATATCCAGGAGGGCCACAACGGACGAGGCACTACACCAATAGTGAGTACCCATCCTATTGCTTCGACCATCAAGATGTAAAGAAATGGGGAGATGGGGTCACCCTTTCATATCCCCCTTGAGACTTTGAAAAAGACCTCAGGTGAGCCATTAAAAAAGACAAAGAACCTAGGTGAGGATATGCAATTGTATACCCAATCCAACCATCATCTGTTAAATCCAAAGGTCTCCAAAACTTTAATTAAGAATCTCCAATAAACCATGCCATATGCTTTTTTTAATGTCTAACTTTATTATCATACTAGCATGATTGGATTACTAGATTGAGTGAATGGTTTCCTATACAATGATTATTCCATCGAGAATTGATCTCCCATGAATGAAACCATTTTTTTCTTCTACTATCACATTCAAGAGTATGAGCTTCAATCTATTTTCCATAGCTTTTGTCATAACTTTACATATCGTGTTGCATAGGGCAATTGGCTTGTAGTCATCCAAAGACTTCACTGCATCCTTCTTAGGAATCAATACAATGAAGGTGTTTTTGACTTCTTTGAGCATGTTCCCAGAATTCCACGATACCTCAATGGCCTCCACCAATTCATCTTTGATCAAACCCCAATTTTTTTTTGAAGAAGCTAGTAGGAAACCCATTCAAGCTTGATGCTTTGTTTGGGTGTAGCTGAAAGAGGGTCAACTTTATTTCCTCCTTCATATATTTCTCATTCAATAGTTTATTTTGTGCTTATGAAAGTAACTTTGGGATGTTCCTTAACAATTTTCACTTATACTTTAGATTTGATCCTTCTACATTGTTAAGAAGTTTTCTAAAGAAATTTACTACCTTCTCAACAATTTGTCTTGGTTTCTCCACCATAGTGCCATTTGGAAGCTTTAGACAGGTTATTCTATTCACACGTCTTCACTGCCTCATGTTTTTGTGGAAAATTTTTGTATTCTTGTCTCCTTCTTTGAGCCAAACTTCTCTATATTTTTTCCTCCAAAACACCTCCTCTTTGGCAAGAATATCTTCATACCTCCCCAAAAGATATTTTTCCTTGAAATAGCTCTGATAGTTCATGCAATCTCGAATTATCTCCTCTTTGAGGCTCAAAATGTCTTCTTCTATAGCTTCCTTTGTCTCAAAAATATTTTTGAAATGCATCCAATTCTAGTCTCTTATCTTTTTCTTCAACCATTTGAGCTTTGTAATCAGGAAAAACACCTTGGAGCTTCTTACTTGAAACCCCTTCCACCATTCTTCTACAAGCCCCAAAAAACTAAGGTCCTTAAGCCACATATTATGAAACTTAAAAGGAGATCTACATGGGCTACAATCCTCTATAATGTCCAATTGAATAGGAAGATGATTAGAGCCAACACATGGAACAATGCTAGCCTCTAGCAAGAATGTAAAACTATTAAGACTCCCATAGAATAAAAATCAATCCAACTTTTCAGCTATCTGACAAAAACCCAACCTTTTTTTTGTACATGTATACGATCCATTTATGAAATCTATGCTTAGAATTTGGTTTCTTCCTACCCAATCCCTGAAATCCTTCTATGAAATTTTCTTTTTGGACCCCACCCAACTTGTCCTTGCCATCAAGTATTGCATTGAAGTCAATGGAAAAAAATAAAATTTCTCCCTAGTGAGACCTTAAAAAAAGTTCTAACTCCTACCAAAGAGCCCTTTTCTTGATGCATGACTCTGGGCCATACACATTCACAAGTCCAAACCTAAGCTTTGAGTGAATACTATGAACTTGACATTCGATCTAGTATGAATTTTCTACTAACAATTCCACCTATACTATTTGTGTCTTCCAAAATAATGCAATGCCATGAGACACCCCATTTTCCTGAGCGCTAATGACCTTCCAACCTTTTTCTTTCTTACCAAATGTTTCTAAATCAACGTTGGTCAACTTTGTCTCCTGTGTTAGGGAAATATCTACTTTGGCCAAATCTAATCTTCATTTGACCAAATGTTGCCTTTTATGGTTGTTTAAGCCCCTAACATTCCACAATAAGAGCCTCATGGTGACCCAAGAAGGGAGTCCCCCTTCCCTGACCTCATAAGCATTGTTATCTTACCCTGTCCCTTCGTGTCACCAACCAAAGCTCTCAATTCTTGGTGTGATTTCCTACCCCTAGATTTCTACTTTCCATGGTTTGGTTTGGATTTCTTGGTTATTTGTTGTTTAATCCCCAAGTTACCAAGAGTTTCCAGTTCTTTGAGTTCATCTTCTGACTCTTTCTTAGCCTCTATTAACATTTTTTCTTCTTCCCTCAATAGCACACCATTCCATATATCAATCACATCTTCACCCATGATTTTTGAGGGGGGATCACCTCCTTTCCACTTCTTTCTTGCCCCACCCAATCGACGTCCATGGAAATCATCATTAAGTGGTCATTTATGTCTTCTCCCAAATTAGTAGCCAAAGTTTCTTCCTTCGGAGCTTCTACCATAGCCTTAGGTGTGGGTTGTTCTATCATGATTTCTTTTTCCTTCTCTATTCCATCCACTATATTTGTTTACAGTCCTGTTTCGGCTATGTCCATCTAAGAAGAAATTTTCCTCTTTTTGGAGGTTTCTAGGGATGCCACTTTTTTTATGATTGCTTTCCCTTTGTTTTCCAATTCTGACATTCCAGCTAGTCCATCCACTGTCATCATAATATTTTTTGAAATTATTTGCTCTTTTTATGGTTCCAAATTTTGAGATTCAAATTTATTTAAATCATCCTTAGATCCCTCGGCCACCATTTCCCTTCTCGACAAGAATTTACATTCTATTGTGTTATGCTTAATCACCACCTTTTGGTTCCATCTCCCATTCACTATCATTAGAATCAATTCCTCCATAATCCCTTCCTTTAGGTGCTCCATGACTACTACTCTAGATTTCACACCTGACTTCCCATTTAAGAAATTCTCATCAACCCCCAAAAATCCCTATGCATCCCTAATGGTCATTAGGGAATCACAATTCCAATACTCCGCCAACAAACCCTCCAAGCAAACCCACCTGGGTACTGAATTGATGTTATGACTTTTTGGATCAAATTTTACAATCCAATCCATGCATTAAAAGCTATGATTTTTGAAGAATAGGGGATGGCCATATAGAATTTCATGCTTCAAATTTGAATATATGCATTCAATCAGCAAATAATCATGGGACAAAGGTCAAAAACTTAATTTGTCTTTGAACTTATTCATCCACCATTACATAATTTGATCACTTGTCACACCTTTCCCACACCATTTCATTATCAATGCTTGATCCTTCAACCGTTCCACTAAAGCGGTCAAAATATGTCGGGGTATTGCCACAACCTTGGTGCGAGCTTGCTTTGTTTTTTTGTTGTCGCCACCAGGAGTCTCCCACTTTTTCCAAAATCCCCCATTCCTATCAGCAAATCCTTTATTTCTAGTATCATATCTCCTTTGTGCTTGATTGAGATTATTGTCTCCCTGACCACCATGCCGTACCCTAACCGTATATGCATTTTCACTGATTCTTTGCTCCAAAAATTTGGAAGGGTAATTCCTCCACCTTTGAGGAGGATACTACCAATTTTGGGATCAATTTCCTTGTCTCCACCCATTCACCAGTGGTCGACATGTGTATCTCCTATAGCCATCATGTTGTCACCTTAGAACATCTCTAAACCTACTTTGCTACCACCTCCTATGACTCTGTGCCATTTTTTTAATAATATTATATGGAAAAAATATGATTTTATTAAAGTACAATATCCACATTTGTTTAATTAAGATTGTTTCATGATTTTTTTTTATGAAAAGACTCCCCGTGCTCCTGAGGATAGTAGCTAAATTAAAAGGGGAGAATTTTTAGGATAATTTTTCCTATGGAATAAATTTGTAATAGAAGAATATGAAAATAAATGTAACTATCAAATATTATTATAGTTATGAAAGGGTGTGATTTTTGTAACCACCCTTGGGGTATTAGTTAAACCCATAAATTAATAGAGAAGAATACACAGACAAAGATACCAAGGGAGAAACACAAGAATTCAAAGGGCACAAAAGAGTGAAGGTTAGAGTCATTGGCTCGCATTGATGCATTTGGAGAAGGAGCACATAGTGTGTGTCCAACTCAAGGTATAACATACACTTGGGAGTGTGTTGGCCAGGGTTGTGTTATTCATGTCATGAGGTAGGTTGGGTTATGTGGAAGAACTGGTTTCCTTTGGGAGTGCTTCCTTGCTATGGAGAGTCGAGACCTGTAACTATTCCTCTAAGTGTCAGATAGTAGCCTCACTGTACGTTACTGATATGTGAACATTTATATTTATATTGCAGATTAATGTTATAATGTTTTCATCTATTAGATTATTGTCATGGATTAGTATTTAAAATATTTATTGTGCAACATTTTTTACCATGCCTTAAACATTTACAAAATATAAATCATGATCATAATAGATTTACTATTTCTTTTAAATATTTATTTTGTAGTACATAAGGATATTATTTCAAATCAATAAATTAATCACCTTTTGAGTAAATTAATTTACTTTGGATAAAAAAAAATTAAAAATTAATGGAAAAAGGGAAACTACACCATTACTCACCAATAGCTCCAATAGCTAACATGCACAACATGCAAAACCTTGGCACCCCACTTAGGATAACATGTAAGGTACATGCATTGTTATGCAAATCCAGGTAGTCCCCACCTCTAAAGTGGACACCTAGAAGGAATATTATGCCAAAATTCTTTGTAACTTTCAACGAACATATGTCCACCTCTTACGAATGCAAATATAATTTTTCATAGGTAAATAAGTATTAAATATTTTTATCTCACTGTACACCTTCCAAGGATCATGGAGACACATGAAAATGACTTAGGATTGCAAGGTTAATGTCACCTTATCCAACCATCTAGCATGTTAATAAAATCCTTATTTTTTCAAATTGGAAGTAGAGCAAGAAGCTCAAGGAGAGTGCCCAAAAATGGAACCGAGACATCCTTTTAGTGAGCATGGAGGTGAGGTAGTTTTCTTGTAGCCTTGAGCAAAGAATTTCCTTGGTTTTTGAGTTGTAGATTTGGATTTGGTCTTAGGAGCGACCATAGTAAGAGAAAACTTGTCTTTAAAATTATTATGGAGAGTAGAGTTATATGGTTGTGTCTTTCCTTAGTTGATCCAATAGCTAGTTGGAGTTTCCTAGTAATAGAAGTAATTCTAGTTTAGGACCTTGTTGTTTATGGTCAATCATACTAGGTAGTTGGATCTTTTCCTTAGTGTAATGGTGTTTTTTGGATAGGGTGTTGTGATATTTAAGATGGCTACACACCTAGTGGTCAATTTCCACCTAATTGGTCACCTTTGGAGATGTGTGTGTTGTGTGTTTGATTCCTAGACTTGGTTAAGGTCTAGAGGGTTGATCTTGTGATATCTATTGTGTTTGAAGGGCCAAGTACCATGAGTACCTCATCCTTATCTATTTATAAGATTCTAGGAGTAAGTCTAATCCTAGTGGGGAAGGATGTAATGTCCACACTTTTGTTTCCTTTAGGTGTCTAATATTGATATTATAATTCTAACAATGCACCATGGGATGCATAGGCTATATTTATTTATGTGGATTTGAGTGTTTTTTGGTGTTTTAGCTTCGCCATTTTCTTTGATGGAATTGTTTATGATTGTTTATAATGCTTTATCTCTTATATCATATTAGTAATAGATTATTTGTAGTAGAGGTAGACATTTAAATTCATGATGTATATTTCATGCTTTGTTTGGTGTGTTTTCTAAATGAGTTCTTGTATGTTGTAGGTCATTTATGAGATCGATATCATGATGCATATAGTAAAATAATTTTAGTGAATTGAGCCCTTTTACTACTATGATTTTCCTTCTTTAACCTAAAATTTTACCACCTTAGTCATGCTTATTTAAATTCTCAATTAGAACCTCCACATTACCTTCTTTAATATTGGCATGACCTTTAATAGAAGGATTAATCCTCTATTCTCCTTTTTCCCTTAATGAAAATTCCCTTAGCATTTCCTAGCATAGCAATACCCTTTTGACCATTCTTACTCAAATTATAACTTCTCTTGACCTAAGAAATGGTTGTTATAGTAAGATCTCTAATCTATTCATTAGAGGTTCTTCTTAGATGAAACTTTCTAGTAGAGGAATCTATATTATGTACATATTATTCCTTCTATTCTTCATCATAAACAACATGTTAGTGATATGAATTATTTGCATAGGGTAAAAGCACAAACTTGTGTCACACTTTATAAAGGAATCGACCAATACAAGTAAAAAAATTTCAACTTCAACCACATAAAAGTGACCTTTATGTTTTGAATTTCAAATTGATTTAAACTAATGAAATGTAGAAATCTTGATGAAGTTTATACTTGTAATTTCAAAAAAATGTTTTGACATATACTTTTTTGTAAATTTAAGAGAAAGATTTACTGTTGAAAATTTTGGTAAAAATTGAAGTCGATGGGATGTTACAAAAAGGGAGTAAAAAAATATTTTTTCCCTAATTTTTCCCCCAAATAGATAATTTCAATACCTAGTGCATGAAAAAAATTTAAAAAATGATGAATATTTGCTTTGTAATAATGTTTTAAAGTGAAACTTCACCAAAACATCATATCTATCATAGGACATCAACTTTTGTTTAATTTATTTCTTTTAAAAGAAATACCCTTTTGAAGAGGATTCTTTCCTCTAGTACACCATATATTTTTAAAAAAAAATGGATATGTTTTGATTTTTTAAAATTTCTAATCAACCTCATGTTTGATTATAAAACCCACTTACAGTAAATTTTAAAAAATCACAACAAAACTAATCAAAATATATAAAAAGAAAATTTTAGATTCTAAACTATGAGCTTTACAAAAGGGCATTTTTATATATTCATGAAACTACCCCTAGTTGGAGAAATTCAAAGTTGAAGATGATTTTTTCTTAATTTTCCCCAAAATAGGGGTTAAGCTGGCTATGTGTAGGATCATCATGGAAAGAATAGGCCCTTAAGTGGCAATGAAAATTCAGAAAAATTAGAGTTAGGCAACTTGATGTAAAAATTTGAATAAGTTATCTATATTATTTCAAAAATATGTAAAAATAGAATATGTGGAAAATTGAATGTTGTTTCTAAACTACTAGGTTTATTTTTCTTTAAAAAAAAATCTATTTGGTGAAAAATTGAAATTTTAATGCAAATGTACTTAAATTTCAGGGAAAAAATAAGGTGTCTATCTGAGCATCCTAACCATAATAAAATAATAATATTTTTTTATAAGATTTTATATATAAGTAGAGGACTTATGTCTAGATGTGATGCATATTTTTTTATAATTTTTTTCCAAGTAAATAATTAATTATGAATTTTTTATTACAACTTTTAAAAGATATAAAAGCTCATATGTCTAACCACCTTAACTTGGTCAAAACTTCATAAAATTCATTTTTTTTAATTCTATAGTATGTGAATCATAGAATGTGACACATGTTTTGGATTCAAA
This sequence comes from Sequoia sempervirens, assembly GCA_007258455.2. NCBI lineage: Eukaryota > Viridiplantae > Streptophyta > Pinopsida > Cupressales > Cupressaceae > Sequoia > Sequoia sempervirens. Next base: position 370,506,705 of record VDFB02353493.1, read on the forward strand.
AAATGTAATACCGTTTGAAAGATATAGATGTTTTTCAATCAGGCTATCAATCCGGACTTTAGTTGTAATTCTAATAGAAAATGAATAATAATTATTTATTAGACTCAAACTAAAGTAAAATTTATATTGGTAGAAAGTTGAGAAGTTCCTTTACAAACCCTTTTTATTTCATCAGTTTTGGGTAAAAAAAAGTCGTCAGCCACATGGGCGAAGTCTGGAAAAGCAAGGTAAGTTGTTAAACATGTTTTTTGTGTTGACTTCTTAGGATTGGTAGGTCCGAACCAAAATCCAAAGCAAGCCTAAGGCTAATCCCTAGGCATTAAATTTTGTGTCAAACATATCAGATATCCAATTTGAATCTGATATCCGATATGTTTTTTATAGAGTTGCAAAAATGTTATACAATTTATAATATATAAAAAATGCAATAAATTCTATAATTTAATATATAATAT
>VDFB02353493.1:370508713-370620088 GCA_007258455.2 Sequoia sempervirens
AGAAGACTGAAAAAAATCTATTATTGTCAAAAATATTTTTAATGCCCTCAAGTCTATTGGAAAAAATAACAATGAAAAGGATAAGAGAGCTACTCAGAGAGTCATTACAACCACCCTAGTAAGCCATCAATTGAAAAAGGCTCACTTTATGAGACAAACTTGTATTGATTTTAAAATAAATCGTAAAACTTTGGATAGAGAACTCACAAGAGGAGAAAGAATAGATGATCCTCTTCAAAATGATACATGGGCTTTTTCTGTGAGGCTTCCACGTGTTGATAAGAAGCTAACTGATAATGTAAAGCAAGTAATTTAACAATTTTGGCATGATAACTCTAGAGTATCACCCAATGCAAAGGATGTTTTAAAGTGGAAATCGAGACCATACACCACATCCTAAAAATTTCTTGGAATCAAACCAAACAATGTTGTTCAAAAAATTTATTGAAACACATCAAAATATGGAAATCTCGTAAAGGACTTTTGAAGGTTTGAAGCCATTTTATTGTGCGCCTCTTAAGATTTGTAATACTTGTTGTAAATACCATGTGAATTTTTCAATGTACCATGAGCTATTATGCTATATCCATTGTACTTTGCATACTAATGAAATGTTGCAGGAGTGTGGTGCAATTCATCTACCGAAATCATCAAGGGACTTGCTAGATCTATTTTTATGTTCTAGAGATGATGGTTGCTTTTTCTATAGAAATAATTGTTTAAATGCGAAGTGCTCACAATGCGGTGGCTTGTCAAAGTTTGTTCAATGTTTTCATGAGAGTTCTAAACATGAATTTGGAAAGAAGCTTGTTGCGAAAAAGAGATATAAGATAGTCAAATTTACTTTGTAGAGTGAAGGTGAAGGTTCTAGATGTGAGTTGGTTACAAAAGAATGCAGTGTTGCTGATTTCATTTCTGATTTTAAAGACAATCTTTTCTACAAGTATGCAAGGCATACGCATAGGTCTTAGTGGTTGGATCAACAATTTAGGATGTGTAAGGACTCTTTCCAATTGGCACTATTATATTAGTGGTTGATTTTGTAGAAAACTACACATTGCAACCACAAAACGAGGTATAATCTTAGTATTACAATTCCATTCAGATTGCTATTTTTGTCCACATAACGTTTAGACATGAACCTCATAATACAAAGGAGGATCAAAAGATAATCAAAGAGTATCATTTTTTATATGAGTGATGATAGATCTCACTCATATGAGTATGTCCAACATTGTTTCAAGAATTTTTTTGAGTGCTTGCAGGAGCATGATATAGCACTGGACCGACATCTCATTTGGTCAGATAATTGCATAGGTCAATTCAAGAATGCTCGTATGTTTTATTAGTTGAGTAGAATGCATGTAGAGAGGGGTCTACCTCATCTTGGATTTTTTGCCAGACATGGGAAAGGGGAGCATGATGGAGAAGGTGCATATGTAAAGAGAGCTCTAGTTAAGGATCAATTCAAGATTTTAGGAGAAAAATTTAGTGATGCATGTTCTATTGTTGATTGGTGTAGTACAACATTGTCACAAGGAGGGATACTTGATTCAACAGTGTGTAGATTTTTTTGGTTGGTTGAGGAGAGTACAGTGGGAGGAAGATTGGTTGGATTGTCATACAATCAAAGATTCTTCAAAGATGCATTCATTTTGAAGCTCAGATGCAAGCACATGGACCATTTGGACACGAGAGTTGGCTTGTTTTTGTCAGAGTTTTATTCAGTGCGAGTGGGATCAATACGAGTCAAGTGAGTGGGTGGATACATGGGTTCCATAGTATGTAACTCCTTTATCTCAAACAATATCCATGAAAAATGACACAATGGAAAGTTCAGTTGATTATGACCAGCTTTTAGATCTACTACAACTAGGACATGTTTTTGTAGTTTTTGCACTGCAGGGGAATGGAGAGAGATCAGACTATTGGTTGGCTTGATGTGTGCGGGTAAAACATAAGCTAACACAACTAATGGAAGATGATGATGGTTTCGTGTATCCTATAGGTTCAGTTGTGGTTGTAGTAACTTGGTTGCGAACATACATAATTAGAAAAGAATGGAATACCTGCATTTGAAGACTACGAGAAACACAAAACCATTCTCGTGTATTTGAACCTTGTTATAGCAACAAATGTTAAGTTGTTGAAGCATCATGCTAGAACAAAGACAAAACAACTATGGACACTTAATAATGTTGATCATGAAGCAATATTGGATACTCTTAAGCAAATAGATGACCCTTCAGGCACACTTGAATAACATTTTCAAGAATGGAAGGTAATGCTTACATTTATTATGCTTAAGTTCATTAGTGTTCTTTTTTTAATACTGATATTTTGTATACTATTGCAATGTAGGTGTCTTTAATAGTGATATTTTGTATTCACTTTTTCTATATTTTTGGCACGATTGATCATGGACCTACTGCAACAATAGCTAGCTCTGATCCTTCCAGAGAGGTATGCAATAGATTAGAACAATATAGATTTGTTATTCTAAGCATCATTTATAGTTTGCATCACCAATTCATCATCATTCAGGTTGTTTAGATTAATATAGATTTGTTAGTCTAAGCATCTTTTCTATTGTGACAATATAGATTTCTCATTTTCCCATTTTTGTGATATTCTTGGCATGATTGATCATGGACCTGCTACAACAATAGCTAGCTTTGATCCTTTCAGAGAGTTATGTGACAAATTAGAACAATATAGATTTGTTATTCTAAGCATCTTTGTTAGTCTAAGAACAATATGGATAGATTAAAACAATATAGATTTGTTATTCTAAGCATCTTTTATAGTTTGCATCACCAATTCATCATCATTCAAGTTGTTTAGATTAATATAGATTTGTTAGTCTAAGCATCTTTTCTATTGTGACAATATAGATTTCTCATTTTCCCATATTTGTGATATTCCTGGCACGATTAATCATAGACCTGCTGCAACAATAGCCAACTCTGATCCTTTCAGAGAGGTATATGACAGATTGGAACAATATAGATTGGTTATTCTAAGCGTCTTTTATAGTTTACATTACCATCTCAACATATTTTGTGTTGTTTAGAATAGTATAGATTGGTTATTCTAAGCATCTTTTATAGTTTGCATCACCAATTCGTCATCATTCAGGTTGTTTAGATTAATATAGATTTGTTAGTCTAAGCATATTTTCTATTATGACAATATAAATTTCTCATTTTCCCACTTTTATGATATTCCTAGCACAATTGATCATGGACCTGCTACAACAATAGCCAGCTCTGATCCTTTTGGAGAGGTATGCGATAGATTACAACAATATAGATTGGTTATTTTAAGCGTCTTTTATAGTTTGCATTACCATCTCATCATATTTTGTGTCATTTAGAATAATATAGATTGGTTATTCTAAGCTACCTTGATGGTTTGTACACGTGCTTGTCAGTCCAGAATGTGAACATACTACTATTGTGGAAGACTATGCCCTAAATGCCTCCAATAGGAAAGTTTTGTAAAATTTGAATTTTTAAATGTGAAACAATGTAAAAAGGTCATAACTATGTATGGGCATAATCTATATCCAGTGATGTTTTTGAAATATAGGTCAAATTTCTGGCATTGTATAAAGGGTATGTTTAAAATGTAAAGGGGTCTGTATTTTGGAAACTTAGGTTGAATTAGTCATACATGTGTATGCTTTGTTACTGTTATTGGGACAATTCTATAATAATTTTTTGTACTTAATCAAGCTACAACTTAAGGTTTTCTTCCTAGTTCTTTCCTATCGGTATGCTCATTTGAACCAGGTTTTGTAATATCTCCTATATATATATATATATAATAAATTACATTGGCTTACCACTTTTTCTCCTCAAATCCAACTTGGGTGCAACTTCATTTTTAGCAACTTTCATGAGGTTTTTAAGGAAATCAATGTTTCCAACCTTTCCACACCCTATAAACCGATCAGACACGTCTACTAGGACATGCACAAGCTTGATCCAATCTTAAATCTTGCTACCCCCACGTTTCATTGACATTAGCAAGTTGTAATCACCATTTTTCACCTAATTTCACTCATTTTTGCCATGCATGCCAACTCACCAACTCAAGTACAGACGTTTCTAGCTCTCTAAACCCACATAGTCACCTTATATTGTCCTAATTAAATCTACCATGGCCATACCATCCAGCTACAAACTGTACAATAGATGGTATGGCCTTTTACCACTTTGGACTCTTAAGGGAAATCGCCAGTCCAATGTAGCTCAGAGTGATTCAGCGTATTTGGGTACAAAAGAGGACCATCCCTAGTGTAAACATACCCATCCGGATGTGTTGGAACAGTCCATTTGGTCGTATGAGTTGCAGAATGAAAGTTGCACCACTTTGTAACTTTACAATGCTTGCATCTGACAACTTTTCCCTCAACTGAAAACTTGCCACCATAGGAAAATGCCTTCGAGATAGAAAAAAAATGAGAGAGGTTATTGTAGATGGGCCAAACACAATCCAATAGCCTCAAACAGAGAGTTTATAAACATCACGGTTTCCAAGAAATAGCCCTTCAAAGATTTCTTCCTTTTAGCACTTTGGATTCTTAAGGGAAATCACCGGTCCAATGTAGCTTGGAGTAATTCAGCGTATTTGGGTGCAAAAACGGACCATACTTAGTGTAAACGTACCCATCTGGACATTTTGGAATAGTCTGTTTGGTTGTATGAGTTGTTGAATGAAAGTTACACCACTTTGCAACTTTACACTGCCTGTATCTGACAACTTTTCCCTTAACTGAAAAATTTCCACCATGGGAAAATTCCTCTGAGATAGAAAAAACTGAGAGATGTTATTGTAGATGGGACAAACAAAATCCCATAGCCTCAAACAGAGAGTCTGTAAATTTCATAGTTTCTGAGAAATATCCCTTCAAAGATTGTTACATTTTAGCACTTTGGACTCTTAAGGGAAATTGTCGGTCCAATGTAGCTCAGAGTGATTTGATGTATTTGGGTGCAAAAGAGGACCATACCTAGCATAAATTTACCCATTCAAACGTGTTGGAATAGTCCATTTGGTCATACAAGTTGTTGAATAAAAGTTGCATCACTTTGCAACTTTACACAGCTTGCATCTGACAACTTTTCCCTCAACTGAAAAATTGCCACCACAGTAAAATGCCTCCAAGATAGAAAAAAATGAGAGAGGTTATTGTATATGGGACAAACATGATCCCATAGCCTCAAACGAAGAGTCTGTAAACATCACAGTTTTTGAGAAATAACCCTTCAAATATTGCTACCTTTTAGCACTTTGGACTCTTAAGGGAAATCGCCAGTCCAATGTAGCTCATAGTGATTCAGTGTATTTGGGTGCAAAAGAAGACCATCCCTATCATAAATGTACCCATCCAGACGTGTTGGAATAGTCCCTTTGGTTGTACAAGTTGTTGAATGAAAGTTGCACCACTTTGTAACTCTACATTGTTTGCATCTGACAACTTTTCCCTCAATTGAAAAATTTCCACTACGGGAAAATGCCTCTGAGATAGAAAAAAATGAGAGAGGTTATTGTATATGGGCCAAACATGATCCCATAGCCTCAAATGGAGAGTCTGTAAACATCATGGTTTTTGAGAAATAGCCCTTCAAATATTGTTTCCTTTTAGCACTTTTGCCTCTTAAGGGAAACAGTCAGTACAATGTAGGTCAGAGTGATTCGACGTATTTGGGTGCAAAAGAAGACCATCCCTAGCATAAACATACCCATCTAGATGTGTTGGAATAGTTTTTTTGGTCGTACGAGTTGCTGAATGAATGTTGCACCACTTTGCAACTTTACATTGCTTCCATTTGATAACTTTTCCCTCAACTAAAAACTTGCCACCACAGGAAAACACCTCTGAGATAGCCAAAACTGAGAGAGGTTATTGTAGATGGGATAAACACAATCCCATAGCCTCAAATAGAGAGTCTGTAAATGTCACATTTTCTGAGAAATAGCCCTTCAAAGATTGTTATCTTTTAGCACTTTGGACTCTTAAGGGAAATCATCGGTCCAATGTAGCTCGAAGTGATTCAGAGTATTTGGGTGAAAAAGAGAACCATCCCTAGCATAAGCGTACCAATCCAAACATGTTGGAACAGTCTGTTTGGTTGTACAAGTTGTTGAATGAAAGTTGCACCACTTTGCAACTTTACATTACTTGCATCTGACAACTTTTCGCTCAACTAAAAACTTTCCACCACGGAAAAACGCCTCTGAGATAGAAAAAACTGAGAGAGGTTATTGTAGAGGGCCCAACATGATCTCGTGGCATCAAGAAAAATGTTTGTAGGAATCACAGTTTCAAATAAATAGTCTGTCAAAGATTGTTTCCCTTTTGCACTTTGGAATCTTAAGGGATTTTGCTAATTGAGCGTAGCTCGAACTGCTTCGGCCTGTTTAGGTATGAAAGGGGAACATACCTAACCTAAATGTAACCATCCAGACATGATGGAACAGTCGGTTAGGTCATATGAGTTTTAGAACAAGATTTATTTATGCACTTGCAAGTAGTTTTCAGCCTCCAACCAAATTCCAACGCTGATTTTTGTGTGTAAAAAAGCCATGAAACCATAGCTTGTTGCTTCCTTTTTAATGGAAACTATTGGGCAGAAAAGTTAACTTCTTCATAGATTTAGCGTTTAAGATTGCAAGAAGACATCAAAATGGCTAGTGTACTAAATAAATTCTTATGCTTTCTAAAGAATGTCGATAACTCTACTCAGTTGGCTTCTTTTTTCAAAATCATACAAATTGAACCTTGGCATTAATAAAATCCATATATCAAGCTACCACAATTCATACTGAGTCATAAAAAAGGTTGAGGAAGTCATTTTTTGGATTGATGAATGTAATTTTGTGAAGAATCAATAAGATCATATTGAGTTACTTTGCAAAAACTATGGTTTCTATAAAAAAAATTGTGTTTTCTCCATTGTTCGACCCCTACACAACAAGTAAATGGCTGCATAGCATGTGAAATAAGGGGGAAGTAGGCTTGAGACCCGTTTAAAGTTGGTTTGAGTGCTTTCTTTTCATTTTTTGTGAGTTTTGTGCCAATTTTTCTCAAGGTGGGTAGTGAACCCAAAGTTTGCATTTTGAGTAAATTATGAATTATTAAAGCCCTCCACCTATTGTACCTTTCATGTGGCTCGGTGGAGAGGTTGTGTACAATATTATTTGAATGTGTACAGGTCCATTTAAGAAAGGGGAAATGATTTTTGAGTCTTAGAGTTGTTGTCCTAAGCAAATCATTGCTTAAATTGCATGAAAATGGAGCTTTTAGCCTAGAGTTTGTTAAAATCAATGAGAGTGGTTGAATCTCTTTAACATTTAAGCATATTGGGTTCATAATAGAGGTGTATGAGTTGGTGGCATGGTTAGGGGAGTTGTGCAAGTGGTACTTTCAATAAACCCTATGTATTTGCATGGTAAACAAACAGTTTCATGGGACAGCCTACTAAATGACCTATAGGTGCAAAATAATCTTAAATTTTTTTGTTTTATGACACAACTCAAGATTTTTTGTGGTGTTCTTGTGAAGATCAAGTGTTTAAAGGGCACTCACTTTGTGAAAGAGGGCCAATTCACTAGCCTAGGATAGGGGTATGTTATTGGTTCTCAAATTTGGTCCAAAGGAATCAAGGGTAGTTTTCACATATGTTTTAACCCCCACTCTGCATCAATCCATAGCTTGTTTGAAAGCACTTGTTTTAGGCTTTTAGCCATAACAACAAGCCAGTGAAATATTTGATAAAAAGCTTTGGTATACATGTATGAAAAATGTGGTAGCATAGACAAGGCAGTGAATTGTTTCAAAAAAAGGCCTCAAAGAAATGCGGTCTCCTAAAATTCTATGACAAGAAAATGCAATTGACAACTGCTCCTAGTTATTAGTTATTTAATGTGAAGTAATTGCAGAATTGCTTAGGTTGACTTTGTAAAAACTATATTGTAATTGAAATTTTTTCATCTATCGACATCTAGCTGTTAGTTATGCAATGTGAAGTAATGCTTTGAGTTTGAAAGATGTGCAATGCAATGTAATCAACGATATGAATATAAACTACATAATACAACCATTCTTTATTATGCTATTGTACATTGATATTTAACCATTGCTCACTTGATTAAATTTTCAAAGAGTTTAATCATGCACATGAGGAAGAACTTAAATTTCGATTGTCAATTTCTAAATATCAAATTATCCAATAATCTTGAGTGTATCTCCATATACAAAAATGGCATTAACGCCAACTCAAACAAAGTCTTATAAAATGTGGCATATGCTATCTTGATATCTATTCAAAATTTACATGCCAAAATGTCTATCTCATCTTAAACTATAGGTGGATCATCAAAATGGAGCCTCTTTGAAGCACTCGTTAGCTTTGAAGGTAGTTGCAAATGAGAAATTCAAACCACAATTGAGATTAGTTATACTATATGATTTAAAATAGAATAATTAACATCAAAATCAATATACATTGAATTATAATTGAACTTTAAAATTGAAATCTTGATTACCTAAAATATCCATCTCTTCAAAGGGTTAGGAGTCCTAGAATATACCCCTCTCAAAGAACTGACCAAACCAACTTTTGTAATGTCAATCTATATATGTGAACAAAAACATAAAATTGATCCAAGTTAGCATACAATTATCAGTAATAGGAACATATAAATACCAAACACAAAATAAAATAAACACATACCTCTTTAGGCTGATCTTTTTCTTTATCTCCTTTAGGTGTTTCAACACCTCCTCCTTGAGGTGTTTCAACACCTAGTCCTTGAAGTGTTCCAATACCTACTCCTTCAAGCGTTGTGGCAATTTTCAACAACAACGTATAGCTCATAACTACCTACACATAAAAAGGACAAGTACATATGAAACTACCAATCTATGTCGATTTATGTATAATCAATATAAGATATTAAAAATATTAATTTAATTGAATTTGAGTTCAGTTACCTTCCCCTTATCTAATATTGCACTTCCATAATCTGGACAAGGCTGCACCTCGCTCGCACTAGGTATTTCCTACAAGAGGAAAATAAGATAAACATATAAGTTACTATATAATTTCATTAATGACAATTCAAATGACAAGCAAGTATATAATAAAAAAATGTAAATGAGTGAGTACGGAAATATATATTATGTGCGTGTCGAGGCCAAATGAAATGGCCCTAAGGGTGCTATCAGTCACTTGTGTGAGCTCCTCCTCATACATCAACTGTTAAATAGACCATGTTAATAAATATTAGTACTTTATAATATCTCTTATTAATATTTATTTAAAAGCAAATGCAAGTTATGAATTTACAACTTAAACCTTACCTGTCACTATTCCAATGTCCCCCTCTCTAGCAAGAGAGGAATCTATAGGGTGCACTCCACTCCCTTGTGTCTGATCTATAATGTCCACATCATGGAGGTCATAATCAAAAGTGTCCAAGGGATGCTCGGTGGGTTGTACAAGAGGAACCAAGCATATTTGGTGGCACATAGAGAAAGTATGTGGCACACAAATATGTGGACCTGATGAGGATGACACAACAACACTCGAGCCATCATCAACATCACTAGAATGTGGCTGAGCTACTGTAGAAGCATGCAAAACCAAAACACCACTCAAAGAGTGAATAGCTTGGATAGTCTGTGTGGTCGCATCCTACATAATATTTGGATGATATATTGGAGGTGGCAGAGGAAGGGGATGAGGGGGAACATATGGGTTTGGGACTACTCTAACTACCCCTGGTCTATCCTGGGGCATACCTCTACCAATGCCCTAGAAGGGTTTAATGTCAAAGTAATTGACATGATTCCCTAACACAAACTCAACATATAATTTTTTAATAAAGTAAAATGGTATATCGCAATTTTTGTTCAATGGTTTATCAAAAACCATACACCAACGATCCCAAAAAGTTATCTACATTGTCCCTATGCATGCACCATTTTATAGAAAGTTTTGGTTTATTAACATTAACTGGAAAACCAATGCAGGGGTTAACAAATAAAGAGGCTATTTGGGCTTTGGTTATTCTGAGATATTTCACATCATCATAAGACAATCCACATGCATAATATTCCCTCATGTCTTCTCGCCACGAATGAAAGGCATTATGTTGGGTGGAGAGGGTTTCTATATTTTTAATTTTTTCCTTCAATGTGTTTGGCATCTCGGATAATTGAGGGATTCTCATATAAACTTTAGAAATGCCCCTCAATTGCTGCAATTTTTTACCAATTAAGTCTTCAATTGATGGATCGTTTGGAATTTGTGCATTTTCATTCTCAGCTGGTGGATCATTTGGAATTTGTGCATTTTCATTATCAGCTCGTGGATCAGTTGGAATTTATGCATTTTCATTCTCAACAGCCATAATGCCTAATTAAAGTTAAAAACTAAATAATCTAATTGAAATTAGACAATATAAATGAAAATATTGTAAAAATACCCTAGTTTTTAAAAAAAATCCAAAAAAAACCCTACTTTTTAACAAAAATCTATAAGATTCTCTAATTTTTAATACAAATACATAAACAACACTATTTTAAAATCAAAATCCATTCTAAAATCAAGTTTTTCATAAAAAATCAATCAAAAACCCTATTTTGAAAAAAAAATCCATAAAAAATTAACTGAAATTATACAAATCTAATTCAAAATTCGATCAAAGCAAAGAAAAATCCAAAATATAACCTTTCAAAATAGATATCGGCTATAAATTGGATATTTGTTATGTGAAAAACCTCCTCACTGTGAGCTCACGGCTTGCCTGTGAAAGTGTGAAATGATTTTAACTGGCCCGAAATATATATATATATGCCTCAAATCGGATATCCAATTTGGAAATCTTGGTTTGGGCATTGCTTTGGAGCAATGTATTGACACCCAAGCCACAAAAAAGTCAACTCAGTGTTTCCGTGTTTTTGGGTTGATGAAAAACATAATTTTCCCCCATTGCCACTTTTTGGCCCATCATGATCCTACACATACCCAGCTACCACATAGGTAACCATAAAGAAAATTTTAGTTGAAAGGGTTTAAACTAAAACTCTTTTGACTGAAGTAGTTTCACTTGAAACCTTACATGTAAATTGAGGCTTGTTTCAAATATTTAAAGGGATTTTTTTTTATAGCTTTAGGTGAAAGTGTTGTCCCCAAAACTATAGTTGCCACTTATAGGCCACATGATTTTAGGTGAAACTATTTTTCTCGAAAAATGTTTAGGGAAAAACTATTTCTCTCGAAATAATTTAGTTGGCCAAAAGTGTGACATAGGTTTGTGATTTACCCCATATGTTTTTCCCTCTATATCAAGCTCATGACCACATTAATTATCAAAATAATACTCATTATTACTACAACATCCCTTTGACTCAATCAAGCTAATTTCATGGTGATCTTGATCCTACAAATTTAATATGGTTAGAATAATTGCATTCACAATTATCATTAAGATCCATAGTTGTGAGTGCTATTGCAATCTATAGTTGAGAGTGAGGCATCTTACAATCCATGCATGATGTGATATCCTCTACCATTTTGACACCTACCTTCTTTAAAGGAGCTATTATTTCTTTATTTGTTGGTCATTTAGAATTTGGTAAAACCACCCATTATGCTAGGTAGTGTTATAAGGTTGGTCAAACAATCTCGATATCCTCTCTTGTTTGTTGTTATCATGCCTCTCATTGGACAATTCCTTTTCACTTTGAGCCATCTTACAACTCAATTCCTTCAAATTTTGAATCATCTAATCCAAATTATCATCTAGTATAGGGTCCTTGCTACTTTGGCCTTTATCATGAGGAAAAAACTTTATGTCACTTCTCTTATGTACCTTGCTCGAAGTTCTCTAATTTCTTTCAATGTTTGAAGAAATCCTATAGGCTTCCTTTAACATATGAGGCTCCTTATCTCTTAAAAAATATCCCATATTGGTTTAATAAGAGTTACAATATAGGACCAAGCACATGAACTCATTTTTCCTTAGGTATACAATAATTCTGCTCATGATCCTAGAAAATCTTACATTAAAATCAAAGATAGGTTGATTAGACCCTTTAGTGATGTTTGTAAATTCATTAATGACGAATCTATTATAATATTTACCACCATATTGCTCTTTGAAAAATCTTTAGAATTCTAGCCAAGATTCAATGCTTGCATTAGGTAGAGTTTTGTACCATTCACTAGCAATATCATCTAAATATTGAACGACCAATTTCATGAGCATATCTTCATCTTCAATTTTATAGTCATAGTTAACTTATTAAATTCCCTTAAATGACTCCACTTGATATAGCATTATTTCCTTGAAATTTCTTGAGCTTTGATGTGACCTCTACAAAAAATTAAATACCTATATCTATTTGAGTTTATAGGAGGTCTTGCAAGAACTTGTATTCTATTGTTTATAAGATCTTTAAATTTCTTTCTTATATCAATAAGATTTCCAATTCCTTAACCACCTTGTTAATCGGTGTTCCTCAAATTCTCATTTCTCCTTTGAAGATCATCTCTGACCTTTTTAGCCTCAATCATAGCTAACTCAACTTTCAAATCAGATATTTCTTGAGTGAGATCTTATCTTGATTTCTATGGCCTAACCATGATTTAGGTTTTTCTTCTTCAAACTCTCCATAATCTTCATAATCCCACTCATTTTAATAAGTAATATTATCTCTGTATCAAAAGGGGTGTTCCTCCTCCTTGGTAAGTCATCTTGTTGGCTCATCATTTAAGGAATTTTATCTTATATTTATCTTTACCATGAAGGCTTTGTCAATATGAGCATCTACCTCTCTTTTCTCTTTCCCTTTGTAGATCATTCATAAATTTTTAGTATTTTAGAACATGCCATGTCTCCTCATTTTCCTTCTTATTAACTCAAGGAGTAGATTCATTATTAGAAAAACCATTTTTATCCTTTACTATATAATATGTTACATTACTTTCAAATTGATCTATAATAAAGGAAAAATACTTGTATTGTTTTCTTTCTATGTAGCTTGTTCTTTCTTTTACATATTGCCAACCAACTTCTTTCCAATATTAGGTCTTGGAATCAATATTTCCTTTTGTTCGTAATGGAATTAAAAAAATATTTTAGATTTATAACATAGTCATTATCCTATGAAGGGAAAATGATAGGATGGATAACACAATAATACACACCAAAAGACTAAAATTTAGAAGCTTAAGATTGCAAATATTTGAAAAAGGGCCTAAAAATTTGGACATCAATTCCCTAGCAGAGTTGCCAATTTATTGGTTTTCCAACCTAATTTCAAAAAAATATAAGAAGTTGCAAATATCTATGCCCAAATTTCCTAGGATGATGGCCAAAAAATGAGAGAATAAATAGTTATCTTCTACACTTTAGGATCTATAGGACATAGGGGAAAAGACCTACCAATTCACACTAGAAATTGTATATGAAATATAATAGGTTATCATGGTGTATAATAGATAAGATATTCATATAAATTTGGAAAGGATTTAAATAATCTTCAAGCTATTTAAATACTAATTATACCCTTAATTCTTAGGCATGAATATTTTAAATTATTAAAATAAAGTATTTATCTAATGATTTTATTCCTTAAGTATGAGTGGGCTAGGAGGGTTTCTATAGACTAATCAGTGCCTCTTTAGGGAAGCATAGAGTCATATTCCTTTACTTTGCATTGACAACAATATTTTTAGTGGTTTAAAACATCTACCACTACCTTATAGTGATAGAACCCCTAATTTGTGGCTTTACCAAATACAATTCTACTTAATATCCCCTATGTATACTATGTTCCTCATTGCTATTGTGAAATATTTACAATACTTATTGAGAATATACTAACACAAGTTAATAATTCAATACAAAAAAATGTGTATGAAAAGATTTGTAACCCTTAGCTCTATTCATCTCAAAGAAAAATAACATCATAAGAAAGAGAATTGTACAAGAAAGAAAAAATTCATATCATGCAACCATAAATAAGTATCAAAATAAAATGGCTACACAACATATATAGTCATTGATATTTCTTCAAATAAGTGTGGTATATATAGTATACAAAAAATTTCCATTACTATTCCAAAATTATTATAAATGAAAGGTACATTCCTTATATAGAAAAGATACAAAGATAACCCCATGAATGGGAAACACTTTTCAAGAATTTGACACAATAGATTATTTTACACCACAACCATATGCACAATAGAATGTGATTCAACTACAAACCTTATGCACTAGTTATTAATCACTCTACTGATAGAACCTCAAGTATTCATATAATTCTAGTGGATACAAAAAAAATCTCTAAACTTCTTCCTTGTTACAACTCAAATATTTTCTTTCAGCTCATCTAGTAATGGTGGTAAATTTTTTGAATAATCCTCTAGGATATGAATGAAAGTAAATTGGTCTTATGCAATCCTTTTGTATTGAACACATGCAAAAAATTAAAATGAATTAATGGAATAACCATTAAATCCTTCAATTTTTCCTAGAAGCATTGATCATTGATGTCTTTAAGTGAAGAAGATCAATGGTTATTGTGCATTGTGATTTTGTGTATAGTACACTCCTTTAAAACTATGGCATTAAGAGCCTTGGTGATAGAAATACTTGCTAGGTGTCGAATTTATACTCATACTTTTACACTTGGTGCCACAAAAAGAGAAATGTTGTACACTTCAACCAATAGAAGCATTGCATTTGTTGGAGTGATTAATATGTTTCCCAATAATATCATATCTTATCACATGTGCTAACAATCAAGCCACTAAACATGATAACATTTCACCTTTTTTCCCATCATGCATTCCACATATGAAAGTGGGACCCACATTCAAAACCATGATGCAAAGATAATTTACCACTACATATAGTACTACCAAAGTGGAAATCAAATCAGTATTTCCTTAGAAGAGACAAAGGCATCATGCATTGTGAGAGTGAAAGTGGGGTTCAAATTCAAAATTGTGATGTATGAAGGAGTTGGGTGATGCAATAGAATGCTACTAGCTATTAAAAGTAACAATTTTTTTTACAATTAATCCATGAAGTGCATACAAAAGCATTAATGAACTAGTCATAACCCATCAACTTAGCTTATGAACAACACACCATTGCATGAACTAGCCACTATGACTTTGCACTTAGGGACATATGGCATGATATCGATAACTCATTGTTTTAACAAAATAATTTATATGAAAACTATGATGTGAAGGAGCTACACAATGCAATGGAATGTCACTAGTTGTCACAAGTGAACAAATGTTTTTTAGTTACTCTATAAAGCACACACGTGAGTATTAATAGGCCAATCATAAGCTATTACTTAGTGCAGGGATAGTATAACATTGTATAAATTGGTAGGTATGACTCTTGACTCAAGAAATCATGGCATGATATTTCTAGCTCATTATTTTAGCATAAGACATCATATGAAAAATGAGATGTGAAAGAGATGTGGGTTAAACCACAATAGTGGTTTACAATTAAAAGGATGAAGGAAAATGCATTTTTTTTGTGTTTGCTCAATGTGAAGGGGTTCGATCAAACTTAGATGTTCGATTGAACCATATTATGTGTTTGATCAAACCACATGGTTCAGTCGAGCCCCATTTTTGACCAAACCCCTAAACGCATAAAGAAAATAATAATATTTAAGGGGTTCGTTCAAATGGGAATTCGACTGAACCCCTTAAATTAGTGTTTTTTTAAAAAGCTTTTTTTTAGTCACTGAGCTTTCAGATCTGTATGCGATGAATGTGAAGAGATTGGGTGAACCGAATAGTGAACAGTGAACGGTGAACTCCCAGGCCCAGAAAAAGCACACACCACCTCTCCATAGTTCATCAACCTCATACCTCCATTTAGCAATAGGTTGGTTCCCTAAACAAGCTGCAATTTGTTGATTTCAAATTGCTTTTTTTTGAAAAAAATTGAACCCTAAATGTATGAAATGTGATAAAACAATTCAGTTTATCATAGCATTCCATGAGATCAAATTTACATGTGTCTTTCTTTTAAAATGAAGGCATTCCATGAGACCAAATAAATTTGATATTTGATTTTCAATATACCCTGTTTCAAAGCTCCCATTTTGGCGCACAGAGGGTGAAGGTTTTGGAATTTGGCTTTACAACTGCCAATTGCATTTGCTTGAAAGTTTCTAAAGCCTTCTCAAAAAACTTAATTTCTGCAATCCTCTTCCATTACGCTTTGATTCAAATATTCATACCTTGTTCCAAAGCTCCAATTTTGGCATGGGCATGGAGAATGTTGAATTTGGCTTTGTAGCTGCCAATTCCATTTGCTTGAAAGCTTCCAAAATCTTATCAACAAACCCATTTTGTGCATATCCTGCAATCTTTACATTCCATTAGATGACATTTCTTCCAGGTATACTGTCAAACAATTAACGTGCCTTGTCTATGCTTCCACATTTTGCATACATTTCTACCAGGGCTGCCAATTGCATTTGCTTGAATGTTTCTAAATCCTTAGGTTTTAGCATATTTATTTGAGGCATTATGTCAAACAGTGCATGTGCCTTATCCAAGCTTCCACATTTTGCATACATGTCTACTAGGGAACTTGCAACTACAATGTATCTAGTAAAATTCCCCCTTCCTTGATGATTTGATTGATGTCCATACCCTATTCCAAAGCTCCCATTTTGGCACAGGTAGAGAGAAGGTTGTGGAATTTGACTTTATAGCTGTCAATTGCATTTGCTCAAGAAAGTTTTGAAAGCCTTTTCAACAAACCTATTTGCTTCAACAAACTCTCCCTATTTAGTTCAAGAAAGTAACTTTGTGTCATAAAGTTGTTTTCATCACCATGTTTGGAAAAATATAATGAAATTAAGATATTAGTAACCATTGATGTTTATTACATTATATAATTCTAAAATGTTGATGTATGGACTTGAACTTGTAAAATTCAAATATTTTATTCTTGTAATAAAATTCCCATAATGTTTGTACATATAATGTTTGTAATTTTTGTTAGCAAGGATAACATGATATTTGTTAAGTACAAGCTTAAGTTTAAATTTTGCAAGAAAGCTAAATTGAAATCAAAATTATATGTTTTGAAGCAATGCATATAAGACACCCACACAAAATAGTACAAAAGAAAGAGAAAAAATGTAAAGAATGCACTTGTAACCTATACAAGAGCATTAAAATTTTGAAATTAAACATAAAGAATAATAGAATTTATATTAAATACATGAGGCTATTATATAATATCAAAAAAGATTATTTTAAAGTTTAAATTTATGTTTTAAATAAGGGTAAATACTTTTGGTTGGATTTATGAATTAGAAATAGAAATTTTGAAAGGGCCCCACCCTTTTACACAAACCAATAAAGAGACAATAAAGGATCAATCATATTGACATGGAACAACAACAAGAAAAATATAGTTGTAAGTTATAAAAATAACATCCAATTAGAAATACTCCACCAATAGTGGCAATGTATCTAATAAAGAGGGTCGTTTTCCCAAAAACATTAGTAGATCTATCATTTCACAACAACTTGAATCCAAAATTCTTAGAGGAACTATATCTTATTGTCAACCTTATCCTTTTCCATGAATGAACCTAGTTCCTTTCTAATGGAGTTTCCATCTTTAGTTTCCAAACTTGAGACCAAAGGGAATATAAAGGGTTCCTATAATCTTCTAAACTTGAACCTTCTTCATATTTTTAAATTATTAGAAGGAATACCAAGAGGTGAATGTTGCAATTCAAGAGAATGGTATAGGAAATGAACTCCAACTAATCTATCTCTAACATGATTCTTGTATCTACCAATCTCCTCTAAATTTCACTTGACAAGACCTTCTAAATTAGTCATGTCTAGAAGAGGACCAACCACCCCTCGATTATGCCCAAACGGAGCCTCAACCAAATCCTAAGGTAAACAAGGCTCCATCTCATCCTTAAGAATTTTGTTCAACCTTGCCTTCCTCTAAATTTCCTACACCTATAAAATACATAGCTAGACACATGACAATGGTGAAAATGCAAGAAAATCCTATAGCATGACATGTTGAACCTAAATAACCAAATTTAAAAATAATTTAATCTATAAGTATAAATAGTTTGATGGTAGAAAATTTATACATATAAAAATATGATAAATGTGTGATTATTTTGATTTCCAATCTATAACTTTTTGATGTGCTTGGCTATATAATTGAGATGATTCACTCATAATGTAATGATAAAAATTTAGTATGTGTCAAAGAAATATTTCTGAGACATCAAGTTACCATTCTACATAACTCTCATGGAAATAAGACTATTATTTTATTTTAACTAAATAAATTGTGTGTACTCTATCTTGAATTACTAATTAATTTTGAATTATATACTTATAATTTAAAATAAAAGCATCCTTTGTAACATAGAATAGATAGGTTAATTAATGAAATAAAATATGTTTTTATATTAATTTTTTTTTACAAATATATGGAACTCATATGACAAATTGACTAAGACAACTCTGTGTGAGAATTAAGATGAGAATAATTTACATACCTTCTTTCAATAATTAACAAATTAGAAATTAATACTTGGCTTATATTGTATAATCACACTAGAAATCAACAATGGAAGATTGAGAGTCTCATCTAAGAATTCCACCCTATAGATCACATTCATACTAGAAGCCAACAACTAAAGACCAAATTTCATAAATAAAGTTCATTTGTTATATATCATGCCTCTGAGGGGTCCACAAGTACGATGAGCCTTTTGAAATCCTTCTCCATCTAAATTCATCTATTCCAATTTCCTTAATTTATTGTAGGAAGTTAATCAAGAGTGGGCCATCTATGGCCTTCTATAAACTTCTCGAAGATGTCATTCCTATAAATGATAAATTAAAAGTTAAGTTATGACCTTCACCAAAATGACATGAAATTATCTTTCTAAGATGTCATATTTGCATAAATCCCTCAAAGAATTTTTTTAACTAATTTTAAACACTCAAACAAATAATGGTATAGATTAAGATTCTTGTCTTTATCCTACATTTGGGTCATGTTTGATTAGATTTACTATCATAATTAGAAGTTGTATAAATTGTTATATTATAAAATGTACGGTTGGATTAGTGAGATATTTATAAAAAGTATGCAATATGAAGTCAAACCTTATTAGATTTGATTCTTAATAAATTAGTTTTAATGATTAAATTTATAGCTTTATGCAATCTATAAGTTTAAATAGTTTGATGGTATCTAAACTTTATACATATAAAAATATGATAAATGTGTGATTATTTTGCTTTCCAATCTATAATTTTTTGATGTTCATGGCTATATAATTGAGATGATTCACTCATAATGTAATGATAAAATTCAACCTCATATGGAGGATTTTATATTATCTTCCATTAAATTCATCATCTTTATGAGATTCTTATGGAATATTGATATTCTAGTGTGAATTCTTAATTTTAGACATATCTTAACTAGATAAATTTAGGTTCAATGAAGGCAATGTAAAAAAAATTTCACTTACATAATCCTATTTTGAAGTTCATTTATGCTAACAACTATTAAATTTAAAGATATTTTTATCCCCAATTATTTTTCAAATAATTTTACACTAATCTTTTTTTTCTTATTCTTTCTTTCATTGTTTCATTTAAAATTTGAACCATTTAAGGATGCTATGTTATAGATTATAGTTGTCTTCCAATTATTTTTAAATTGTTCAACCCTCTCATGGTCTAAATAATTTTACATTCAACAACCATGTCTAAAATACATTATATACACAACCTCTTCCCCTATTTAACACACTCATAAACCTTGTTACTAATCTCATTCAAAGAGGTCGAACAACCAATCTTAGAGGGATCCTCATCCATAGGAGAGAGAAGGGAGCCATCAATCTAGGCTGTAGTACTATTCTAGAAATAGTAGAACTAGAAGCTAGAATCCTAACAATGATAGCCAATTTGGATAATACACAAGTTTTCCTTTTGAAGGGATTGGGGAACACTTATTGGATGGGTATTATTTCCCCTTCACCACATTTTGATTAGGATTAAGAATTTAAATAATAAAATTCTCAAATTGGTATAAGAAAAAAATAAGCCCTTAGTGGAGGGGAGCTCATTTTTTTCCCATGTGCAACTATAATAATAGATTTCTTAAATTACATGAGTAAATGAAAAGGGAAGCTAACAAGTCACATGCATCTAAGATTATTTATAAGATAAAAGTTATAGGATAAACAACATTTATAGTTTCCTTCTAGGATGAAATAAATAATCAAGTAGAAATAGTTATATACTTGTGAGGAAATCATCTATATGTTCCTCTTGTATTTACTTTCTTTATGAGACTTCATGCGCTTCATGGATAAACCACTCGTAGTAGCCCAATACCTTCCTCAATGGCTTTAAAGGTTAACCTTCTTACTTTTTAACCAAAATTTTAATAACATTCAATTTTGTGTAATTTATGGAGCACTATTATCATTTTAATTCAAAATAATGTATGAAATTTATATAAATTAAAAAATCCTAAAAGAATAGTTTTAAATTAATTGAAAACATGGTTGAACCCCTCTAATTTTGTGGAACTATTTCTTAAAAGCTTCATCATCCCCATATTTTAATACAAATGAGACATTGAGGCTTTATTTCACTTATAATAGATCTACAATTATTTGATATATCTCCATTTAGATCAATCCATATATCCTAATTTCTATCAAATCATAGGGTGTCAATTTCAATAATTACACAATGAAGCACATACGATTTTTCATTTGCTAGTAGAGGGTTATCTTATTATGCCATTAAAATAAAATATAGGTCCTCAATACTTTTCATATTTATTTTCCATCAATACATTGAACCTTATAAGGGACATCTTCATTGGTAATCATCTAATGCATAAAGACAAATAATGTCAAACAATAGCCAGGTTAATTTTATAAATAACTTAAAATAATTTATAACATCATGGGTAAACACTAGAGTCAATCATATAATCTATCATATACTTATCAATCAAATTTCATATCATGTCTATTATATTCTAATGACTAGCTTCCAAATAAAAGCATCCTTCTAAATAAATTAAAGTGCTCAATTATGGTTACATGTTACCAATTTTACTTCTTGTAAAATAATATAATCAATCTAGACTCATTAGAAATTATATTTACAAGCTTATCATCTTTCTCATTTTCTTCTCTTATTTGTACCTTCAATAATGACTAAATTGATTTTGTAACATGACAACCAATGTTAAGTAACAATGCTTTATGTGCAATCTAGTAATTTAAATTTTAGAATTGTTTTCATATATCATTTGTGATGAGAACGTTGAATATTATAATTTTGTAGGCCAATATTTAGGCACTAATTCGCCATTGTTAAAATGAACCTTTAAATTTTATTCATTATTTTTTTCAGGATTATAAATTTTTACAATTTATATTAAACCAAGCTCAAAATAATGGTATAGATTAAGATTCTTGTCTTTATCCTACATTTGGGTCATGTTTGATTAGATTTACTATCATGTTTAGAAGTTGTATTTTGAACTATTATATGTTTTTTAACAGATATAAAATTTATGGTTGGATTAGTGAGATGTTATAACAAGTATACAATATGAAGTCAAACTTTATTAGATTAATTCTTAAGAAATTAGGAATAACGATTAAATTAATAGTTTTATGCAATCTATAAGTATAAATAGTTTGATGGAAGAAACTTTATGCATATAAAAATATGATAAATGTGTGATGGTAGAAACTTTATCAAAATATTTACAAGCTTCTATAGTATAAATAGTTTGATGGTAGAAACTTTATCAAAATATTGCTTCAATAATTTAGAAATCATATTTACAAGCTTATATCATCTCTCTCATTTTCTTCTCTTATTTGTACCTTCAATAATGACTAAATTGATTTTACATGACCACCAATGTTAAGTAATGGCATGCTTTCCCTTTACTACTAGTTGTAGGAAATAAATCTTAGATGCAACCTTTATCAATATTTTTTAAGTCTTTAATGGCACATTTTGTACTAGAGTGCACACTTGTAAATTTAAAATTTAGAACTGTTTTAGATTATGTTTTGTGTGTGATCTGGTAATTTGAATGTTTTGATTATTAAAAACTAGATAGATGTTGAGTTCTTTTTTGTGAATGGTATGAAAATATTATTGATGAGTAGATGAATTATTAGAACTATTTTAGATAAATCTATTATGTATATCTAGATATATTATTTACCAAGGTCTCATTGCTCCTTTAGGTGTACATACATGTATATACACATGGAAAATGAAGATGTTCCACCTCCAAAAAATTTGTTTGCAAATACCACTAATGAGATTAACAAATTGAGAGATTCATTAGCATAGGGTACAAACGCAGGGATATATACTGAACCATGCATGTTAATATTATATAGTCTAGAAAAACTAAAAGATGAACTTGAGAGGACTAGTGCATGTTCCCCAGATAGAGTAGCTGCTATTCTTTCTTGCATGTGGGAAGAAGTACATGGTGAAATTCCCCTTAAACAAATACAAGATAGTGTGACCAAAGAAATGATAAAAACCACTTGTTTTCCATTTTATCAAAATGTGCGTAAGGTTAGGGGATACCAGGTCACTAGATGTGTCGATCATGTTATGGCCTCATTGATCTACCCACAGTTTCTTGCAGCACATGGTCTATACCCAAACAATTACCAGATTCCATTGTATTTTGTTCAGTAGTTGTATGCTGACGTCCATTTGGGCCTCAAAGTCAACTACCTGGACATTCCACCATATGTTGGTTAAAGGCATGGCAAGATTGCTGATAGGCCCACCTATTGTCGAGTAGATAGACCAACCCCAGTGTTTAGGGTGTTGGTTGGAGAGAGGTCTCCTACTCTCACCCCAACTCTAGCCCTCATAGTAGATGAGGTTGTCATTGCTTCCTAAAAGGAAGCAATTGACATTGTAGGTGACATTGTAATTGCCACCAGTAGGATATCTACTGATCATGTAGGTTAGTATTTGATGTCTAGAGGTTCTCGATCCACACCATTTTCAACACAGTGGACCACCATGGATCCTTATACAATGGTGAACATCCCTACTGCCACACAACTTGACACACTTACAGGAGATATGGCACGCATGACTATGCATTGTTTAGCTGAGGACCTCTTGGAGGAATATGCCTTCATTGCATCAGACTATGGGATCGGTATAAAGCATGTTAGAGATCATTTGAGATGTAGAGGTCGTTCGGTTATAGGATCCCATCACTCTCAACACAACACTAGTGCATGTCAGGATCCAATTACAGATCATTTGGTAGCTGCAAAGACTATGGGTTTTACTGAGATGTTGATTGCTTCTAGTTCATCATCACCAATGCCATCTCACCTACATAGTCCTCTTCACTCAGCATTTCTGGCATGACATGGGATAGATCAGATGGATGCAAATGTTAGTTCATCACTTGGCCGTATAGTTGATATGGTGGAGATGGACATTTTAGAGAACTTAGGTCATCCGATATCAGATGATGTGCATGTGCATGTTTCAATTCCTTTTTAATTATTTTTAAATTTTAGTTTTAACTAGACATTCATGTACTGATATATATGTATATAGATTGTAGGTGGATATACCTCATGTCACTCCTAGCCTTGTTCCTCTAGATCGTGTACATCGACGTGACTCTATGGATGAATCTGCTGCCAGTGGACATGTGAGTTTTAAAGTTTTATATATACACATGTATATGTACATGCATATGTATGCACATAGATCTAGATAGATATTTAAAAATATACAAGTACATTCTTAAAAATAACTTTCATTTAAAATTTATTTAATATAAATTATATGTATTTAACACATTTTGTACACATTTTTATTTGCAGGGCTCAGCACATCCATCAGAGCAGGACCATTCTCATTCAGATGGTCATTCGACTAGGAGTTGGCATTCATATTAGGCCCTGCACTATATCTATGATCTTTACTACATGCATTTTCTTATATGATGATCTTTAGTATTCGATATTTGATGATCCTTGCTTATATACATACATTTGGCTATTTTCTTATATGATGATCTTTAGTATTCGACATTTGATGATCTTTGCTTATATATAGACATTTGGCTATTTTCTTATATACATGCATTTGGCTTTTTGCTTATTACATGTTACATGTTTATACATTGAATCTATTTATATGTATACATTTTCTTATATTCAATATACATGTACATTTTCTTATTTGATGATCTCTTAGAACTTACATTTCCTTATATGATATACATTTGATCTCTAGTATAATTTTAGGAAATGAACATGCCACTTTATAATTAAGTTCATTCATGTTGACCACAATAAATAATTTGCATGCAAACCCATTGAATCTTATAGTAAGAAGTCAAAAATTATTAAATAAATGACTCTCAAGCTTGAAAGTAGACTAATGATATTTTATAAATGAGTTATAAAATATAATTATAAAGAAGAGGTAGGAAAATTCCTTTTATAATTATATACCATCCTTCAAACACTTTCCCTCTAAGTTATAATTTTTTTATGTTAAATTATTTCATAAATAATCTCTTAATCTACACCATTATTAAATTATACGAAAATTTTATTCTTTGAAACATTAAGAAAATTCAATTCAAATTATACCTCTATTGTCTTTTTGACAAGTAACAAAATTCTAAAATTACTCTAAAATATATGTTGCATATCTATACATTAAAAAACAACAAACTCCACAAAGAAATAACTTGTTTGATTACCACTTGATTCATTTAATGATCTAAGATGTAGTTATTCCATACACTAGAATAATTTTTTTCCCATATGCATATAGATACTTGAGCTTATTTTTCATTATTCCATATCAAATTGCAAGATTAATTCGCATTTATATCACTTGGAGCTCGCAGATTTTGGAGAAAAGGTTTTTGCACATATATCAAGGAGGAAAATGTTGGAGAAGACAACTTTTCATTTTTATTAATCAAGGAAAAATTTGGAGGAGAATTTAACTAAGTTGCTAGAGGATTTGTTTTGAGACATCTTTAACTTGAAGAAGAAAATGGGACAACAAAGAAAAAGAAAAAATGTGTCTCAACGAAAATTGTCAAAAGAAGAAGAACAAAAGAGGTGTGAACAAAACTTGGAAAATTATCATTTAAAGAAACAAGGTAAACATGCTTGTTTATTCTCCCTCTCTCTCTTTCAAGTGTATGTTTAGGACTTTTATTAACACCTCACCTTTTTTTGCTTATAAATATGCATGTCTTTTATGAAAACCATGTTAGATTTAACTTGGAAACTTTAATACTAAAAAATAGTCATCTTGCATAAACATTGCCTAATTCCTTATCATCTATTTCCAATTGCTTTTGTTCCATGGAATTCTTAAGCTTAAGATTATTTTATTTTATTTGTTTCAACTCCACTTAAATAACTCATAGTCTCTCACTTTCTTTGCTTGCATGTAAATTCAAACAAGCAGGAAATTCTCAAGTAGAAGTCGAGCCAAATCTAGATATTGGATCAAACAAATTCATTGAAGAACACATGGACCTTGAAGTTAGGGAGGAGACCCAAGATACAACAATGCTTGTTGGAGAGGGATCAGGATCACTTCCTTCTACTCGTATGGATGAGCATAAAAAAATAGTTGTTCAAAACTTCTGTCACTTATAACATCATGTCTTATCACTTTGTTTGATTGCATACATAAACTACACTTATATAAAATCATCTCTCACTTTTCTTTGCAAAATATTTTGTGACATGTAGAAAGGGCTCAACAAGCAGGAAGTTCTCATGCTGAAGTCAAGCCAAATATAGATATTGGATCAAATGAATCTACTGAAGAACACATGGAACTTGAAGGTAGGGAGGAGGCCTAAGTTCAAACAATGCATGTTGGAGAGGGGTCATGATCACTTCCTTCTACTGCTATGCATGAGCATATAAAACTAGCTAAAAAGGTGATGAAACAAATTTCTTATAGAAATGTAGATCATTTACTTGAAATGGATATGAAGAAGCTGAAATGTTATACCAACCAGCCTTATAATAAGAGAAAGAGGCCAATGACTAAATCTATAAATGGAATAATCAATCATCTTGATACACTTGAAAAAACCCAATTGTTATCATGTTTACTTCTTCGTAATGAGCTGAAAGAGTCATTACAATTGTTGGGTGTACATTCGACATCAAATAAGAAGAAACACATGGGATTACAAAAGGATATTTCTCAAAATGTTAAAAAGGGTTTACATTCCATTGGGAAAGGATCTTGATCAGTGGATAAGACCATTACAAGAAGGGTGATTTTGACATCTATTGTACATCAATATATAGCAAGAAAAAGAAAATTGTCTACACTTTCGGTTGAAATTGGTTATAGTAGAACCACATTAATAAAATATGGGAAAAAAAAGAAGTTTTTGGATGAGAGTTTAGAAGGCAATTGGGAAATTATGTGTAGAGCTCCCTTTTCTGACAGGATTGAAGATGTTGTTAGGAGTTCTTGATCTCAAGTTTTTGGCATGATCAGACTCATCCATCATCAAATACTAGAGATGTTATGAGACCCAAGATCGGGCCTGCTATTTATGACAATCATATCAAACATTGGCTAGACATAACACAATTTGAGATGTATATGAACTTTTGTAATACATATCATCATATAAAGATTGGGCAAACAATATTTGAAAGATTAAAGCCATATTATGTCAAGATAAACAAGTTCTTTGAAACTTGTTGTTGTCGTTATCATATTGAATTTGATCTCTACTATCAAGTATTTCGAAAGATGAGAGAAGAAAGTTGTGGGTTTCAAAATGCACCTCCCAAATAGGCAAGTTTGTTCATAAAGGATATTTTATGTAATCATGAAAATGGACCTCAAATAAACTGCATAAAAGGAATGTGTGAGACATGTGGAAATTTGGCTAAATTTCCTTCAAGAAGTGAGGATAATGACCTAACAAAGACAATAAATTGCAAGAGGTAAGTACTATTTTTAGAGAGTTCATTTGTTTCAATTTGATTAGATTGTTATTTGAATTCTCTAATGTAATGTTTCATTCATTGTGTGGTTTATTACTTATTCACATATTTTACTCACACATGTACAAGTATGTAAAGTTGCAAACAAATTTTGGGAAAGAATCCACAAGGTTGAACTATGTAGAAGAGGAGATTCCTATTGGAAAATTTATGGAAGATTTTCAAAAATTGATACAACCATACATACAACATTCCTTTCTTGCTAAGTGGTAAGCACAACAATTCCAAACATTGAGAGATACTTTCCCACTTGGAACAGTTCTATTAGTAGTCGACTTTGCAGAAAATTACTCCTTCGTGCATCAAAAGGAGATTCAATCAGAGTATTACTTTTCAAAGCAGATCACTATTATGGTCCATGTGTGTTATCGACATGCACAATCAGAATTGGATGGTGTTGAGAGACAGATGAAGAACGAGTAATAAAGAAAGAATATCAGTTTTATATTAGTGATGATAAAGAGCATGACACACTTTTTTTCCAACATTGCTTTACAATTTTTTTTGAGAATTTGAGAAGCAGGGGTATAAAATTTTAAAAGCATTTTGTATGGTTAGATGGATGTGTGACATAATTCAAATCTTCATGGCCATTATATGCACTTTGTAGATATCATAAAATCTACAAAATACCACATGTTTGGATTTTTTTTAGAGTGGGCATGGAAAGGGTGAGCATGATGGAGCAGGAGCTTGCATCAAATGAGCTTTAAGAAAACATCAAATGAGTTATCCAGAAGATCATATAGACAATGCAAATGATGTTGTTGAATGGTGCAAGAAATACTTTGCATCAAATGTGGTCGACACATCTTCAAGAACAAACCAACACATTCCACATACTGTGTTTTGGGAGATATCGAGTATGTATAAATTACATTTTCAAAAATTTGAATTTATTTAAATTTAAAATTTATATATATATACATGTTTGTTCACATAAGTTTGTTGTTGTACATGTATCTAGGTGTGGACAGAAGATCGATGCATGAATGCAGGAGGGTAGAAAAAACAAGGTCTTTTCATTGTGTTAGGAGTTTAGATAGTCACCATGGATGGACATTAGACACAAGGGATTACTCTTGTTTTTGCACTAAGTGCATTGCGGGAAACTCTATTCATGCATGCAACAACCAAGAACTTGGATATGTTGGTAAATGGGATACAATGCCACTAGTTGTTTTAGAAACATATGATGGAAATGAGGAAGAAATATATGAAGACATTCCTTTGATTTCAATTGTTTATGACCATATTTCAGGATTGGTTAGAAAAGGTACATGTGTAAGTTTTCAATAATTTAAATATTATATATATCTAGTTAATGATCTTTAGAGACATAAATCTAATTTTCTTAGAAATTTTTTGTGTAAATTTGGTGTACAGGAGATGTTTTTGTAGTCATAGCAGAGCCTGGAAACATCGAAGGTGTTAGCTATTATTTATTGTGTTGCACAGAAGAGAGGAATAAGCTAACACAACCTAAAACAAGTGATGGAATGTCATTTCCCACAGGTGAGTTTGAATTTAAAATTATATATACATTGTGTTGACATGTGCACATTACATTATAAACAATAAATATATATTGTACAAACCTTGAGCATAGAAATGTTGTACACATACATATGTCTTACCTTAGGTTCATGCTTACCATGCAGGTTTTGTTGTAGTGCAAGGGACATATCTAAAACAAGTCAAAGTTGTTCAGCATGGGATTCATTTTGTTGACTATCAACCTGATAACAAGGTATATAAATATAGTCACTTAATAATTGATACCACCCTACATTTTCATGCAATTCCACATGCACGTGGCCAAAGAAAATGGAGACTAGATAGTGATGATCATCAAAAAGTTCTACATGTTATTGAAGAGCTGGATGAACTAGAATCTTTGACTTAGATTATATCCATGATTTTCAAGTTCACTTGTAACCCTATACATGTTCAAGTGAGAACTTATAGTAAATTGTACATAGTTGTAAATCATTTTTTTGTAAATTACAATTATATGTACATATTTGTTTCATGGAAAATTCTTAAGTTCAAGAACCTTTGATAGCATTATCTCTCACTTTTTTTTCTTGCATGTAAACCCCTATATATGCTTTCAGTACTTATTTGAAACCTAGTGAAGTTTTTTAAAATCATTTTTCCTAAATTACAATTATATACAACTTATATTTGTTTTATGGAATTCTTAAGTTCAAGAATCTTATATACAATTATATACAACTTATATAATTTGTTCCATCGAATTATTCCATGGGAAATTATGTAAATTTAAAACTTAAGTGTTATCTAATTATAAAATTATTGTACACATATATAAAACATAAATAAATGCAAATAAAAAAAAATTGCCATCAATTTAATTCACAAAAAATACCACAAATGGAAATAGAAAGTTCCCCTCTACCCTTATCCCTCTACCCTCTACCCTTAAGCCTTAAACCCTTAAACCCTTAATCCTTCTACCCTTTACCCTTTATCTCTCTCCTACTCCCCCCCCTCTCTCTCTCAAGTCTCCTCCCTCTCTACCCCCTCTCCCTCTCTCCCCTCTACTCCTTCAGCCTTAAACCCTAAACGGATCCTTGTTTGATTTCCCTTTATCTCTCTCCTTTTACTTTCTCTCTCTCTCTTGAACGTTCTTTCCCTCCTTTCTCTCCTTGACATTCTCTTCCCTCTACCCCTTAACCCTAAACCCTTGTACCCCATACCCTTTATCTCTCTCCCACTCCCCCTCTCTCTCAAGTCTCTCCTTCCTACCCCTATGCTCCCTTTCTCTCCCACCCCCTCCATATCTCTCTCTCAAGTCAATGATATGGGCCTTTCGTAAAATTTTCCAACCATACCTGCCATTCTCTCTAGCTGAAAAAATACATGCAGGCCCATTAAAAAAAACATAATAATAGGTCAAGAATACCCATAAGCACAAAGCTAACAATTCTTTAACTTCATTTCTTAGGTGATTTAAATCATGGGAATAAAATAACCTTTTGGGTCTCTAAATCTTATATAGTATATGATATGAAGCAATTTCATCATGGTGTGAAAATCACCGCACTAAAAAGATTTCTAGAGAGAATAAAATCCAGGAGGTTCATAGGGTTGCAAATACATTAGAATCATAATAGGTACAAATAAAAAAGGAGTGACTCATAATCCTTTTAACCACATTTTGCATTTGAGAATACAAAAATATGGAATATGCATCATCAAATTAGTTAGGCTATGCAAATAGACCTCATCTTTCAATTGAATATTCTCAATACGCAGTTGTTGTTCTTGAAGACTGACTTCTACAATAACAACAGGTCCTCCACATAGTTGGTGCATATGGGATTTCTCATGGCTTCTTTAATTTCCATGTTCTCCAAGTGAAGCTTCTCGTTAGATCTTGGCTGAGGAGAGTGTTTTCATGGTCAACACTCATGTTGAGCCTGAAAATCCAAGATTTGAAAAGCCATGATTAGAAAAAAAAATAAGTAAAAAAGCATGAAACCCTAAAGTTCATCAATTTTGCAAGATTAGTACAAAATTTCAATCATTTTCTTAATCCCTAGACATACTTTCATCTGGGTTCACCGATTCTGGAACTAGAACTTAATATGGCATGGTGCAAGCCCCAATTGCTTACTCAGAAGTTGCCTTTGCTTCTCATCCGGGTGAGGGCACTCTTTGAAAAGCCTATAGAAAATCCAAGTAAACTACCCAATCCAAAACTCATCCCAAAATGCTTTTCAGCCGTTTCTAATATATATAGTTTTCAATTATATACTTTTTGTATATATACTTTTAATACTATAATAATAATTATATATTATAATATATAATAATAATAATAATATATAATTATTATAATATATTGTAATAATAAGTATACTATATATTATAATTTAAAAAGAATATAATTTAGATTTATATTAATATTAAATATTATAAAATACAAGTATTAAAAAATGGGGAAAACAAAAAACAAATACAGTAAAATAGCTTCATGTCAGGGGGTTCCACCGAACCTGTTGAGTAGGTTCAGTCGAACCACCCTGAAATCTATTTTTTAATTATATTAGAAGGTGGTTTGGTCAAACAATAGTTTGTTCGAACCCTAATTCGACCAAACATATTTCTTTTGTTCAACCAAATAGTTATTCGACCGAACCCCCTTATTTTCACCTCCACCCTCTTAGGCACCAAAATTGTTCAAAATTTTGCACTTCAAAGCTCGATTTGAGAATGAAAATGGAGGAGACTTCACAAACCCAACTGGTATCAGGTAGCCCTTAGAACGATCTATCCAATGAATATAATTTTAATATGTTTTGATTTTATTATCTATTTGTTTTTTAAGTTTTATTAAATATAGGTTTTACACCGAAAATGAAACTCTCTGTTCTGCACATGTGGAAAAATAGAAGATTATCAAATTTATTTTTGAAAAATATGAGTGCACCAGATATTGGATTCCTTGATCCAACAAAAAAATAAATCAATTTGATACATATAGTAAAAGTTATGCGTTATACAGTTGCGCTATGTCTGAATTGTAATTGGTTTGACTTCGAAACTTGATTAAGGAAAAAATATTCAATAAAAAACTATCTAACCAAGTGGTAGCACTAGATATTAGGGTTACAAATATAAATTCGAAATAATTATAATTTTATCCTTCATGGAAAAAAAAGTTATGTGTTATACGGTATGCATCACTTTTTAAAAATGTTGTTTTCTAAAAAAAACCAGTTTTTGTGGGAGATGGAAAAAGAAGTGTAATCTGATTCCAAAAATTTTGAAAAAAATATTTTTAGAATCTACAGAAAAAATGTGACAAGACTCTAGTTTTCATCATCTTCAAATTCCTCACGGTTTAACCACTATAGGTGCCCGAATGTAAAGATTTAGTTAAAAAAAATTGAGTGTCGAGTTTGGCCAAAAATTGTAAACCACTATTGTGGGATCACCCATGTCCAATGTAAAAAGAAATTGACAAATGGAATCCTAGGGGCCCGACTAAAATTTATAATGTGGTTGTGACTAGGTAACATAAGGAATAAAACAGGCACAAATAATCAACAGTAACAAAAAGCTAGAGGCCTATAGGATAGCAATATTGATGGAACTCAAGCCATAAGTTTAAATGAATAAACCTAGAGAAATAGTCAACATTAAAAAAGAAAAATAAAACAAGAATTTGTACAAAATAACATAACTCGTAAGGATTAGAATTTTATCAAAAAAAATTAAAAAAATCTTATGAAGTGAAAATATTAAAACCTTAAAGATCTCCCTAGAAATTTTGAAAAAAACCAACCCAAGATTCAACTTAATTATGAAAAACATTCCCAAATCTCCCATGGGGGTAAGACTACCCAGATTCCATGGCGACTTTTGGAAAACCTTAACATTGAAAACATTGGCAACTCTCAAGAGAAATTTATTTCTATTGCCCTTAAAACTCATCTAGACATGCATTAACTTTTATGCCCCTATATGGGTAGAGTTAGATTTATCTCTAAGACTTCTTGTACACATGAAAGTAGAAAAAGGGGCATGAAGAAAACCATTCAAATATTAGAATGTAGCTTTTTCTCTATCATATGATTTGAATGCTACATGGATCTTTGATGAAAAATAAGAAAACATGTCATGAAACAAGAAAATACACATAGAAAAGAACAAAGAGATGAAACAAGATTTTACCCCTAACAAAATTAGAACCCAAATTTGTGTTGATAATGATGACAGGATTGTTACGTAAACTCTACACCATTGAATCACCAGCTGACTATTAAGCCATTACAACAAGAATTTAAAACAATGATTGTTTTGTTTGAATCTTGCATATGAGATGGAACATAAAGTCACTCCAATTAGGGATGGATTATTTTATTAATTAAAGTGACTATAATTTGTCATATTACACTAGGAAGTGGGAGGAAATTCAAGGAATCAATCTCCATCAGCATAAAATAGAATAAAATATAGTGAAAGACAGATGGAAATTGTCAGTTTTGTCTCCTTCATGCAAAAGGATTAGTTTTTATCCAAGATGTAATATTCATGCATGGAGCTCAAAGATAGTGATGGAAAGTGAATTTTGCAAATCCTAGCTAACATTTAAGAAAAGAAACATATTGAACT
This sequence comes from Sequoia sempervirens, assembly GCA_007258455.2. Taxonomy (NCBI): domain Eukaryota; kingdom Viridiplantae; phylum Streptophyta; class Pinopsida; order Cupressales; family Cupressaceae; genus Sequoia; species Sequoia sempervirens. Next base: position 370,542,054 of record VDFB02353493.1, read on the forward strand.
GATGAAAATAAAGCATCGTTGACACAATATAACACTTCAAAACTTAGGATATTGCATCAATTGGTGTACACCAAAACATCTGAGACTTGTAAGGATGAACCAATATAATTTTTTGAGCATATTCCAAAGTCCACACAACCACATCTATCACTCTGGAGGAATGTGTAGCATTCCAATAAGCCTTCATTAATGCTTTACTCTACTAGAGCTCATATCGGAACTCTATCACTTATAACTCTCGTTGTAGAAGGTGTAATGACTTGAATTCTTGGATATGACACCTCCACATCTTGATCAACTTATCTTTTGAACCGCAAGACTAAATCTTGATCAAAAAAAGAATGTAGACCAAAACACCATGAATTTGTCTTAGAGTATACATTATGAATGCCTTATCATAACTTCTGCAACTTATCTCCATGTACGGTACACCAAACAAGAAAGATGTCAGTGAAAACAAGTTGTAAACACATCATAACATGTGTACCCACCTCCACAACATACTTAGGCACTAGAGTGATCACCATACTTTCATATACTACATTGCTGACTTATACCAACATATATCTCTGCATATCAACTATCTGTGGAGTATATATAATCTTCAACACACACATTTGACATCAATGGCAATACATATTGATTTCACATCAACAATGTTGATGTAATTAAATAATTAATTACACTTACTTAGGTTTACTTAGGCATTCATTTATTCCGAGGTATCATTTTATAGGTGATAGGATATAAGATTCTTTCTAGAAGTCTTAGTTGGCTTTTCTATAACTTATCTTATCTAGCTATTTTGCATGATTCCTAGGCAATTAGTTTCCTAGTTGTCTCATGTCATAATATTATGACATTTTTCAACATCATGTTCATTACTACATTTCAACGTTGCCTATATAAGGAAGGTCATTGTAGCCATTTATAATATACTTCATACCTCATCATTTGATAGGTCTTAAGATCAAGCAAACTCATTTTCTTGCATATCCTCTTATAGAAGGTTTTCATTGTTTTTACAAGTGGTCTTGGGTGTTGAGCTAATATCTTTAGCTCTTACATGGTATCAGAGCGTCACATGGTCGCCTAGGTGCTAGCTCACGAGGGCTAAATTTTTTTCCCTCATTAGCCTTCATCATTCCCCCCAAGTGCCTTCAAATAGGCCTTTTTTCATTTTTGCATAACTTTTCGCCACGATCTCTAAATTCTGAAATCAAGATATCAACAGATAGCTCTCTTTGAGTACTTCACAGTGGTATATGTATTTTTTCCAATTTTTTCTGTAGGTACAAATTATTCACAATTGAAATCTGATCACCCCTTTGGACCTTCGAGCTCATAACTTTTAGCTAGTTTCTCTGTTTTTAGTGATTCAAGTTGCATTCGAAAGGTATTGAGGAGCTCTTTTATTTGGTTCATGTACTTTTATCAAATTCAGCCCCAAGTGTGAGATATTCAAATTTTTGTACATTTTCTTTTTGCTTCATAACTTGGACATCTTGATTCTTGGAGAAGTTTTATTTGTGGGGGGGGGGGAGTTTATTTTCAATTGTATTATCAGATTTGGGAGGTTTCATATCAGTTTGATTTAGATATTTTCCATTTTTTTGCACTCTTGGTACTTGTTGAACTCATGGCTGAACTAGGATTTGAAATGTTGACTCCTCATAACTATCATACCTAGAAGGTAAAAATGTAGAGATCGCTTTGGTCAAAGGGTTTGTGGTCCACTTTGAGTGATCACCAACTTGATTTTACCTAAGAGTATGAATGATTTTATTATGAATAAATGTGATGAAGCCATGGGTTTAATTGCAATGCATGTTTCAAATAGTTTATTCTTTTATATTAAGGAATGTACAACTCCTCAGCAGGTTTGGGATAAGTACAAGACTCTCTTTGGTGTAGTTAGTGAGGTATGTGCCATGCAACTGGAGGATAAATTGGATTCACTTTCTACAGATACATTTTCCACCATTGAAAACTACCTGGTAAAATTCAAATAACTACTTGATCTCAATTGGTAGGATGTGGCAAGGAGAAAACTAATAAAGAGTGCATCTTTTTTATTTTGTCTATGTTGAAAGGTTCCTTTGCATACATTTCTACTTCCTTCTATGTAACAATGGATGGTTTAAGTGATTCTTTTGTAATGCAAACATTTGAGACATTTTGTGATAGGTTGACTAGAGAAAAAACAAAAATTAGTCAACTTGATGTACACATACTAAGAATCATGCTTTAGTTGCATCATCATCATCTAAGGATAAAGGAAAGAAAAAGTTCAAACCAAAGGAAAAATATAAAGAACCTCCCACCTCTTCAAAAGAGGATAAACCAAAGAAGGAGAAGACTAAATGTGGTTATTGTAAAAAACTAGGGCATGGTGAACACACAAATGTTACACTTGAAAGAATTAGATGAAATGAGGCAATTCTTAAAGGAACACAACATTTCTTTGCCTTCTAAGTCTAAAATTTCATCATATTCTTCTTCTCAATCAACATCTACTACACACACTAGTCATGTAGGCATTGCAAATAGGAGTGATATGACAGATGATTATAAACAGAAAGGACATGCCCTTGTTGTAACACATGTTGAGAGGCCTCAAAACTGGATTCTTGACTTTGGAGCCTCCTATCATATATCAAGCCAACCTGATAGGCTTTCATCTTTAAAGCATACTTCACTTATGAGGATCTTGATTGCTAATGATGTGTATCTTGATGTATTTGGTAAAGGGGTTATTGATGTGCCACATGGCAGCTTTAATACTATGCTTTGTATTCCAGATACTAAGCATAATCTTCTTTAGTATATCAGATAGCATCAATTTGTAAATCAATTGAGTTTACTTGAGATTTAGTCCACATTCGAGATTTGGATTTCAAGCAGCTTGTTGCAATGGGTAGGGCCAATCATCAGGAAAAGATCTACTACTTTTCTCATTTTGTTCCTAATGGTGAATGTTCTAGAAATGACTCTTCTAGATCCAGTGTGGATAGTTGTTCAGGTGGTGGATGTCATGGATGGTTAAACCTCACCATTCATAAGCCATGTAATGAGGTTGCATCTCCTCCTACTTCTTCATATTTGAGCTAGACTTCAGATGAGCAGGATACTTGTGGTTTTCCATATTTGCACATACGTGATGCTTTCATGATAGGGATATCAGATTTGGTGTGTCATACTTCTTCAACAAATTTGGAGAACTTGTTTGAGGGCGTTTCTCTCCTTCTTGATAATTCATCTTTGGAGGTTTCTCTTGAGTATTCATATTCTTTATCTTCTTCCTTGATTGGGGTAACACTTGATCTTGTTGAGGAATCTTCAGAGGCTCTTGACACATCTTCAAAGATTTCATGCTTTAGGCTACTTCCCTCTTGCTTCTTGGAGATGAAGTTTTTTCAGCATTGGCCATTGGATCTTTTTCTTCCCAAGGGGAGATAAATTGTTTGCAAGCATTTGATTCTCTTTTTTCTTTAGACATTCTTCAGTGGTTTTGGAGTTAATTCATTATGGGGGGGCTATGTAGTCTCATTCTTTCCCTCCAATGGGGGGATTTTGTAATGTATATATGTGATGGATGGTGTACTTGAGGGGTATCATGGAGTCCTCCATCATTCCTCACATGATTTGTTTCTTTTATTTCTTTTCTCTCTTTTGGAGAGGAGTTTTGTCCCATTGGGTTTTCTCCTTTTCTCCGATTGTGAGAGATTTCTTTTTGCATTTGTACATGGGTACCTAACATGGCCTAGTAGTCGAGACCCATCTTTGAATCATTTTCATTATAAACTTCTCCCTAAGTTGCACTTATGGGGGGGTGTTTGGTATAATTAAGTAATTAATTACACTTACATAAGTTTACTTAGACATTCATTTATTCCTATGTACATCATTTTCTAGGTGATAAGATATAAGATTCTTTCTAGAATTCTTAGTTGGCTTTTCTAGAACTTATCTTATCTAGCTATTTTGCATGATTCCTAGGTAGTTAGTTTCCTAGTTGTCTCATGTCATAAGATTATGACATTTGTCAACATCATGTTGATTACTACATTTTAACCTTGCCTATACAAAGAAGGTCATTGTACTCATTTGTAATATACTTCATGGGTATGCGTAGGATCATCATGGAAAAAACAGGCACTTAAGTGGCAAAAAATTCAGAAAATTTATGTTAGGCAACTTCACGTAAAAATTTGAAAAAGTTATCTATATTATTTCAAAAATATGTAAGAATAGAATCTGTAGAAAATTTAATGTAGTTTCTAAACTACTAGGTTTATTTAAAATAAATAAAATTTATTTGGTGAAAATTTGAAAATTCAATGCAATATTACTTAAATTCCTGTGGAAAAAATAAGAAGTAGGTCTTAGAACCACCCAACCATAATAAAATGATAATATTTTTATAATATTTTATATATAAGTAGAGGACTCATGTCCGATGTGATGCATATTTTTTTAATTTGTTTCCAAGTAAATAATTAATTATGAATTTTTATTACAACTTTTAAAAATATAAAAACTCGTATGTCTGACCACCTTAACTTGGTCAAAACTTCATGCAATTTAATTTTCCTTTTTTTATTCCTATATTATGTGAAGCATAGAATGTGACGCATGTTTTGGATTCAAAAAATATGATATCATTTGAAATTTATAGATGTTTTTCAATCAGCATATCGATCAGGACTTTAGTCGTAATTCTAATAGAAAATGAATAATAATTATTATTAAATTCAAATTAAAGTATAATTTATATTTGTGGAAAGCTAAAAATCTCCTCTAAAAACCCTTTTCGTTTCATCAATTTTGGGTAAGAAAAAAGTTGTTAGCCACATACCCTACAAATACCCATAATATTGCCACTTTTTGGCCCATCATGATCCCGCACATACCCTCATACCTCATCATTTGATAGGTCTTAATATCAAGCAAGCTCATTTTCTCGCATATCCTCTTGTAGAAGGTTTTCATTGTTTTTGCAAGTGGTCTTGGGTGTTGAGCTAATATCTTCAACTCTTACAAAAAAAGCACCTATTGTCAACACACATGCACAAAATTAATATGAATTGATGGAATAACCATTAACTCCCTCAATTTTACCTAAGTTTTGATCGTTGATGTCTTTAAGTGAAGAAGATCAATGGTTATTATGCATTGTGATTTTGTGTATACTAGATTCCTTTAAAACTATGACATAAAGAGCCTTGGTGATAGAAAATACTTTTTAGGTATCAAATTTATATTCATGCTTTCACACTTGGTGCCAAAAAAAAGAGAAATGTTGTACAATTCAATCAATAGAAGCATTGCATTTGTTGGAATGACTAATATGTGGCCAATTAATATCATATCTTAACACACGTGCTTACAGTTAAGCCATTGAACATAATAACATTTCACCTTTGTTCCTATCATGTTCCACATATGAAAGTGGGACCCACATTCAAAATTGTGATGTAAAGAGCCTTCATGATGTAATGATAATTTACCACTACATATACTACTACCAAAGTGGAGACAAAATTAGTATTTCCTTAGAAGAGACAAAGCCATCATACATTGTGAGATTGAAAGTGGGGTTCACATTCAAAATTGTGATGTATGAAGGAGTTGGGTGATGCAATAGAATGCTACTAGCTATTATAAGTGAACATTTTTTTGCAATAATCCATAAAGTGCATTCATAAGCATTAATGAACCAGTCATAACCCATCATCTTAACTTAAGAAAAACACACCATTGCATGAACTAGCAACTATGACTTTGCACTTGGGGACATATGGCATGATATCACTAACTCATTGTTTTAATAAAAAAAATTATATGAAAACTATGGTGTGAAGGAGTTACACAATGCAATGGAATGCCACTAGTTGTCACAAGTAAACAAAAGTTTTGTAATTACTCCTTAAAGCACACCCATAAGCATTAATGGGCCAATCATAAGCTATTAACTTAGTGCAGGGATAGTACAACATTGTATAAATTGGTAGGTATGACTCTTGACTCAAGAAAATATGACATGATATTGCTAGCTTGTTGTAGCAAAAGACATCATATAAAATTGAGATGTGAAAGAGATGTCCAATGTAAAAAGAAATTGACAAATGGAATGCTAGGGGGACTGAAAGTTATAATGTGGTTGTGACTAGGTAACATAAGGAATAAAACAAGCACAAGTAATCAACAATAAGCAAAAACTAAAGGTCTATAAGACAACGATATTCATGAAACTCAAGCCATAAATTCAAGTGAATAAACCTAGAGAAATAGACAATATTATAATAAAAAAATACAACAACAAAATGCACAAAAGAACGTAACTCATAAAGATCATAATTTTAACAATTAAATATTAAAAAACTCTTACAAAGCGAAAAGATTAAAAACTTAAAATCTCCTTAAAAATCTGTAAAACTCCAACAAAAGAATCAACTTAATTATGAAAAACATTCCCAGGAGTAAGACTACCTAGCTTCCCTTGCAATTTTTTGCAAACCTTAACATTGAAAAACATTGGCCACTCTCGAGAGAAATTTATTTCTATTGCCCTTAAAACTCATTTAGACATGCATTAACTTATATGCCCCTATATTGGTAGAGTTAGATTTCTCTCTTAGACTTCTTGTCCATGTGAAGGGAGAAAAAGAGGCGTGAAGAAAACCATTCAAATATGAGAATGTACCTTTTTCTCTATCATATGGTTTGAATGTTACATGGATCTTTGAAGAAAAATAAGAAAACATGTCATGAAACAAGCAAATATGCGTAGACAAGAACAAAGAGAAGAAACAAGATTTTACCCCTAACCAAACTAGAACACAAATTTGTGTTGATAATGATGATAGGATTGTTGCGCAAACTCCACACCATCGAATCATCAGCCGACTATTAAGCCATTATAGCAAGAATTTAAAACAATGATTTTTTGGTTCGAATCTTGCATATGAGATGGAACATAAAGTCACTCCAATTAGGGATGGATTATTTTGTTAAAGTGATTCTAATTTCTGTCATGTTACTGTGGAGGTGGGAAGAAACTCAAGGAATCGGTCTCCATCAACATAGAATAGAATAGAATACAGTGAAAGACAGATGGAAATTGTCAGTTTTGTCTCCTCCATGCAAAAGGATTAGTTTCTGTCAAAGATGTAATATTCACTCCTTTAAATAACGACAAAATAAATCAAATTGCCTAGCAATAGCGATTCTACCTATCTACTTAATGTCGAGTGAGAACGCTTGCAACTCGGTAGTGAAAGGAAATCTTTTCAGATTTATACTACAAGTGTGCTTTAAAAATCTTCAAACAAGATTCATCGTCAGAACAGCTTTACTTTTTTCTGAAACAAACAGAAGATTGGTGTTGGCATGTCACCTCTCATCTCTATGTTGCAGCTCTTTACCGGACAGTGGACTGATCTATTCAAGAAGGTTCATGGAACACGTTTACTATCGGTCAAAGTAGATGAATATTTAAGTAATTTACAGGCCATATTTTTAATGTCTCAGACGAATGATTAGTTATCAATTATTAAGGAAAATTTGGTTGTGTGAAGTTTCTCGAGTCTTTCAATTATTAAGCTAGAAAATTTGGTTGTGTGAGATTTTAGGTGTCTTTCTAATTCTCTCTTTTTTCCATGTTTTTTTAGATCTTGTATGAAAATTTACAATAGTATTTTTTTCAATGATCACATTCTTAATTAAATATCTTTTTATTGTTCCTTCTAGATTAGTTTAGTTTAGATTCTATTTGTATGTATTACTTAGTGATACATTTTTCTACCAAATCATATAAGAAGATGTATTTGTTCTCTATATTCATAAAGTTTTTTTTTTTCTTTATTTTTATATTAAACAAAGTTGGAAAAAAAAATACAATGAAATAAAGAACATCAGCTCAACAAAGAACGGCCCAAAAATTAGAAAAAGAAATACATAAATCAGTCCAAAGGCAAAACTGTTCGAAATAGTTAACATGATACAGTTCAACCAAAAACATCAGTCCAATAATTAACAAGAGACAACATCCTAAAACATAAGAGACCCTTGAAATCTGAATTTGAAAAGTCTTTGAAGATGTCTAGAACAACAAATATCTCCTTCATGTAGTGCAATAACTAAAGCTTAGTTGCCTCCAAATGATTCCTCTGCTTAATGACCTTCAAAATGCCACTTTTCAACTGAGAACACAAATAAACAAACTGAAAAATGATGTCAGAGTAAAACTTTACAATATCAACTTTTTGATGAACATGATTAGAAAACATTGACAAACATCTGGTTTTCCATATGTTAAGTAAAATGACTTGTCTTGTGGAATCAACAACCAAGTTATTTTGAAGACCAGTACCCAAAATGGCTTCTTTCCAATACAACACATGATCACAAATAGTAGGAAAATGAGTAAAAATAGTTTTCCATTTTCATTTAGCATGCACACAATCCAAAAAAATATGCTTCAAGCTCTCATTATGCTAACAAAAAGGACATTTGGCTGGCTAGAAATTCATTTTTTCAATCTGTCTCCTACAAGCAGTGTGTAATGTAAAATTTTCCAGGACAAAATTTGGGCATTGACCTCGCTTTAGTTGACCAAATTTGAGAACTTAAGTTTTTCCACTTCCTTTCCTTGAATCTACAATTCCATTTCATAGTAAACCTTGGATTAAGTGTCATTATTGGGAGTAATTACAGATAAATTTTCTTCAAGGGGAAACAAAAAAAGGGGTATTTATCAAGCCATTGCCAATCTTTGAAGACGCTGCATTGTAAAGGTGTACAAACCTTCATGAGAAACTCCATGGGAACCAAAGCCATAACAAAAATAAAAAACCCTTGAGATTTGTTATTCAGCTTGAAATCGTTACTAATATTCAGCCAATATTCATAAAGTTATGCATTTTGGGTTATTATATTGTACATGAGATAAGGAAAGTATAAGATAATTAACTTTTAGGAATATGAATTTTTTTTGTATCTTCAATTGGTATGTGTAACCCATCATTGATCAACTATTGAGTAATATTTAAATCTACACAACTTATTGATAAATATTTAAAACTTTTGTACTAAAAAATTAAATTATGTGATCTAATTAATTTTCTTTTCTTTTTAATTATCTTGTCAAAATCATTAAAAATATCTTCTTAGTCCTAAATGAAATTGTAGCTAAACTGGTAGGATTTTAGGTGTCTTTCTAGTTCTATATTTCTAGATCTTGACATTGTCACTTGAAAAATTAGAGCATTGATCATGTTTTAGTAAAATAATCACATTATTAATTAAACCTCTTCATATTGTTCCTTGTAGGCTAGCTTAGATTAAGTTTTACTAGTATGCACAACTTAGTGATACATTCTTCTACTTAACCTTATAAGAGTCACATTTGTTGTCTATATTCAAAGAGTTATGCATGTTGGATTGCTAGGTTACACATGAAGTAATGACAACATAAGAAAAAACCTTTCAAATATAAATTTGCTTTATATCTTCAATTGTATGTTTAACTTATTATTGATCAACTATTAAATAATCTTTAAATCTACAAAATCAATAATTATTATTAAAAACATTTATCAATAAATATTTAAAACACTCATTTAAAAAAGACTAAACTAGCACTTGCACCTCAATAAGGTGCAATACTTACGCCGATAGGCTGAGCCCACATTATTTACGGTAGTGAAAAGTAGTGGACGGTGTGAGGAAAGCAGTGAACGACATGAAGAAAACAGTGATCTATCTCACCCATCTCTCTCTATTTATATCAAATAATATAATAACTGCTGAAGAAAGTAGTGGATGGCATGAAGAAAGCAGTTATTGTATAGTTAGATCTAATAATATTCATATATATTAAATTTAAAATTATCTGAAATCATATTTGATCTTTAAAAAATCATTCTATATTAAAATATAATTATAAAAGAAAAAAATATAATGTTCAAAAGAAATTTAATATTTATAATTGTATTTAAAAAAATATATTATATAATACTTTCAAAATTAATATCTAAGAAGTACTCATCATAATAGAATACTTATATACATGACAACTCTTAGGCATGATTTACAAGTAAAGTGGTCATAAAAACAAATGCTTGATGCCAAAAGTGTCCACCATCGAGAGCAATCCATAATATTTACTCCAGGTTTCCAAGGGTTGCACAATTGTACCAAACACAAAATTATTGATTCTCGTGAAAAACTGAACATAATAAGTAAAATTCAGCCTTTTCTTTCCCTTTTCTACCCAATTGCAGAAAATCTTAAATGTTTTACATGGGATTCATTTAAAAGATCCACAAATTGTGTATAAAAAGTTTATTTAGCTAAAAACAACGTGGAAATATTGTAAGCCACAAATCCAAGGGAATCTACCCATTCCATAACGTTTGGTGAGCCTTCTATAAAACTGATTGTTTTATTTGTCCCTTTTGCTACATTACCATACAGCGGCATTATAGCATGACATCCTTGCCGTGTTGGATAGACTGAATTCCTGTAGAACTTTTCATCTACTTTAGAAAACACTTCAAATAAGACCCTGCCCATTTCGTCTACCTCTCTACACATTTCAATCCTACCTTTCACAGCACAGCAAGGAATGAACAAATCCACAAAACCTATGTCACAATTTCAAGAACAGATGTATTATTCAGAAGGCAGATTTTGAAGCTTTATTGAACATGTACAACAAAAGGCATAGATTTTGAAGTACCAAATTGTGCAGGATTGGAGAAGATATGATTAATTGCAGACACCAAATCTAGAATTATGATGGACAACTAGTTGAGATCCAATTTGAGAATTTCTACGCTCTCCCGAGCAATAATCTTGTATGAAGAGCTAAAATGTCCTCGTAGTTTGAATCTCATGATATTTTGCTGATCTGAGGCTCGCAGCCAAACCAACCAATATTACTCACCGCAAAATTCCTAAGCTCACTTTCATAAAGCTCTTTCATAGCATTGATTGTCTCACTTACCACAGGTTTCACCAGATCGATCAGCCCCTGTAATAAACTCGCAAAGTGAGAAAAAATAGATGTTGTAAATTTTCGCAGGGGAAGGAAGCCCTCAGATCTTGAACTACCTCAATGGAGTCATTTCTGCTAGCACGTAATGCACCGTAATCGTTACCAACCACAGAGATAAGAACTACAGACTCGAGAGCTTGTGAGAATCGAACCCCTGTCTTCCTCCTATCACCTCCTTAAACTGCTTCACCTGTTCAGCTACCGTTTTGAAATCGTAGGCTTTAAATATTCCACTGCCTCCCACTGAAAAATTCACTCCTTGTCTAATCTTCTTTGCAGTTCCTTTACAGTTCCTTTACAGTCATGACTTTTCAGCAGCTCATAAGGAATGGGAGTGGAAAGTCCTAAAATATCCCCTGCGCACACCACAGCCAGAGGTAGATAAGCCACAGGCTGCATAAAAATCTGATATTACACCGTTTCCGAGTAATAGGAAGGTTTACCCCAAAAATCTCCTCTCTAAACAAACACTTTCCCAATGGCAATAATTACCTCTCATCTCCCCAAATTTGATTCACTTGCAAAATGGGGACAACCAGAGTGGCTTCAAAAATATGAGCGATGACCACTGCATCCACAATCTAATTGCATTGCTGATTTAATCCACCAAACACCACCACCATCAAATACCTTCGCCGCCTACTGAGGACCACAAGTGATTCCGCCTGGAACTCTTTGCTGCATTCCACACAAGGTCGGTATCCCAAATCATTCGACTGCTTCCAAAAGTCGTGCTCTTCCTCCGTCAAATTGGTAGCCAATGCGTGCGTCGGAAGGAAGCCAAGCGCAGATGCATTCTCCTGCCCCTACCCCTTCCCCTGCTCCTTCCCCTGCACACCTTTCTGACTACCACACCAAATGCAGAGGATGAGGCAAATGCAGACACATCCAAAACCCCTGCCGCATTCAGCAGCGAAGGCTGTTGAATCCAGACACATGCAAAAACCCTGGCGGCCGTGAAGTTCTCCCCGACGGCATCAGACTGGGGGAAAAGCCGCATATATTGCCTGCGAGGGCATTTGCTTTAAAGTTTCTGATTTCCTTTTCAATAAATCTGTTGTGCATCGTTGCAACATTGCATTCTGAGAGACCATATTTTTATTGAGGCATTTTGTCAAACATTTCGATGCCATGTCTATGCTTGCACACTTTACATGCATTTTTTGCCAGACAATTATAACCGTCTGTGCTTTCCATTTCACACGTCCTTCATTTGAAATCTTCAAAATCCTTTTCAACAAAGAAATTTATGACTGCAATTCCTTGAAACATTCATTGCGATTTTCACATTTTTATGGCATCCAACGTCACCATAGCAGATGCAACTACAACATCTGATCGTGCCCCTTTTAAATTTCATGCTTTAAAGGACGCTCAAATCTTGAGCAAAATCTCCCACTTTATCACAGGCCGATGAGAGTTCTGGTAGAAGGCGCGGGCTTGTGACTTTTCCCCCCTGCGCATCGCTTTGATCATTTGCTTGAAAGTTTCAGACCATTTCCAATGAATCATTTTATGCATCTTCTGCAATCATTTGATTTTATGAGATCACATTCGGTTTGAAATGTTTTGCAGAGACATTTAGCGGATCAACCTTGTTTCCACATTTTACAAATACGTTTGTACGGGGCATTCTCATGAAACAGTTCATTTTCCTTGTATGCTTTTGAATGCATGTCGATGCCTTGTTATACAGCTCTCATTTCTCATCACGCGGGGTCGGAGATCGAAACGACCAAATGGGGGTTCCCGGCGGGGTTTCTAGCGTCAGACTGCTAGAAATTCCAGTGGGCTTCGCCCAAGTAGAATAGCCTATCGGCTAACTATATAAAATAATTACTCTTCATTTATTTTTAGTTATCTTGTCAAAATCTTTATATTTAGCATCTTAATCCTATATATATTATTGCTAGTCTAGTTTAAATTTTCCCCTGTTTAAATAATATTTAATGATGCACATTCTTTTTCACAAATTTAAACCTTTGTCTGTAAGAACGTGGAAGCACAGCTTACCTATACGAACTTCACTTTTTATCGTTATCGTTCACTTGCCAGTTGCCAGGCACCAACGTGGAAACACAATTATTGACTTCACCAAGACCACAACATGGAATCTCTACCCACTCTTCGTTTTTCGGCTATTTATATCTCTACGCTTGTTACCTGCTGCACCACTGAATTGCTTTTTGAGTTACAGGGCTTTTAACATATCTACCCACTCTGCTCTTGCTTATGATTCCATTCTTGATTTATTCATTTTCTTTTTCATCAGAGCATCAATTTTCTGTTAATGGCTTCCACTTCGACATCTGGTCGAGGAGAGCCGGAACGCGATCCATTTTTGCCACTTGGACTTCCCAAAAATAGTGCAGAATTCCCCTTGACTGCAAAACAGTTTGATGTATTCATCAACCATCGAGGCCCAGATGTCAAAACAACTCTGGCTCGGCAGCTTTACGATTCTCTACAGCAAGCTGGGATCCGAGCATATCTAGATTCTGAAGAGACTGAACTGGGAGATTTAATTTCTTCCACCATAAAGAATGCCATATCTTCTGCCAAAGTGCATATAGCCATCTTGTCACCGGGATATGCAGAGTCTGTTTGGTGCTTAGCTGAGCTAGATTTCATGTTTCAAACCAAGGCTAGAATTATTCCCCTGTTTTACCATGTTCCACCTTCAGACTTCCGCTACATCAAAAACAGAGTTGCAGAGGCATTTTCCAAACACGAAGAGAATGCCAGATACCCTAACCATGTCATTCAACAGTGGAAGAAATGCTTACAGAATATTTCATGGCTCAAGGGCTACGAACTCAACGGAGATAATGAGTAAAGACACTATCATGCGCTTTTCATCGATATGTATTTTGTTAAATGTGTTTCTCAAAACTAGTTCAACTGGTCTAAAAATAGTTTTCTATTTATTTTTTAGCTTTTCTCTATAGATGTTTTTTGTTCTAAAAATCGTTTTCTATTTATTATTTTAGATTTTTTCTATAGATGTTTTTCCTTTCAGAAAAGGTTTTCTGATTCTTACTAGGTTTCCCTCTTTCTTAATGGAAGGAATGACAAATCACTATGGAATTCAATTTTGGAGAATATTAGAAGATTATTGTATGATTGTATGGGAATACAGCTTTCGTCCACTGGGATGTATGCTAGTCCTGTTTATTTCTTTTCTATTCTACTTGCTTACTAAAAATATCATTGCTAAAATGAACTCTGAAATGGGGGCCTTTCTCTGGAAATGTTGAGGATATCGTTTTGAATTTCCTTTTGGCAGCCTGGAATAAAATCTGTGCTAGTAGAGAAGAGTGGGGCCTAGGGAGTAGAGAAAAGGAGGATTTTAGAGATTAAGGATGTTCAGACTTTTAATGAAGTTCTGTTTATTTTTACTACTATAAAAAGCTTCGATTCAAATTGTGAGATCAAGATGTCTTATTAAGTTTGTTAAACATTTGTTTTTTTTTCAAATGATTTAGATAAATGTTTACTTTTATTTGATTGTTTTGCCAATTTTTACTTGTTTGATTTGAATATCTTGGTGTTTTTTATTTTGTATTTTCTTGTAAGTTTTGTAAGGTTACATAGGTGGGTGGAGCCATTACACATGTTTCCTTGTCGTTATGATGCATGTCATATACAAAGGACAGAATATTTGCATTTGAATCTTGGAAAGTTAGGGGATGTTAGCATGACATGGAGACATCTGTGCATCGTGCAAGTGTCCAAGTCAAAACTCTACACAAGTAAGATATTCAAATTTTTACTTGTTTGATTTGAATATCTTGGTGTTTTTTATTTATTTGTTTACTACTATAAAAAGCTTCGATTCAAATTGTGAGAACAAGATGTCTTATTTTGTTAAACATCTCTATAGTTTTTTTTTTTTTTTAATGATTTAGATAAATGCTAGCTATTTTTTGGTGGTTGTTTTGACAGTTTTTACTTGTTTGATTTGAATATCTCGGTGTTTTTTATTTTTTATTTTCTTGTCCTTTATTATTGGCTCTTCTGTTGAACTATAGTTCGTATGAATCATTTAAGGTCTCAACTTTTCATTTTTTGTTGGAGTGTTCTATCAACTAATTAGATACCACTTTTTGACCAGTCTATGGTCAATCCAATTATGGCTTATTTTCAACAACTCTTTAAGTCACATTACAAGTGTTTGAGATTTGGAGTTTGTTTCTATACAAAATATTGAGCTACAACTTATATGAACCAGTTAAGAATCGAACGTAACACCATCCATTTGCTACTGGTGTGTTCCACCAACGAAATTACTGACCCTTCTTTGACCCAACCCATGATAAATCCAAGTGCGACTTATTTGTAACATTCACTTTCCATTTAAGTTCTGAAGTGTTTGTGGTGTTGTTTGTAAATTTCTTCCGTTGTTTTGGCGAGTAGACACACCAGAATTTTGCAGATTTATACTTCGATTTCAAAACAGTACCTTCATTTTCTTACTTTGGGCATCGTTATTAGTCTTTTGGT
Organism: Sequoia sempervirens; assembly: GCA_007258455.2. Lineage (NCBI taxonomy): Eukaryota > Viridiplantae > Streptophyta > Pinopsida > Cupressales > Cupressaceae > Sequoia > Sequoia sempervirens. The sequence goes on from VDFB02353493.1 coordinate 370,557,619, forward strand.
CTTACTTCCATCTTGGGCACGACTTTGACAGCTTTCACAAGAACGAATTAAATTGCCTTCGTTCTGATCTGAAGAGGTCGATTCGGGTTATTTATATTCTTAACTGGCGTGGAGATTTTCTACCTTTTACCGCAGAAACTGCTGTGTATTTGGGAGCCTTACGGAGTTGGCAAGTAACTTACGTTTGGGCATTTTCCTTGTGCATCCCATATCTCCCCCTACATGGCCGTTGCCTTTCTTAACTTCCGTATCTTTGGATTTTTTTGCGGTTTGATAGCTTTCTTGCTGGCAGACTTCCCATCTTTTCCTGATTCACGACTCTTGCATTAGGACTTCTGGTTGGAAGTTTCCTACAGTTCTGAAGATTAATTCGAGGCATGTCGGGTTTACGGGCAATCCATTAGGCAAATTACATTAGGTTCTATTGTAGAACCAGTTATTCTCTTCCTTTTTATTCATGTGATTCTTGCTATGTATTGGTTTTAAATTAGGCTACGGCATCTTATTCTGTATTGTACTCTGGCCTCTAGGCTTTTATTGATTCAATAAATGTCTAAATTTTATAAATTTTAAAAGAAAAAAGAAAACTCAATTACTTTCAACCTCAATTTTTGTTTTTGCTTTTCCTATTTTCAGCGATCAGAGCAAGCTGTGTAATGACGTTGTGGCCGCCGTGGTTAACGAGAAGCAAAAGAGAAAAATTCCATTCCAAGTTGCAAAATATGCCGTGGGACTTGAGGAGCTTGTCAATGATTTCCACAGCAATTGCCGCAGAAATGGGCAGATGAGAGATAAAATAATTGGCATCTATGGAATGGGAGGGTCTGGCAAGACCACTCTCGCCAAATATTTGTTCAGTCTCAAACATTCAGATTTTAATAGATCAACTGTTCAGTTTGATGTGCGGCAAAACCATGTCAAAGGTCAGCTGACTTCTCTGCAAAGTGAGCTTGTCAAAGATTTGTTTCAAGAAAAAAATATTATCTCTAGTATAGAAGATGGAATCGCCGTTATTAAGGATAAATTTCAAAAGAACAGACAATTTGGCAGACAATTAAGGTTCCTTATAGTTATAGACGATGTTGATCATCAGATGCAATTAGATGCCCTATTACCCATTGATGCCCTCAATTCCAACAGTTTAGTCATTGTCACAACCCGTAATGAGAGACTTCTTATAAATGCCGGAATCAGAGTCCGTTATAAGATGAAAGAAATGAATCCAGAGCATAGCAGAGAGCTCTTCTGCGGGCATGCGTTTCATAGACGATCTTGTATAAGTGGATTTGACAATTTAGTGAACAGCTTTGTCGATTTGTGTAGAGGTTTACCTCTTTAACTTCAAGTAATGGGCGCGCATGTTTCTGGCAGTAACAAGGGTTATTGGAAGTTATAATTAGATGCTTTTCAGGCGAGACTACACACAGGCATAAAAGATACGCTTAAAATAAGCTACGATGCTTTGGAAGAGGATCAAAAACAGATCTTTATGGATATAGCATGCTTTTTCATAGGGGAACGTGTGAGCAGTGCCATAAGTATATGGAAGGCTTCAGGGTGGAGAGCCGAACATGCACTTCAGACCCTCAAGGACAAGTGCCTTATTGAAACAAGCTTTAGACTTGGGATGGATGGCATAATAAGAGGTCCTTATATAATGGACGATTATGAGCCACCATGTTTTCTCATAATGCATGACCATCTCCGTGACTTGGGGAGAGAAATGGCAGATAATGAAATGAACCATCCTCGGCTGTGGCGTCCTCAAGATCTTGTATGTGTTTTTTGCTATCTTAAATTCATGGTCCTACTTGGAAATGGTTTGTTTTCTATAAGCTGTTAAAACATTTACGCGTAACTTAGATGAACATTTTCGAACTCCAAAGAAATTTGAATTCAGATTGGAATGCAGGAAATCAAGGGATTCAAAGACATCCTCATGGGGTCTGAAGGAAAAAGTTTCAGACGTTACAGTGATTTTAGGGACTCTAAAAGTAATCTTGCTATGAGTTTTTTCTTAGAGAGTTCAAGGACATCAACTGATTTATGATGGCTTTATCTTCAATATAAGATTCCTAAATGGATTCCCTTACAGCATTTGCACACTCTAAATCTTGAAGGAGGATCACCTTGGAGGTTGTGGCGAAAGGATAATCAGGTATATGCTTTTCCTTGATCAAAATATTTAATTTGGTAGCATCAGCAAATGGTTCGTTCTTCTAGGAATTTTATCTTTGAAAAACAACAGTTTGAAACAGAGTGATTATAAATTCCAGGTTTCACTCAAGTTGAAAGAGCTATATTGCAATGTTTGGTCTCGTCGTACAGGCTTCTTCACTAAAATAATGTTTACGAGAAATCTAAACAAACTGCTGAGCTCGTTTGGAATGTTAAAGAATCTGGAAAGGCTGCAGCTAAAATTTGATCCTGAAATCTTCACATGGAATATTGAATGGAATTGCCTGCTAAAATCTGTGAGAGAACTCACCAATCTGAAAATTTTAGAGTTGGTGTTCTTTCAACTACAAGGGGAATTTGCTTTAGGCAAAAGTGGAGAGACAACTGATGATCGGTTTTGTATGGGAAGCCTTGAAGCAATAACTCTCTGTGATGCATTCAAAACAAGGAGGGTCTCAATCAGTGGACAGTCGTGTCCCACCCTTAAAACTCTTAAACTTTATTCTATGGAAGATCTAATTGAAGTGGATGTATCAGGGCTAACCACACTGGAATGTCTGGTGCTGTTGAGATGTGCAAGGTTGAGAAAAGTATTGGGCAATGATCTGCTACAACTTGAAATGTTCCGCATAAGATCATGCCCGACTATGACAGAGTTACCCAATTTTGGGCGTGCCAGTTGTCTCAAGAGGATCTATATTAGCCGCTGTCGGAACCTGTAGAATATATCTGCTATTAAAAGTTTGAATGGATTGAAGAGGTTCTGGATTGAGTATTGTCCAGAGCTGAGGAATATAAAAGCTATTGAAAAATTGAAGAGATTGGAGAGAATCTGGATTAACAGATGTAGAGAGCTGCAGGGTGTAATTTGTTTTAAAGAATTGAAGAAGTTGAAGAGAATCTTCATTGGGAATTGTTCAAGGCTGCAGAATATACAAGGCATTGAAATTTTAAAATGCCTGGAGAGCATTTTCGTTACTGCATGTCCAAAGCTGCAGAATATAAGGGGTATCGAAGAATTGGAAGGACTGAAGGAGATGATTATTGTAGATACTCCTATAATCAGTTGCGTAGAAAGGTTGCAGGTATTAAACGCAGATATGTGTATTTTCTCATTAGTTTATCAATTATTTCCTTCTAATTTGGTTGCGATTTTTTTTTTAATTTTCAAACGGTTGCATTTGAATAAAATATTTCAAAATGTTCTGTTTTCGATTGTCCATGTATACTGTTGAAAATAATCTTGCGAGATCACTGTGATTTCAGAGATTGCCGTGGGAGCTTACAATTCTACTGGGGAGATCGGCCATGACAGATTTAATTGTAGATAAAATGGGTGACACTTTGTTGTCTCTGGTGGATGTTTGCTGTGAAATAGATTGTACCAGAAGTTTATACTATTGGACACATGTAGAGGAACAAGTAAAGGAGGCGGTAAAGGAGATGATTGGTTCGTTTCATAAAACCCAGCATTCGCTTGGTACATTCATCTTTTGTGCTATTGTTGATGGGCCTCCTGGCATAGCGAGTGAGTTTTGTGATGGAAGCAGGATTCTACTTGATATGAATCTTTGTTTTATACCTCCATATGATTATGATGGCAGTCTAGACGTTACACAGAGGAAGATGTATACATGCGTGGTTAATGAAGAAAGGCTTTCAAACTATGACTCCTGGATGCCATCAAGCCATATGTGGAATGCTTGTTCTGTAAAGAAGGCATTTTTAATGGGGGTGAAGAAAGGGGAGGAAACCAAAACCACCCTCCTATTGCGAAGCTTATTTGCTCAACCATGCGTTGGCAATTGTGAATATTATGGAGACCCTGTTCAAATAGACGATATTTATGATAATAAGGGGTTTGACCGTGGTACGTTCGCTGACGATTTAGATTATGAGGATGAGGAAGAAGATTATGATGGTGGTGATGATGATTGTAATGATAATGTAAGTTAGTTTCTAATTTAAAATTCTGTTGTTGTAAATGAATCTTAAAAAGACATTGTATGCAAAATTATTTTCTTTATTGGTTAATATTTTTATTTTTAAAAATAGTATTAATATATTTAATTATGTTTAATGAAATTTATTATTATTATTTTTTTTAACTTTTGATTTTAGTAATTATTGATATAATATAAATAAATTATTATTTATATTTTATTTTTATTAGTGAAAATATTTTGAAAGATAAGTTAAAACTAATAAGATATAGATTACAATAAGTCGCAAATAAAATTAAATGTTGTGTATATCAATGATGCAAACTTAGAAAGTTTGTGGTGGAGATAAAGTTTTCCTTCATTTTAAATCACATAAGAACTCAATAGAATTTAACAAGGTTGTCAAGCTAGTTCCCAATTTTTTCAAATTAGATTAAAGTTCTTGGAAAATATTAGTTCAATGACAAACATTTTCTTTACCACATACTTTTGAAAAATTGCATAATTCATTTCACATGACTTTCAAAATATTATTAGTAGATTTGGCTCATGCACTTAATTGGGATTTCTTGCAAAGATAAGATATATGAATTGTAGTCATGGAACTATATAAAGTACTTGAGCATTGATGATTGCAGGGCCATAACCCCTTCCTCTAATAATGTAGGGTCTAATGGGGGACCAATACTCTCAAGAGAGTGCAAACTTAAAAGATTGTTGAGGAATAAAATAAACTACTATAATGAAAAATCAGATAAATTATGAATAAATCTAATTTATCCATTGAAATAGAATGTGACGAACCATTGATTAAACAAGGAGAAGCATGTAGTAGAAAATTACAACCAATAAATAAATATGAAATACATAGCATTAGAATTGCATGGAGAAACCTTTCTAGAGAAAATATCACCAAAGAGACTCTTGAGCTTGTATTAATCAAATAAAAAATATTAAATAATGTAAATCCATCAAAGCCCTTGACTTTATAAATTTTTTGATAGCATAACAATATTTCACTTGCAAGACATAATAAAACCTTTCTCTCACCTCTCTAGTTTCTTGAGCAAAGAGGAAAAAAAGAAATGGTTTCTGTCATGTTCCAAAAATTTGACCACTTATAGTCATCCAAACCCGTATTTTTTTTTTAACCTAAACAAAACATGATTAGGGAACTTTGTCCCAAGTTTCAACATGAGGCACCCCATTCATCAACAAGATTTAGTTTAAATTAATGACCTTCTAAGTTTATAAGGTTTATGTTCATGGTTCTTTGTTAAACTTGCAAAGAGAGTGTATCACGTTTAAAACCATTCCTTGCTAATAGTTGTATGAATAAATTTTATTCGAGAACACACAACACCAAACTATAATAGTTAATCCAGGTGAAGGAGGAATAGAGATGACTAGACTAATGGCTTATATTCATGGAATAATTATTAAGTTTAGATAAAAAAACATTAAGGAACGAATGTGTTCTAAGGAACTTTTCCTAAAAAAGAAATTTTAATTCCAACTTAAATTTATTATGAAGTTTATAGATACTAGGCAATAAAACAATTGATAAATGAGTTACACAATTGATCAAGGAATTAAAATAGTCTAAAAATACTAAATTGATCTTTCCAAGTATCAATGCTATTGCGCAAAAAAAAAAAGTATCAATGCTATAAACTTATGTGTGCAATGAATTTTTGTTAACTAAAATGCAAGGAAATTAACTAAAACTAAGCAAGCACTCAAATTAGGGCCAAGATGAAGCTCAAACTTGCATCAAAATACACTAAAATGGCCTTGATATCGATCTTGTTGATGTGATTGCCCCTTTGATTTGATTTATGTGTGCTCACAATCAAATTTTGATAGCATAACACCTTGCTTTAGCTTAATTTGGTCACTATATTGCAAGACTTTGGTTATGGTTGCATAAGACTGTGATAGCATGAGATAATATAAGTGTTGTGAAATGGAAAAATGACTGTTAGTCATTTAGAAGGGAGGAGATGAATGGATGGCGGGGATTGAAGCTTGGGTAAGATCAAGGGTTGAGGTGATGACAAGTGTCATCAGATGGGGAGATGAGAGGATGAGGTGGAGGGAACTTGGAAGTACCATGGGGAAGAGAGGAAATATTCTCAAAAATAATTTTCTTGTCCAACCTTCCCAAATCATGGGAAGGATGTGACAAGAGGGAATTAAAAATTCCCTTTATAATCCTCACAAGGATGGGAGAGGAATTAAAAATTCATCTAGAAACCTAGGAAGAATAAATGGAATTTACATTTCCATTAGCATATGTTGGAGTAACAAAATGGAATTAAAAATTTCATTGGGGGCATCGGTAGAATTTACTAGGAGGTTGACTAAAGGGTTAATTAGGAAAGATAAAAAATGGATTATGGTGTAGGAGCACCTTGACAAAATTACGCTTCCATGTGGAAATTTTGAAATTTGATTCAATTTTGATGTTTTTACCTTGTATTAAGGTTATATGAGTTATTTCTCATGTGTCTTAGGAGGCCATTTAAGTCAACTTTGCAAAATGTTAAAATATGTCAATGTATTCAAAAGTTGTCAACACAAATGTGTAAAATTGCAAAAAATGTAAAGTTGCACAATGCAATATATGGAAGGTGAAAAGTCTTGAAGGTCTAGTTCATTTGGTGGTAGTTAGAATCTGAAGGGACAAGTGTGAAATACCTTTAAAAGGAATTTTGTATGTTTGGAAAGGTGTGGGTGATTGAGATTATTAGTGTGAGTAATAAAAGCCATTGTTTTCTTGCATGTTTCTATAGAATTTCTTTGTTTTCTGATACTGTACAAATTTGTATAGGCAAGAATTCATTTCCAATTCATTGTAAATGATATATTTATCAATCACCTTCCATAAAAACTTGGTTTCATGTGAATTGGTGCAAATTTGAGTAAGTTATTGTGTTTTTTCACAAAACTACCAAAACCCTCTGTCAGGGTAACTAGTGGGCATTAAAAATTATATTCCTAAATATTTACCTATTAGTTCCTCTTGAAAATTGGTGTACTAGTGGTTATGAATGTCCTCTAACACATTTTCAAGGTTGTAGAGTTTATGGTTGTAGTTTTGGGCTGATTTCATGAAGCCCTAGCTCTGAAAATTGTAAAAATCTGAAGGTTACAATGTACAGTGAGGATCTATGAGTCTTGATTGTGATTTTTGAGACTTACATGGGTGGTATTGTGTTTCAATGGTGCTTAAGTGTTTTGTGAGTCATTTATAGATTGGGTTTGGAAAATTTATATGCTTAAAGTTAGTATTTTATTTACTGTCTTGATAATACAGTGCATTGTGAGTAATGTGGAAGCCTAAGTAACAAGGGTTTGTAAAAAATACTCATGTAAAGAAAATTTTGAGAGTCTAATTAGCATAAAAAGACCCTATTTGAGGTGTTCCAAGTGTTTTTTAGGTGAAATCATGTCAGGATATAAGAGAACCAATAAGACCCTAGTGTTCCTAAGCCTAATCACGTCTATTTTAGAACAATATAGTCATGGTTTGAGCATTTCTTTCCAAAGCAACATATATTGGTTTTTAGATTTGATTTAAAACACTTAAATGTGGGTGCTCAAAATGATAAACATAGTCATAAGGTATGGTTTGAAACAAATGTTATGTTTTACAATTGCTTGAGGGTTGGCTACTAGAAGCTTAGGATAGTCATGAAAGAATGGTGAATTCAAGAAAGGGATAGTCTTTGTAAAAGTTTGTTCTATTTGAATTGAGGCTTCTAATGAGATTGAAGAAGATAATTGAACTTGTTTGGGTCAGAGAAAGTGAAAAAATAGTTTGTGCCTTTTAGAAGTCATGGCTTTGAGTGGATCTCTTGTGATCTTGAAGGAATAGAAGGGATTGAGTCCCTAATTGTGAAAATTGTATTCAAGTGTGATTGTTTCTTCCTCTAGCATTGCATCAAAGTGGTATCAGAGCACAAAAGGTGTTGGGTAGAGAGTTGGTTTGTGGTTTGTGTAGGTTAAGAAGAACCTAGTTGTTGCCAAGAGAAGGCAGAGAAAGTTGAGAGAAGTTGAAGCAAGAAGAAGCTTGCTTGAGAAGAGGAAAGGATGGAAGTGATAAGAAGATGTTTGTAGGCAGAGGAAGAGAGGAAAAGGAGAAAAAGACAAGAGAATATGGATAGAGAAATAGCAAAATTAAAGCAAGAGGTGAGAATATTGGAAAAAGAGTTCCAAGAGTCTATAATGAAGATGGAGCAGATTACAAGTTGGCACTTGAAGATCAAGCAAATAAGAGTTATATGGCCCATTAAAAAGATAGCAAAAATAAGAAGAAGACAAATGCAGATGAAAGAGAGAGGAGAAGATAAGTTTCAAGATGCAAATGAAGAATTCATGAATGATGAAAACAAAGGTGTTGCAGCCATGAAGAACCTGATTTTAGAAAGAGAAGATATTGAGTTGGTATCCAGATTAGATGAAGAAATGATCAAAGATGAGTTGATCTTGGAAACTTTCAAGGAGTTGAAGAATGATGGAGGTATTGTGGTAGGATAAATATGTCATTTCTTTATTGTGCTAATGGTACATGGAATAATATGAAAATCAAGATGCAGCAAGGACAATATGCTAAGGTCAAAGTTGGAGAGCATCAAAGCATAATGAACCTGATTTCAGTTGGAAAAACAAGAAGCCTAATTTTCATGGAAAAAATGAAGCCTAAGGTGAAAATGAAGGTGATCAAGAGAAGTTTCAAGGTGGACCATAAGCAAAGCATACAAAGGATGCAAATTTGTGGAAAAATTCAAAATTCAAGAGGACTTGAATTTTTTTTTGGCTGGGAGTATGGTGAAGGAACACCTTGACAAAATCATGCCTCCATGTGGAAATTTGATTCAATTTTGATGTTATTACCTTGTATTAAGGTTATATGAGTTATTTATTATGTGTCTTAGGAGGTCATTTAAGTCAACTTTGCAAAATGTTAAAATATGTCAATGTATCCAAAAGTTGTCAACATAAATGTGTAAAATTGCAAAAATTGTAAAGTTACACAATGCAACATATGGAAGGTGAAAAGTCTTGAAGGTCTAGTTCATTTGGTGGTAGTTAGAAACTGAAGGGACAAGTGTAAAATTCCTTTAAAATTCATTTTGTACATTTGGAGAGATGTTGATGATTGAGATTATGAGTGTGAGTAATAAAAACCACTATTTTCTTGCATGTTTCTACACAATTTCTCTATTTTCTGATACCGTACAGATTTTTACGAGCAATAATTCATTGATAATTGATTTTAAATGATATATTTATCAATCACCTTCCATACAAACTTGGTTTCATATGAATTGGTGCAAATTTGAGTAAGTTATTGTGTTTTTTCACAAAACTGCCAAAACCCTCTATTAGGGTAACCAGTGGGCATTAAAAATTGTATTCCTAAATATTTATATAGTAGTTCCTCTTGAAAATTGGTGTACTGGTGGTTATGAAAATTCTCTAACACATTTTGAAGGTTGCAAAGTTTATGGTTGTAGTTTTGGGCTGATTTCATGAAGCCCTAGCTCTGAAAATTGTAAAAATCTGAAGGTTACAGTGTATAGTGAGGATCTATGAGTCTTGATTGTGATTTTTGAGACTTACATGGGTGGTATTGTGTTTAAATGGTTCTTAAGTGTATTGTGAGTCATTTATAGATTGGTTTTCAAAAATTTATATGCTTAAAGTCAGTATTTGACTGTCCTGATAATATAGTGTATTGTGAGTAATGCGGAAGCCTAAGTAACAAGGGTTTGTAAAAGTACTTGTGTAAAGAAACTTTTTAGAGTATAATTATCATAAAAATACCTTATTTGAGGTGTTCCAAGTGTTGTTTAGGTGAAATCAAGTCAGGAGATAAGAGAACCAATAAAACCCTAGTGTTCCTAAGCTCAATTAGGCCTATTTTGGAGTGGTACAGTCATGGTTTGAGCATTTCTTTCCAAAGCAACATATACTGGTTTTTGGATATGATTTAAAACATTTTTGTAGGTTCTCAAAAGGCTAAACATAGTTAGAAGGTATGGTCTGAAATAAATGTTATGTTTGACAGTTGCTTAAGGGTTGGCTACTAGAAGTTTAGGATAGTCATGAAAGAATGGTGAATTCAAGAAAGGGACAGTCTTTGTAAGAGTTTGTTCTATTTGTATTGAGGCTTCTAATGAGATTGAAGAAGATAATTGAATTTGTTTGGGTCAGAGAAAGTGAAAAAATAGTTTGTGCCTTTTAGAAGTCATGGCTTTGAGTGGATCTCTTGTGATCTTGAAGGAATAGAACGGATTGAGTCCCTAATTGTGAAAATTGTATTCAAGAGTGATTGTTTCTTCCTCTAGCATTGTATCAATTTAGGATGTGCAAATGAGGGATGAAAAGGGTGAATAGGATAAAGGAGATAAATTAGGATCCACTTGCATATTTTGGAGGCTGTGACACCTCCTAATCATGGATTAGGAATGTGCAAATCCTTAATCAAATATTAAGCAAGCTAACTAGGATTAGGGGTGGATTATGGAGGATGTGACACTTGAAGAGAGAAAGGGGAGGAGAGAATTAAATATTTAAATTTAATCCCTATAAGGTTTGTGACTAAATTAAATAAATTAGTCCATTTAATTATTTTAGAGAGGAAGGGTAGGGTAATAAAGTATTTAATTTTAATTACCATAGAAGACCTTAGAAAAATGATGGATATTAATTAAATAATGATAATATTATTTAATTAATGCAAATAGGAAGGTGGAAAAGATGAAATAAGGATAAATTTGACCAAATGTAAATGGTCAAATTGAGCTGTCTACATTTTTCCCCTCTTCGAAATATCATTAAAATAATGATTTTTCAAAGAAAAATAAAATATAGCCAACTCAATAGAAGAAAGCAGGTGGTGAGATGCTCCAACATGGAGGAAAAGATGGAATATGGTAGGATGATCCCCCTCGAGAGGTTGAACAGGAAAAATAGATCTTAGGTGGCATCTCAATAGAGGAAAATGAAGGGATTAGTAGGACCACGATGTAAAATGATGAAGAATGGAAAAAAAATGGAGGTAAAAGAAGTTACGAAGTGCAAACAAGAGTGAGAAGAATGAACTAGGGTTTCAAGGATAATTAGAGGGGACCTATAAATAGTAAATAGGGTAACTCACTATTCATTTTCACCCTAATTGTAATGTACTAACCCTTTCATAAAGTAAAAATTTCTTCTTTTACACCCATTGAGTAAAGGTAACAAGTAATAAAGTCATTGCAATAAAAAATTTCTTTTCTTATATTAAAAAATTCTTGAAAAGATACAAAACATATCCCAAAACGTATTCCTTTTCTTTTCAAATATACAATAGAGTAAGAAATAATACAAATACATACATAGCTCATGGAGCTTTTGAACACATAGTAGTAAGACAATCCAAAATCCTTCCTTTCAAATCTTGGTTCTTTTGTTGCCTATTGTGGAGGAGAAGCATCACTCAGGCACTTTTTCGCCAACCATAGAATCTTAATGTGGTCCCCCACACATCTATCATTTGATATATGGCCCTTCCCTTTGACGAAGAGATTGGTAGAATAACCGATAATGACAACCAATTGAGCATGGTGTTGTGTCCTACATAACTAGAACTTATAATCCCACAATCTCAAACTAGTATGTAATACATGATCACAGTGAACTGATAGTGTAATCTTAAGTATCACACGACTAAGTGGAATATTGTACATTACATTACTTTGGCCAAAATGTTTCATTTAGTATGTTCTACTGAGGGTCATTTATCACATACACTATTCAGGGCTGATTTGACTTAAGGTTATAGGCTTACACTACGCATAGGTATTATTCGTCATTAGGTATTGTCATCCCAGACCAACCTACAACATACTATTCTACTTGAAATGACTTAGATTAACAATTAAGTACACAAGATCCCTCCCATACTAGATTATCTATCTAGGAGTAACACAAGCTTTCCTAAATTTAACTTAATAACTTAGCTGGGTGTACCTCAAGTGACTCTTGCATTCAATCAAGCCTAGTAAATAATAATTAATTCAAGCGTCATTCTCCTATTATGGAGATCCTACAATCACAGTACAAAAATAGCTAAAAAGACTTCAAATCTCTTTTCAAAAGATAGTTATGATTACTTCTAAATTGCACAAGAAGAAAAGACATTTAATGCAGTATAGAAAAACACAATATTTCCTATCAAGTACTAAGAAGGTAAAAACCCCATGCCTATTATCACTTATTCCAATAGTGATGATAGTGCAACCTTCTCCTATAGTTCAATTCAACTTATCTCAACTTCTCAAAACAACTCATTTTCCTCTCTTTTTGATAGCACAATTCCCTCAAATATAAGACAATTATTCCTTCCAAAAACTCACTCTTATCTCACTCATAAAACATAGGATTATGATTGGTAAAACTCAAGAATGGTAAATAGCTAAAAACACATTCCTTTGGTATGATACACCTTTCTCAATGGTAATAGTAATCACACAAAAATGTGAATGTTGGTTGCAAATAATGAACACTCCAAAATGGTAAGAATGAACGTAAAATAATGCACAAAATAATAATGTGTTGCAAGAGAGTTGGGGCGACTATTTTTAGAGCATCCAACCTCCAAAATTCCTATAGTCTTGGCATGTAATTCGACACCACTCCCTTTCTGAATTATTTAGCTTGGAGGTGTTGGCAATTTAAACCTGTACTCAGCAAAAAGCATGATGAATTGACTTCCCAATTACCAGCGGGTGAAGCCACAATAGTGGTTTACAATTTGACGGAGGAAGGAAAACTGAGAAAAAATGACCCCATGGCAAAAAAATTGGTTTTAGGGGTTCAAATGAGCCTATAAATTCGACTGAACCAAAGAGGGGTTTGACCAAACTAGGGTTCGAACAAACCTATTTAATTACTGGGCCCACATTTCTTGCCTAAAATAAAAAAGGAAAATTCATATTGAGGGGGGTTCAAATGAACCCTGGTTTGCTATAACCCCCTTGGTTCTAGCGAACCCCCCTTTTCCCTGATTTTTGACCTTGTTCACAAAAAAAACCTATTTTTTTACACTTTGAAGCTTGGGTTGAGGATGAAAATGGAGGAATCTTCACAAAACCAACTAGAATTAGGTAGTCTTGAGAACGAGCTATCCAATGAATATAATTTTAATATGTTTTGGTCTTATTATGTACTTTTTTTTTAGTTTTATTAAACATAGGTTTATGATTGAAAATGAAGGTCTATGTTCTGCACATATGGAAAAATAGTAGATTATCAAAAAAAAAAATGAAAAATATGAGTGCACCAGATATTGAAGTCCTTGATCCAACAAAAAAAAATTGAATTTCGATATATACAAAAAAAGTTCACATTATACGGGCGCTATGTCTAAATTGTAATTGGTTTGACTTCAAAACTTTATTAAAGGAAAAAAATTCAATAAAAAACTATCTGACTAAGTGGAAGCACTAGATATCAGAGTTACAAATCTAAATTTGAAAGAATTAGAATTTTTTCCTTTATGGAAAAAAATTTATGTGTTATACAATGTGCGTCACTTTTTAAAAATGTTGTTTTATGAAAAAAACTAGTTTTCATGGGAGATGGAAAAATAAGTACAATTTGATTCCAAAAATTTTTGAAAAAAATATTTTTAGAATCCATAGACAAAAATGTGACGAGACTCTAGTTTGCATCATCTTCAAATTCCTCACGATTTAGCTGCTATAGGTGCTCGAATGTGAAGATTTAGTTAAAAATAATAATTTCAGTGTCCAGTTTAGCCAGAAAATGTAAACCACTATTGTGGGATCACCCCATCATTCAAAAAGACCATTTCAACTACACATGGGAAATTCATAGTTTTTTGCCAAATCAACACCTACAGGAAAATGATAATAGAGGTGCACCAAATTGGTTTAATGGCGTGATTTCCATATGTTGGGAATAAGTCAATCACATTTTATCAACACATACTTGCATTGACTATTTTCTGGGTTGAGTCGACTGAACACTATAACTGCATTGGACTTGGTCCATGCTTCCATTTTTTCATATCGACTTGGTCAAAGCCACAAAATTTAAGACGTATTTCATTGTTTCATCCTTGCGTATTCCATAGCAAGTGATGCATGCTTAATTCTCAGAGCTATGTATGATTCAAAGTCAAGTTTCATCACTATAAACAATGCTGACATATTTAAGCCAAAGTTTAAATATGTCAAAGGAAGTCTACATTAAATCGACTCCTTTATTAAATCAGAATTAAGTCAATTTCCAATGTATAAAGCCATATGTAATTTATATATTATTATTATTATTATTATATATAGTATATATATGATATATATATATATATACCTTAGGATAATATATATATATAACTTTGGATAAATCCAACGTCAAGAAGCTTTTGTAACTCGAGTTTGACTAAGAGTGCTATCTGAGGGTGCATCTTCCTTAATATTTGCTTGAGTGGCTTAGCTTAAAGATAGACTGCTAAATGATGCACAATCACATCTGGGTCAAGGCCTGGCATATCTATGTATGATCATGAAAATTTATCTCTATGCTCTTTTAGGAATGCTGTCAGGTTTTCTTGTTCTTCGTCCAACAAGGATTTGACATAGAAAGTGATCTTAGCTGCTTCTTCAATGCCCACATTGATTGGTGTGGCATTTTTTGCTAGTATTGCTAACTTCTCTGGGTGCATCACACTAAGATGGATATTGAATCTCTCATCCTTGCATTCCTAAGAGAGGTTTTCACCATCTGATGCATCCTCTTTTTTTTACCTTTTTAGGATTAGAAAGTGTCACAGTGTGGTTTTCACTTAAAGATCTATATGTTAGTTGCATTTTTTTATTTTGTGGCTGAAGAATTCAATCATCTCCCCATACTACGCCTCTATAACTAGCTTTATGTCAAAACCCACTTTGTAATCTGCCCATGGTAAGTTATCACGGAGTACCTTGAATTTTGAGATCACTTCATTGTTTTTTAATAAATCAAGAATTGGTGGTCCTTGTTGGTCCATGTCGATGAGTTGTAGGTAGACTAGGTGTATTTCAGTTGGTTGATTTCTTGGAGCAAAGGATGTAATGGATATCATGAAGAGGGAGTTATTTTCAAACAGGTTAGAAAAATGAAGGGGGAAGTCATCTAAGGTTGTATTATGTGATGTAGGTAACCAAGAGGAAGCCCCAATTCATTTATCAGCAGTACCTTTTCCAATAAGGGTGATCTTGCTAGTAGTACAACCTAGGCTAAGATTCTTTGATCGTTTCTCAGGAATGATGGGTTCTAGTAAACCATTATCATTTTGTCCTAGCTTCTCGTTCTTGTTATATCCCATTCCCTTCATGAGCTGCAAGCCTTTGTTATCATCTTCCATAGGAAGACCAAAGACAGGCCATTCATCTTGATAGAGAAGTTTAGAGATATCATCCTAGTTGACACCTTCCTGATTCAAATCCCCCCACTTGGTGAAGGTAGTAGCTGCCACCTTGATAGTTTTAAGCTCTTTGTTGTTAGCTATAAGTTTCCCATGAGATTGAGGAGAGGTAGGTAGCTCTCCTAAGACAAATTAGGTGTTCTTCATTAGCTTGTATTTCCCACAACCATCATCTTGAATTATTGATTTGATATCCAGTATGTTCTACACAATGAGTTCCTTTGTTTCATAAATGGATGCAAGGAATGATGGGTCAAAAAATGAGGTGGAATGTGTAGGCCTTTATTCATTCTTAGGTATTTGGGGGATTTTATAGAACTTGGCTTCAAGATTTTTGTAGTAGTAAAAAGGCTTAGGATCTCCATGGATAGTAATCTCTCTACCATCAAAACGAAACTTCACACACTGATGATAAGTTGAGGCTACATGTTTTAGAGCATGGATCTAGGGTCATCCAAGTATTATGTTATAGGGAAGATCAAGGTCCAACACCTAAAATGTAGTTTCTATAATGAGAGGGCCTACTTGGATGGGAAGTGCAATGGTGCCTTGTGATATCCGTTCTTGGTCGTCATATGCCCTGATGGTGGTACTCTTTGTCTTCTCAATGGTATCCTTTGAATAGCCTAGATTTTTGATCAACTGAAGGGAGAAGATGTTCAATCTAGCACCTCAATCTACCAAGACTCTTTTGAGCTTGTTCTTATGAATGATAACCTCAAGGTGTAAGGCATGGTTATGAGATGGTTGTGATGGTAGGTCTTGCTTAGAGAAGGTGAGAAGATGGTTAGCAATATGGCCTACCATAGCTAGAAACTGATTGGTATCAATATCCTTGGGAAAAATGACTTTGATAAAGCTTTCTCCAAGATTTTCCTATGTGTGGGTGATAGCCTTAATAATTCTAGGATTGATATTTGTGTGGGGGTCTTCTTAAGGTGTTCTAAGAGATTCTACTTGTTGGTACTTGTTGCTAGTTGAGTAGGTTGTGCCTTAGATTGGGGTGGGACTCCTTGGATGGTGACTTTACCATGTCGTGTGGTAACTCCACACTCTGCACTATGCCCTTTGATGGTGACAGCAATGATGATGCTATCATAGGAAGAAACTATGTTGGAATAGGTATGTTGCACATTCATGTAATCCTTAGCTTTCTCGGTGTTGTTTGCTTTGTTATGATCTGGAATAGGGTTCTTGTATATCTTCAGATCCTAGTTCCTAGATGGTACCTCAAAAGATATGGTGTCATTCTCTATGAGGTATTGGATGATGTTTTTGAGCCTCATGTAGTTTTTTGTTTTCTATCCTTTGATCTTGTGAAAGTCACAAAGGTCCTTCTCATTGTACCAAGATGGTTTCTCTTGTGGTTCTTGGTAGTTTTGATGGGTTTGGATAGCTATGTGTACTTGTGTTTAGGATAATTATTATTGTTAGGGGTTTTCCTTTGTTGTATGTTGGTGTTGTTGATCTAATTATTCTGAGGGGGTGTTATTTGTTATAGAGTTGGTTGGATGTTAGCAAGTTGATTGTTGTTTGGTGTAGGAGAACTTAAGATTACCTTAGCATTTACCACACCAACATTTGTCACATTCTTGTTCTAAGCCCAGACACGAGGCTTTTCGTTTGAACTAGTTGATGGGTGGTTGTTGTTAGCTCTCAAAAATGCAGGTTTGAACCACGAAAGGTTGCTAAGCTTTCACAACATTTTAGGGTAACAAAACAAGGTTTGAAACAATTAAACCTTCTACTCTCTAGGTGCTGCTAGACCTAGGCGGGTGTACCTATAACAAATGAAGCAGACTTGACTATTGATCTTCTTTTCATGCCATGATTTGTCCACGATGGCAGATTGGAATGGACAAAATAAAACAAATTTGGTATATATTGTATACTAGTATTCAAAAATAAACCCTAATATGGTCAGTTAACAGATGTAAAAAGTATGAATGAAACTAAATGATGGAAACGGTGAGACCAGTGCCTTATATAGTATACGGAGTCAAATGAAATCTTAAACAACTGAATTCTTTTTGGAGGTCATTCAAACTGTTTGGCATATTTTGTTTATAACTAGTATAAACATGCAAGATTGTGATTATTAAGTTCTTCTTACTGATCTAAATGAAATTCCCTTATTACTGTGATTAATTAAAGGGGTTTAATCCTTCCTTGAAAGAACCTATCAACCAATCACACAGATACGGAAAATATGTACTAGTAAACCAAACATAAACATGTTATGTTAATTTAGATAATCAGACAATATCAATCTTAGAGAAAACTTAAATAATTCTTTCAATTGGCACAACACAACAATTGACACCAAAATACGCTAGCAAATCAGATGATTTTCATTGATATCTCCATGGCTTCAAAACATACATTAGAGTCTTAGCCCTGTGAAACATGGTGTTCCACCGTATTCTCTATTCTCTATCCTATTCTACCTATATCCGCATATTGTTTTCAAAATGAACATTTATACATTGAGAATACGAAAGGACGCATCCTTTCGGAAATAGGAAATACAAATTACAAAACAAAAGATAGAGAATAATTAGGCTCTATTTAGCCATAAGTGAGTCTTAGCGAGGTGGTCCAAATAATCCTGACGCTTATACGTGTCTGCATCTCCAACAACATTCTGGATCATGATTTCCATCTTGACCATTTCCTCATTTTGCTCACTCACTTCTTCCAATGTTATATCCTCTACAGAAGTTGTCTTCATGATTTCATTCAACATTGACTCACATTCATTTTTCCACTTGGTAGCTTCCTTCAATTCACCTTTATCATCAGAGAATGTGATCACAATTTTCTTGGCAGCTGTAATTAACCCCTGTTCATCCCCTGCAATTCATCATAGAAATTTTGATGGCGATTGATTATATGATTCATAGCTTCAAGTGCAGTACTGCTAGCCTCATCACTTTGGGCCAACTCATGAAATTTCTCCATGATTCATCCATCCATCCTTGTGTGCTCCTTCAATGCAACAAGAGTATGAGAGTATCTTCCCCACAATTTATTCAACCAGGATGTCAAATGATCCTGCCTCCTCTTGACAATTGCAGCAATTGCATCATGCTTTCCCTGAGAATAAGCACTTGATCCTACCCAGTGGTCTTTCACTTAAGAGCTTTCTCCTTGAGTAATCATTTTGGTTGTCCCCATTGAAACACCAACCAAGTCTTTGAGTCTATCATTTTCTCTCAACAAATTTTCATTATTTGCTTTATACATTTCTCTTTCTTTTATCAATAGCTGAATTTGTGCTTTATTCAACTTTGCAATATTTACCCCAATATCTGCAGTAGCTACAGGATCAACTTCTCCAGCTTTTAGATTCATGACATGGCCAAATTCCTTCTCTGTATCAATTACCACTGATTTCCTGTGGGGTGGGTACAAAGCCCATATCATCAATGATCCCTCATTAGTATTATACTTGGATCCTGCATATACTTCTGTCACCTTTTCCTTGTCAAGCTTATGTGTAGCATTACTGCCCTTCAAGAAACTATCAAAGACCAATGCAGAGTTCAAATCAAGGCCAAGAAAGATCATGACACCAGCACTCTCCAACATTTTCCTCCCCACTTCAGGAGTCATATTTGTCATTTCATGATCCACGCATTTTCTCAATTGAGCCAGCAATTGTTCCTCATTTCCTGAAGTAACATCATCAACATTCTCCCTAATTTCCTTCCCCTTTTGCTTGTACAAGAACACCTTGAATTCTGGGGAATGTATAAACTCATCATTAGAGACAAATGATTTGTATTCCATGTGACTTGCATCAACATCACCACTTTCAATACTCTGTTCTCTAACTGGGCAGACATACTGCTGAGTCCTCATCCTGGATACCCTTTCTGTTTTACCCTATGGCACATTAGCTCTTGGTGTTTCCTCATCTCCAGAAGACAATAGCTCAATATCCTGTAGCCCCTGGTTATATCTTTCAACTACCATTTCTGCTTCATCTTCATCTAGATTCCTGATCATATCATCAAAAGGATAGGGTACATGTTGATACCCTCCAAAGTTAATCCTTTCTTTGGCTGAATTGATATATCCTTTAGGGTCAAAGTTTTTCCTAGTTGGTCCTCTTTTCATATTATAATGCAAAAATCTATCAAGGATTGAATTATATCCCTCTTTAGCCAACACAGTGAAATCACCAAAACACAAAGTACTAGGCATAAAAGCCTACTTCCCAAAAGAGCTGAAATGCATCACACTACAGTAATCCATCTATCTAACAATTTCCAAATATGCAACCCTATTTGGAACTGTCCTTGGCAGAATGAGAGGAGCATCTTCAAATCCATATACTCTGATTACTGTAGCTCCCTCCAAACAATACCAGTCTCCCCAATTGTGATCAACTGGCCCATTGAATTCTTTCGGCCGAAGGAATCTTTTGATCTCATCAGTCAATGAATAATTACAAGGATAATGATACAATTTATACAATGTCTTTACAAAATGCTCTTCAAAATGAATGAAACTAGAACCAGCAAACCTGTTGTCCCAAATAGCAGTCCACAACTGAACAGGCAATACTTCACCCTCCTTACCAATTTGAGAAACTCTCATTTCTGGAGGCCATACCCCTAACTCTTGTCCAAAATATAACACTAAGTGCATCAACAATGAATAATTTTTGAGATGGACAATAGAAGCTCCACTCTTTATAGCCATCAATCCTAAATCAAGCTCCTTAGAAATATATGAAGCATAATCAAATGGCCTGGATTTGTGATATTGGATATCTGCTATGATAATCATTGGCACCATTGACATGAATTCTGGGGCATCCATTCCAAACACCTAACACACTGAAAAATATGTGTACTTCATATAAGGTTCAAAAAAATCTACATGATAGGGAGGCCCTTCACTATCCTCTAAAGGTTCTGGCTTGTTACCCTATTTGACCCTATGAATTGGTAACCTCCAACCCTTGTAAATTGTATCCATTCTTGAAAATTCCTTTTGCAACTCCTCACAATTAATTTCCTCGTTGGAAAACCCTTCCAATTTGAAAACCTCACCTTTTACTTCTTTTGACACATGTATCTATGGTTTTCCAGAAGGATCACATATAGCTTTATGTTTTGGATCATAATGATCAGCAAGCAATTTTACCAATTCAACATTAACGAATATATTAGGGCACACCAATTTCCCTACATTCAACTTCCATGGATTATAGACTGGCTCAAATGGTTTCTCCTATGGTAGTGGAAATTGAAAAGCTCATACCCTCTTACAACAGTCTAGACATCACCTATGAACTTGCATTTATCATCCAGCTTATCAACTTCTGCCCTAAGCTGTGCAAACCTTCTAGCTTTAGGCCCTGAACTAGGTAGTTGATCAATAAGGTCTTGATTCAACCTTCGTTCAATGCCTTCATGCTCTGTATTAGTCTTTTGTTTCTTTCCCTTCGACTGACTACTCTCACCAAGCTTTCTACCCTTACCCTTTCCAGAACAAGAAGACTCCATTTTTGAGCTAACAGAATCAAAATGTGAAAAAATGAAGAAGCAATTACTTACAGTATTCTGTTTGAGTTCCTCAGACTAAAAAGTGTCCCAGTTCTCTATTCAGCATGCCAATTCACCAATAATCAATTCGGAAATGAGGAATTGATTAAAACATTACTGTTTTATCCCATCGTGCCATTAATGAAGCATGAATGAAGCCTCCTTTGAAATTGGCACTGTCACATCAAATGTCCTATCGATGAGAAAATTTCAAATCTGGGGCGAAATCCCTTTTCAACGTTTATTTCACCATTTTCCAAGACATTTTGTGGTCTTACTGACACCTAGATTCAACTTGATGACTACTGCTTCTATTTTTCATGTCACTGTGACAATTCCAAGTCGGGGAGATATCTCATAGATATCTTTGCGTCTTACTGATATGTACTCTTGAAAGCATTTTCCAGTCGTTGAGACAAAATCACCCTTTCACCAATGAATTCACATTTCGACGTGACCACCAAGCTTTCTCACCGAAGAAATAAACCCTACCAATGAAACAATACCTTCGCGAAGACTCATACCGACACCAAATGTCTTACCGAAATCACTCCTCCAGATTACTCCTATTCAACAAAACTCACCCCGAACTACTTGTCGGTATAATATTCAAACTTCGGTGAAACTTATGCCGAAAAGTTCTTCTGCTGGTGATACATATCTCTATCGGCACAAGTTTTGAATCGGAAAGACTCTATAACTTCTCACAGATAGCTTTTGGATACCCTTGAACTTGGTTTGGCCAAACAATGGCCCCTTCGCTAAGACCTTTCCCGATGCACATAAATCTTACCGAGACATTTGTTTGCAAGCCAGTTGGTAAGACAAAATGATTTCGTTATGAGTTCATGCCAATACCAATCATTCTGGCCAAAACAACCCCTTTGTGCATTAGTCGGTATGACATATTGTATTCGCCCTGACATTACACCAATGCCCCAACATATGCCGATATATATTTTTTATATATGCTTGTCCACAAGAAAAAATACTTCGCCAAGGCATTCTCCCGAATACCTTTAGCTTGACCGATATGCTTCCACATGCACCAGTCGGCGAAACATAATGTATTCGCTATGACTTCACTCTGACAATGACTCCCTTTTCCGAAATGATTCCTTTTGTCACCGAAACAAGAAAATTGTCTTGCCGATAATCTGCAACAAACATACATTAGTGAAAAATCAAGTCGGGGAGACTTTTACTATGTCTTGCCGATTCGGGTCTTTTAATGAAAATGAAGGACTTGATGGATTCAATGGATTTTATGACAGAAAATAAGCAAGATAATACAAAGAGGGACTTTTATGCTTATGATGAGGACTCAATGCTGGAAACTCTTAGATGCAATAGACTATAAATTTTTTAAAATTTTACAGTTCTAACAGTTGTCTTTGTAAGTTTCAGTATTTCCCTGTGATATTAAAGATCTCTCAATGTTATGGGCTCTAGGGACAAGCTTGTCATATGATGTGATGCACTGCATTTTCAAGTGGAAGGACAAATCTAGGTCTAGATTTTCTATGATGATTCCCACTTGTTGTTCATCAAGAAGAGGCCACTTGCTTTTACTAGCTCTTTGTCTCCATCATTGTAAGAAATTAGTGAGATTTTTCCCTTTATTTTTTCTGCTCAAGTGTACAATTCCTCTAGACTTACATCCATGTCAAGATGAAAGGAGAAGTAATCAATGAATTTATCAATAATTTCTTGAATTTTTTGATACCAGGAGGCATATGAGAAAAACAATCCATAGCAGGACCTATCAAAATTCAAGGGAAGAGGTGCATTAAATATGATTCATTGTAAGCCATCTCCATGCACATGATGTTAAATTCTTTGATATGGTCCACATGACTTCCTCTCCCTTTATATTTATCAAATTTTGGGATTTCAAAACTAGGAGGGAATGGTACCATTGAGATTTTTCGATCAAATGGATAGGGATACAAGTTCTATGTATGGGGCTTCTCTATCTTGCCCATCCAAAGGTCCTGCATTTCTTGTGATGGCACCTTACATTATGATGCTAGATCGTCTTATAGGTTGGGTGGAGGAACATATGGTGGGATGAAAGATGAATTGTATGGGGTGTATGGTGGTGTAAGATTCGGTGAAGGTGATTGGGGTATCAATGTATATGTCCCTAACATGTTTGAATTGACAATGTTTAATTGAGGATTATAATAGGAACCTTGTTGTTGTTGGGAATATTGTTGAGCTAGTACGGCTTGTTGTTGTTGTTGGGCCTACTATTGCTATTGTGTTGCTAAGGCTGCTTGATGGGCTTGATGTTGTTGTTGTGCTACTAAGGCTACTTGTTGTTGTGTTAAGGTTGCTTGTTGTGCTGCTAAGGTGGCTTGTTGTTGTTACTATTGTTGTTGTGCTAAGGCTGCTTGTTGTGTCGCTAGGGATTCTTGTTGTTGTTTCACTAAGGCTGCTTGTTGTGTTGCTAGGTCTCCTTATTGTTGTTGTTGTGCTAAGGCTTCTTTTTGTGCTAATGCTTGCTATTGTTGATGTTTTTTTGTTGTTGTTGTTACACTGCTAGGGCTTGTTGATAGGCTTGTTCTTGTTTTAAGGCTAATGCATGTGATTGCAATGTAGGATCAAGTGGTTGTTGGGGATTCCCTTGGTTGAACATTCCTTGTAAGATAGTAGATTGAGGTGGAGGAATGTATGTTTGAGATCTTGTTTGATTTGGTATAGTAAAGGGGATTATGAGAAAATATGAGGATGGTGCCATTGAATTATGCAATGGAAATGACACACTAGGACCTTGAGTCCGTTGGCTAAAAATATTTCCTTGTCCCATGTCTTGTGGATTCCATTTTGTTAGGGATGTATTACCTATGTTGATAGGATTTGTTACCAAGGGATTGCTTTGAGATGGGTTGATAATGGATGGGATGGATGTGCTTTGTGAAACCAATGGTATGGATGTACCAATTGGAGGATTTGGTAAGGATTTCCTTGTCTGCTTTAAGGGTTGACTTTTCGGTATGGTACTAGCATGCCTTTGCACACTATTTTGAGATAGCTGATCCACACTACTTTGTATGATGGTAGGAACACTTGTGGTATCATGGGTATGGATGAAGAGGGATGTCCTCAATATGTGGAAGTCATGGTGGAAAAATGAAGATCAAGAGGTGTGTATAGCTATTTAGGATCTTCAGGAATAGGAGGAGCACCAAAGCTAGGTGTCCAAGTGGTTGTGTCAAATGGAGGATTGTTTTCAAGTGTTCCCACATGTGTGTTATGTTCAAATGAAAGAGTATGACCAAAGTCTTTAGAAAGGCTTGTTTCAATACTAGGAATGTAGGTTTGATTTAGCCCTAGCGATGGGGTTGTGAAACCTTGTGTTAAATTTTGTGCCACAAACATTTGGGAGATAGGAGCTACATTTTCAAAGGCGTGATGTTCCATGAGTTCTTCCCTAGTAAGTTCAAATGGATTGTTTGTGATATCTTCTATCTCATATGGTCTTGATGGTGATGAAGGTTGTTATGATGGTGTAACTTGACTTCTCAGATCAAATTCTAAAGGATTTGGATCACTTGAGGTAAATGTAAATTTAGTTTTCTCTATGATTCTCTTGTGTTGTGATCTCTTCTTTACCATAAATTTTGTGTCACCTTTGGGAGAGTTGTTTTGTGATTTGTGATGTTTGAACTCTCTAGTTGACTCAAATATAGGTAAAAGGGATGCTCTAAGTCTTTTGGGAGCAATGATGATAATGGGGGATGAAAAGATTTGTGATGTTGAGAATGATCTTTTCAAACATTTTGTGACAACACTTTTGACTTCAGTTTGAGTTTTTGATGTTGGGATAAAAGATGTTGATGAACTTGAAAATATTTAGGGTAGACCTGTGACCTTCAAGATGAACTAGTCCAAGGATGATAACTAAATTTTCTAAATGCATGGAAAAGGATACATTTCACATACAAAATAGGAAAGCTGGGGATTAGTTTGATAGATGTTTAAGTCACAAAGTGTTGGTGTAATCAATTTTTTTTGCAAAGTTTGGTGAAGTAAAGGATGAAATTTTCATGAAGGGGTGGATGAGATGTTTGACCCAATGTTGACCTAAAGTGAACATTTGTTTGATAAGACCAAGGTAGTGATAAACATGCTAGACCTCTAAATTTTTCAAATCATAAAGACTAATGTTGGCCTAAATGATAGGATAGATATAGGTAGGTAAGCTTGTTTGGTTCCTCTTCGCTCAAGCATAATAGTTTCTTAACAAGAGGTTTTGACAATTATGATGAAGTATTAATGCCCAATTCCTACCAAACTTGGAATTACAATATCTACGTCTATAATGGAAAGATGTAGTTACTCCCCTATAGATTTTGATTGTGTGATAGATCATTTAGGGGAGTTTAGGATCATGATTATGTGAGAAATTGGAACGTTGGAAAAGATCAGGATTATGATAGCAATGGAAGGTTTACAAGTTTGGATTGTGTCTTGAAGGATGTTAGTAGAAGTTGTATAACAACCTAGTACTAGTTTCGTGAAGTTCCCAAAGGTGTGTCTTGAGAGCTTTTGGACTAAGATGGGGTATGTGCAGGATCATGGTATGCCAAAAAGTGGCAATGGAGAAAAAATTACGTGTTTCATCAACTCAAAAATGCGAAAATGTTGTGTTGACTTTATGTGGCTTGGGTGTTAGTACACACTACCGAAGCAAAGCCCAAACCTAGATTTCCATATCAGATATATGATTTGGATCGGATATCCAATCCAAATCAGATATCCGATTTGTGACACACATATATATTTTCATTTCGGCCTGATTAAAACTCATTTCACATTTGTTTAATTGTGGGCGCATAGTGAAAACTTCATTCCGCAAATCAGATATTCGATTTCGCACAAATCCATATTCAAAAGGTTAGATTCTTGGTTTTTCTTTGCTCTAATCAAATTTTCAATTATATTTGTGTAATTTTAGTTAATTTTTTATAGATTTTTTTTCAAAATAGGGTTTTTCATAGATTTTTTATGAAAAAATTGAGTTTAGTATGGATTTTGATGAAAATTGAATGTTTGTAATGGATTTTGATGAAAATTGAATGTTTGTAATGGATTTTGATTTAAAAATAGTGTTTTTTATGTATTTGGATTAAAAATTAGAGAATTTTATAGATTTTTGTTAAAAACTAGGTTTTTGTTGGATTTTTTTTAAAAACTATGGTATTTTTATAATAATTTCATTTATATTGTCTAATTTTAATTAGATTAATTTGTTTTTAACTTTAATCAGGAATTATGGCTGCTGACAATGAAAATGCACAAATGCCAAACGCTCCACCTCCACCACCTCCACAACCATTAATTGAAGAATTAATTTGTGAAAAATTGCAACAATTAAGGGGCATTTCTAAAGTTTATACGAGAGTCCCTCGATTATCTGAGATGTCAAACACAATGAAAGAAATAATTAAAAACATAGAAACCCTCTCCTCGCAACATAATGCCTTTCATTCATGGTGAGAAGACATGAGAGAATATTATGCATGTGGATTGTCCTATGATGATGTGAAAGATCTCAGAATAACCAAAGCCCAAATAGCCTCTTTATTTGTTAACCCTTGCACTGGTTTGCCGATTAATGTTAATAAACCAAAACTTTCTATAAAATGGTGCACTCATAGAGACATTGTAGAAAACTTTTGGGATCGTTGGTGTATGGTTTTTTTGAAACCACCAAACAACAATTGTGATATACCATTTTACTTTATAAAAAAATTATATGCTGAGTTTGTGTTAGAGCATCATGTCAATTACTTTGACATTAAACCCTTCCAGGGCATTGGTGGAGGTATGCCCCAAGATAGACCAAGGGCAGTTAGAGTAATACCCCACCCATATGTTCCCCTCCCTTGCCTTCCTCTACCACCTTCAGTATACCATCTAGATATTATGCAGGATGAGGCTACACAGACTATCCATGATATTCACTCTTTGAGTGGTCTTTTGGTTTTGCATGCTTCTGTAGTAGCTCAGCCACATTCTGGTGATGTTGGTGATGGCTCGAGTGTTGTTGCATCATCCTCATCAGGTCCACATATTTTTGTACCACATATTTGCTCCATGTGCCGCTAGATATGCTTGGGTCCTCTTGTACAACCTGCCGAGCATCCCTTGGACACTTCTGATTATGAATTACATGATGTGGAAATTATAGATTAGACGCAGGGGGGTGGAGAACACCGTACAAAGTCCTCTCCTGCTAGAGAGGGGGACATTGGAATAGTGACACAGGTAAAATTTAAGTTGTGAATTCATAACTTGCATTTGTTTTTAAATGAATATTAATAAGAGATAGTATAATGTACTAATATTTATTTACATGGTCTATTTAACAGTTGATGTCAGGAGGAGCTAACATAGTGATGGATGATAGCACCCGAGGGCCATTTCATTTGCCTTGACACACACAAGATATATTTTGTCCACTCTCATTTACATTTTATTTATTATATACTTTCTTGTCATTTGAATTGTCATTAATGAAATTATATAATAACTTATGTTTATCTTATTTTCCTCTTGTAGGAAATACCTAGTGCAGTGAGGGGCAGCCTTGTCCAGATTATGGAAGTGCAATGTTGGATAAGGGGAAGGTAATTGAACTCAAATTTGATTGAATTAAGAATTTTAAGATCTTATTATTGATTATACATACATCGACATAGATTGGTAGTTTCATATGTACTTGTCATTTTTATGTGCAGGGAATTATGAGCTATACGTCCTTGTTGACAAGTGCCAGCTAAAGTAGTGGGTATTGGAACACTTTTGAAGGATTAGGTGTTGAAGCACCTCAAGGAGGAGGTGTCAAAACACCTAAAGGAGATAAAGAAAAGATCAACCTAAAGAAGTATGTGTTCATTTTATTTTGTGTTTGGTATTTATATGTTCCTATTATTGACAATTGTATGCTAACTTGGATCACTTTTATGTTTTTGTTCACCTATATAGATTGAAATTACAAAAGATGGTTTGGTTGGTTCTTTGAGAGGGGCATATTCTAGGACTCCTGACCCTTTGAAGAGACAAATATTTCAGGTAATCAAGATTACAATTTTAGAGTTCAATTATAATTTAATGTATATTGATTTTGATGTTAATTATTCGATTTTAAATTATATAGTATAACTAATCTCAATTATGGTTTGACTTTTTCTTGTGCAGCTACCTTCAAAGGCAACGAGTGCTTCAAAGAGGCTCCATTTTTGATGATCCACCTAGTTTAGGATGAGATAGACATCGCATGTAAATATTGAATAGACTACCGAGATGGCATATGCCACATATTGTAAAAATTTTGAGTTAGGCGTTGATGCTACTTTTGTATATGGACATACACTTGATTATTGGATAATTTGATATATAGAAGTTGACAATCAAAATTTAATTTCCTCCTCATGTGCATAATTAAACTCTTTGAAAATTTAATCAGTGAGCAATGGTTAAATATCTTGATGTACAATATATAAAATAATGGTTTATATTATGTAGTTTATTCATATTGCTGATTACATTGTATCTGCACATCTTTCAAACTCAAGCATTACTTCACATTGCATAAAAGTAACAACTAGATGCTGATAGATGAAAAAATTTCAATTACAATATAGTTTTACAAAGTCAACCTAAGCGGCTATGCAATTACTTCACATTACATACCTAATAATTAAAATTTATTCATATTATTGATTACATTGCATTGCACATCTTTCAAACTCAAAGCATTACTTCACATTGCATAAGTAACAACTAGATGTCGATAGATGAAAATATTTCAATTACAGGCCTGTTGCCCCCTCATTCCACACACTATGCAACCATTTACTTGCAGTGTAGGGGTCGAACAATGGAGAAAAAATGTAAAAATAATATATATATGTAGCCTAGAAGCATGAATTAGTACCAATATTAATGCATCACCATTGATTACCTTGAAGTAGAGATTTGAATCAGCATCATTCTTCAAGAAGCCCAAACTAGACAAGTACCAATCAATCCTTTCCTACCATGCACGAGGAGCCGCTTAAGACCATAAAAGGCCTTCTTCAGCTTACACAAATGTGACTCCTTCCCATGAACCTCAAAACCATCAGGTTGCTCAACGTAAACTTCTTCCTCAATCACGCCATTGAGAAAAGTTGTCTTCACATCCATTTGATGAATCTTCCATCCTCTTGATGTAGCAAGGGCAATGATAGTTCTTTCAGAAGTGTAACGAGCAACAGGAGCAAATGTTTCTTCATAATCAACTCCCTCTTTCTGAGAAAACCATTATCGATTAGCCAAGTGTTGGTGTCAGTGGGTACATTGCTTAACAATGCTGAGCAAAACAAATATTCATTCTTCTATGGAGAAACATCATCTACATCTGCAACAGAGGCTTGATGCTTAGGTCTATTTGAACAATGTTTGAAAAAGTGACCAAACTTATCACACCTAAAGCATTGAATCTTGGACAAGTCTTGCTTCTTCTTGGAAGGGGGAGCACCATCATTTCCTTTGTCTCAATTCCTCTTGAAGAATCCCTTCTTTCCACTTCTTCCTTTCTTCTTCGAAGGTTGGGCGGCAAGAACATGAATCTCTTCATTAGTAGAATTTTGGCCAACACCTCTAACCATCAATCTTGATGCATAATGAATGCAATCGGCCCTCAAATGATCGAACTTCAAGAGTTTGGACCTTGCACTAATTCCTTGAATATAGGACTCCCAAGACAATGGCAAACCTTTGAGGGAAAGCATTGTCAAATCCTTATCTTTAACCTGTTGATGCGTGTTTTATGACACACTTGTACATCAAAATAAAAATTCCCAGAGACACCCTATCCTCTCTTGAAAAAACACCCCATATGCTAAGATTGTGAGAAGATCATATGGCGATTCCAAGGTTTCTTATGTCAGGTCTTGACGTGTGGTAAGCTCAATGGGCATTGTGATTTGCTAGTAATCACAAGGGGACTTACACTAGATTTTTTCAATTCACAATGAAGGTCTGGACAATGAAGCTCTTTTATTTGGGTTGCAGATCAAACAAATTGAAAAAGGAGATAAGGGGTCAGAAGTTCTAATCTACTTCCTAAGAATTCAAGAGACGGTATTGACTTGGTGAAATGAAACCAAACTTTGTTTTGCCACGCAGGAATCACGCCAACTACACAAAGCCATTGTAATCTTCAAGGAAATGTGCTTATGGTTTTCATATCATGAATAGCTACCTTCCATTCAAACAATATTTATCCAGACAAAAGTTAAGAATCCACACAGTAAGCTCAGGCTAACTTTACGCATTGAACGAAAATCATCCGTTCAAAGAAAGTATGAGCAAAAGTTCCACCATAAATCAATGCTTATCAAATCTTGCATTCATCTAACAAACTTTCAAAGCAAATTTTATTCCAAGTGTAATCTAATTCTAATCTATCTCCAATCTATAGTGGAAGAAGTTATGCAACCATGCACACTATTTGACAATAAAAGTGGTTCAAATCAAATCATGCATAAGAGCTTTTATTATTAGAAATAGTCTATCACAACAATTCTATACACTGTCTCCACCCTTTACAAATGAGGGGCGAGCTCAATTTCACTTTAAGGCTGGCAGACTTCCTCTTTTCTCTTGCCATTTCAGACTTAACATGTTGAGTGGACTTCACTCATTCACTTTCCATGTTCATATTCTTCTAAGTGCAGACACTCATTATCCTCTTGAAGCAGATTTCGCAAGATTCCATCTTTTATGCCATGTCACTCTTTGGTAAGCGCAGACCTTGTCAAGTTTCATGGCCAAGACATGTGGCAGACTTCAATCATGTTTGACACATCTCTTTCTTAACATGGGCGAGATTTGCTGAGTGTTTGTGCCAAGAAACAAGGGTGGACTTTCCTTTATGTATTGCTAGCAGACTTTGCTTTATACCAAGCCATTGATTATTTCCTTGGAGCGGACTTGGCTATACTATATGCCACTTTTGTATGGTTGGGCGGGCTTAGTTTTAGCAAGTTCCATGTTTTACTCTTGAAGCGGACTCTACTCTCCTCTTTGCTAGCAGACTTCCTTCTCTCTTTTCCAAGCTCTGTCATGTGCTAGAATGGCTAGAAGAGATCGACGAAGCTGCTAACATCAATAGAATTGTGGTAGCTTGATATACAGAGTCTATTGATGCCAGGGTTCAATTTGTATGATATTGAGAGTGGTAGCTTAATATAGGTCCACAATACCTTTTTGTAATATCATAGAACAGGGCTCATAGACCGACCTCCAATCAAAATGTCTCTCAAATGCACAAAAAAGAATGAAATTACTTCAAACCAAGTTTGTGAAGAAGTTAACTTTGTTGCCCACTAGTTTCCCTTAAGAGTCCAAAGTGCTAAAAGGAAACAATATTTGAAGGGCTATTTCTCAGAGACTATGGGGCATATAGACTCTCTGTCAGAGGCTACGGGATCATGTTGGGACCATCTACAAAAACCTCTCTCAGTTTTTTCTATCTCGAGAGGCTTCTATGGTGATGACTTTTTAGTGGAGGAAAAGGATTGCCAAATCTGGCGGTGTAAAGTTGCAAAGTGGTGCAATTTTCACAACTTCGTCGACCAAAAAACTGCAACGTTTGTATAGAGTACATTTCACGTTAGGATGGTCCTCTATTGCACCCAAATACAGCCGTGAATCACTCAGAGAGCTACATTGGATAAAGCCGGTTTCATAAGAGTGCAAAGTGCTAAAAGAAAACAATCTTTGAAGGGCTATTTCTCAGAAATCGTGACATTTACAGACTCTTCGTTTGAGGCTACGGGATCGTGTTTGGCCCATCTACAATAACCTCTCTCAGTTTTTCTATCTCGAAGGCGTTTTCTGGCTGGTGATGACTTTTCGATGGAGGAAAAGTTGCTAGATGCTAGCGATTAAGAGATTGGTAGGTACGGCATTCACGCTTCGTCACGACCAGCGAATTGTTCCAACACATCCCATATGGGTACTCTTAAGCTAGAATGGTCCTCTTTGC
The DNA here is from genome assembly GCA_007258455.2 of Sequoia sempervirens. Lineage (NCBI taxonomy): Eukaryota > Viridiplantae > Streptophyta > Pinopsida > Cupressales > Cupressaceae > Sequoia > Sequoia sempervirens. Next base: position 370,589,827 of record VDFB02353493.1, read on the forward strand.
ACCCAAATCCGTGATCACTCGAACTACATTGGTGTGATTTCCCTTAAGAGTCCAAAGTGCTAAAAGGCAGCAATATTTGAAGGAGCTATTTCTTTCTACATGGGCATATAGACTCTGCAACTTCGAGGAGAATATGGGATCATGTTGGGATCATCTGCAAAACCTCTCTCATTTTTGCTATCTGGAGGCATTTTCTGTGGTGATGACTTTTTTAGTGGAGGAAAAAGTTGATTGCGGATCTGGCGGTGTAAAGTTGCAAAGTGAATTGCGCTTGTTTCACAACTTCGTCGCGACCAAACAAAGGCTTGTTCCCAACACATGTCAGAGCAGTCGTTTGCTAGGGATGGTCCTCTTTCGGCCACCCGAATATGCGAATCACTCACGAGCTACATTGGGCCAGATGATTTCCTTAAGGAGTCAAAGTGCTAAAAGGAAGAAATATTTTTAAGGGATATTTCTCATAGATTGTGGGGCATAGACTCTCTTTGTCGAGAGGCTACTGGGATCATGTTGGGATATCTACAAAAGCCTGTTGCTATCACCGGGCGTTTTCACGTGGTGATGACTTTGAGTGGAGGGAAAGGATTGCGGATGCAAAAAGCGGTGTAAAAGTTGCGAAAGTGGTGCAGCTTTCATTCTAACTCGTACGACCAAGCGGTTGTTCCTAACCTGCGTTCGTATGGAATGCCGTTATGCCCGAGATGATCCTCTTTTGCACCCAAATACTCTGAATCACTCCGAGCTACATTGGACTGACAATTTCCCTTACGAGTCGAAAGTGCTAAAAGGTAGCAAGATTGTGTTGTAATTGTAATTGTAAGTGCTAAAAGGTTGGATCAAGCTTGTGTAGGTTATAACGTCATCTTTAATTGTAATTGTGTTGTGCAGGTTATAACAACATCATCTTTAATTGTAATTGTCATCTTAAATAGTATTACAATATAATAATAATAATAAAACCATGTTCTAAAAAACTACCATCAAGGTGATAGGTTAAGTATGATAAAGAATCTAGTTTTATTCCTTATGTTGAGATCAACTCTTTTCAATATGTTTATGCCACATGCTATTATCATTCACACCTACAAACCTTATTATTGTGCAATCACAAGAGTTAAAGAGGTTTGAATAACATTATATCTTGCAGTTTAAACTTCTTTCCCTCTAACTTTAGGAAGCCTTGGTAAATTTAATACCTTGACTAGATGACTAAGATACATATTATAACCTAATTTTTAATGATTTGTGTTTTCTAATACATTTAGATAGCATCAAGGGATATTCTATTATCAAATTATATGAAGTGGAGAGAATATCTTATAGTTGATATATTTTTTGGAATCTATAATATAATATGTGTTATTTAGCATTATACACATTAAATTTTCTTAAAGGGTTTGATGAAGAAATTAGTCCCATGTTTTATTGTTCTTTTAAAAGGACTACATATTTACATTCTTAATTTGGAGAAGACATTAGATATAATTTTGTTTTGCAACATACTCTCATATTAAGGGATTAAGATACAATATAAGGAGAACAAATGGATAAAACCTACAAGTTGTTTTATAACCTAAATGGAATTGTAAAAAATATTAGGCTAGGATCTAAAAGGATATTTTGAATGGGAAAAGTCTTTAACTTTACATTACATAAAACACTATTTGTAGAGTATTGTGTACTCAACTATATTTATGGTATGGTTCTCTTTCTATACCTAGTATATGAGAAGAATTTATACAAGTATCTGTTTAGGCCTCCAATAGAGGGTCAATACATGTCTAACATGTATGGTGCACTTTTCATGTGGACAAGAGCATAGTAGATGTCAAAGTTATATATGAACTTAATGAATGTGATGATAATGTGCTAGATATGTGGAGTACATATAGATCTATTTATTAAACATAACTAGGTAAATATAGAGTTACCCATGTTTTGATTCATACAACAATGCACATGAAGATTCAAGTAGACATGCTAAATTCATCCCCATATAATTGTAAAGTGTTATACCCCATATAATTGTAAAGTGTTATATTGCAGACATGCTAAATTCATCCCATTTTCTTAGGTGAGTAATATTATTAATGCACAAGATTCATACTAGTATATAATTAATAACCACTTTCTATTCATCATTCTAAGCATGGAAGGTTGTAGTCTAGTGGGTTTTGTTTAGAAAATTCCAAAGTTTTAGAGTTTGTATAGCCCTACAAATTTACATCACCATATCCAAGATATCTTAAACCATATTCCACCATGTCCTTCAAATATTTAAGTACATTTTTTTCTAATACCCAATGCTCCTTTCTTGTAATTGTAAGTGCTAAAAGGTTGGATCAAGCTTGTGCAGGTTATAACAACGTCATCTTTAATTGTAATTGTGTTGTTTAAAGCCACCTAGCTCATGCATCAGAAAACTCTTGCTCAATTAGCTTGAACATTATGCACACCCAAATACCTTGTTTCCACTTTACTAGATCAAAGACTCAATTACATTGGAAATGACCTTCACATGACATTTTTTAATTTTTTCTAGAAAAAGTGGCAAGCTTGTAATTTATTATATATAAATAGGAGATATTACAAAACCTGGTTCAAACGAGCATACTGGTAGGAAAGAACCAGGAAGAAAACCTTCAGTTGTAGCTTGATTAATTACAATAAGTTACTATAGAATTGTCTCAATACACAGTTATGGCTTTCTTACATTGTTTCACATTTCAAAATTGAAATTTTACAAAATTTTCCTATTGGAGGCATTCAGGGCACAGTCTTCCACAAGAGTAGTATGTTCATGTTCTGGACTAACAAGCACCTGTACAAACCATCAAGCTAGCAGTTAAACTAAATACAATAGAAAAGATGCTTAGAATAACCAATCTATATTGCTGTAATCTTTCACATACCTCTCCAAAAGGATCAAAGCTGGCTATTATTGTAGCAGGTCCATGATCAATCGTGCCAAAAATATTGCAAAATTTGTCAAATGAGAAATCTATATTGTCACAATAGAAAATATGGTTAGACTAACAAATCTATATTTATCTAAATAACTTGAATTATGATGAATTGGTAATGCAAACTATAAAAAATGCTTAGAATAACTAATCTATATTACTATAATATTTTGCATACCTCTATGAAAGGATCGAAGCTGGCTATTGTAGCAGTAGGTCCATGATCAATCGTGCCAAAAATATCACAATTAATTTGTCAAATGAGAAATCTATATTGACACAATAGAAAAGATGGTTAGACTAACAAATCCATATTAATCTAAACAACCTGAATGATGATGAATTGGTAATGCAAACTATAAAAAATGCTTAGAATAACCAATCTATATTACTGTAATCTTTCGCATACCTCTCTGAAAGGATCGAAGCTGGCTATTGTAGGCAGTCCATGATCAATCGTGCCAAAAATATCACAAAATTTGTCAAATGAGAAATCTATATTGTCACAATAGAAAAGATGGTTAGACTAACAAATCTATATTAAATTATAATGAACCTAAGCATTGTACCTTCCATTCTTGAAAATGCTATTCAAATTGAACTGAAGGGTCATCTCTTTGCTTAAGAGTATCCAATATTGCTTCATGATCAGCATTACTAAGTGTCCATAGTTGTTTTGTCTTTGGTCTGGCATGATGCTTGAACAACTTAACATTTGTTTCTATAACAAGGTGCGAATACATGAGAATGGTTTTGTGTTTCTCATAGTCTTCAAATGCAGGTATTCCATTCTTTCTAACCATATATGTTCGCAACCAAGTTCCTGCAACCAGAACTGAACCTGTAGGAAACATGAACCCATCATCATCTTCCATCAGTTGTGTTAGCTTATGCTTTACCTACACACATTGAGCCAACCAATAGTCTGATCTCTCTTCATTCCCTTGTGGTGCAACAACTACAAAAACATGTCCTGGCTGTAGTAGATCTGAAAGTCAACTGAACTTTCCATTATGTCATTTATCATGGATATTGTTTGAGATAATGGAGTTAGATACTGTGGAACCCATGTATCCACCCACTCACTTGACTCGCATTGATCCCACTCGCACTAAATACAACTCTGACAAAAACAAGCCAAATCTTGTGTCCAAATGGTCCATGTGCTTGCATCTAAGCTTCGAAATGAATGCATCTTTGAAGAATCTTTGATTGTATTACAATCCAATCTACCTCCCATTGTACTCTCCTCAACCAACAAAAAGAATCTATGCACTATTGAATCAAGTGTCCCTCCTTGTGACAATGCTAAACTACACCAATCAACAATAGAACATGCATCACTAATTTTTTCTCCTGAAATCTTCAATTTCTCCTTAACTAGAGCTCTTTTTACACATGCACCTACTCCATCGTGCTCCCCTTTCCCATGCCTAGCTTCAAAAAAACTCCAAATATGAGGTACACCCCTCTCTACATGTATTCTACTCAACCAATAAAAAATACGAGCATTCTTGAATTGACCTGTGCAGTTATCTGACCAAATGAGATGTCGGCCCATTGCTATATCATGCTCCTGCAAGAACTCAAAAAAATTCTCAAAACAATGTTGGACATACTCGGATGAGTGAGATCTATCATCACTCATATAAAAATGATACTCTCTTATTATCTTTCGATGCTCCTCTGTACTATCAGGTGCATGTTTAAATGTTATGTGGACAAATATAGCAATTTGAATAGAATTGTAATCTTGATATTATACCTCATTTTGTTGTTGCAATGCATAGTTTTCTGCAAAGTCAACACTTGATATAATAGTTCCAATCGAAAAGAGTCCTTACACATCCTAAATTGTTGGATCCAACCACTAAGACCTATGACTCATGCCTTGCATACTAGTAGAAGAGATTGTCCTTAAAATCTGAAATAAAATCAGCAACACTGCATTCTTTTGAAACCAACTCACATCTAGAAGCTTCACCTCCACTCTGCAAAGTATATTTGACTATGTCATATCTCTTTTCTCAACAAGCTTCTTTCCAAATTCATGTTTGGAACCCTCATGAAAACATTGAACAAACTTTGACAAGCCACCACATTGTGAGCACTTTGCATTTAAACAATCATTTCTATAGAAAAAACAACCATCATCTCTAGAACATAAAAAAGATCTAACAAGTCCCTTGATGATTTCGGAAGATGCATTACACCGTGAGGGGAAGAGGGGAAGAAGGGGAGAGTGAGGGAGAGAGAATTAGGAGGGGAAGGAGAGGGGAAGAATGAGAGAGAGAGAGAGTTCATTAGGAGGGGGGAAGGGGATGGAAACAGGGAAGAAGTGGATTGAAAGAGTTCATTAGAGGGGGAGGGAGAGGGAAAGAGGGGAAGAAGTGGAGAGAGACAAAGAGAGTTCATTAGGAGGGGGGAGGGGAGAGGGAAAGAGGGGAAGAAGTGAGAGAGAGAGAGTTCATTAGAGGGGAGGAGAGGAAAGAAGTGAGAGAGAGAGAGAGAGGCAAAGGGAGAGGGAGAGAGAGGGAGAGGGAGAGGGGGAGAGAGATAGGGCTGAATATCTTATATATATTAGTAATATATATATTAACTAAAAATATAGAAATAATATTTAAATATATTATACATAATAATATAATATATTATCTATTATATAGTTTTGTAAGAGATTATATATTAAATTATAAATAATATTGTATATTCTAAACTAGATATATTAACATAAACTATAAACTATAAACTATTTAAAAATCATATATAAACCAAATTGTATATTCTAAACTAAATATATTAAAATAAACTATAAACTACAAATGAGATATATTGCATATGTTAAATCATATGTTATCAAGTCTTGATATTTTTTAAAATGCTATGTAAACAACTCCTGATATCGATATAGATCTGATATCCCATTCCAAATCGATATATCCTGGTTTCAAATCGGATATCCGATTTAAATCCGATATCCTATATGTCTGACACAAAATTCATTACCTAGGGAATAGGCTCAGATTTGCTTTGGTATTTGGTTAGGAGATGCCAATCCTAAAAAGTCAACACAAAAAGCATGTTTAACAACTTACCTTGTCTTTTCTGACTTCGCCCATGTGGCTGATGACTTTATTTTTAGCCAAAATTGATAAAATGAAAAGGGTTTGTAGAGGAGATTCTCAGTTTTTTCCAATATAAATTATGCTTTATTTTGAATTTAATAGATTATTATTATTCATTTTCTATTAGAATTATGACTAAAGTCCTGATTGATAGGTTGATTGTGAAACATCTATAACTTTCAAACGGTATCATATTTTTTGAATCTGAAATATGCGTCACATTCTATGTTTGCATACTATAGGATTAAAAAAAAAAAAAATTGAATTTCATGAAGTTTTGACCAAGTTAAGGTGGTCGACATACGAAGTTTTTATATTTTTAAAAAGTTGTAATAAAAATTCATAATTAAATATTTACTTGGAAAAAATTACAAAAAATATGTATCATATCGGACATGAGTCCTATACTTTATATCTAAAATATTATAAAAATATTATCATTTTATTATGGTTAGGGTGGTCGACAAATACCTACTTCTTATTTTTCCTAAAATTTAAGTAATACTGCATTGAAATTTTCACCAAATAGATTTTGTTTTAAAAAAAATAAACCTAGTAGTTTAGAAACTACATTCAATTTCCCACAGATTCTATTCTTACATGTTTTTGAAATAATATAGTTAACTTTTTCAAATTTCTACGTCAAGTTGCCTAACTTTGATTTTTCTGAATTTTCATTGCCACTTAAGGGCCTATTTGGCCCATCATGATCATGCACATACCTAGAAAATTAGTTTAATTGTTAATTAAACAAGGTTTAATCATACAATTAGGGGTTTTTGAAGGAATAAAGTGATTTTCATTGAATTAAATGATTTAATGAAAGGGGGATAGGTGAAATGACATTTAATTAAATAACTTAGGGAATTAAATTAAATAGTATGATTTATTTAATTTAATGAGATGAAATATTAGCATGAAAGGGGGTGGATTAACCTGATTTGATGTGTTAGGTTAACAGACAAAAATGATGTAATTAATTAATTAGCTAGGCTAGTTTAATCAATTATGCAAAAAGATGATGGGTTCCTAGATGAAATGATGTTAGTGAACTTGAATCGAGTGTATGATATCATTTAGGACATTTTTTAGTGCGTACAAAAATAATGCTTGAATGGGATCTTGAATTGATCTTCAATGCTACATCACAACATAAGCTCAACAACATGCATAATGCACTAAGTCTTTGGCACGATGAAATGAATCTTGATTGCTACAATGATCTTCTATAAAGCTACCTTTGAATGCCTATGAAATGCTCCTTAATGCTCTTGTGAAAGTACTCTTTATTTCTTATGAAATTCTAGCTTTGTTAGATGTTGAAATGATGAAATAACCTTGTATTTATACTTGTTTATACCAAATTTCTCAAAATTACAACACTACAAGCCGACATAAAATCTAGGATAATAAAATCCCCCCAAGAATTTGATCTAAAATAGGTCTCAGTTAAAGCGAGACTCATACACCAGTTGGGGCATATGAGTCCCAATGGCCTAAAACTAGGACACAAACTCCAAGAAGTGCCTTGTTCAATGTAATGTTTAAAATCAGGTCTCGAGACCTAGGTGAGACTCATACACCCAAGGTAGCATATGAGTCCCAAATCCCTATATCTAGAACACATGGCCAAAAACATTAGATTAAGATTTTCCATAGAAAAATGCACTTAATAAGGCTTGTGGATGCAAAATAGGACCAATTAGAGCACAAAGAAGCCAAATTAATTAAAAAATCCCTAGATTAGTGTGAAAGTATAAGGATACACTTTACAACACCCTAAATAAGGCACAATTAGGTCTATTTATTGTAAAAGGGCCATAACCTTAATATTAATGTGTAAAACACATTACAACACTAAATAAAGGCAACATTAGGTTCAATTTAATGTTAATTATTCCCAAATTAATTGTAAAAAAGGAATAATTTTTTCTACACTACATAATTAAATTTAAATTATCTCATTCAAATACATGATAGAAAATGGATCTTACAATGTTGAAAGAAAAAGAGGTAGAAATTAAAAGAATATAAAAAATCATAAAAAATAGAATAGATATTTTGTATACATGATACAATAGGTAGAATTTATAAAAGAAAAGTATGTTGAGGAGGTGTTATAAATAAAATATTATAAACTAGAAATGAAAACATAGATATTATTTCCTACCCTATGAACAAACATATAGAACATACTTTTATATAGTGAATCTTTTATGATTTAACCTCACAAAGTTTAGCAACATTTGTCACATTGTTGAAAAAACTAACTCAAATTTGATCAATGAGTACTCGAGGCTTATAGCAATTTCTGACTACTAGATGTTTGATCCACCAACATGATGGGTGTAACAAAATTGAAATTAATATAATTTTTTTGTTTTTCATATTTTGTAAATTTTTGAAGCATTTATAAAAAGGGACAATAGAATAAGGGTAGATAATTCAAAAAATAAGGGAACAATGAAACTAAACAATTTATTAGTTTTAATGAATTTTTATAAAATGAATGAAAGCTTGAAGAAAAGAGTTGGAAAAAATTGGTTTAAATTTTCTAAAGATAAACTATCATAATGAATACATGATTTGAAGGTTCACCATAATTTTTTTAATTTGTTATTGGTTTTTTATAATTTTTTACATTTTAAAATTTAAATTTAAACTATATAAATTTTATCTTCCTATATTTGATTGCATCATATATTATCTCATCCTTTTAAATATTATTCCTGTCAAGAAAATTAATAACCTCTTTTAAACCAATCTACAAAAGAACTAAAAAATAATCATATTTAAATTATTAATCCAACCTAAATATGCAATTAATAATATAACTAATAAATAATACTCTAGAATATCTAGCTTAAAAAGTTGAAAAGATGGAAGGTCCAAACAAAAAGCCTTCAAATTGTATAAGAGACAAACCAAAGCTCTCAACTTTCTAAAACTATATTTATTTTTGAATAGTTTAAATGCCTATAACAGTTAAATCATGGGCAAAATAAAGACTACTTACAACTTGATAGCTTGTTAAATGTGACTTTTCCATTAACCAAGAGTTCTCACATAAGTACATCATCATCTTTTCAATGATCTTCAACGCCACTCTAATTGAAAAAGAAAGTGACCTCATCACCCTAGATCTCATTTAAGTATTATCCACAGTTACATCATCGTCCTGTCCAATAATCTTCTTTCTTGGTAGTCTATTTTTTTATGACCTTAATTAAAAGCTTACTGCAACTACACCTTACGGTGTTAGTTGTACAAGACAGCTAAAGAAAAACAAAGGTTACTTCTTAGGTTCCAACGTAGCCAGCAAATGACTTAAACTGCATTGGAGTAATTATGGGCTTTGCCTAGTTTAAAAGGCACCCACACCTAAGAAATCAATGAAGGGAATTCCCCCTCCACTATGTTGCTCATTCTCTTCTACTTTCTCCCTAGATTCCTCCACCATATTGCTCGGTTGAGAAGCAATATTCAGAAAATTATAATAAGTGATATCCTCTGTTTTCTGAGGAGATGAAATTAAGGGTAACATTGATTTCAGATTGTAGCTCTTGTTATTACAAGGGTCCCCACTACTGTCCAAATTATCACATCTTTTCCAGTCTTGAAGTTTTACATTTTCCAGTGCACTGTCCACTTCACTACTCATTCCCGAGCCTTCAAACAGCATAGATGATGCGTTTGACATTGATGTTGGTGATCCAATGTTTTCAGACAGATAGGGAAGCAATTTCCACTTCCTTTCCTCTACTGAACTGTTTTTAGGGTTAGAAAGGTGCCCTGAACAATCGAAACATTGGCAACAGTCAAACTATGCAAACTTTCTCTTAAACTAAGAGATATAAGCGTTCAGACTCCACACTAAAACATAATTTATCAGAAAAATAAGTTATATATTAAAAAAATGTCAAGAAAAATATAGGTTAAGGTGGAAATATGTAAGTTTTTGATTCAATTGTGTATGTTTTTCATTGACATTTTGGATCACATTCAGTGATCCATCATCAGGAAGAGGAGAATGATCATCAGATGTGATCCAAAACGTCAACAAAAAAACATACACAGTTGAATCCAAAAACTTATATATTTCTAATTAATAGACGGCAGAAAACTCATTTAGATAAACAAAAAGTCTGCTACATACATTGAAAATGTCAGGAAATTAAAAAATAACTGTAAATTTCTTGAAAGAATATGTGATAAGAATTCAATACAGACCTAAGAAGTCCAGCTGAATTGGTGACCTGTTGCCATGTTTGAGTGGGCTCGTTCCATTAGGCTGTTGATGGTGTTTGTCAAATTTTAGAAGAAAATTTTGAGACTGTGATCCAATATTGTTGTATTTATGTTGGAATTTACCAGCATTTTTTATGGTTTGAAACATTTTCTTCTGCCCATAAATTCTTGAGTGTTCCCTGTGTCTTCTGGCCATGATGACGTGCCAGTGATTTTTGACAGCATTATCAGTTCTTCCTTCAAATAGCCTGGCAATGATAGCCCATCTGTTGCCATGCAACCGGTGACAAGCTAGCAGGCGCTGTTCTTCCTCTTCTGAAAATGGACGCCTGTTTATCTTTGGATCAAGTTGATTGAACCATCTTAGCCTGCAACTCTTTCCTGCATAACAAACCCATTCACGAAATAATTTAGATGACAAAACATTGTCACATATCTTAAACTTTACGTCTGCAACAGTAATTGCAGGTGCTTGTGTGACACTCACTGATGGACATTATTTTATATTTATGTTTCTGGACATTCTGAACGTGATGAAATGGTTTGAAAGTGATAAAAAATGGCCTGATTCTTTTGAGTAACACTCACTGATAGGCAATATTTAAAGAACCTAACGATCTGAATTTTGTTTATTTGATTCTTTTGTAATAGGCCATACCTGAGCTTTCTTTAAATATAACCTTTCAACCTTATAATAGCACATTACACAGATATGCTGTTCATAATTCAAAACATGCGCAGGCATATAACGATAGAAGAAACAAAAAACTTAGAAAGAACAACTGAGAAGGAAATTGATTCTTAATAAAAAGATCATTTTAAAAACTTATAGGAGGTAAAATAGAACACTGATTAATTTTTTTAACTAATTTAAGAAAAGAGACTGAATAGGAAAGGGCGATTTTAACAATAATTTACTTAAGTTGTATTGGTTTTAGTTTACTATATTAGTGTATATGAGAAATCCTCCAACAAGAAATGAATTCATAATATTAATTTTAATAGGATTGTAATGAATCCCTTCTTTCAATGGAAGTTAAGTTGGAAAATTAATATAATTAAGAATTTTTATTTTTATTGGAAAAAGTTTTTTAGAGAGATAAATAAATTTTAATTTAATTTTAATAGTCATTTATTAAATAATTAATATTTAATAATAGTATAATATTAATAATGTGAATTAAATATAAAATAAAAAATAATAATAATTAAAAATTAAAATTAAATATATTAATATTACTGTCTTAATTTAATTATTTTTAGAGTTATTTGTATGTATTATGCTATTTATTTTATTATTTTAGAAAAAAAGAAATTTAGATAATTTATCTTTTAAACTAAAATTATTTGTTCATGAATTTTCCATAGATAGTAAAAATGATATTTATATAGACAATAAAATAATTCTTGAAATAAAAGTTAAAATAAATAATTTTTTTTTAATTTCTATTATATTATTATTGTGAAAAATAAAATTACACATCAATTAAAATAAAGTAAATTTTGTTTGAAATAAAATAATTTTAAGTAAAATTTAAAATAATTCATTTTTATATCTTTTCTTATTTATGTATCTATATGTGTAATAGATTAGATATATATTAAAAAGGATATTCATATAAATATTATATAAAAAATGCTATTCTTTATATAAATCTAAGTTAATTATAAGAATAGATAAAATTATACAGACTTCAACCTATATTAATTCATAACTAAATAGATATTGTAAATACATCTTTCTAATACATAGAAGATATCAGTCAACATGTATCCTATGTAACAAATTTAATATAGACACTTATCTAACCTATATGATAAATTCAATATATACACTTCAAATCTATTTCTCAAACATCAAATTGATTTAAGATATATTTACTAATTTATCATACCCTAAAATATGAACCATTTACTACATTTGACTGTTATTTATCTTTGTATGATTCATTAGAAAAATTCTAAACACCCAAAAGCCGTATCAGAAACATTAGCTGAAAATATATGACCTCTACGACAAGTTTGTTGTGTTCGAAGCTTTAATGGATAAATAATTCAATAACTTCTATGCACCTTATCCATATTAAGAGCTCAGATAATGTGTCTTCAGGCCAAGTATTGTAGCTAACTTTTGTTGTGATAGATAAAACTACTAACTTGTCTGAGTTCTCACAGAGAAAAAAGTATCTCTGGTAAAATCCATCAGACACCATAGAAAATGGTTATCAAGAGAAGTTATAATGAATTTCTTTCATACTTATGATTTATGTTTACTTCTTTTTACACAATTCATTTAGAAGGAAAGAAAAACAAAAACAGAAAGAGCTTTAGACACAAGCCTCAGAAAAAATAAAAGATTCATAAGAATATAATGGATTCACCTGATCTGCCTTGAAGTTTCTCTGCTATGGCATTCCAATTCTGTGGCCCAAACTGTGCAACAAGCTCCTTAAGCTTTTCATCCTCATCTGGCCTCCAGTGTCCCCTCCCACATGGTGTTTCAGGCAATATTGCGTTACAAAAATTACCCTCAGATTCTTTGGAACAAGAGCTATATTCCTTCATCCTTCCAAACTATCTACTCCCTATCTTTCAAAAGCGTACAATCGTTGATCGAACAAACAAATAATCTCTTTAAAACAAGAACCAGACTGAAGTAATCTCTTTCTGTATATGAATCACAATAACTGATCTTTCCTATTGACATGCCGATTCCATAACGACCTTTTCCATACCATGGCAAGCTCAAACATCTGAATTATGGTCTCAGGTGAGTGCATAGATATAACCTCCTCTATGATCAGAGTATATTAATCTCAGACTATGAAAGCTTCAGGCTTTCTGTTGAACTGATAACTGACCTCTTTCACAGGTCCAAACAGACTATTGCCTGCACTCAATTGGCTGTGGAAGCAGCATAAATCTATACTTGTTATGTATAACTGACATTAGGTGACTGCAATCATGAAAAAGTCTCGATGGAATGATGGGAAAGTACAAAAATGACCTCTTTCATTCGGGATCTCAGGTAAATTCAGTCATCTTTTCTATCACCGCCATTTTCAAATCTTCTCCTACCCCAAAGATAATCATTACCCATCTATGTCTGCTATCTATTCCACAAAACTGTGCTCCTCATGAGATTCCACACAAAACATATATACCCTCTCTCGTTTCCCCCACCATGAAAGCTTCATTTAACGACTGCAAAATGCCCGAAAGCCTGCCCTTTTATTACATGGCACCACCTCCATGATTACGCCATGGAACCGTCATTCCCCCACCAAAACGAAAAATATTATTACAATATAACATAACCAAACTGGTTGCCCTTTATGAATAAAACTCTGGGAAATTTTTGGTTGAAACATTACTATTTTCTACAATATTTTTGTCTGATGGTATGTCAAGGTCACTTTCATGACAAGATTCGTGCTACATTTGTATACATATTGAGATTGCGTGTATGGGTAATTGATGAAGGCAGCTTGTACATCAAATTCGAGGACCCACATTCCATTGGCTGTTTAACCATCCATTTTTTAGTTGCTTGGGATGTTGTTTTATCCGTTTTAAGGAAACGAGGAGAACAGTAGTCTAGTTTTATTGATTAGGTGGTTCATCTGCCATTGGTAGCCCATAATTTATCACTCTAAATTTATATTTAGATTTATTGTTGGTGAGGTTGGTAGCTCTGTAGAGACACACTGTTTATATATATAAAATAATAATATAAGATGACTTTCAACATGTTAATTGTTAAGGGAAACCATTATCTAATGTTCAGAATTTATGTCTTTTTTGGCTGTCCCATGCACGCTAGATTTCTTGTTTATTCAAAAATGCTTTCCAAGTACCAATTGACATTAAAGTCTAAACGAACCAACCTACTACTACCGCTTGCCTTAATAACCAGATCTCTAAGAAGTTGTAATTTAAAATGACTAGTTATAAGCAGATAGTCTGAATTCAGACATTTAATAAAAATGTGGAGCATTCGACATTTTCATAGACAAAAATCTAATAATGAATTCATTGTGAAAGTGAAGGTTAAAATTAAATTATATTACTTTTAATAATTTTTAAATAATTCAGTAATCTTTGAGAGTGAAAGTTAAAATTAAATTATATTATTTTTAATAATTTTTAAACAATTCATCAATCTTGTCTATTATATATCTTTCTAGAGATATTTTTTCTTTTCAGTTTTTTTTTAAAATATAATTTTAATAAATTATTTATACAATATTTAATACACAATTATATCAATAATATCAAAGTTTGATGAAAACAAATTATTATTTTTTAAATACATAACTTTTCAAGAAGTATTTTTGAAAAAGTCAAATAAAAACAAAACAAATTATCTAGTCAATATGTTTAAACTAAGAGATTTATGAATTTGAACTATTGCAAATACATAAATACATAATTAAACAAATAAAAAACACAAAATTATTTTATTTTCCTTTAAAAATAATTTATTTCTAAAATATTGATAATTGATGCACAATGATGCAATTCTAACATGTCATTCACTCCCATGTGCAATTCTTTTGTGTGCATGTATTTATTCTTAGGTGTCCCTAGTAATCTTTATTGCATGTTAAATGCATGTAGAGTGAATAAAAGTATTATTAGTTTTCCCCTTTTGTGATGTTGTGTTTTACAATGAAAGATGCAATTCCCTTCAATATTGTGTGTCTTTTAATGTGATACAAAACAAAAATGTTTGAGATATATGCTGCAAATTTTTATATGTGATAATTGGTATAATATAGAATTGTAAATTTCTTTTAATTTGCTATCATTTTTTCTTTTCTTGGTTTAAAGAACAAGATTGGATTTTAGAATCTTCATTTGGTATTTGTTAATAAATCATCAATTCATGTTCTAACTCCTTGCCCATTCCAAAATTTAATGGAAGTGATTATGATAATTGGTGCATCAAGATGATGAATTTTTTGACAAGAAAAGATTTATAGGAGATTTTAGAAATAGGTTATGGAGAATCAATTGATTGCAAAAATATTACAACTAATGATACAATAGCTAAGCAAGCTAAAAATCAAGTTTTATTTCATATTCAAATAACTCTAGATAGTAGCCTATTTTCAAGAATTGTAGGTGCAAAGACAATTGAAGATGGTTAGAAGACTCTACAAAAAAATTTACCAATGTAACATGATCAAGTCAAAATTGTCAAATTGTAGACATTGAAGAGAGAATTTGAGACTTTGAAGATGCAAGAAGCTGTGAAAGTGAGTGACTATTGTGTAAGAGTAAATGATGCAGTAGATAAAATGTCTACTCTTGAAGAAATTGTGAACAAATAAGTTGTGATAAAAATATGTCGATATGTCTCACACATACTAGGAACCATGCTACTATAGTCATTGAAGAAAGCAAGGATTTGGTTGCCATTTAGTTTGATCACCTAGTTGGATCTCTTATGTCTCATGAAGAAATATTAAGAGATTCATTTGTATAAATTCATGATAAAAAAATTTCCTCAAAATTATAAATTACAAAGAATGAAGATATCAAAACTAGCACCAAAAG
Source organism: Sequoia sempervirens (assembly GCA_007258455.2). Classification (NCBI taxonomy): domain Eukaryota; kingdom Viridiplantae; phylum Streptophyta; class Pinopsida; order Cupressales; family Cupressaceae; genus Sequoia; species Sequoia sempervirens. The sequence goes on from VDFB02353493.1 coordinate 370,605,725, forward strand.
AAATTGAGGCCAAGGTAGAGATTAAAATCAAAAAGTTGAAGAGGAAATAGAGGAAGAAGAGGTTGTTCAAGAGGAAGAGATAATAGAAAAATTGAATGGAAATTTTGATAATAGAAGTATTAATTGTTATCATTGTAGCAAGTATGGTAATTTTATAAGGGCTTGTAGATTAAAAGCAAGTAATACAAATAAAGTTGTTAATTAACCTCATTAGGATGATGAGGCTTCTTTGAATAATATATTATTTTATGGAGAAACTAAATATACTATTAAATATGTTTGTTATTTAGATTTAGGGTGTTCTAACCACATGTCAAGAAATAGTTACCTTTTTTCTACAACGGATGAAAGTTTTGAATCCATAATCAAACCTAGTGATGAAAAAATCTTCAAGATTTCTACAAAAGGAACTATGTAATTGCATACTTAAGAAGGTATGAAAAGTCTTAAGGATATTTATTACACTACATAGTTGAAACATATTTTATTGAGTGTTGGAAAATTGTGTGAAATGGATTACACAATAGTGTTTGAAAATAAGAAATGTACAATTTATGATAAGAATCAAGGAAATGCGGTGGTTACAGTTGTGTTTATCTTAAAGAATAGGATCTTCCCATTGAATTTTGGAGAACATAAAATAAATCTTATCAATATGGAATATGAGGATAAAATTTGGCTATGTCATTTGAGCTACAAGCATTTGAATTTCAATATTTTAAAAGATTTTAAAATCAAAAGAATTAGTGTATGGTTTTTCTATGGTTGAAGAATGTACAAAGGTTTGTGAAGGATGTTCTAAAAGAAATCATTCAAGAGTGAAATTTTCAAAAGGAAAGGAGTGGAGAGCTCATCATCCACTTCAAATAGTTCATTCTAATATTTGTTGTCCCATGCAAACAAAGATCTGGGTAAGTCATCGTATTTCATTACTTTTATTGATGATTTCTCATGTAAGTGTTTTGTTTATTTTTTGAAGACCAAGGATGAATCATTTGATACACTCAAGAGGTTTAAAGCCTTTGTGACAAAAGATAAAGGTTGCCAAATAAAATTCTTAAGGATTGATCGTGGAGGATAATTTTGATTTAAAAAATTATAATTATTATGATATAAATTGTATCAATAGATAACTCACAACTTATTACATACCTTAAAAAAATGGGATAGCTGAAAGTAAAAATCATACAATGGTGGAAATGTAAAGGAGTATGCTTTTTTATTAAAAAAAGGGGTAAAAATTTATTGAAGAGAAAGAAATATTACAAAGAAAAAGGACATAGGCCCATAAAAACCACTAACTAGCTAGAAAAAATAGTCCCCAATGGAACCCAACCAAAGGCATAGCTACATATTCTTGTCCTCCTTGATTAACATTTTGAGGGCTAAAGAATACTCTGAGGAAAAAATTCTACAATCACCAACATTCCACTACTCCAAATGTTAAGAGGCCTACTAAACACAAGGAAATAGGGTGATCCACCTTTTGAGAGATGGAGCTATGGTCAAGGACCTCTTATTTCACTCAAGTTTATTAAAGGGAACCAAAATCCCTTAACTAATTGACTTGATTGAGGAATGGGTTGGCGTTAAGATGGTTTCCTTGGGTGTGATTAAAGACAAAAGGAGGTTCACCACTAAGCAAAGGCTTAGATAGACAAGAAATGAAAGTGACCTGCAAAACCTAACTATGTAACCTAGGATATGAAACTCAAAATCAGAATAATAAACTAAGAATGAATAGAGGGGCACTTGGAAAATTAAAGATGCTTCAAACAAGGTTTGCAATCTTGAAATTGTGAATTTTGAATCACACTGGGACTCATACACTAGTTGGGTTGATTTAGTCCTAGTTTAGGGTTTCAGGCCAAACCTGGAATCTAGAACTAGTAAACTAGGATCTACAAAAAAAGTCTGAAAACTAGTATACTTGTACTCATATGGAACAAGTGGCAATTTAGTCCTAGTATCAGGGTTGATCAGAGACTTTGATATCTTGTAGTGATCTTTTGTAGCTTCTCACCCTTCTGATCTCCAAGTCTGAAACATTGAATTCCAACTTGTAGGTGACTTTTCGTAATCTTGCAAGAAAGATGACAACTTTGAAAATTTTGCAACTTTGACAACTCTCTCTAATCTTGCTCTTCAATGGATCTTCAACCTAGATCTATAAATCACGCATCAAAGATAGGGAAAAATGTTTTTTTGTTAGTGGATAAGGGTTTTCCTTGGTCAAACCCCGTTTCGGTAATCAAACCTTAAAATGAAATGAAATTACATGAAGGAATGATTCAAATGAAAAAATATGCAATGTTAAACCTCACCAAACCCTTGGAATGAAGGCTACAATCTTGTATGAAATGGCTATCATGAATGTAGATCTTGACTCTTGATTGAATGTTATGAATCTTAACTTAAATTCTTGCTTGAATCATAAGAACCTACATCACAAATGTTAGCTCAAAAACAAAAATGATACATGATGACTTTGACATGATGCTTGAATCTTGAATATAGCTCCAAAATTCTTGATAATCAACTCTTAAATGCTCTTGATCACAAATTTCCTAGGATACTTGCTCTTGAAAATCGCTAGGAGAAAATATGTGAAATAAGCTTGTATTTATACTTTTTTGTGCCTAATTTCTCAAAATTACAACACTACAAGCTAACATCAGATCTAGGAGAATAAAATCTAGTCAATAATTTGAATTTAAAATAATTCTATGCTAAGAATTTTTCATATTCCATTTGGGGCATATGAGTCCTAGAAGCCTAGGCTTGGGACACAAATTTCAAGAAATGTTAAGTTCTATATGCCAAATTCAAGACTAGGCCCCGAAACTTAGGTGGAACCCATACACCCAAGGTGGCATATGAGTTCTAGATCACTAAATTTGTGTCATATAATCCAAAATCATTGATTATGATTTTTTATTAGATATGTGTTAGGATTATCCTTAGGAAAATGCATTAAATAAGGCTTGTGGATGTAAAATAGGACCAAATAAGGCATAAAAAATCCCAATTTTAGTGAAGAGGGCCCAAACAAGTGTGAAAATTTAAAGGGATACAATTTTCTACACAAGATTTAGCCCCCACTTTAGTGAGAGGAGGAAATATCTTCAAACTCACACTAAAGTAGACAAACTAGCATCAAGAGGGGTCAAAGTGTGCCAATGCTATTGAGATAGGATGACAACAATCAAGAGGTTGTACAAGTCCCCATGACTAATATCTTATGGAGAACCAACATAGGCACAAAAGAACACACATGTGAATGATATATGAAGCAACAACAAGGTACAATCATATGTTGCCAAAGACACAAAGAGAAAGAAAAAGAAAAAGAAGAGTGGTTCAAGCATCAACCATTTTTCCAACATGATGTGGATCAAATCTAAGTTTTTTTCCAAAAAAATTACAAGTGGAACATTAAGTCCATTATGCAAACTAAACACATGCTCACAAGGGCTAGTGAAACCTTAGACCGTCCACTAGGTGAGCCCCCAATGATACATATACACACATGGCTAGTATGCGCTCACACACGACAAGAAAATGGTTGTGGGAAAGTCACGCCTAAGTTTGGATCCCATACGGTAACCATACCAAAGCTATACCTCTTACTAACTTCGATAAGGCACCACACAACACGAACACTAGGATTTATGAGGCAAGCAAAAATTAATATGCTTGACACTCATGAATAAAAAAGATAGATCCATAGGAAAGCAAAGTTTGTTATGCAAGGTGGCAATATAACAAATATTGTAAATGAAAAAGTAGTGTAAGGTACATTCAAAGGATTTTTGCTTAGTTCATGTAAGGTCTTAACTTAGGGGACATCATGCCTAACATCTCCAAGAGAGGACCAATCAAAGAATAGAAGATTCACTATAACTTAGGGGATGCAGTGCATTACATCAAGCCACTAAGAGGAATATAATATGCTAAGAGAGATCACGCTCTTAAAGGAAATCACACCCAATGCCACCACAAAGAGAAAGATGCATTACATGAAGTAAGAATACTACACAATGAAACATGAGTTGTTGAAATACAAAAGAATAATGCCAATGTATGCCCCCACTTTAAAGAAATTGCTAAACACAATGTTGTGAGAAATTACTTTAAAGTAGAAAATGATAAATGATAGTAATAAAAAGGACATGAGAGATTATTTGGAAATCCCTATGCCAAGTCATATGTTTCCAAATGAAGCTACGTCATGAAAAGGGGTTGCCCCCAAACTGAAATCCTAAAAATCACATAAGGGTTCCATGGATTTGGGGTTCGTATGTCTTTCCTACAATGTTATTAGAGAGTTTGAAACTGCCATCATTCCCCAAATAGTCATGGAACAGGAAGAATGATACAAAGAGAGCGAAAACAAAGAAAATATTTCGAGTCAACATGGAAGAGACCTAAATGTCTTGATGCCTTACGTCATCCCCAAAAGGAAAACACAAGACAAAAATGGATAAATAAAAAGCTTTAAGACATATAGAAGAATTTAGATACAAATAGAGAAATGTCACAAAGAGAGAGGTACATCAAACATAACAGTACGAGGGATCACATTACACACATCCAATCACATAAAAGAAACATGAAAAAGAAACAATGCAAAATAGTAGTAAGGCACATGGGATTCAACCTATAGCAGGTCGTCTATATCCCAATATTGTTCATCATGTACGAAAGGAAGAAAAATAGCCAAAGGGACAATAGCAAGTGCAAAACTAGGATAAAAACCAAGTTCAACACTCTTCTTAGGTGAATTGTCATTTAAGCTCATAGAAGAGGAAAGCAATGTATTCAACTCCTTATGGACTTCCTCATCAATTTAAATAATCTCATCATCATCATCCAAGTTAATCGTGCATCGGGAGGTCAAATGATAATGTCCAAAGAATGATATAGCTCTTGTTGCGGTTGTGATATAGGATCTTTTTGTTGCAGCAAAGAGGGGGACTCATCGTGTATTGCTTCAATCAAGTTTGGATGTTGATTTTCTTTGTTGTTCTCTTTGTTTAATCTTTGAGAAAGAGAACAATGTTTATGCCTACGCTCTCTAGCATTTTTGTTTCTTTTATTACAATTTTCAAGTTGTGTTTGTATAGGAGTAGGTTGAGTTATCAACCATAGGTTTCTTTTCTTCCCTAAGGGGAGGAACAAAAGGAACCATACGAGGTTGTTCAACCACTTTCTCTTTAGCTTTGTAGAATTTTTTTATCTTAGGAGGCATGACATGACTGTTTTAGTTGGCTCCTGGTCTTTTGTAGGAAATAGGCAAGGGATCTATCTTAGGTCTAGTCATGGTTATTTGGAAGGTCTTTAGGTTCAATTATGGTTTCGTCAAGGATAGGAAGCTCAATCATAGGTTGAGGCATGTTTCTAAGGGATATTTTTGCTATGCATTTTGTCTTAAACTTTTGATAAGATTTGAAAAAGAATTCCTCACAAGGTTTAATAGGTTCCATAGGTTTGGGCCAAAATAAATCCAATGAAAATTTCCCATGGGAAGACAGGGGATTAAAGCCACTATGGTGGTAAATGCAAGAAGATGAGTCCATGAAATGTGGATTTTTTTGCCTTAGACAAAAGCCCAAAATTAACTTCAACAAAACAGGATCAAAATGGGATCTCGCTTAGGTTTGGGGTCCTGAGTCAAAAACAAGAACCTGTTTCTTAACAACGGGATCTCGTTTTAAAACTGGCCATTAAAAAATAGGATCCCAATTTTTAACAACTTGTTTTCCCATTTTTTAATGACCCATTTTAAAACAAGACCTTGTTTTTTAACAACGTATTTTAAAAATATATATATATTTATACTTTTAACAAATGAGATCTCGTTTTACAAACCAGGATCTCATTTTCAAAATGGGATCTCATTTCATTTAAGTATAAAAAATTTATATTTTTATAAAATAGGATCCCGTTTCTTAAAATTAGAATTTGTGGTAGGATATTTGGCTTGTTTTTTGGTTTGAAAAAAGCCTTGGGGTCCTGAACCTAGCCTTTGGACTTGGTTTGACCTATAAGTTGAAGGTCCTGACAATGTCACATAAAATCGGTGACTTTGGACATATGTCTAAAGACCTTTTTTGTCTAAGGAAAGAATATGAATGTGAAACACTTTCCTAACATGTCAAAACTCAGAGAAGAATGCAGATATGACTTTAAATTTTATAATTATACGTCGTTAAGATGCACATGAAGGAAATAAAGAATAGAGAGATAAACGCAAAACACAATTGACACTAGATTTATGTGGGGAAACCCTTACGGGAGAAAAACCCACCACACCAAAGAAAATCACTTGTATTACAGTAATCAAATTACATACAAGTTATAGACTCTACTTTCATATGTCAATATTACAACAACAATATTTCCTTATCAATCTTGTACATAATATCACTATTACAATTCTTTCTTATAGCATTCAATGAAACTTACAAACTGATCAATCTCATCCAACCACTGAACCATCGAACTACCAAAACACTGAACCTTTTCATAGTTCATGTACGTTGCAATGTATAGCAACAACCAAGGACGTTTCATTCAACTTCCTCCTGTAGAACAATCTTCAAACTTCCTAGGAATAAAAATGACCCCCTCCCAAGTCAGCTAACTCCACATAACAGCTCACAACTCAGCAAACCAACAAGCCTGTACTTTTCTCCTTTACACCACGCTACCGTTGCGTAGTCAATAGGCTCCCGCGGGGTGGTAGTAACCATGCTACCGCTAGATAGTTTGCATACCTCCATTGTATGGCGGTGACACACCTCACTACCGCTGCATAGATGAGAGACTCTCGTGGTATGGCGGTAACCACTCTACCACTAGACATCCGACGAGCTCCTGTGGTATGGCAGTAATTGTGCTACTGCACCCCAAAGAAAGGATACCCATGGTATATCGGTATCCACCGCACTATCGCTGGACATCTGAGAGGTGCCCGCGATATGGCGGTAACTGCACCACCACAACCCAATGTAAAGACACCTACGGTATAGAGGTAAAGACATAATTAGAATACTTATGAATTCTTTGCTGCTTGGTGATAGAACCAAGGTTTTTACCAACGAGTTTGAGGCACAAATCCTCAACAATCTCCCACTTGATGAAGAACTCACTAAACCCTTTTGAATACCTAAAGTCATTGAATATTTTGGACCCCAAGGCCCATCGAATTTGTACACCATCTAAACTTATCCGTGCTCACCGACTTTGTTAATGCATCAACAAAATTCTTCAGAGTATCCTCCTTTTCCAAATAGACCTTTCCATCCTCCACCATATCTCATACAAAATGGTATTGCACATCAATATGTTTCATCCTAGCATGGAAAGTAGGATTTTTTTCCAGAAAAATGGCACTTTGACTGTCACAACAAATAACAATATGCCCTACATCAAAACAAATATCAGAACACAATATTCTAAGCCAAATGGATTCCTTACAAGAATGAGTTGCTACCATGTACTCAGCCTCTGTAGTAGATAAAGTGACTACAACCTGCCGCTTGCTCATCCAACTAACTGCACCACCATTCATCATGAAATAATATCCACCAATGGATCTTCTACTATCAATGTCCCCTTCCCAATCATAATCCACATACCCACAAATGCTGAGAGTCCTCTGTGATTCAACTGAATTACCATCATAACACAAAGCATATTTTGAATTTCCCTTCAAATATCTAAACTCTTTTCATAGCATCCCAATGTGTCCTTCCAGGATTATCCATAAACTAAGTATTCCCACTACTTGGGAAATGTTTGGCCTTGTATAAACCATTGCATACAGTAAACTACCAATTGAACTAGCATAAGGTACTCTACTCATTTCCTCCATCTCAGTAGGAGATTTTGGAAAATCTTCAATAGATAGCTTTGTTCCATGCAAAACTAGAACAACTAGCTACTTCCAATCAGTCATACAAAATCTCTCTAAAACAGTGTTAACATACTTACTCTGGCTTAGCTGAAGTTTTCTATTCTTTCTATTCCTGGTTATTTCCATTCCCATAATATACCTAGTTGCACCAAGATCTTTCATTTCGAACTTTGCAGACAACTGAGATTTTAGATCAGAAATCATAAACTCGCTATTGCCTATGAACAACATGTCATCAACATAGAGAGAAATAACAAGAACCCGGTCATTTTCAGTCTTGAAGTACACACAATGATTTGATTTTGATCTTACAAAACCTAGTGACAAAACAAACATGTCAAATTTCTGGTACCACATTCTAGGTGACTTTTTTAAACCATACAGAGATTTCTTTAACTCGCAAACCATATTTTCTTTACCTTTTACTACAAAGTGCTCAAGCTAGGACATATAAATTTCTTCTTCAAGATCACCATGAAGAAATTTTGTCTTCACATCCATTTGCTCAATCTCCAAGTCATGAGCTATTGCAAGTGACAAAAGAAATCTGATAGATGTCAACTTTGCTACCATAGAAAATATTTCCCCATAATCAATTCCCTCTACCTGGGAATAACCCTTTGCAACCAACCTCGCTTTGTACTTTTCAATACTACCATCTAGACCAATTTTTTTTAAAAAAACTCATTTACCGCCCACAAGCTTTCTACCTTCAGGTAATGGCTTCCAACCCAGAATCTGAATCAGTCGTCCCAACTGCCTCTTTTATAGTCCTACGCTCATCAGTATTAGTAATCAAAGCATAGGCACAACTAGAATCCAACATAGAGAACCCATATCTATCAGGTTACTTCTTCTCAACCTCCTCACAAACTGAGGTTGAGGTTGTTATTCTTCTTCAGAACTCTCAAAGCTGCTCGAACTCTCCTTAGTTTCAGGTACACTATCAATGTGTTGTTCCTCTTTTTTAGGAGTTGGAGGTATTTCAACAACATCATTCTCCTCTTTATTTTCTTTCATCTCTTACTGCAGTTCCATTGAAGAAGGTTTCTGCTCTTGAAAGATTATGCTTCTGTTGTATACAACCTTTTCAGTCATTTGGATTCCAAAGCTTGTATCCTTTCACACCAATGTCGTAGCCAATGAAGATACACTTAACAACTTTTTTCTCCAATTTAGATCTCTTCATATCTAGCACATAGACATATGCTTTGTAGCCAAAGACACAAACATGTCTCAGAGAGGGCTTCTTACTAGACCAAGCTTCCATAGGAATTTATCAACAAGTGCCAAAGAAGGAGATCGATTTACCATGTAACATGTTGTATCCATAGCCTCAACCCAAAACTTCTGCTCCAAACCAACATTTCTCAACATACTTCTTGCCTTCTCCATTAGCATCTTGTTCAACATTTCAACAAATCCATTTTACTGCAGAGTGTAAGGTGTTGTTTTATGCCTCTTAATTCCATGGTCTTTGCAATACCTTGAAAATTATGTAGAACAAAATTCACCACCGTTATATGTCCTCAAGCATTTAATTTTCTTACTAGTATGATTTTTAACCAAGTTATTGAACACTTTAAACCTACTAAACACTTTTGATTTAATTTTTAGAAAATATACAAATTCCCTTCTTGAATAATCATCAATGAACGATACATAATATTTTGAATTCGACAATGAAGGAACATTTACTGGACCAAAAACATTAGAGTGAATATAATCCAGAACACCAGAAGATTTATGATGACTAGAGTAAAAAGAAACACGATGATGTTTTCCATATATACAATGTTCACAAAATTCAAATTCCAGATTACAATCATCAAGCCCCTCAACCAAGTTTCTATTTTTCAATCCTTTTAAACCTTTCTCACCAATATGACCTAGCCTTTGATGCCAAAGCATAGTCTTCTCTACAGGAAGTTTAACTTCCAAAGAATTAGCCCCTATAGGGACTTCAGTCTCCTCTTCTACACAAACAACCTTTTGTGACTTTACAAAGACACTATTACATTGAACAACAAGTGTGTCCAACTTATATAGAGTACCTATATGGGCACCCCTAGCCAACACCATCGAGCCTCTAGTAATTTTGCAACCATTTCTAGAGAATGAGACTTGCACTCCAACATCATTTAGCTTACTTATAGAAATTAAATTCTGAGCCAGACCTGGTATGTATATTACACCATCAATTCCCTTAATTCTACCATTAGGAAACTGAATTCTGACTCTTCCACGACCAATAATTTCCAGAGATGAATTGCTTTCCAAGTACACCTTTCCACCATTGTATTTTCCATACTTATTAAACCAATCTCTATAATGAGATGTCATATGGAAAGATGCTCCAAAATCAATTAGCCAAACATCATCAGATTTCTTGTTCTCCTCTTTGCAATCCCTTTGAACATGACCAGGTTGCCCACAATTCCAGCATTTCACCTTGGATTTCTTACCAAGAGACTTTCATCTCCCTTCTAATTTTGATTTGGACTTCTTGTTCTTCTTCTTTCCTTTTTCTTTCGATCTACCTCAAACAACAAGAACCTCCTTCGCCATCTCAAATGATTTTCTCCTCATTTCTTTAGAAAACAAAGAAGCAACCACATCTTCCATCTTGAAAGTGGTTTTTGTGCTCCCAACCACTGTCACCAAGTGATCTCAAGAATCTAGCAAAGAACATAACAATAGAATACAATGATCTTCATCATCAATCTTTATGCTCACAGATATTAACTGAGCAATTAGTGTGTTAAACATATTCAGATGATAAGCCACAAATGCCCCTTCCTCCATTTTCAAAGAGTATAACTTCTTCCTTAAGAATAATTTATTCACCAAGGATTTACCCTAATAAATATCTCCAATCTTCTTCCACAAAGAAGGTGCAATCTTCTCTTCATGAACATTCAGGAGAACAAAGTCTACCAAATAGAGTCTTATCAACCTTTTTTCTTTTTTTTCTGTAAGGTCCCAATCTTCTTGCTTCATTCTGAAAGGTTTCGTTCCAAACAAAACAAGCCAAAGATCATGATCCACCAATAGGTCTTCCATTTTGAGTTTCCACAACTCAAAATTGCTACCATTGAATTTCTCATTTTCAATCCTTCCTGATGTGCTTGTCATCTTAATTTGTAATTTAAATTACCATACTTCTACAAGAATCCCACTAAACAGAATTGACACAAAAATCCCAACCTACCCACAAGGATAGCACAACTGGCGAGGCTTTGATACCACTTGTAAGGAAAGTATACGAATGTGGGACACTTTCCTAATGTCAAAACTCAGAGAAGAATGTAGATATGAATTTAATTTTTACAATTACACACCATTAAGATGCACATGAAGGAAATAAATGAAGAGAGATAAACTCAAAACACAATTGACACCAGATTTACGTGGGAAAACCCTTTCGGGAGAAAAAACCACTACACCAAAGAAAATCACTTGTATTACAACAATCAAATCACCTACAAGTTACAGACTCTCCTTTCAGATGTTAGTATTACAACAACAATATTTCTTGATCAATCTCGTACAAAATATCACAGTTACAATGCTTTCTTACAACATATGAAACTTACAAACTGATCAATCTCATCCAACCACTTAACCATCGAACTACCAAACCATTGAACCTTTTCACAGTTCCTGTATGTTGCAATGTATAACAATAGCCAAGGATGTTTCATTCAACTTCCTCCTATAGAACAACCGTCGAACTTCTCAGGAATACAAATGACCCCCTCCCAATTCAGCTAAATCGTCCATGTAATGGCTCACAACTTAGCAAACCAACAAGCCCATGCTTTTCTCCTTTACACCGCACTACCGTTGTGTAGTCAACATGCTCTCGTAGGGTGGCAGTAACCGCGCTGCCGCCGGATAGTTTGAATACCTCTGCAATAAGGTGGTGACACTCCTCACTAATATTGCATAGATGAGAGAATCCTATAGTATGGCGGTAATTTCTCTATTGCTAGACATCTAGTGAGCTCCTGCAATATGGCGATAACCACGCTACCGCACCCCAAAGAAAGGATACCCCCGATATAGTGGTATTCACTACACTACCACTACACATCCGAGAGGTGCCCACAGTATCATAGTAACCACACCACCATAGCCCAGTGTAAAGACACCTACGGTATAGAGGTAAAGGAAAACTCAAAATACTTATAAATTATTTGCTGCTTGGTGATAGAACTAAGGTTTTTACCAGTGAGTTTGAGGCACAAATCCTCAACATTTTGCAGAATTTTTTAACAAAATTAAAACACTTTATAGATGAGACAATGAAAATATAAATATGTAATTTTTTTTTTACAATTGGATTTATTTTTCTAGTTTTCAATTAATTTCTAATGAAATTGGTCCATAAACTTGAAATATTAGAGTTTTTGTACTATTTTAATAACATTTTATTAAAATATTTTTTTATAAAATGAATTGCATGAAAACATACTTCAAACAATTCTTTTAAATTTGAAAAAATAAAATCAAAAAATGATAAGTTTAGGTCATCTTATGCATGATGTACATGATGATTTTTCAAAACAACAAATATGGCCAATAAAAATTTAACAAAAAAAATATTCAATAAAAAATTACAAAAAAATATCGAAAACGTGCTTTAGTGAGTTACAAATATTTTCCCACAAGGATTTAGAAAATTAGAATTATTTAGGTCAAAATATGGATGACATACACATGCATGGTATGGTAAAAAAAAGTGACTTTTAAACGGTGGTTTTTAGAAATTCCAATTGAAAATCAATTTGTATCATTTGGGTATTGAAATAAATTACATATTTAAAAACTAGACTTTGAGTTCTATATTTTATGTTTAGTAACCTTTTTCAAGATTCCATTTCTATGTGCTTCAAATTTTAAGGTGAAATGTGTCAAATTCTAAAAATCAAGGAAAACACTTCCACATTTTGGCCAAAAAGTTGACTCAACTTCTTGTTAGCACCCATGGTGTACAGTAAATATTTCACTGTCAAAGGGAAACTTTAAACAGTTATGCATGCCTGACGAGACGACTTCCATGGAGCGTAGCCATGGATAACCAAGCTTCACACAAAATTTATGTGACTTCGAGATGATGGAGAATGAGACATCTAATTGTTTTGATCTAACTTTTAGAGGAAGGGTGATCGATCCCATTGTAGGGTAAGCAAAAACATTATGCATTTTTATCCATGCTTTGGGTTTATCATATGTTTCTTGATAGAGTTCATGCACAATTAAGAATTCTTCAGTGATCACATTCTCTCCATAGATAGGATCAATCAATATCCAATTAGTGGGCTTTTCATTGATGTGGCGGATATGTAAAGAGGACCATCAAGTGCATTTCTAATTATATCTTTAGATGAGAAAGCAATGCTAAGAGGATTTTTAGTTTGACCCTTACAAGGTTGAATTTTGATCAATCCAACTGTATATCATCCACAAGACTTTGTTCAATCGTATCCCTAGGACCTTGTTTACTAGTATCCATAGGACCTTGTTCAATACTATCCATAGGACCTTTTTCAATAGTATCCATGTTGTCATCATCCATGTCAACATTCATCACATCATTCTTCTTAGTTTCACTAGCTTTGACAAATGAAATATAATGGTTCGACATGGGGTTGGTAAAGATTTAAAAAAATTTATTGAGAGGGGAAAAAAACTTATTTCCTTGATCATTAAAACCTCCAATTTGAAGTCAACCAGAATCAATGAGGTCTTGCACAAGAAATTTAAGGGTATGTGCAAGATCATGGGGGTCCAAAAGTTGGCAATGGAAAAAAAGGCATTTGTAACACGTCCAAAAATGCAGAATTCACACCTTTGACTTTTTGTAGGCTTGGGTACAATATCTATTTTGGTTTGGTAATACCAAACCAAAACGGATATCCATTTTGGAAAGCGAGAACCTATTTTTTTGAAAAAGAAAACGGGTATCCGTTTTGAAGACCTCAAAAACCCTCATTAGTAAAATGGGCATAACTTTTGTGTTTCTTATCGAATTTTTGACTTTTTATAGGTGTTGGAAAGGTGATTGAGAGCTCTACGCAATAGAATAGGTGGTATTTCTATATTGTACACCAAAAAATAATTATAATCATTTGAACTTCATATTTCAATTTTGAAACATCAAATGCTCACTAATTTCACATGCAAAGTCTTTTTTTCATATTTTTTTGTAACACTCATCTCAAAATACTTGAAACATTAGAAAAATTAATGAATAATGAAATATTTATATTTTTTGTAGCAAGGAGATGAAAAAATCTTCATAAATCATCATATCTCTCTATCCCTTTCTCTACCTCTCTATATATCACTATGTCTCCCCTTAAGCTCTAGACCTATCCCTCCATCCTTTCTTCTCTCTTTATCCCTTTTCATACATATATTTCTCTCTCTCTCTCTCC
>VDFB02353493.1:370622947-370890249 GCA_007258455.2 Sequoia sempervirens
GAAAGGGATAGAGAGATATAATGATTTATGAAGATTTGTTCATATCCTTGATAAAAAAAAAATATAAATATTTTATTTTTCATTACAATTTCTAATGTTTCAAGTATTTTGCGATGAGTGTTACAAAAAAAATCATAAAAAAAGACTTTAGATGTGAAAGTAGTGAGCATTTGATGTTTCAAAAATGAAATATGAAGTTCAAATGATTATAATTATTTTATTGTGTACAATATAGAAATACCACCTAGTACATTGTGTAGAGCTCTCAATCACCTTTCCAACACCTGTAAAAATTCAAAATTCAATAAGAAATGAAAAAGTTATGCCCATTTTTACTAAAGAGGGTTTTTTTTTCAAAAAAATGGGTTCCCGCTTTCCAAAATGGATATCCATTTTGAAAACAAAACGGAAACGGATATCCATCTAAATAGGTATCTATTATAAATGGATATGTATTTTGGTTTGGTAATACCAAACCGAAATGGATATCTGTTTGGGATTTGGTTTGGGATTTCCTGACCTGGAAAGTCAACCCAAAAAATGTGTTTTTGAAAATTTGTTTAGTTTTCTGAAGTTTGCCCTTGTGGCTGATGACCTTTTTTTACCCGAATTTCATCAAACGAAAAGGGTTTATAGAAAAAAATTTCAACTTTCCACCAATATAAATTTTTCCTTATTTTGAATTAAATAAATAATTATTATTGATTTTCTACCTACATTACATCTAAAGTCCTGATTGATAGATTGATTGAAAAACTTCTATAACTTTCAAACTACTTAACATTTTTTTAATCAAGATGCACCACATTCTATGCTTCGCATACTATAGGATAAAAAATAAAAATTGAATTTCATATTTTTTTGACCAAGTTTGGTGGTTAGACATAGACGTTTTAATAATTCTAAAAAGTTCTAGTAAAAAAATCATAACTTATTATTTACATGAAAAAAATTACAAAAAAAAATCCAGCTCATCCAGACATGTGTCCTCTACTTATATTTAAAAATTTAGAAAAAAATATTGTGTTTTTCTTGTACTTAGGGTGGTCAGACACACACCTACTTATTTTTTTCCTAAAAATTTAGTACCACTACATTGAAATTTCAATTTTTTTCAAAAAAAATTACTTTTTTCCAAAAAAGGACTAGTGGCCTAGAAACTAAATTCAATTTGCTACAAATTTTGTTCTTACATATTTTTCAAATTATGTTAATAACCTATTCAATTTTTTATGTCAAGTTGCCTAACTCTGATTTTCTGGATTCTCATCACCACCTAGAGACCTAGTTTGGACCCCCATGATCTTGCACATACCCTTAAGATGCTTACAATGTTCTGTATTGTGTCCATTTTTTTGGTGAAAATAATAAAAGGAATTCAATCTAAAGTTCAGAGATAAAGGATTATTAGGATCGAGACTTTTAACAGGAGGCAAGTTGATCATTTTATGTTCTAGAAGTTGTAACATTGTGTTATGGATGGTATCAAGTAAGGGAGTGAATTTCCTAGCTGAATCCCCAAATGTAAAAGGACTTGTCTTATTTATAGTAGCCACTTGGGTATCAACATGTTGAGTTGGTTGAGGAGGATTTTTTTGAAGGAATCCTTTATTCTATTTCCTAAAAGGTTGATAATTGTTTTGATTTGTGGATTCAGACTTTTCAAGATGGCTAGAGGTGGGTTTTGTTTCAAGACTACTAACTAATTTTGATAATCATGAAGGGAAATACACAAGTGTACAAAGGAAGGAAACTTCATCATGCCAAGCTTATCTTGTATGCTAGTTTGTAATATTTCAATGAACATCTATTGAAGGTGAGGATTTGGAATCTTTACATCGATTTGGGAATAAAGCGATTGGTAACATGAAATGAAGTTAGTAACCTTTTCATAATCCTTTTTCTTACATCTCATCAAATCAACTAAGCTCATCTTAGGAGTCATATTCACTTGGAAATGGTTTATAAAGGCCTCAACAAGTTCATTGAATAATGAATTTATTTTTTTGGTAATGAGGAAAATCATTCTCAAGCAGTATCTTTCAAAGACCTAGGGAAAATCTTAGCCAAGAGCTTATCCTCAAGGAAAAAATCACTGCATAAGGTGATATAAGTGTAAACATGGTTAGAAGGATCTCCTTTCCCCCATATTTCACAAATCTAGGAATCTTTATACCTTGTGGTATTGGTATTCTCAATATCTCCAAGGATAAGGGATTTCTTTTGACATAGTAAGAAGGTTGGCCATTTTAATTTTGGTTTATGGTGGAAATTGTGTTTGAAGGGATGAAACATTTTGCAAAAGTTGGTTTGTGATGGTACCATTAGTTATATTTTGAGATGGAGGTGAATATGGTGGAGGTGTATATGTGTGTGAGGGGGAAGTGAATGGAATTCTTATGGGAGTTAAAGTGGTAGGAGATGTGACATGTGATTCCACAAAGGTACTAGGATTGATAGTAGAAATACCCAATATAGGAAAGACATTAATTGTAGGTTGCATTGTTGTTGTAACTTGAGGGTTGGTATAGGTAGGAATAGGGGAAATGGTTGTGGGAGGAGTAATTTTAGTTCCTACTTGACTTTGGAGATTTATCGAACGTAGAGCACAACTAGTCATTGAGGTAAGATGTTTTACAAAAATCTAAGCTAGACTATGCACAAGTTCTACTCCTTCACTTTCAAACATGTGGTGCATGTTATCTATGGTACGAATAGCAGTGTTGGAAATTTTTTTAGTACTCACTTGATGTTGTAGGTCTGCTAAGTCTTCATGGATTTGGATTATGTTTTCTTGAGGAATACTGGCAATCATTGTTTCAACATTTATCATGCTACTTGAAGGTAAAGAGTTGTTAAGGGTATGGTCCATACCTAGTGAACTAGTGTCAACACTATTAGTGAAAGAGCTAGATAACCCAAGATCCATGACCAATGTGCTATTGTGGGATGACATGAGTCTCAAATGATGACTCACTATAGTATTAGTAATAGGACACCAAGTTGTGAAGCTCATGCAAGGGAAAATCAATGAATGCAAGATAAATGCAAGGAATACAAGATAAATAATATTCTTTAATTTTGATTCTTATGTTTAGAAATGCACTTGAAATGAAACCAGATTAAGCTACATCCAATGAAATGAATGAAACAAAAACTCAGGTAAATTGAAACAAAAATCTAACAACAAATAGAAGCACAAAAAAAAGGATTTTAATGTTGTAAAATGCAGTTTTAGATCTAACATGGGACTAAATCACACAAAGGGGTGTATGAGTCCTAGTTAGGGTTTTTGAAGTGTTCAAACAGTGAAAAAAAATCAACATAGAATTCCCAAAACTCAAGATAACTTGTATTGGGAATAGATCTACCAAAGGGGTGAATGAGTCCCAGATTAGGGTTTTGATGCTAAATTCAACAAATTTTGAGTGAAAGTTAAGATTTTCAGTTTGTATGTTGTCTAAACTAAGTGAAATTATAAATTTCAAATGAAATTCAATGATGAAAGATGCATAAATGCAACCTATATACACTTTCACTAATGCAAGATTTAGAAGCCCTAAATGTAAATGAAATAATGCAAGATCTAATGCAAAGTTAATGTAAGCTAGATCTAGGAATATGATGCCCTCCAAATCAGAAATAATGTTTCAAAAGGCTAGGTTCACCAAAATGAACACAAGGAAATAGGGTGCTCCACCTTTTGAGAGATGGAACTAGGGTTTAGGACCTCCTATTTCATTCAAGTTCATTAAAGGAAACCAATATCCCTCAACCAATTGACTTGAGGAATGGGTTGGGGTTAAGATGGTTTCCTTGGGTGTGATTAAAGACAAAATGGGATTCACCACTAAGCAGAGGCTTAGAAATACAAGAAATGAAAATAACATTGAAAACCTAACTATGTAACCTAGGATATGAAACTCAAAATCAAAATAATGAACTAAGAATGAATAGAGGGGCACCTAGAAAAATAAATTTGCTTGAAACAAAGTTTTCAATCCTAAAATTATGACTTTTGAAGAACACTAGGACTCATACACTAGTTGGGGTGATTTATTTCCAGTTTGGGGTTTCGAGCCGAAACCAAAAAATGCAACTGGTTAACCAAGATCTACAAAAAAACTTTGAAAACTCATATACCACAAGTGGTGATTTAGCCCCAATATAAGGGTTGATCTGAAACTCTGATATCCTCTAGTCATCTTCTATAGCTTCTCTCCCTTCCAATATCTGAGTCTAAGACTTTGAATTCCAACCCATAGGTGACTTTTTGTAATCTTGTAAGAAAGATGACAACTTTGACAACTATGTAACTTTGACAGCTCTCACGAATATTGCTCTTTAATGGATCTTCAACCTAGATCTACAAATCACACATCAAAGAGAGGGAAAAATGTTGTTTTGTTAGTGGATAGGGGTTTGCTTTGGTCAAACCCCATTTTTGGTAATCAAATCTTGAAATGAAATGAAATAACATGAAGGAATGATTAATGAACAAATATGCAATGTTACAACTCACCAAACCCTTGGAATGAAGGGTGCAATCTTATATGAAATGGGTAGCATGAATGTAGATCTTGACTCTTGATTGAATGTTATGAATCTTGACTTGAATGCTTGCTTGAACATAAGAACCTACATCACAAATGTTAGCTAAAAAACAAACATGATGCATGATGAATTTGACATGATGCTTGAATATTGAATATAGCTCCAAAATGCTTGATAATCAACTCTTGAATGCTCTTGAATGCTCTTGATCACAAATTTGCTACAATACTTGCTCATGAAAATTGCTAGGAGAAAATATGTCAATTAAGCTTGTATTTATACTTGTTTATGCCTAATTTCCTGAAATTACAACATTATAAGATGACATCAGATCTAGGAGAATTAAATCCCCCCAAGAATTTGAATTTAAAATAGGTCAAAGCTAAGTGGGACTCATACGCTAGTTGAGGTGTATGAGTCCCAGTAGCATAGGCTTGGGACACAAATTTCAAGAAATATTAAGTTTTATGCCAAATTCGAGACTAGGCCCCGAAACTTAGGTGGGACCCATATTCCCATGGTGGAATATGAGTCCTAGATCACTAAATATGGGCCATACAATCCAAAATTATTGAATTATGACTAGTTATTAGATATGTGTTAGGATTATCCTCAGGAAAATGCATTAAATAAGGCTTGTGGATGCAAAATAGGGCCAAATAAGGCATAAAGAAGCCCAATTTTAACAAGCAGGGCCCAAACAAGTGTGAAAATGTAAAAGGATACATTTTTCTACACTACACCTACTTCACTAGAAGAGCAACCACCCTATTCCATTCCCTTGGAATATGACAAGAAAAAACAAAGGTAATACACAATCTATGAACCTGATTCACAAATAATCCTTTTCCATCCCAGGGAACATCCTCACTCAATATCATGAAGAATTGCAAGAGCCTCCATGAGATTGTTAGAATGATGACCCTTATAAATATGGAAGAAAATAAACACCTCCATTACTATCTCTACCAATACCACCAATCCCCACATGCCCTAGATTCCCCCTAGAAGAACCATTAGTATTAATCTTCAAAATTCATTGAGGAGGAGTGATGAAGTAAAAATAACCTCATCAATATAATGGACTAAATACTTAACCTTACATCTTTCAGCCATCCTTACCCTCCCAATTAATTGTTTTTAGGATAAGTAATTGCTTTATTTTTGTGAATAAGTGTACAATCTTTAATTCTTGAAATTAGTCGAAATAAGTTAATTTGTACTAGGACTTAATGGTTTAGTTTTTGAGCATTGCATAGGTCAACTTCCATAATCAGTTACCATGCTAGTCAAAGAGGCTTTAACGTAGACTTCAATACCATTGAAGACAAGTGAATAGGCTTCAAAACTTTAGGAGCATGCATGATGGACAGAGTTTTTGTAGTTTTTGTTATTTTTAGTTTTAAAGAATTTAAGGCTCATGTCAAGCCTCTTTAATGTTTCATGTCATGGGTTTTAAAGTGTATTAGTTGTTGACAATTAGTTGAAGACTTTACCAACTAAAAAGTAGGATTTTGTTAGCTGCTCTTATATAAATATGTAATTGTTGAAAATGATGTATTACAAAATAATATCGTTATGTTGTCACTATGTTTTCTGAGTTACACACTTAATATGAATAAAATGATTTTTTCCCATCACCTTTGGAGTTACTAAGTAATGTGAATAGAGTTATTTTGAATGAAGTAATTTTGGAATTACTAGTGCAAGTGATCTGAGTTAGGCATAGGAGCACCCAAGAGCTGCTCACTCAAGGAATAGTAGATTAGATAGATAAGTATTGCACTATTAATTATGTACTTTCATTTAGTAGATAATAATTGGAATTGAGGTTTATGTTCATGTGTGTAATTTTGTCAAGATTAATCTGATAAGTTGTAGTTGAGTCTGAGTCTTTGAGTTTAGTGTCTAAAGTTCTAGAGCACCTTCTTTCAGTTCCTTCAAATTGTTAAATCATTTTCTATTAATTATTAAGATTGTTATCTTTTTTTAGGTCGATGTTTCCTAGCTTCTTTACAAGCTTTACTTCTTCAACAATTATACATTTCTTAGTTTAATCATTTCCATGCTTTCTAGTTTAGTTTTTATGCTTTTTAAATTCATAGTTTTCTAGTTTCTATTTTAGATATTTCAATCTTTCTAGATAAATGATTTCCTACTTTCTAAGTTTAGTGGCCTCTTAGTTTGGAGTTTTATTTCAGCTGTCCAACATCTAGAAAACTTGAAAGAGAGATAGTCAAGATGTCTTTTATTGCATATAGCCTTCAAACACTACCCAACCAATATATTAATGTATTTATCAACTAAAGTGTTAGGAACTAACGACAACCTATCACTTTTTGGTGTCATTTCCAAGGATCCTTCTTTTTCCAGTGTTAGTAGGAGATACCTTGAATTCCTCTTTTAGGAAAAAAATATAGTCCTCTGGCTTCTTTTTCAACATGGTTAGGAAACGAGGCCCCCACAGAAGATTCATACCAAAACCCCCCCAATCGACGTACCAACCACAAGTAGGGAGGGAAACTCAAATCAAGAACTTATTGAGGAATTTACTAAGCAAGGTCAACCTGAGACCTTCCCACATACTCCAGAAAGAGAACACATAGTTACAGAGGAACGTATTCCTTTGCAAACTACAGAGCCTTACCTAACTAAGTGAATTTTTGAAGAGGACCATATTCCCTTCAACATCATGGGTCACCATATAAATTTCACTAATAATAACCCTCCACCACCACGTACATTCACTTATCCTATTGCTATTGATACAAATGACAATATGACCATGGAAAATATCTCACCAGCCTTCCTGAAAAACTTTCGAGTTTTATCTACTGAGGACCCTGACCAATTTCTATTTGAGTTTAAATTCTTGTGTCAGACATATGACTACAAGAGTGATATCCAGAAACTAAAGCTTTTTCCCTCTACTATGAAATATTTAGCCATGCGCTAGTTTATGGGATTAGCATCTCAATCGATAACCTCCTAGGATGAAATGGAGTCTTCCTTTTTGGAGAAATACCAAAGTTACTATAGGATCAGTGATAAGAAAGAAGAACTATTCAAAATAAGGAAAAATGAGGATGAAAGTCTATAGGATTACCTAGACAGGTTTATCTTCTTATCTAAACAATGTCATGGAGAAGTCATAAGTCTTGATATTCTAAAGACCCTATTCCTTAAGGGCCTCAATGACGAAGCTCAAAGGAGCTTGGATTTAATGGGAAAAGGAGACATGTCCCAAATGGGGCTTGATGATATTACTGAATTGTGTCAGAATTTCTCTCGTACTCGAGGAGGTATCTAAAAATATACTTTCTCTAAAGGTTCCAATGAAATAGGAAAAATATGTGAAGAGATAACCAACCTCAAGACTGATATTCTTGTTCAGCTTAACACCATGTTAGATGTCATATAGGCCAAAATGTGAAATGCTAAGAATTTGTCCATTTACTACCCCAGGTGTCGAAACAAACATTTTCTAAGAGAATGCCCTTTGGAAAAAGTTGAAAAGATTGATATTTGTGAAGTTTGTGAAAAGAGTCACCCCACTTATTAGTGTGAGCTTCTAAACACCATCAAGAATTCTAAGAAAAGAATACCCCCGACTGAGGAAGAAATCAATGTTGTAAAGAAAAGAACTAGAGAAATTTTTTCCTATGGCCAGAATGCAAACCCTAACTTGAGACCTCAAGCCAACTGGAATAATAATCAATGGGCAGCACCCTGGCCTCAGGAGTCACCTCTAGTACCACCTAATTGGGGAACTTATCCTTGGGGACCACCTGAATGGGAAAATCAATCTTTGGGCAATCCCTAGTGCCCTAACCAACCCCAACAATAGTGGTACCCTCAGAATCCTATTCCTTAATGGAATCAACCTCAACATTAGTTTTATACTGGTCCTAGAAGGATGCCTACTCAACAATGAAATATTTTACCACCTCGAAAAAATACTCAAAAAAATGAACAAGTTAACCAACCACAACTTCTAGTGCAACCCATTCTAAACCCAAAGAACAATCATCTAAATACTCCAATGTATTCCATTGAATAGGACAATGTCACTAGACTTAACGCAATACACTATGGAAACTTGCAGTTGAGGTCTGGAAAACACTTTCGCAACCGATTATTCAAGAAATTATGGATGAACCTATTAAGAAGTTTGTTGAGACAACTACAACAATTCCCTCATCCATAGAACAAACCCCAGAAGATACTCAAAACAAGCTTAGCCCACCATCTTTAGTTGGAGCTTCTGACCTACCTCAGGAGGAGGGGGGTTAGTCTCCAACTAATTCTTTAAAGGATTCCACTCCTAAAGACAAAATTAAAGCATCTTTTTTTTGTATCGTCTTAAACCAATCACCATGAAAGATAATTTAGAAATGATCACATTTACCGAGACTACATTGATATAAGAAATTAAATAGTTATGGATTGAAGTCCCTTTGCTACAAGCGATTAAGGAGATTCCTAAGTTGAACCAGCTGATCAAATAGTTGTGTATCAAAAATCTAGGGATGAAACCAAAATGAATAAGTATTATCCACATAAATGGTTATCTAGTTGACTTGTTGGTTGGAACGACCATTGCTCTGAAATATGATGATCCAGGTAGTCCACTTATAATAGAAATATGAGTTTCACACCCTCTTTTGGCTTTATATGCCACCTCAAAAAACCACTCATCTATCTTTTTCTGAGTAGGTTATGCCACATGTTTGGCATTTTCAAAGTAGGCATAACTCCCACCTAATTTTGTTATTTGGGAGTTATTGCTCCCCTTGGAATTATTTTTCCATATTCTACTATATATTCTGCACTCACCTCTCCCTCCTATCTAGTCCAGATGATTTCATATTAACTCATTCAATTTAAGGGAGAGTTGAGGCATATTGTATCATTTAGTGTGTAATAATAACATCATTTTGTTATTGCACTATATTGCAGCATTTTATCTCTTGTTGCTCTCGTGTGGAAGATTTATCTTGGTTTTGCAGGTGATCCTAGGTGCTTGAGTTCATCAACAACTCTTACATGGTATCAGAGCGTCAGATATGCAAGCCCCTTCTCAAATTTGAGAGATTTTCTTTGTAGTGGTGTGATCCATTTTTTCTCAAGTGATCCGGATTTTCCAGAAAATTAGTTTTATCAATGGATCTAAAGGACAACTCTCATTTTTTGAACTTCAAACGGCTATAACTTTCACATATGACCTTGAATCAGGGTGATTATTTTTTTGAAAGTTGATATTTTTTTAGCACTATATATTGGTGCTATTTTGAGGTTCTCATTTTGAGATTTGATTGTACTTTTAGTATTTGAGTCCATTTTGGACACTTGAAAAACTCTAGAAAATAACTCCAGCATTGTAAACACACCAATTATAAAGTGCCACCATTAATTTTTTCTAGGGGGGGTCATGATTGAGTGAATTTGGGGGGGTAATCTTGTAGTTGATTTTTTTTTTTTTGACCATTTGAGGAGGTATCATGGGTTTTTCTATTCATCCTTTTGTGGTAATGTTGAATAAGGATAATTATGAGTCTTGGAAGAATGGCATCCTGACACATCTCAGGTGGCTTAAGCTCTTGCCATACCTTTATGGGCTCATACCTGAACCAGACACACCTTGGGAACAATCAGTTTGGGGTAATAATAATGATCACATTATAGGATTAATTGGTACATATATTGGTGTTGATATTTATGTGGAGATCTCACATATTGAGTGCCCACACACACTTTGGACCAAAATTTGGGAGATTTTTGCAAACCATCATATCTCTCCATTCTTGGATGATCTATTGTAGATTGTTTAATTCCCCCTGATGATGCTGATAATATACCCTATGATAATGATACTTTAGAGGAGCTTGAGTATAATAAATCTCTTGAATTTCTAGTTGAAAAAGATACTTCTCTTCCTGCTTCTCCTCCTATTAAGATCACATCCTCATCTACTATTGCATCTAAACATACTCGTGTAGCTACATTCATGGCTTCTTGTGATTTAGTGCAGCAGGATACACATTGTCTTCCAAATATAGCTACTTCAGATGACTACATGACAAACATTACAAGATTATTTATGGAGTCTCATGTTTCAGACTTGGGAGACATTATTCATGACATCCATCTCCTCTTTGATGAAGTTGATTCTTCTTCAGTTGTTGTGGAGGAACCTTTGGATCCTCTTGTTCATTCTCCACATGATCATTCATCACAGTTTGGCGTGATTGTGGATACTTTTGAGCAACATTTGGAGGAGGCACACTTGTCTTCAAGAGAGATATCTTTTTCTTCAAATTTTGTTCTACATCCATCTCCACTAGGTTCTAGATTGTCATCTTTTGCAGTGTGGTCTAAAACGCTTGATTTGATGGTGACAACTTTCAGCATTGACATGGGGAACCTGAACAGAATTCAGAGACATCATACATTCTTCCTTCATATTCCTTTCAGGAATGGGAAGATATCTTTCATACATCCTTGGTTTTATTTCTTCCTAAGGGGAGAAATAGTGTTCAACGATCTTGGATCATCTTCAGCTTCTTGTGTGGAGCATTCACCAACAATGCAAGAGATTCTACATTGGGGGACTATATGGTCTCTCTTCTTCTCTCTTGGGGGAGAGTTTTGTCCTACAGGTTTTCTCTTTCTCATTTTTTCAGAGGTTTCATCATTGTACATGGGTACCTAACATGGCCTTGTAGCCGGGACCCATCTTTGCATTATTTCTTCCTTTCACCCACCTAAGCTATGATTAAGGGGGGGTGTTACTGTAGGTTTTTTAATATTATTTTTCCTACACATTATTAAGCATACCTTAGGTTATAGGAGATGTGGTTCATGTGTTGCTCACACTCACACTTGGGTGGTTGAGTTTCACACCCTCTTTTAGCTTTATATGCCACCTCACAAAACCACTCATTTGTCTCTTTCTAAGTAGGTTATGCCACATGTTTGGAATTTTAAAAGTAGGCAAATCTCCCACCTAATTTGGTTATTTGGGAGTTATTTCCCCTCTTGGAATTATTTGCCCATATTCTACTATATATTCTGCACTCACCTCTCCCTCCTATCTAGTCTAGATGAGTTCATATTAAATCAATCAATTCAAGGGAAAGTTGAGGCATATTGTATCATTTAGTGTGTGATAATAACATCATTTTGTTATTGCACTATATTCTAGCATTTTATCTCTTGTTGCTCTCGTGTGGAAGGTTTATCTTGGTTTTTCAGGTGATCCTGGGTGCTCAAGTTCATCAACAACTCTTACAATCTAGTTGACTTGTTGGTTGGAATGACCACTACTCTGAAATATGATGATCTAGGTAGTCCACTTATAACAGTAATAGTTAATGAGGTAGCAATACCTAATGCCTTGGTGGACCTTAGAGTAGCCATTGTCATAATGACTATTGATGTGAAGGAAAATTTGGGGCTTACTGATTTACATCCTGTTATTCCTTGCATAACCACCCCATTTTATTTGATTTTGGAACAAAATGGGTCCCCCCTTTTCTTTTTTTTTCATCACCTTTGGTTGTTTGGTTGGGTCTTAGGAGTTGTTTTGTTTTCCTCCTAAGTCTGTCTTTTGTTCTGTCAGAGCCGAGTCCGGATCTAAATCTGAACATTGAACTCTTTCAAGGTTTCTGGTTTGGTTTCCATCCGGACTATGACTCCGCCTTTTCTTGTCATTTCTTCTTCATTGGTCATTTTCCTTTGGTTTTGTGTTATGTGCCTTGGGAATTTTCTTTTTTGCCTTAGGCATTTTTCTTTTATTGTAGTGGACGCAGAACCGGGACTGAAACCGAACTTGGAATTCATTTCAAGTTCTGATTTCTGTTCCTTTTCCGGTTCCAGTTTCACCTCTTTTGTTTTTGCCTTGGGCATTTTTGGTTCTGATCCGGCAGATGCGGAACTAGAACTGGAACCGAACTCTGGAACTTCTTAAAATTCCAAGTTCGGGTTCCATTCCGGTCTCGATTCCACCTGTCTTGTTCTTTTTCCTTTGTTCCTTATGTTTTTCCATGGGGTGCCTTCTCCCCTTCTTTTTTCTTCCTTCGCATATTTTTCTTCGTCGTCTTTTTTAGTGTTGTCGAAGGTGGGATCGGGACAGAACCTGAACTTGAAACTTTGAGAAGTTTCAGGGTCAGATTTGGTTTCGGTCCCAATTTTGATGGGTTTGTTTGTTTTGCCTCTGGTTCCGATGACTCAGTCGGTTGGTTGGGTTTTGTTTTTTGTGTGTTACCTTTTGCGGGGTCGGAGCCAGAATGGAGTGATGAATGTGAAGTTAGCAAATACTTTGTGTTCGATTCTCGTTCCAACTCCAGTCCTGGTTCCAGTTTCATTTTGGTTCCACCTCCGCCAGAGTTGGGTTTCTTTTTTTTTTGTAAAGGACATGTGAAAGGAAGGATGAGGAATGATGTGTTTTCTATGCTTTAGGGGACTAATAAGGGCATTATTTTGCAAGATTGGGCATATCCAAAACATCTGATGTTGAAGGAAGTCTATTGGAAAGCGTACCTCAACCAGATATGGCATGAAACTCCTAAAGGACCAAAGTCAGTGTGACATTATTTTTGTCTGGCCGACTAGCAGTTGTGTAAACTTTGGAATGCTCGGGTCGCTGAGACCTTGTTGCTGTCTTACCGACTGAGGTTATCACCAATAAATTTCAGTGCTCTCGGTATGATGTCTCGCTGATGACTGTTGGCCTCACTGACAAGTCTGCTATGAACTTCGGTGAACTCTCGCCGACAAGTTGTATGTCATCAGGATTGTTGTTGTGGAGCAAAATTGCATCGGGGAGACACGGATAGTGTCTCACCTACATGCGATTCTATTTGAATAAATTTTGACCGCTGAAAATATACATGGTATGTGCTCGACCAATCAGAGGGAGCTGAAGGTGAACTGTTGGCAAGTTAGTCTGTTGTGACCATTCCTATGAGGAAGATCAGTGGACTATGAATGATATGGATCTGCTTTGTAATCAAAGAGGACGATCGGTTCGGTGAACAGTGGTGTTCGTCTACTACTACAGAGAAACTTGCAAGAAGATCTGGATAGAGAGGAAGAAGCTACAAGTCTCAATGACAACTAAGATGTTGACTGGCGAAGGTAGATCGACATTAATGACCAGGCTTCAGAACATTCAAAGTGGCTCTGTGGAATAGTTTTCAAGGTCAAGGATGAAGCATGTGATGTTACCATGATGAACACGAGGGCTACGAGTTATGAGGGTGGTTGTAAACATTGTAAAGATCTAGAGACCATACCCGAGGGAAAGGCTTCACCGACGTGAACAGGGTATGCACATTTAATGCATCCTTGAATTTATCCCAAATTCTTCTAGGGCCGACCCTTTTGTAATTGACTTATTTTGTAAACCCTAAAACGAGGCCGACTCATTTTGGAACGTTTTGTATATATGGCACTTTTGCCTCTTTGTGAGAAGGGGATATTTTTATTATTATTAGAGAGGTTAGAAATTAACAGTGAAGAATGAGCAAGCTAGGGTTTTACAGTAGTTAGACATTTTTTTTGAGTTCAATAGGAGGAGGAAGTAGTGTATCTTCTAGACTTTCTTAGTATAGATGGAGATGATTTGAAGAGATAGGTTTTCTGTACACTAGTGATCTTGCCATAGTTGTAAATGTTGTTTATCTATTTCACTAATAGTAGAAGAATCCATATTTAAATCTACTTCATATTGTGCTCCAAAATGGTATTTATCTTGGGTTAATCATTTGATTTGAAAACATTTCAAGGAATGGAGTTCTATCTTTTGTTTTGTTCGAATTATGATTTGAAATCTGCCATTAATATTTGCACTGTGAATGAATGAAAATGTGCATTAATTAAAAGTAAGTTTTATTCTGTAGTTTTAGTTTAGGGATTCCTTGGAAGGTAACAAGTCTGATTAGTTGGATGAATCAACATTCTCTTTAGTTTAAAAGCTTTAATCTATCTTTTTCTATTTCTTTAAAACCACCGGTTAAAGTAGGTTTAAATATATGTTTGATCTTATAACAATCCAGAAGCTCAACACCAACAGGCCCCTTGAACATTATAGTTACATCAACCATTAAGTGAAATCAACATAGTCGAGAACTGATTACCAAGACCTTGGGAGTTAGATATCCATGTGTTATTATTTCTCTTTTAGGAGAACATAATAGTATTATTCTGTTTATTATTGCTATGTGCATTTGACCGAACAACAGGAATCTGGTGCTAGAAGGAGGGCCTAGAAGAGCAAGCTGGATAATACTAGGTTTTTCTCACCAAAAAGGTCCCAGAGAGTTCTTCGATCAACTGAAAACCCACCACCTTTAATAGAACTCAAGACCCCAATAAGACACAAGTTTCACAAGACTGGGGCAACCATCATACTACCCTTGTTAGCTCCGCTCACTCCACCAGGCTTTTCACCAATACCCCAGTGGATACCTATCAATCCACCACCAAATCTATCTCAAGTGCCATTACAGCTGGCTCAACCACCACCACCACCACCAATGGCATTTTTTCAGAATAATCCCTCTCCATTGGGGACTATTCCTTGAGGCTTCCATGATATTCCTAAGAATCCTAAGAGATTTTGTCCCAAATACATTCATGGCGAATCAAGGAGTGTTGAAGAGCACATACAAGCTTTTAAGGATGCTTGTACCAGAGCCCAAATAGCTCACCATGATGTAGTTTGTAGGTTGTTCCCTTATTCCTTAGGGGATATGGCATACAACTGGTACCTAAATCTTCCACAAGGTTCTATTCTGAACTGGATAGACCTGGAGAATGCTTTCATCAATCAGTTTAGAGTTTATGTGGATCCAGCCATTTTGTTTCACCAATTTGCTACCATTAGGAAGGAGCCATGTGAATCCTTTCCTTTGTTTAATACCAGGTTTCAACGAATGTATAGGAGATTGCAGGACCCCTATCTAGTTGCTAAGAATAGTGCCATTCAAGCTTACTTTAGAGTTATAGACCCTTTGCTTGGCTTATTCCTACAAAGGACTTATCAGCCGGTAGATATTGATTCTTTGTCTAAAGTTTATCATCTAGCCATCAAGCTGCAACAACAAATCAGCTCTCAACAAGGAAGTTTGGGAGGAGGTTTTCCTTCAATGGGGTATCAAATGCCTAACCCAACCCCTTTAATCAATACCATCCCAGGAATGTCTCCTTCCCATTATGGGCCTACATCTGAGTTGCACACTCAATCTCCTGTTCCATTCTTTGCCAATGGATCTCCTAACTTCTTTCAACAATCATAGGCTCATCATAGTCTGCATGGTCATCCTAATCAAGCTAGAGCACCAAATCATGTCGGTCAGCCACTTGTTGCTAAGATTATTGAAAGTGAAAAGACAGTTCAACTCACAAACGAGGTGGAGACTTTAAAGAAAACTCTGTCTCAAGTCACAAATGACATGGCTCAGCTTAAATTGAACCCCTCTGAGAACCAAGGTAATTATTCTAATCAGAGCAATAACAATCAAGGTAATTACCCGAACAATTACAATCACAGCCAGATAAATTATCAAGGCCAAAACTCCCCTAATCGAGGCTATCCAAACCAAAATAGAGGATATAACCAGAGACCAAATAAAAACCGACAATGGAATACAGGGCCAAATAACGGTGGAGTTTCTCATAATTATCAAGCTAATGAGGACAGGTCACACATTGCAAATATGGCTGACCTTAATTTTTTTACTAATTGGTGCAGGTTGCATGATACTGCGACCCATTGCAAGGTAAACTACCCTGAAATGGAGAAAGTCATGAAGATGGCATAGGAAAATTCCCAAACGTTCTAAGGGAATTCAAATAAAGAAGGTGGCTCAGTAGATACAACAATGACTTATGACCTCTTTGAGGAAGAACCTTCATTCCCAATGCAAAATGAGAATAAACTGGAGGAAGATGCATATGATGCCCAGGCTTTTCAAACAAAGGGAGGACACTTCCTAAGAAATCAGAATAAGGGTTCGTTCACTGTATCAGCACCACCTAATCACATGGTGCCTCAGAATCAAGGTGTTGATAATAACCCTCCTCCACCAAAAGGTCCACTTGACTTCCTTAACAAAGGTAATTCACCTAGTGTTGTCAAAAGTAATGCAAGCTATAACATAGAATTTGATATTATTTTTGAGATGCAAAAACAAAAAACCTCTTTATCATACTTTGACATCCTAAAGTGGTGCCCTGCTCAACGAGAGATAGTGTTGAAAGCTTTGGAAGAAGCTGATAAATCAAAAGGGAAAACCAAGGTGGAACCTGCTGCAAACATGAACGTAGCTTTGTACAAAAGCAAGGTAGGTACCTCGCCATTTATTTTAAGTTTGAGAATCTGTGGGAAGAATCTACATAATTGTCTACTAGATTCATGGACTTCTGGGAATGTTATGCCATTTTCTATTTTCAAGAAATTGGGATTGAACCCTATCCAAACAAATAAGGTCATCCAACTTGATAAAACAAAGGTTAATGTAGTTGGAGAATTGATAAATATAAATGTGCAAGTAGGGTCTAACCCTAGTATTTTAACCAATATAGATATTCAAGTAGCAGACATTCCTAAGACTTATGGTAGGTTGTTGAGCAGAGATTTCATGAAAAGTATAGGGGGTATCTCTCCCTCGACTTTCAACATATGTGGCTACCATGGAGGGGAATTCCTACACAGATTAGGATTGAAAGTGAACCTCACCTCAAACATATCATTACTAAGTATGATTGTCCCAATGAGGTAGCTTATTTTGAAACCGAGATAGGGGTTTATAAAAGAGAGAAAATTTTAACCTTTTCGGTTCTTGATTCTAAAGATTTGTCAATACAAAAGTGAACCTCACCTCAAACATATCATTACTAAGTATGATTGTCCCAACGAGGTAGCTTATTTTGAAACCGAGATAGGGGTTTATAAAAGAGAGAAAATTTTAACCTTTTTGGTTCTTGATTCTAAAGATTTGTCAATACAAAAGTTCCTTGATCCCATGATTAATGAAAATCAACAGGCATTGATCAGGAAGCTGCAACAGGATCAATTGGTCTTAGGGGAAGATATCGATTTGGTGAGTCTTCTACTCCCTAACTGGTGCAAGATACACTACCAAAATCATTCAAAACTGACTTTCCAACCCTACATCAACATTTTAAATCATGTTTCCCAAACTGAGGAAACTAGCCTAAGTCAAAATGAGACCATTTCATATCACTTCTCATTTGAAGCCAAAAATGCAATAATGTTAACCAGGGATATTACACCTTCAAAGGGAGTCCCTCCTCAAATTGAACTTACCCCAGTTACAATACCTAACCAACATAGTTACGAAGAACGACCCCAAGGTTCGTTTGATACCCCTACACTCACAAGTATACTGAAACCCAAGGGATTAATCAAAGATACAAGTGACTGTCAGAAGGATAGCCTCAGATTACATGATATATCTAAGCAGGAATTAGAAATTGCACCTAGGGAACCTATTGAACATCCCTTCCCAATATTTGAATGAAAGGATCAATTGCCCCCGCCTATGGCTCATCTTATCCAAATGCCCATAATAACCTTAATGGGATCAACCCCAGCTAATGATCAGCTATGGACCCTCACATTTGATGGATCCAGATCCAAAACAAGTTGTGGTGTTGGGATTGAATTAACCAGCCCAAAAGGGAAAACTTTCTTCGCTTCTTACAAGTTGTAGTTTAGATGCACTAACAACATAGCGGAATATGAAGCATTAGATCAGGGGCTGATGTTCACACATAAGAAGAAAGTTACTGCCTTGATGGTTAAAGGAGATTAAGAAGTAATTATCAAGCAAGTGCACAACCAATATACATGTCACAATAAAAGGTTGGTAGCTTATAGAAATTGGATATGGAACCTGATTGAAGACTTTGATGCTTTTGGGATTAGTTTAATTCCCAGAGAGGAGAATCAAATAGCTAATTCATTAGTTGTTGCCGCAAGTACCCTGGAACCCATGCAAGGCTCCAAGCTTAAGAGATTCTTAGTAGAATTGATATCCACCCTGGCTATTCCTGATAATGTCAGGAACTTTCAAGTCTTTGATGATGATTGACATATCCTTGCTTTTCTAGCAAGTTCAAATGTTTTTGAAGGATAGATCATCAATGAGTCCTACAGGGATCAAGGAGATTGGAACCCCGAAGATGGTGATACAGGGGGGGTCCTCAATTTAAAAAGAAATAGCATTCCCAAGGGAATGGTGGCCTTAGAAAGAATTTTTGATTTAGACCCCCAAGAGCTCAAGAAAAGGTATCAGTCAAAGATAAAGGAGGTGAATATGAAACTGTTAACCTATCTGATTCTGGCCCTCAAAGAAATTTTTACATAGGGAAAGCTTTCCCTGAAGCAATCAGAAAAGATATACTAGGGGCACCGAAGAAGGATATTGTTGCAATATCCTGGGGATATGAAGATCTAAAGACATTTGATGCTTTTTTAATGACTCATACCATTCCTTTGAAGCTTGAAGCTAAGCCATTTCAGAAGAAAAACACCCTGTCAACACCCTAATTGAACCACTAATCTTTAAGGAAGTTCATAAATTGCTCTCTGTAAGAATAATCTTTCCTATATCACATTCAACATGGGTGGCTAACTTGGTTCCAGTTCGTAAGAAAAATGGAGAGATCAGGCTATGTGTAGATTTCTAGAATCTGAACAGAGCTTCAGAAAAAGACAACTACCCACTCCCTTCTTTGGATGAAGACTTGCAAACTGTCAATGGATCTCAGATGATATCATTCCTGGATGGTTATTCTGGATACAATCAAGTGATGTTAATTATGAATACATAATGAAGATGTCCTTCACTACTAAGTGGGGAACATTTGCTTACAAAAGGATGCCATTTGGTTTGATAAACGCTGGAGTGAACTTTCAACATGCCATGGACGTAGTGTTCAAAGAATTGATTGGTAAATGCATCATTGTTTACATGGATGACCTGATAGTATTCTCTAAAGATAGACTAAACCATGTTGCAGACTTGGCTACAGTTCTTGAAAGATGTATCCAGTATGGCGTCTCCCTGAATCCTAAAAAGTGTGTGTTCGGAGTTTCTGAAGGGAAAATCTTGGGACACATAATCTCAGAAAGAGGAATATTGATAGATCCAGACTGATTTGAGTCCATTCTGAAGATAGGCATGCTAGGAAGTAAGAAGGAGATGAGATTTTTCTTTGGAAAGATCAACTTTGTGAGAAAGTTTATCATAGGTTTTGCAGAAATTGTTAAGCCATTGAATGAAATGCTAAAGAAAGAGGCCAGAATAGAATGGAGTAATGAGGAAAAGTCTGCATTTTCTCAAGTCAAACAATCCATTTCGGAAGCACCAGTCCTCACCAGCCCTAACTACTTGAAGGAATTCTATATTTATTCTTTTGCTTCTGAACACTCGTGTGCAGCTGTCCTAACTCAACACAGAGAGGAAGGAGATGAGAGGCCAATTGCCTTCATGAGTTCTCCATTTAAGAATGTCGAATTCAAATACCCACCTCTCAAAAAAAAAGCTTTTGCATTTGTTAGAGTTGTCAAGAATTTCAGGAATTACATCCTCTGAAGTCAAATTATTGTTGTAGTTTATGATGCTATTGTGAAGTCTCTACTTATGCAAAGCTAGTTGGGAGAACGAAGGGGGAAATGGATGGCCATTTTGCAGGAGTTCGATCTAGAGATTCACCCTATGAAACTTGTCCAAGGTCTAGGCCTATCTAAATCCATAGCAGATGCTGGTGAGAACATTATTTTCCAGCAATACACAACACAGTCTTTTTCCAATGAACCTTGGTATGCCGATACCATCTATTTCATGCTCAAGAATCGGTGCCGAGAGGGAATGAATACAACTCAAAGGAGAGTGATGAGAATGAAAAGATCCCATTACATGCTCAAAGGAGGATTGCTATATAGGAAGAATTTTGAGGGAGTTTACTTACGATGCCTTGATCAGTAAGAGGCCAAGCATGTAATTGTTGAATTTCATGGGAAACATGGCATAGGTCATGGTTCTGTAGATTTGTTAGCACATCAGATCCTCAGATCTGGTTATTATTGGTTGTGTGTGTTCAAGGATTCCCATCAACATGTAAGAACATGTCACATATGCCAAATTTCTGCATCAAAAGAGTGCCATTGCAACCTGTTTATGAGGTAAGGCCATTTGCCCAATGGGCGCTAGATTTTATTGGGGTAATTAACCCAAATTCTTCTGTAGGACACAAATTTATTTTGATTGCCATGGATTACTGCACAAGATGGACAGAGGCTATACCTTGCAACAATAGAACAATAGAGGTAGTAATCAAGTTCCTCACCGAATGCATCACAACTAGGTTTGGAGTACCCTTCGCATTGGTATGTGACAATGGCTCTTCCTTTTCTTCTACTAAGTTTATTTCATGGGCTTATGATCACAAAATTGTTTTAAAGTATTCTTCAAACTATTACCCACAAGGAAATGGAGTTGCAGAATCAACTAATAAGAATCTCTTAGGAGTAATTAAAAAAATGCTAGAGGACAATCCTAGGGACTGGCATACCTAGCTAAGATTTACGTTATGGGCAAATAGGACTAGGATCAAGGCTGCTTTAAAGACTTCACCATTTAAGCTAGTGTATGGACAAGAGCCTGTGTTCCCTATTCACTTGCAGATACCTATCCTTGAGGTTATGCAGAAATTATACTCTAGTGATGATAGGATTGAAGTAAGATTAGCTGGCTTGTTGAAATTAGAAGAGTAGAGAGATGTTGCCTTGCAGCAATTCTTTAGACACCAAGCTATTGTCAAACATTGGTTTGACAAAATATTCAAAATCAAGGCTTTTAGAATATCAGACCTTGTGATGCTATGGGATAAAGCGAATGAAAACAAGGGAAATCATCAGAAAATTGATAAGCTCTGGTTGGGTCCCTATCAAATTGCTGAAATCCTAGGAGAAAATGATTTCCAGCTGAGTAGTTTAACAGGAGAACCTATTCCATTTCCTTTCAATGGATAGTTTCTTAAACATTATTTTGAATCGTAAAGTTTGGTATTTTTTTCGGGCTGTGCATGTATGTAAATAATTTGTTGTTCTGCTTGTAAATAGTTTTATTGTTTGTTTGCTTGTTCTTTCTGTCTTTCTTTTCATTTTTTTTTTGTCTATTTTGTTTAGTTCTTTGAGGTTTCTCTATTCTTTCCACCTTGAAATGGTGGGTTGTTATCTGAAGTATACTTTGGTTATTAGGAGAGAACTGGTTTAGATATTTTTTAGGTTCTCTGATTGGATGATTTTGTCCTAAATTCAATGTTTTATGCCCATTATCAATAAGAGTTGTGGAAATTTTTGAAAACAAGGTGCAAAGTAAACAATTTTTATTAACTATGTCTGAATCTATCAAAAATCGTCAAAAACATCTCCTTTTATAATGGTATATTTGTCCTAGGACTATGGTGTTGTAAGATTTGAGTGAAAAATTTGATTCCCCAGATGTTGTTATGAGGTCCATGGTAGTTTTCAACCTAGAACTGATGTTAGTCATCTGACATATTGAGAAAAATTGAATGAAATATCTAAACTCCAAGAGAAAAAGAAAAAAAAAGAACTTTTCTAAAAGAATAGAAGACTCAATATGAATGGGTGATTCCAGTATCTCTACCGGGGCTATGGACGCCTAACTAGCAGTAGAGAAATGTTGTGAGAAAACTAGAGGTATCTCCGTTGGGGCTATGGACGTTTGACTGGCAGCAAAGCAATGCCTAGGATATCATTGCACAATAGCTAAGGGGAATCAACTCATGTAGTTCAAATCTTGCACATTATTATTCAAAAGATGAGGAAAACTTTGTAAAAGGGTGATGCACCATCAAGAACACACACATAGATTCAAGGGTAGCCAGTGTTGATTTACATTTGAGATTCTAGCTCAACCTTGGTTGTTAAAACTGACCTAACTGGAGTTGTGATGTTCGTAAACCAAGAGTTCTAGGTAGCTGAATCCTTCGGTTTCTTGAAAATGGTTAAACCATTTTCCCAACCGAGTCGCCATTTGTTATGTCGTGCATAACCACCCCATTTTATTTGATTTTGGAACAAAATGGATCCCCCCTTTTCTTTTGTTTTCATCGCCTTTGGTTGTTTGGTTGGGTCTTAGGAGTTCTTTTGTTTTCCTCCTAAGTCTGTCTTTTGTTCTGTCGGAGCTGGGTCCGGATCTAAATCTAAACATTGAACTCTTTCAAGGTTTTTGGTTCGGTTTCCATCCCGACTCTGACTCTGCATTTTCTTGTCATTTCTTCTTCATTGGTTGTTTTCCTTTGGTTTTGTGTTTTGTGCCTTGGGAATTTTCTTTTATGCCTTAGGCATTTTCGTTTTGTTCTGGTGGACGTGGAATCGGGACTGCAACCAAAATTGGAATTCCTTTCAAGTTCTGAGTTCTATTCCTTTTCTAGTTCTGGTTTCGCCTCTTTTGTTTTTTCCTTGGGCGTTTTCAGTTATGATCTAGCGGATGCGGAACTAGAATTGAACTCTGGAACTTCTTAAAGTTCCAAGTTCGGGTTCTGTTCTGGTCAGACTGGTTCTGCCTATCTTGTTCTTTTTCCTTTGTTCCTTATGTTTTGTCATGGGGTGCCTTCTCCCCTTCTTTTTTCTTCCTTCGTGTCTTTTTCTTCGTCATCTTTTTGATTCTTCTTAGAGGCGGGATCGGGACGGAACCCGAACCTAAAACTTTGAGAATTTTTAGGGTCGGATTTGGTTCTGGTCTCGATTCCACTGGGTTCACTTGTTTTTCCTCCGGTTCTTATCACTCGGTCGGTTGGTCAGGTTTTGTTTTTTGTGCGTTAAATTTTGTGGGGTCGGAGCCATAATGGAGCAATGAATGTGAAGTTAGTGAATATTTTTTGTTCGGTTCCCATTCCGACTTCAATCCCGGTTCTGGTTTCATTTTGGTTCCGCCTCCGCCAGAGTTGGGTTTCCTTTTTTTTTTTTGCTAAGGATATGTGAAAGGCAGGATGAGGAATGATGTGTTTTCTATGCTTTAGGGGACTAATAAGGGAATTATTTTGCAGGATTGGGCATATCAAGAACATCTAATGCTGAAGGAAGTCTGTTGGAAAGTGTACCTCAATTAGATCTGGCATGAAACTCTTGAAGGACCAAAGTCGGTGTGACATTCTTTTTGTCTAGCCGACTAGCAGCTGTGTAAACTTTGGAATGCTTGGGTCACTGAGACCTTATTGTTGTCTTACCGGCTGAGGTTATCGCCAAGACATTTCAGTGCTCTCGGTATGATGTCTCACCAATGACTGTTGGTCTCGCCAACGAGTCTACTGTGAACTTCAGTGAACTCTCGCCGATAAGTTGTATGTCATGTCAATTGTTGCTATGCAGCAGAATTGCATCAGGGAGACACGGCTAGTGTCTCATTGACATGTGGTTCTATTTGAATAAATTTTGACCACCTAAAAAATCTACGTGGTATGTGCTCGACCAATCAAAGGGAGTTGAAGGTGAACTATTGGAAAATTAGTCTATTGTGACCGTTCCTGTGAGGAAGATCAATGGACTATGAATGATATGGATCTACTTTGTAATCAAAGAGGAATATCGATTCGGTGAACAGTGGTGTTCATCTACTGCTGTAGAGCAACTTGCAAGAAGATCTGGATAGATAGGAAGAAGTCGCAATCTCAATGGCAGCTGGAATGTTGGCTGGCGAAGGTAGATCAACATTAATGACCAGGCTTCAAAAAATTCAAAGCGGCTCTGTGGAACAATATTCAAGGTCAAGGATGAAGTGCGTGATGTTGCCATGACAGACACGAGGGCTATGAGTTATGAGGGTAGTTGTAAACATTGTAAAGATCTGGAGACCATGCCCAAGGGAAAGGCTTCACCGACATGAATAGGGTATGCACATTTAATGCATCCTTGACTTTATCCCAAATTCTTCTAGGGTCGACCCTTCTGTAACCAACTTATTTTGTAAACCCTAAAATGGGGCCGACTCATTTTGGCATGTTTTGTATATATGGCACTTTTGCCTCTTTGTGAGAGGGGGATATTTTCTATTATTATTAGAGAGGTTAAAAATTAGCAGTGAAGAATGAGTAAGCTAGGGTTTTACAACAGTTAGACATTTTTTTTTAGTTCAATAGGAGAAGGAAGTAGTGTATCTTCCATAATTTCTTAGTATAGATGGAGATGAGTTGAAGACATAGGTTTTCTATACATTGGTGATCTTGCCAGAGTTGTAAATGTTGTTTATCTATTTCACTAACAGTAGAAGCAACCAGATTTAAATCTACTTCATATTGTGCTCCAGAATGGTATTTATCTTGGGTTAATCATTTGATTTGAAAATATTTCAAGGAATGGAGAACTCTATCTTTTGTTTTATTCGAATTATGATTTGCAATCTGCCATTAATATTTGCACTGTGAATGAATGAAACTGTGTATTAATTACAAGTTAATTTTATTCTACAATTTTAGTTTAGGGATTCCTTGGAAGGTAACAAGTCTGATTAGTTGGATGAATCAACATTCTATTCGGTTTAAAATCTTTAATCTATCTTTTTCTATTTCTTTAAAACCACTGGTTAAAGTAGGTTTAAATATATGTTTGATCTTATAAAAATACAGAAACTCAACACCAGCAGGCTCCTTAAACATTATAGTTACATCAACCATTGAGTGAAATCAGCATAGTCAAGAACCGATTACCAAGACCTTGGGAGTTAGATATCCATGTGTTATTCTTTCTCTTTTAGGAGAGCATAATAGTATTATTTTGTTTACTGTTGCTATGCTCATTTGACCAAACAACATGTCCCACAACTATAGTCATGTATATGGAAATTCAATCCATAGCTATTCCCAAGGGCATCATTGAAAATGTTCTTG
Organism: Sequoia sempervirens; assembly: GCA_007258455.2. NCBI lineage: Eukaryota > Viridiplantae > Streptophyta > Pinopsida > Cupressales > Cupressaceae > Sequoia > Sequoia sempervirens. Next base: position 370,648,448 of record VDFB02353493.1, read on the forward strand.
TTACGGTGGATGGAAGGGAATATCTAGTAGATTTTCAAATAATTGAGTCCCTTACACCTAAAGACAACTATCCAATAATTCTTAGAAGACCATGGTTGGCTACTATTGTAGAAAAAATTGATTGCAGAGAGGGAGGAATGACCATTTCACATGGACCTAGTAGCAAAAAAAAAAATTGTATCCTCCTACCAAGCCTTCTAAGCACAATAAAGTATGGGTTGATGAACCAAAAAGCCCCAATGAATAGGAAAATTTGGCTTCACTAGCCATGGTGAATAATTAGAGGATGAATTGGAAAATAACTTGGAAATTCTTACTATGGATTCGAGTGATAGGGAGATGACAGGTGTAGAAGAGATCCTAGGAGACCCAATCAACATAGATCATACATAATTTGATAATGCTAGTTTCATGGGATTTCCTTTCCCTTTGACAAACTTAGTTCCAAAAATGAGCCACTTCTTTGCAGACATTTCTAGGCTTCATAAAACCATACCTCATAGATATCCTCTTAACACCTTGACAAGGCCCATGTATACTATCACATTCAACCATCTAGAAGTAAAAAACCATTATTGTTGTTGCCAAGAAAAACTTTGAACATTAACAGTTGGTTGACTGAGCCAGAAGAACACAAATTGTTTTAACACCCTGGTGAATAGATCTAAAGCTTTCACTTGGGACTATACAAATATGAGAGGAATACACCCAAGTGTGTGTACTCATCATATCTATACTAGGGATATTTGAGCTATTCTCCAACCACAACGAAGACTCAATCCTGCCCTAAAAGATATCGTTAAAAATGAAATTGAGAAACTCCTACAAGTAGGGTTTATTTATCCAATTTTTGACAGCAAATGGGTGTCACCTTTGGTTGTGGTTCCAAAGAAAAATGGAAAGTGGAGAGTGTGTGTAGACTATAGGGAAATTAACAAAGAAACACAGAGATTATTTTCCTCTACCATTTGTAGACCAAGTGCTAGATAACTTTGCTGAGAGAAAATATTTTTCCTTCTTGGATGGATTTCATCATTACAACCAGATACAAGTAGCAACAGAAGACTGGGATAAGATGAATTTTACCTTCCCTTGGGGGAAATTTGCATATCGGGTTCTTCCGTTTGGGCTATGTAATGCTCCTACAACGTTCCAACGAGCTATCCTGGCTATATTTACTAAGTTGGTGAATGAGTGTGTGGAAGTTTATATGGACGAATTCACTGTATATGGTTCAACCTTTGATGAGGCCCTCCAAAATTTAGATAAGGTGTTGAAGTGATGTGAGGATAATCGTTTGTCCCTAAGCCACGAGAAATGTCTGATAATGTTAAAACAAGGAATAGTGTTGGGAAATAATATTTCATATGAAGGGATTAAGGTTGATTCTAAGAAAATCAAAGTAATACAACAACTAGAGACCCTAAAAACCCAGACTGATGTTAGAAGTTTCTTAGGGCATTTTGGATGCTATCGAAGATTCATAGAAAATTTCAGCAAGATCACGACCCTTATGCTTTCCCTTAGAAGAATGTAGAGTTCATCTAGACACCTGAGTGTCAGTCATCATTTGAAATCATCAAGGAGAAACTCATCTCTACTCTTGTCCTTCATGGACCTAATTGGAACCTTCCATTTCATATCTATGTCAATGCATCTGATGATGCCATTGGAGAGGTTTTAGGACAAGAAGATGAGAATGGGGGAAAATATGTCATATATTTCATCAATAAGAATTTGAATCCAACAAAAAGGAACTATACCAAGGTGAAATCACAATACTGTGTCTCACTTGTTTCCCAAGATGGACATTTACATCAATATTTTTAATTGAATCTTCATCTTCTAAGACCTATAGAAGCTAAACCATTAAGAATTTGAAGAATTTGTGGCTGTAGCTTATGCAATTAAGAAATTTTAACATATAAAAGATAAAATATACATAAAATTCTATAAAAGATATTGTGAACTAGTGAAATTTCTATAAAAGATAAAATTATGTTTTTTATAATATAGATTCTCAACATCAATGTATAGGGAAATGATTTTTTTTCATTATTTTTGGTTACATATATTTTTTAAATTAATTTTTGAAGTCATTGTAACTATAATTTGGACATGCGTGTGTTTCGTACAACATAACTTGTTGTGTATATATCAATATCCAAATTTTACTTTTTTAGTTAAATAAGGACATCAATACCTATGAAAAGGGTATTTTTTGAAGTTTTTTTACAATGGTTTACTATTTTTCCACCTTTGTAGAATGAAGAAATCGATATTTGGAGAAAAATCTATGTTTAGTAAAAGTTAAAAATTAAATAGAAGATAAAATGAAAACATATTGAAATTATACATTTTGGAAAGCTCATTTTGAGGGCTATAATCTTACAAAAGATCATTTCTAAATGACATTATTTAATCCCTCAAGAGGTATGGTAAACATTTTTTTTTTCTATCATTTTGATAGGTGCGAAGGAGACTCCATTGTGGGTATGATTTAATACTAGATGGGTTCTATCCAAGGGGGTTTGATCTAAGGGGGTCTTATCTATCACTCTTCAATTAAACCCTTTAGATGGAACCTCTCAAGGGTAAAAATCATTAGTTTTTTCTAGAAAAAGTGATTTCAGGAAAAAAATCAACATGTCTCAAAAGTGAGACACATTATTGTGGCAGCACCCACCACGACGGAGAAAGAATTTGTGGCTGTAGTTTATGCAATTAAGAAATTTTGACATTATATCATGAGATACAAAGTCACAGTGTACAAAAATCACTCAAACATCAAGTACCTTATGAATAAACCTATAGTAAATGCAAGGATAATTAGGTGGTTGCTTTTTCTTCAGGAATTCAACATAACTATTGTTGACAAACCAGGGAATTCCAATGTAGTTGTGGATTTCTTATCTCAAATTAAACATGATGGTGAATGTTCTCCAATATAGGATGAGTTCCTAGATGAAAATATTTTTTCCATCTCTACTAAAACCCCTTGGTTTGTCGATATTGCAAACTACTTGGCCACTGCAGAAGTACCACCTCATTTTTCAACAAAACAGAAGAAACACCTTGTTAGAGAAAGTGACCCCTTAAAATGGATTAATGGTATCCTATTTCGATGTGGACCTAATATGGTTCTACGATGTTGTGTTAGGGCAGATGAGACCTATAGTATCCTTAGATCTTGTCACGATGATCTTTCTGGAGGATATTATTCTGCTAAAAGGACAACACAAAAGATTTTGGGAGCAGGATACTACTGGCCTTCTATGCATAAGGATATCAAGAAATATTTCTGCAAATGTGATGAATGTCAAAGGATAGGAAGACCAACTGCATCTAATGAAATGCCCCTGCAACTCAGGTAGTCCTTGCGCCATTTGAAAAATGGGGATTAGATTTTATCAACCCTATAGACCCTCCTTCACAAGGAAAATAGTACATTTTGGTCTATACTGACTACCTGACTAAGTGGATAGAAGTACAAGCCCTACGTGTTGCTAGGGAGGAACAAGTAGTTGATTTCCTTTACAATAGAATTCTCCTCATATTCGAAGCTCCTAGGACAATTGTCATAGATCAGGGCCCTTGGTTTATGTCTAAAGTTTTGTTAGCCTACAAAGATCATTTCCAGGTGAGCCATAAGAAGTCCTCACCCTACCACCCTCAAGTGAACGGATAGGTCGAAGTCACTAACAGGGAATTGGAAATTTTTTGACAAAAATAGTTTCATTAGGAAGGAAAGACTGGGATCAAAAACTACCTAAAGTCGTTTGGGCTTATAACACCACCTGGAAATCAACTACTGGGTATAGTCCATATGAGTTAGTTTTTGGGAAGAAACCTCTCTTTCCCATTGAATTTGAACTCCAAACCCTTAGGACAGCCATGGAGTTAGGTATAGATCTTAAACGAGCCCAGATAGAGAGAGTTTTATAGCTTAGTGAATTGATTGAACTCTATTTGGATGTCTTCCATCAAACAGAGTTGGTACAACAATGCAAGGTATGGTATGATAAACATATCAAGGAGAGAGAATTGCATAATGGGGATTGGGAATTATTGTTCGATTCCAGATACAAGGATCACCAGGGAAAACTCATAACACATTGGCTCGGACCATATGAAATTTATGAGGTGTTTTCCAATGGTTTGGTTTAGCTGAAACCCATTGCTGGTGATACCCAAACTCTTCTAGCTAATGGAAACTGATTATGCGTCTACCATAAGCCTGTTAGTAGAGAGGAATTTACAAAAATGGTAGAAATGCAAGGAGAAATCCAATGCATTGACTCTGCTATGATAAAGTCAATAAAGTTTTTCCCATAATGTTTGTCAAAAAAAATGTGTGAATTTACTTCATTTTAGAATATTTCTTTCAATTTCTTCATCAACTTCATCATTTGGATTTGGCTAAATTTTTTATATATTTTGTAGGACTTCATTTCTTTGGTAAACACAAATTCGAGTGCACCTCGTTGTGATGCTCTGGAACTTGTTGACTCAATTGTTGCGATGCTTTGAAACTTGTTGTTGCTATGCTCCAAAACTTGTACAACTAACTTGTGATGTTCCTCATTTTGATCCTACATTCTGATGCATCACTCAATGATGCTTCGAGAAGTCAAAGGCCAAAATTTCACATTCTTCTTCATTTTTCTGGCTGCATCTTCCAGTGATGCTCTAGAATTTTTCTTCCTTCTTTTGGCTGCATCTTTCAGCGATGCTATGGAATTATGTTGTTCCTTCTTCTGGATACATCTTTCGATGATGCTCCAGAATTGTGTTCATTCTTCCTTCCAGCAACATCTTTCGATGATGCTCTGAAACTTGTTCGGTTGCTCTAAAACTTGTTCAGACGCTTTAGAAATTTTTGGTTGTTGAGCTCTAATTGCATCTTTCAACAATGATCTGAAAATTTTTGGTTGCTGCTCTATCTGCATCTTTCAACGATGCTGCAAAAAATTTTGGTTGCTGCTCTAGTTTCATCTTTCAATGATGCTCCAAAATCTTTAATTTTTTTGCTCATTCCGATGACATCTCTCGATGATGCTCCATAACTTTTTCTTCTTCCACTCTGCCTACATTTTTTGGCAATGCCCTAGATTTTTGTAAACTCTTTCCTTTTTCATAATTTTGATTTTTCCTAAGTTTTGTGCATGCCCAACATTTCATTTTTCTACCACCTTGAGATCCACTCCCCAATTGTCATTTCGCCATATCATATCAAATATTTTCATAATAAATGAAATTATTATGACAACCCTTCTATCATAATAATTTTAACCGTCATTTAAACCATCCCATCCATATCATAATTATCCATCGTCACCCTCGCCAAATCATGTAACTATCTGATTATGTGAGTAAAGGTGAGTGATGTTCGATTCAATGATAAGACGTAAGGTGCATATAGTTTTCTTTACTTAAAGTTAGTAATTATTTTGAATAGAGAATAATTAATTGGCATGAACCATTCCCTCTCTCAATTTTGAAAATTGTGCCATCGTACGATTGCTAAAATTATGACAATGGCTGCGTAATTTCCCATGTAATTTTCATGATTACTTAGTAAGGACTCAAGTAAGGTGATTGATTTCTCTTCCATTAGTTATATTGAAATTGTGTCCCTTTTCATCTACAATTCAGGTAATTGGAACAAGGTAAACATTATAGAGTTTTCCCAAAATTTAGTAGAGTGGCAAGGGAAGGTAAAATGGGAGGAGCCAAGAAAAAGTCTGAACCAACCTCAGCAACTCAATTTTTGGCATTGAGTAATGTTGTAGACCAATTTCAAAAAGTTGGGTGGCTGGAATTTATGAAAATTTTTGAGGGATATACTGAGTAGCTGGTAAGAGAATTCACAGAGAATTTTGTAGACAAACAAACTGTGGTGCATGGCAAGTTTTTTTGGGTAAGTCCAAAAATGATTGCTCGTCTTTTTGGTCTTGAGAATAGAGACATTGATTTGAATGAAACTACCATTATTACCTATCAAAGACTGGTAGAATTGTTTCATAGGGAGGGGAGCCTCAACCTATAATCACCATAAGTACTAGGGGAAAAAACAAAGGTTTTCATAGAATGTCCATCCTAGAACCTTGGAGAACTACCATAGCCTGGATAATAAAATATTTTACCTATGAAGGACAAATAACTACAATAGTAGGACCCCCTTTTTGTCTGCTAATTAATTTGTGCCATGGCACTGAGGATCTATATCTTAGGGTTAATTTACTAGTATTTTTGTGTCATTCAGTTATCACCATGATGGAAAAATATAAAATTGGGATAGAGCCCCTCAAACATTACAACCTTATACAATTGATATGCAAGTACCATTTTCATAAATAGCTAGAAAAGAAGTGGCAGAAATTTTTGTGAAATTTTGAAAAAGTGGAGTATGAAAGACCACTTGAGGCAAGCGAGTCCTCTAAAAAAAAAAAAATTCTTTAAAAGAAACCTCCTCTGAGGCCTTAGGTGCTCCTGAATCCCAACAAACTTCAACGGTTCCTAGCAGCGATGCACCAGAAACTTTGTTGAATGTGTTAGAAACCCAAGGACAGTCAAGGGATGTGAAAATTGTGCATTTTGGAGAAGACGAAGATACTCTTCGCAGGAGGAAGAGGTGAACTAAAGTCAATTTTCAAACAACCCCTCCTCTACGGAGTCCAATGAAATTGTGCCCCATGACATAAGAAGTACCTCTAAAAAGAGAAAGCCCAGGACTCGAACAAGAATATTGGAAGATGGAAATAAGCTTGGTGATGAGGAAATAAGTGAAATAGAAAAGTAGGTTGATCAATCCCCCAAGTATGAAGAGAAGAGAATGCCATCTCCAAAGGAGCAGGAAGAGGAAAAAGTACAGTCACCACATTCTATGGAGATTGAAGATGAACCTGTGGGGGGATTCTCCCCTTTTCTTGATAGAATTGAAAATGTACCTAGTACCAAGGAAAATGCACCTCATCCTAACATGGAAATCCCCAACCTACCTTTTTCTATTAGCACAAGGGATGCAGAATCTGGTCAGAAAGTAGAAGAATTAGAGAAATTGGAGGTAGAAATTACTAAATTAAAATCTTAGTTACAAAGGAATGAAGAACAGATCACCCAGTAGCAAGAAGAAATTGAAGCACATGCTACAATTGTAAATAAAAGGGATCAAGAGATTGCAAAATTGACAATGTAGATGGAGAAAAATGATAGGATCATTGAGTAGTTACAGTACCAAATATAGCAATGGAATCAACAAAGAAAGCAACATATGGTTGATCTATTTGAGAAAGACAAGGACATTTAAGGTTTGAAAAATAATCTTATGCCAATTTTTAATGCTTTTAAAGAAGAAATAAATAGGCAGGAAGTTTAACATAATGCTTCTATAAGTAGAATTGTGGAGCTAGAGCAGAACTTGCAGGAAAGTGATACCAAGCCAATAATGGAATCCAAGGGAACACAAACTGAACCAATTGTTTTAGAATGGTTCCAAGTACGTATCCCTCCATTATTGATGAAGTGGATGGAGAGATATTACTTCCTGAGGGAGGTAGAATTTGAAAATAATTGGCTAAAAAAGGAGTTAGTACTACTAAAAGAATCATTTCACAAAGCATATAGAGGAAAATAGGATGCTTGTGAAATCAATTAGTTATTGTTGGCATGTAGAAGACCATATAGGTTGTATTCTATGTTCCTTAATGAACAACTCCTAAGATGGAAGTTACTTAGAATTCGCCATAACCAACCACATGACCATGATCATAAAGAATTTTTTAAGATATTTGTTGAGTCCACTCCTGATCAGTAGGATTTATTATGTCGATTCTTTGTCCATAATTTTCTCTTGGAAGAATATACAAATTTTTATGTTAATTTCTTTATGGGAGAAGTTCAGTTGAGATAATTCTTGTCCACAATGCATAATCAGATTCACTGGTAGGATTAGTTAGGGGAATATGCACATGCAAAGAAAAATGTTGGATTGCAAATGAGATACCCTCATAGGAAGCCTTTATATTTCAAAGCACAATTTTTGGGTGTTCAACTTAGAGAGAATGTATAAAGCAAGTATAACAATAACCTTCAGCTATTCCACAATCATTTTCAAGACCAATGACCAAAGTTGATAGGGAAAGCTTGGCATGCATGTGAAGAAAGGTATACCCCTCTTCCTATGTATCTCAAGAAAAGAGAGGTAATTTCACCTCTTAATATTAGATGGTCCTATAGAAGGGCGGTAGCCTTGACCAATATACTTGAGAAATTAAAAGTTAACTCAATTGGCATGAGGTATGGACCACCTCTACTTCTTTCACCACCACCTGCAACATATATCAATATAGATCAGAGTGATGATAGTTTTGAAAGATAGGTACAAAGGGTCACTTTTCATCAAGGATTTCTAAAGCAGCCAGAGGATCTAGATATAGAGGTAGATGATTTTTATGATCTCAGTGCTAAATATGAATATTTGAATAAGACTTGAGGAAATGAAGGGCAAGGAGCTCAACAAAGAGTAGGAGGACCTGCTTGGGCTTAGGAAGGGGAGGAAATGATGAGATAAAAATAACCTCATCAATATAATGGACTAAATACTTAACCTTACATCTTTCAACCATCCTTACCCTGCCATTTAATTTTCTTTATGATAAGTAATTGCTTTCTTTTTGTGAATAAGCATACAATCTTTATTTCTTGAAATTAGTCAAAATAAGCTAATTTGCGCTAGGACTTAATGGTTTAGTTTTTGAGCATTGCATAGGTCAACTTACACAATTGGTTACCATTCCAGTCATAGAGGCTTTGACACAAACTTCAATACCATTGAAGACAAGTGAATGGGCGTTAGAACTTTAGGAGCATACATGATGGACTGAGTTTTGTAGTTTTTGTTATTTTCAGTTTTAAAGACTTTAAGGCTTGTGTCGAACCTCTTTAATGTTTCACATGTCATGGGTTTTAAAGTTTGTTAGTTGTTGACAATTAGTTGAAGAATTTACCAACTGAAAAGTAGGACTTTGTTAGCTACTCTTATATAAATATGTAATTGTTGAAAATGATGATATACAAAAGAATATCATTATGTTGTCACTATGTTTTCTGAGTTACACACTTAATATGAATAAAATGAGTTTTTCCCGACACCTTTGGAGTTACTAAGTAATGTGAATGGAGTTATTTTGAATGAATTAATTTTGGAATTACCAGTGCAAGTGATCTGAGTTAGGCATAGGAGCACCTAAGAGCTGGACACTCGAGGGATAGTAGATTAGATAGATAAGTATTCTACTTTTAATACTTTCATTTAGTAGATAATAATTGGAATTAAGGTTTATGTACTTCATGTGTGTAATTTTGTCAAGATTAATCCTATAGGTTGTAGCTAAGTTTGAGTCTTTGAGTTTAGTGTCTAAAGTTCTGGAGCACCTTCTTTCAGTTGTTTCATATAGTTAAATCATTTTTTGTTAATTATTAAGATTGTTATCTTTTGTTAGAGCGATGTTTCCTAGTTAAAGTTTCTTTACAAGCTTTACTTCTTCAGAAATTTATACATTTCTTAGTTTAATAATTTCCATGCTTTCTAGTTTAGTTTTTATGGTTTTTAGATTCATAGTTTTCTACTTTCTAGTTTAGTTATTTCAAGGCCTTTCTTTTAGTGGCCTCTTAGTTTGGAGTTTTATTTCAGCTGTCCAACATCTAGGAAATGTGAGAGATAGTCAAGATGTCTTCTATTGTATATAACCTTTGAACACTACCTAATCAATATATTAATGTATTTATCAACTAAAATGTTAGGACAGGTAATGACAACCTATCAAGGAGGATGCAAATGACCTTGCCAATGAATCATATTCTTGACTTAGCAAGGACCTTTACTAGTAGATTACCCTAAACCTTTGTCCACCAAATTCAAATTCATGACAAAATCCAAATTACTAGGATCCAAATAAACTAAAAATTCACACTTAGCTAAAATAGTCTCTTGGATCCTATTATAAACCAAGCGATTGAGTAATTCTTTTTAGGGGTGGTGAGGTTGTTGCATAGATGTACATTTTCAATTAAATTCCCACTAATTTGTAGTTGACATGATGACTCCTTATGAATCCTGGTATGACAAAAATCCTAATGTTTATCATTTTAAAGTTTTTGGTTGTTTAGCTTATGTTAATGTAACTGATCAAAAGAGATAAAAGTTATATCCAAAAAGTGAGTCATGCAGCTTTTTTGGATATAGTGAGAAAATTAGGCCTTCAATGTTATATAATCCTCTCACTAATAACATTAGTGTGTCAAGAGATGTGATTTTTGATGAAGGGTGAATTTATGGTCATCAAAAAGGCCATGTTAAGAAGTATAAAACTATTTCAATGGTGGTATTATTAATGATATGGTTAATGAGAAGCCCACTATTATTTTTGTTCTAAGTACTTAAAATATACCATGTAGGCCCTCTTCAAAATCCAGTGCAAGTCTAGATTCAATTCCAATCTACAAGAAGATAAGAAGTTGAAGTGATATTTACAAAAGAAGTACAAGTTAGACACTTAAAGAAAATACAATAGGTGAGATGGTAACTTTAACTTTATTTCACATGTTGATATTGAACCATCAAGTTTTGAAGAAGCATTTGGGTCAGTGTTGGATCACCGGGGTCCAAACTAAGCCCTTAAGTGGCAATGATAATTCAGAAAAATATACTTAGTCAACTTGACATAAAAATTTGAATAGGTTATTAACATAATTTGAAATGTAAGAACAAAATTTGTACAAAATTGAATTTAGTTTCTAATATACTATACCTTTTTTGGAAAAAGTAAATCTATTTGGTGAAAATTTAAAATTTCAATATGGTTGTACTAAATTTGCAAGAAAAATAAAAAGCAGCTATACGTCTGACCAACCTAAGTACAAGAAAAAAATTATATATTTACTTGAAATTTTCAATACAATTAGATGGCACATGTCTAGATGTGTCGCATTGTCTTTTTGTATTTTTTTTGCAAGTGAATAATTAGTTATGAATATTTTATTAAAACTTTTTTAAAATATTAAAACTTATTTTTCTGACCACCGTAACTTGGTCTAAAATTTATGAAATTCAAATTTTCTTTATTTTTAATCCTATATTATGGGAAGCATAGTTCATGTGCTACATCTTTCAAAATCAAAAAATGTGAAATCATTTAAGAATTATAGATTTTTTTCAATCATTGTATCAATCAGGACTTTAGTCAAAATGTATGTATAAAATCAATAATAATTATTTATTTAATTCCAAATAAGGTGTATCTTATATTTTTGGAAAGCTAACAATTTTCTCAATAAACCATTTTCGTTTCATCAAATTTGGATTAAGAAAAGTCGTCAGGCATTTTTGGTCATATCACCACTTTTTTGTCCCCCATGATCCCACACCCACCCATCTAGTAATGAGGCTTGAATTCAAGAAATGAAAGAAGATATAGATTCCATCCACATGAATGATACTTGGGAGCTTAGATAGATTCTACATGGAAATAAAAATATTGGTACTAAATGGGTCTACAAGACCAAGTATAATAGTGATGGAAGTGTTGAAAGATACAAAGCACAATTAGTTGCTAAGGGCTTTGCATAGAGGTATGGAATATATTTTGAAGAGAAATTTTCATTAGTTATAATACAATAGACTATTATAATGATTATTTCATTAGCATATCAAAATAAACGGAGCATTCATCACTTGGACATGTGAAAGTGACTTCTTCAATGGGTACCTAAAAGAGGAAATATATGTAGAACATCCATAAGTTTTTGAAGTGTAATGAAAAGAACAACAAGTCTAAAAGTTGAAGAAGAATTTGTATGGCCTAAAAAATGCGACAAGATCTTGGTATGCTAGGATGGATAAATATTTCAAGAGAAGTAAGAATAAACATACTCTTTAATACAAACAATAAGCTAATGATGTTCTTATTGTTAGTTTATATGTTGATAGTTTATTGTATATATGTAATAGTTCTAAGATGAAGGATGAATTTAAATTTTCTATGTTGAATGAGTTTGAGATGAAAGATTATAGTTGAATACAATATTCTCTAGGAACAAAAGTTTATCAAAGTGAGGATGAAATTTTTATTTGTTAAATAAATTATGCAAAATATATGTTGAAGAAATTTGATATGACTGATTGCAAACCAACCTCCAATATAATTTCTCATGGATTTTTGTTGTGTAGAGATTCTAGGTTTGGTTCAAAATTTCATCACATATATGTAACTACTATATTTTTGTGTGGTTTTGCTCTCTAATTTTGGATTTTATGTATTTTTCTATGAATATTGTGTACCTTTGATATGGTCAAAAAGTGAAACCCTAATACTTCACCTTAGAATTTCAAGGGCTTCTCCAAAGGGACCTATATCATTAAAATTCAAGATCAACTAGGATATGGGATTGACTTGCAACTTGAAAGGTTAATCAATCAACCCTAGGATCTAAATTTTAAGACTTTGAAATGGATTTTATATGAAATGAAATGATATGACTAACTAAGTATAAAAATTCACTATTATGATGCAAAGATAGAAAAATTGGAAACTGACAGTCAAATTTAAGGACCAAAAATGGAAATAGCAAACATGTGTGTACTTGTAGTTTAAGTTTGAGTTGATTATGGGTGGACTAGGGCACAAGGATGCCCTAGTATAGGTATCTGAAGCCTAAATATAATTTTACAAGCCTCAATTACCTAGTTTCTAGCTTCTCTCATTCAAATCTTGTTGTTAGATATTTTCTATTGTCAAGATATTTTAGTTTTCAAATCTTATCAAGTTGGTTATAATGTCTGAATGCACGAATGTGTGAATTTTCTTCAAATCTACTTTCAATTTTATTTAGATTTGTACCTGTACACTCAAAAGGAGAGGAAGGATTGTTCCATATAGGAGCTTGCGTCAATCAAACCCCATGTTGGTGTTTCCACCTCCACAATGGAAAAATTGATGATAGAGAGCTTATCCCTTTGAGAAATAGAGGATAAAATGACAAATGAATGACGAATCAATAATGGACTAAAAATCACCACTCAAATCTAATTTCCTTGAAGGACTAAAGTCATGCAAATCTCCTCAAGGATTGATTACTATTTGGCATGAATTGCTTTAAATACCTACAAGTGGGTGATCCCACAATACTGGTTTACAATTTTTGGCCAAACTGGACACTAAACTAATTTTTTCTAACTAAATCTTCAGTTTCAGGCACCTATAGCGGCTAAACCGTGAGGAATTTGAAGATGATGCAAACTAGTGATTTGTGAAATTTTGTCTATAGATTATAAATATATTTTTTTCAAAAATTTTGGAATCAAATTTCACTTCTTTTTCCATCTCCTTCAAAAACTAGTTTTTTTCAGTAAACACTATTTTTAAGGATTGATGCTCACCGTATAACACATAACTTTTTTCCATGAAGGATAAAATTCTATTTTTTTGAATTTAGATTTGTAACTATGATATATAGTGCTTCCAATTGGTTTCATATGTTTTTATTGAATATTTTTCCTTAATCAAGTTTCAAAGTCAAACCAATTACAATTGAGAAATAGGAAAACTGTATAACACATAACTTTGTTTGTATGTATCAATTTTTTTTTTTTGTTGGATCAAGGAATTCAATATCTGGTGCACTCATATTTTTCAAAAAAATAATATTATAATATTCTAAGTGTAGAATAAAGAGCTTGATTTTCGGTGAAAAATCTACATTCACAAGAAATAAAAAATAAATATAGTAATAAAATTAAATTTATTTAAAATTATACTTTTTGGGAAGCTTATAATAAGGACTACATGCAAAAAATAAATTTTAAATGAATTCATTTGATCCCCCAAAAGGTAAATCAAAAGTGGTTTTTTAAATTAACATTTTGATACGTGTAAAGGAGACTTCGTTATAGGAATGGTTCAAAACTAGTGGGGTTCTATCCAAGGGGGTTCGATCTAAGGTAGTTTGATCAAACCCTATTCAATTAGAATGCTTTAAATGGAACTTTTAAAGGCTTAAATCATTATATTTTCTAAAAATATGTGATTTTAGCAAAAATCAGAATCTCCTAGTTATTGTAAACCAACTTTGTCGGATCACCCAAGTGTTAGTCCTCACAAATAAAATGTATTCATAAACATGAAAAAACTCACATAAAACTTGGAATGATGCTTTGATGACTAGATGTTGCAATATTTCTATTCTTGAATTCTCTTGACTTGATAATAATTGCTTGTTAAAGATCTTTCCTACAATTATTGCTCACTACTTTCTAGGTCTTCTCAAATAGTGAAAATGACTAGGTATTTATATGAAATTCCTCTAATTTATTGAAAATTAAATCCTAATGGTTGACAATCAAATTTTGAATTTCAAATATTAAATTACTACCACCAACACTTTGAATCATTAAGGAGACTAGGGCATAAGGATGCCCTAGTCCATATCCCTCAATCTTTGGGATCCAAAGTGCTAGGAGTAAAATATTAAATGTATACTTTCATCTTGGACATTTAATTTCATGATAAGTGTTAAGATGGGCCATGTAATGCATAGTTTAAGAAACTAAGAGCACAATTAGGTCCAATCACTTAGGGGGGATCAAAACATCATGTGAAATTGTCAAGGGTGACAATTTATGATGCTACATTTAGCCCCCACTTTACTGAGACTATGAACTTATGCTCAGACTCACATTAAAGTATAACATATGTCCAAAGGGGTCTAATTATCCAAATTTGGAGAGATAGGATGACAATTAATCTAGGCCCCAAGTGCACAAGCCCCCAAGATTTAGGATCCCATGACAAACCAACATAAGAACAAAGGAACACAAATGTATATAATGCAACATAACAATATAAAATACATATGACAAGAACACAACACAATACGAGCATAAGAAAATACACATGAACACAAACACAAGGTTAGTACTAAAAGGATTCAAGTCAGTAAGGTAAAGAGATTTCAATCTTAAGTTTGTCTCAAATACCAAACATCATATCTCAAATGTATGTTAGATAAAAAATTCTCTCATAAGGATGTATGATAAGTCACGAGCCACAACGATCTACTAGCTAGCAAGTTGTGTTATGTAGGGTGTCGATGCAATATCATGGGTTCCCTAAGGCTAGAAAGTTGTGTTGTGTGAAACTTATGAAGCATATGGCTCCACTAGCGAGCAAGTTATGTTATGCTAGGTGGCCATGTTAAAAAGGGTTCTCAAGTTCATGAACAAGAAGCCTACGTTATGCTAAATCCATGGACTATCTTCTAAAATCTCACATTTTAACATGTAAGGGGATGAACACAACTTACCTTAGGGGGGTGCATAAATTTTAATGTCCAAGGGGATGAACGAAAATCACCTTGGAGCCTACATAAAATTTTAATGTCTAAGGGGATGAATGACTTGATCACCTCGATGTGTGCGTACAATTTTAACATCCAAGGGCACGAACAACAATCACCTTATGGTTGCATAAAATAATGTTCAAGGGGATGAACGACAATCACCTTAGGGGGTACCTAAAATTTTAACGTCTAAGGGGACGAACAAAAATATAGGTGCACCTTAGGGGATGTTGTAAACAACAACACCATAAAAGGTACCCTAAAAAATGACAAAGGGGCATTTCTCAATACATGAAAGGTCACACCTTAGGGACATTTCTCAATACATGAAAGGATTTTTATGAATTTTATTTTAGATTGAAGGTTGTAGCCACATGTAATAGATGATCTACACAATAAGACACTTCAACTTAGACACAAGTCAATTTAGCATGTTTGTGTAAGAAATCAAGATGAACTTCTTGTTAGGAAAATAGTGTCTCAACCTTGCAATTACATGAGGTTACTATTTAGAGTAAGTTTAAATTTGAGCATGGATTGGTGTATAATTTTTTGCAAAACTTTCAAATGGCTAAATAAATATGCTCATAAGGTTTCATCACAAGATCATGTTTGGATTTGAAGATATTAAATTTTTTATTTTTAGAAGTTTCAAAGTCCAATTTGAAGGCTTCAGAAGTTTTTTGGGCATGAAAGTGTTCATTCTTGGTAAAGTTGGTTTAAGCTTGATAGACTGGTTTATGAGCTTTTTAGCAATTCAAACATTTCATCAATTGAACACTTGGGTCAAAAGTTATGGCCTCTAGAAGTTGGGTCTCTTGAAATGGGAGATGTAAGAACATGGTAGATATATAAATGAGTTGTAAAAGAGAAGTTGCATGTGGTGGTGTGTGTTTTGACACATCATAGGAATCTATTATTGGAGATAAGGATGGGCACCATATTTTAGGTTGTTTTAGATCATTGTTTTGTACCATTTGACGGTTTCATATATAGTATATCCTATATATTGGGTGTGTGAGATGGAGACTAGGTGTAAGAGTCTTATAGCTATTGAACTACCTTCAGATCTTTGGTTGGTGATACTTTTGTCAGAAATATTTCTTTTCAAGTATATTGTAATTTAGTTGATTTCATAATAATATATTGGACTACTTTTGGAGTGGGGTTTTTCTCTGGAAAGAGTTTTCACCACATAATCACTATGTTCTAATATGAATATTGTTTATATTTATTTTTATTTAAATTTATAAAACTATTCAAATTTGAAAAAAGTTTCACATAACCCTCCTCTGAAGATTAGTGTAATTTTTTTTTCCACTACCTTAACTTCCTTACACTTACAAAATTGAAAAAAATCTTCCATAGACAAATTTTCTAATACATGATGCAAGATAAAAAAAAATTGTAAATAATACAAGAAAGAAACCCCTCATAATCTTCTTTACTTTGCATCTACCATTTTTAATGAATAATAATCATGAAAACCACACTAACATTCAAATGAAATACTCAAACTATTCGTGGAAAGAAAAATTACTACATAAATTCTCAACTTTGAGAGTTTAGATTTGTGAAAATCTCAAAGCACATTTAAAATTGAAATACATTTTTAGCATCAGTAAAACAATCCACAGCT
This sequence comes from Sequoia sempervirens, assembly GCA_007258455.2. Taxonomy (NCBI): domain Eukaryota; kingdom Viridiplantae; phylum Streptophyta; class Pinopsida; order Cupressales; family Cupressaceae; genus Sequoia; species Sequoia sempervirens. Next base: position 370,665,483 of record VDFB02353493.1, read on the forward strand.
CATCAAGCTATCATGAAAATGGCAAATTAGTTCTCTGTTGGCCACCAAGCATCACATTATATTCTATTATAAAGTCCCAATAAGTAAGAATTACCCCTTTTCATACTCACTCATGAGAGTCCTATAAAACAATAAATGCCATTTATATGCATTCATGGCTACCGAAGTCCATAGCCCTATAACCCTGCACCTGGCTCTATACCATTGAAATGTCCCTTTCGTGTGACTATAAGGTCATTCAAATGACTACAAATGGCTACATGAAATTCCATTAGGCCTAGGCATGCTCCCCATCTTCTCAACTTTCTTGCCCATGATAATTTGTCTGTTCATCCACTAAATCATTTCCATATCGTCCATGAAAGCCCTAGCTCTGAAATATCCTTAAGCGTGATCCATTTGCCATCACCTGCAAATCGAAGGTGAACATTAATTGAACCTTGAGATACATGGCCCACATAGAAAATTTTCCTGTTTGGGGTACACTAACTGTAGTCTAACAATAATCTGGCATGTCACTCCTATAGCGCATATTTTCTTTTTGAAAAGTCTTTTATCCTAGCTGAGTGACACACCTCGTCCGACCATTGTGGCTACCCACGCACATATGATCAGATGATAAGCACATGCAGGGGCCCGATCTGATAGTCAGTAAACAGTGGCTAAAGAATACTCGGGTGAAGAAAATTGACCACTGGGGAAAGTTTGCCTGCTAGTCTATAACATTCGACTACATGTCTAATTTTCACAGAGCTTAACATGATACCAACTGTAACTCGTGGGCTCTCCAACCTACCAGCATACTGCACTCTCAGCTCATGCAAGCCCGACACCTAAGCATGCATGGGAGGCGTAGTTTTTGGCTCGCACACCACCTTTGTTTGGATACACAATCGACTGGTTGATGTGGAGACCACCACCTAAGTTTGTATCCATTTCCCACCAGCCACTACTGAGAAAAGCAACGTTCACTTAAGTGATTGACTACGGTTGATAGGAAGTCATTGACTGAAAAGAAATAAAGTGCACGCAATAGTAGCTGAATCTATACAAATGAAGAGGCCACCATGACAGTACCTTAAGAGCTTAGTTGCAAGCATATAGATGTGAAACATTTCATAGAGTCGAGAAGAAAATTAGGGATATCCTTTAATCTTGGCGGGTTCATTTAATGGGGTCTATTGAATAAGCATGAACCAATAGGGGTAAAGTATTAAGGGAGAAAATATATCTTAAAATTCTTAATTATTAAGATATGGATTTATTGATTCTAGTCAAGGACCTCTATTTATTGAGAATGTAATGATAATGCAGAAAAAAAATTAAGAGTAGATCAAAAGAATCAAGGAAAACAAGATCATAAAGGACAAGAACAAACAATTATGTAAAAAACATAAGACAAAAATAATAAAGAAATCAACAACAATCTAGACATCAACAAAAAACATACATGACATATTTTTACATGTAGCTTTGTTATGGAAGCACAAGTTGGGGTAATTTTCAAATGGGATTGCATGTAGAACAAGCAAAACACATTGCATATTGATCCATATTGATATATTATATGGCTCAGGACCATAGGAGGCGATGAACAAATTGATTTATACTATCAAAGATTGCATTCTCCAAAAAGCTCAAATATTTTCCCTTGGTAATATAGTCACTACTCAATTGAAAAATATAATTGCTTTCAATTTCATGTATTAGCTTATTGCTGCTAACAAGACCAAAATGAGCCTAATCTTGATCCACCCTATTTGAGTTGAATAATTTATTGAAATGGATGTATGAATCACAAAATTTTATATCATTTTGATTTTTTTAGTTTGATACATTGTGATCTATAAATGAACATGTGAGCAAACTAGTCTTCATATATAGGAAAATGTAATTCTTCATATTTCATGATTTTCATATCTTCTTGGTTGCTAAAATCTCTAGGAAAATAAATGTCAAACTTGAAAGCCTCATATTCACAAGGTTTAAAGATGTGTACTTGGATACAAATTTGATCTAAACACATGGTTTACTCATGCATAACAAAATAAAACTTTAACATCTAGGTATATTTTTAGAATGAGCTGCATCATGTTAACAATCAAGATGATTAAAGAATTGTAGTTAACTCTCCTCTAATATTGAAGTCATGTTTGAAACAAAAATATATATAATTAGAGGAAACATTATCAATTTTAACAACAAGATCACGATCTTTAGAAAAAATAGATGTGCACTTTTTTCTAAAAAAATTAAAGGATAAAATCATCTTTCATGTAAAAATTGTTTCTCTAATAATCATTTGATTCAACAAAGTAACTCAAAAAACATTTAGAAACACTAATATCAAATTTAACTAAGTGAGTTGTCTCATTTAAAATACCTAGTTCTTCACAATGCCTCTTTGTTGTTTCACTAACTATAACTTACTCAATAGATGTTCTTATTGTACTCAAGCTCACTACTAGTCTCTTCATTTTTTTCCACTAGAGTCTATTCTATAGAAAACTTTATATGAGGTAGCTAGCATGTTTCACACTAAAGAAATAAATTGCCATATATAGTTTCTTGTTCTTCAAAATCACCAAGTTTAATAGCCACACTTCCACATATTCATTAGATTTACTTCCCTTAGGTATGCATCTATTATACATTCTATATTAGCACCTATTGATAAATAGGGTAAACTACTACAAATAGAAACATATTTATATAGTACACATTTTTTAATTTCTAATTAAAGTATATTGCATGATTAACCAATAGATTATTGTATGTAAGTTTAAATAAAAAAGAGAAAAAAAAAACATTAGAATAAACTCATAACACTAGATGTATGTGAAGAAACCTTTAGGGAAAGTCTCCACCATCAAATAGAGTACAAGTCTATATTAAAATGTAATGAATATGTTACATCAAAACATCTAACTATCTTCCTTCAATATAATAATACAATGTTAGCAAAATAGTGTTGCAAGGTGTGTGTGCCCTTGGTCTCCTTGTGTTGTGCTGCACAATGCTTAAGTTCATGATATGGCTTAACTGCCTCTCATGGATTCACTAACTCTGGCAGTTGTATCAGGAATTGATAGGTCAATATTTTGATGCAACAACAACCATCTATGCAACAATTGGTATCAAAACCTAGGTCATGAGTTTGAACCCTTCGCTTGCACTAGAGGGGATTGTTGCAAGGTGTGCGCCCTTGGTCTCCTTGTGTTGTGTAATACAGCACTTGGGTTTGTGACATCACTTAACTGCTTCCTGTAACTTCATTAACTCTGGTGTTTGTATCAGGAATTAATAGGTCGATCTTTTGGTGCAACAGTAACCATTTGTGCAACAAATAGTGCTTGATTTGTAAAAAACTGGATACAAAGAATAATTACTACGTCAATTTATAGAAGATTAAAGCTTGATGAGACTACAAGTGAACTTCTAAAACTAACAATTTTGAGACCATGGTATGACAAAAATCTAACACCTTTATGTGAGAAATAAGTAATGCACCATAAATATCACTAAATTTTCAAATATCTTTGACTACTCGCAATTAATGTAACATTCATTAAAAATAACTCTCTAAATAGGCTCTATTCTACATGATAAACCCACTCAATAATCAATACTTTCTCCACTCTCCCTCATAGAGTCTAGGAATGAAAATTTATAATAAATGACTTTAAATCATTTTGTAACCACCTCTCTTTAAAATGCGATTACAATTAATATAAAATTCAACTAAGAAAATAATAATTAAATAATATGTCAACCACCTAAATGGAAATCTATATATCCATTCCAAAAATCTTGAAGATTTGACATTAGTATATAGGACTTCCAAGTTTAATATCAGCTTAAAATCCTAACATTCTTTGACTTTATGTGTGTGTGTGTGTGTGTGTGTGTGTGTGTGTGTGTGTGTGTGTGTGTGTGTGTGTGTGTAAATATATGTATGTATGTATGACAAACATAAATAGGAAAAATAAAATGAAACATGATCTTACCCTAACTATCACATCTAATGTAAACCACCCTATAATTAAAACCAAATCCTAAATATAATATTTATAACCAAACCACCTCTTTATAAGATTTTTTCATAGCTATAGACTCTACTCTAGAAGTGGACAAATAAATTACAAGAATCTCTTACTTATTTAACTAACACCACCAAATAGAGAGAACAAATAGCCAATAATGGATCTTTGACTATACAAGTCAGCTACCTAATCTACATCAACAATAAATTATATTCCAACATCTTACTCATATCATTAAAACCATCATAACATAAGAAATAATTAAAAGTATCTCACAAATATCTAAATGTCATACTAAAAAAATTAAGTGCTCTCTACCAAGGCCAAACAAAAACTTGTTAAGAATTCTCATTGCTAGGGCAATATCTGATCTAGTACAAACTATTGCATGCATCAAGATACCAACAACACTAGCATAAGAAACATTGTACATTTATAAAAAAATATCATCTAACTTAGGAAATATATCCAATGAAATCTTAATTCTTACAAGTAAATGATTACTCACTAGTTTATAATTGTGCATAGCAAACCAATACAAAATAGTGTCAACATATTTGTACTCTGAATAAGCCAATGATTTATATGAACTTGGTTCCTTCTAATTTTCATTCCAAAAATGCATTTTTTCCCCATAAATCTTTCATTTCCAATGTACTTGAAATTTAATTTTTAAGATCCATAATCATCACCTTACTATTACCAATAAATATGCTCCAATGTACAAGACAATGATTATAATTTGATCATCAATACATTTAATGTAAACATAATGATCCTTTTCACTTCTAACATAGCCCAACTTTAATGCAAAATAATTAAAATTTTGATACCATTGATCTAAGGATTTTTTTAAAAACATATGAAGACCATTTTAACTTGCAAACTAAAGATGGGTAAAAATAATTCAGAAATCCAAGTGTAGAATAAAAATAAAAATAAAGCATAAAAAATTAATGGAATGGAAAATGAAAACAAAAATTCCTCCTAAGTGGGGGAGAATAAATGTGTGAAGAAAATATAGGTGGTGAAATGCATATGAAATGACACAACAATATAAACATAATAGAAAAGACTATTAAAGCATAAATTAACAACATAAAAAATAGCCTAAATTATCTAATTACAAAAGGGAAAATAAAGAAAATATTTAACCTATAATTATATATGAACCTACGATAAAGTAGCGTTTATAAATTTTTTAATTTAAATTTCTTCTTATGTACAACCCTAGGCACCACTATCTTAAGTTGATCAACCATCAAATCATCAATTTTCCAAAAGTCCTAATTTAAATCCTCTTTCTTTAGTTCTTATTTTCTTTCTGTTTCAATGACATGTGTTTCTTATCTCGATATCTCATTGTAAAATTGGTGTGAACATTTACTCAATATATATAACATTTGGTACTTATTTTCTTACCTATATAGCCATTCTTGCATCAAGGCTTATATGTATTTTTTTTGGCTATAATTTAACATTCCACTAATATTAGAGGCTAGACTTAATACTCAATCTTAGGGATATTTTTCAACTTTTGCATGGAGCTATGACTCATCATCAAATAATGGATAATAAGGACCAAATAATAGGAATGGGAAAGTCCCTATAACTTTAGGCTCTCCTAAATCTAGGGGCTATTTCTAGAGGCCATTTCCATGGAAATTAAAGATATATACAAGCTAATATAAGTAGGCCTTTTGTAATAAATCCCAATGCATAATGAACCCCAATAATCTATTATGAAGCTTACAAAATACTAGTTTCTATAATAAGACATAAAATTCCTCTAATAAATAGATGAAACAAGAAAATTTGTATAAGTACATATTATATATAATGATTTTATATCCCTTAAGATAAATATTCTTGATATTACTTATACACAAGTGCAACTCTAACTATTTGTCACAACTTAGCTCTCAAATGCTTTACCAAAAGATGTTTTATTTAGTTATAAATGAGGTTAGAATTGCTACATGCATCACTCTCGAAGTATATATTAGATTCAATCCCATAAATAAGTAGCATAAATTTTTTAACATTGATTCATGCATGCAAGAAAGATTTAAAACTAACACTAAACCACACCAAAATAAACAAAAAGAGTTATAATCATTGAGTGACTTAGCACCAATGCCTATTCATTGGGAAGTAGAATCACAACATGGAAAAGAGGAAGACATTTATGTGAATTTGATATTAGGAATTAAACATATATGTATAAAATCGGAGAAACAAGAGACATTAAATGATAGGATATGCATCCATAATCCATTCCTATTTAGAGTGCCTCCCATTTGCATTGAACTAAGACTACTACAAAGTCTATTGCAATGTTTTAAATACTATCATGCCAACTAATTATTACTACAAAAACCAACAAATATTTCTTGAGGACTCTTGTGGCACTCACACAACCCACTAAAACACCTCAATTCTGATTTTAGATATCTATAATCATGAGAACCTATACTACGCTACACTTTCCCAAATTTCAACATGGATAATGTCTTAGCATTTATAATTTGGGTATGTAATCATTTATACCAAAGAACATACTATGAATGTCCCTATGCATAGAAGATAGTTCAATGAACAACCCCTTCTCCATTGGAGAAACATTCACTATAGGATTTTACAAAACTTACTTTAGCTTGAAGGTAGTAGGAATATGTGACAAATGATCCACACAATAGGACACTTCCACTTAGACACAAGCCAACTTAGTTTGCAGTAGTAGGAAATTATAATGGGCTTGCATGGTTGAATAAAATCTTCCATTGATCAATTTTTAGTACATCAAGTAGGGTAAAGAAATTCAAAATCATGTAAATAAATAACCACTTGTGCTCTTCTTTGTTTTGGTTCACATGTGTACCATCTCTAATATTTAGTTCCCATGCATCATTTCAATGTAGTATGTAATTGTCAATAAAAATATACATTGAAACCACACTTGCATTCAAATAAAAAACTCCAAACTATTCATAAGAAGACAAATGAAAACAAAAAAGCCTCAAAAGTATAAATTTAAATACATTTTTAACATTAATGAAACAATCCACAATTCAACAAAATATCATGAAATTGATAAACTAAATCATTGTTGACCACACAACACCACACTACTTTCTATTAGAGTCCTAGTGAGCAAGGATTACCCCTTTTCATGCTTATTACTTTCTATTAGAGTCCTAGTGAGTAAGGATTACCCTTTTTCATGCTTAGTCAAGTCACTTATACCCTAATATATAAATTCATGTTTCTAAGAGTGCAAATGTCTTGCAAATCTTTGGCTGCATCATAATAAATTTGGAAGAACTCATCAAGCTCCTATAAGTTCCTTTATGTATGCACTAATCGCTAAAAACAGTCCATGGCACAAAAAACACTCCACATGGCTCTGTACCATTGAACTGCCCCTTTTGTGTGACTCTTAGGTCAATCCAATGACTACCAACGGCCACATGAAATCCCATTGGACCTAGGCATGCTACCAGTGTTCTCAAACTTCTCGCTAATGACAACTTGAATGGTCATCCACCATATCACTCCCATATCGTGCATGAAAGCCCTAGTCAAATAGTGCATTCTCTTAACTATCCTCAAGCGTGATCGCTTAGTTAACCCGTTTGACATCACCCACAAATCAATTGTGAACACTGATCGAACCTCTTGAGATCCATGGCCTGCATAGGAAAATTTGCCGTTGGGGGCACTTTAGCTGATGGCTAACAGTTATCTCACACGACACCCCTCTTACAGTGCGCATACTTGCTTTTTGAAAAGTCATCCAACCTTGCTAAGTCGACACATCTTATCCTACCATCGTGGATAGACAGTAGTGAAATATGTGGTGCCTCATTATTTGCAAAGCATGGGAGATTCCACTTGACAAACACCCATTGTCCCTTGGATCATTATGAATCGGTCGCGTTCATGCCCAGCATTGACTACCCTATCAACTGGTCGATGAGAGACCACCAAAGTAGGACACGACGAAGAGGTCGCCACCTAAGCCTATCGCCATTAGCCACCAACCAGTGACGGGTCATACTGAGATGAGCAACGTTCACTTAAGTTATTGACAACGGGTGATAGGAAGTCATTAAGTGAAAAGAAATAAAGTGCGCGCATGATCAGATGACAAGCACATGCAGGGCCCGATCTGATTGTCAGGAAACAGTGGCTAAAGAAAACCCGTGTGAAGAAAATTGACCACTGGGAAAAGTTTGCCTACTAGTCTATAACATTCGACTACATGTCTAATTTTCAGAGCTTAACATAATACCAACTGTAACTCGTGGGCTCTCCAACCCACCAGCATACTGCACTCTCAGCTCATGCAAGCCCGACACCTAAGCATGCATGGGAGGCGTAGTTTTTGGCTCCCACACCACCTTATGTGTATACACAATCGACTGGTTGATATGGAGACCACCACGTGAGTTTGTGGCCATTTCCTATCAGCCAGTGACTGGTTACTACTGATAAAAGCAACGTTCACTTTAGTGATTGACTACGGTTGATAGAAAGTCATTGACTGAAAAGAAATAAAGTGACCACCAAAGTAGTGCGCGATGAAGAGACCACCACCTAAGTTTGTAGCCATTTCACACCAGCCAGTGACTGGTTACTACTGAGAGAAGCAACGTTCACTTAAGTTATTGACCACGGTTGATAGGAAGTCATTGATTGAAAAGAAATAAAGTGCACACAATAGTAGATGAATCTATACAAATGAAGAGGCCACCATGACAGTACCTTGAGAGCTTAGTTGCAAGCATATAGATGTGAACATTTCATAGAGTTAAGGGAATAAAATTAGGGATATCTTTTAAATCTTGGCAGGTTCATTTAATGGGGTCTATTGAATGAACATGGATCTATTAAATTTAAGGGAGAAAATATAAGTTAAAGTTGTAGGTTAAGGATTAATATTGATTCTAGTTAGAGACTTATATTTATTGAGAATGTAGTGAGAATGTGGCAAATTTTTAGAGTAGTTCAAAAGAATAGAGGAAAACATGATCACAAAGGATAGGAACAAAGAATTACGTACAAAACATAAGATAAGAAAATAAAGAAAACAAAGAAAATCTAAACATCAATAAAAAATATATATGGCATAATTTTACATGTATCTTTGTTATGGAAGCACAAGTTGGGGGAGCTTAATTTTCAAATGGTATTGCGCATAGAACAAGGAAAACACATTGCATGTTGATCCATATAGATATATTATATGGCTCAAGACCATAGGAGGAGATGACCAAATTGATTGATACTATCAAAGATTGCATTCTCCAACAAGCTCCAATATTTTCCCTTGGTAATACAATCACTACTCAACTGAAAAAATATAATTGCTTTCAATTTCATGTATGAGCTTATTGCTACTAACAAGACCAAAATGAGCCTAATCTTGATCCACCCTATTTGAGAGTTGAAAAATTTATTGAAATGGGTGTATGAATAAAAAAAAATTATATCATTTTGATTTTTTAGTTTGATACGTTGTGATTCATAAATGAACATGTTAGCAAACTAGTTTTCATATATAAGAAAATTTAATTCTTCATATTTCATGCTTTTCATATCTTCTTGGTTGCTAAAATCCCTAGGAAAGTAAATGTCAAACTTGAAAGCCTCATATTCACAAGGTTTAGAGATGTGTACTTGGTTACAATTTTTTTCTAAACACATGGTTTACTCATGTATAACAAAATAAAACTTTAACATCTAGGTATATTTTTAGAATGTGCTGCATCATGTTAACAATCAAGATGATTAAAGAATTGTAGCTACCTCTCCTCTAATATTGAATTCATGTTTGAAACAAAAAAATTATAATTAGGGGAAACATTATCAATTTCAACAACAAGATCATGATCTTTAGAAAAATATAAAGTCTTGAATACTCAAAAATACATGTGCACTTTTTTCTAAAAAAATTAAAGGATAAAATCATCTTTCATGTAAAAATTATTTCTCTAATAATCATTTGATTCAACAAAGTAAGTTCTCAAAAATCATTTAGAAACACCAATATCAAATTTAACTAAGTGAGGTGTCTCATTTAAAATACCTAGTTCTTCATGCAGTGTCTCTTTGTTGCTTCACTAATTGTAACTTACTCAATAGATGTTCTTATCGTACTCAAGCTCACTACTAGTCTCTTCATTTTTTTTCCACTAGAGTCTATTCTATAGAAAACTTTATATGAGTTAGCTAGCATGTTTCACACTAAATAAATAAATTATCATACATAGTTTCTTGTTCTTCAAAATTGCCAAGTTTAATAGCCACACTTCCACATATTCATTAGTTGTACTTCCCTTAAGTATGCATCTATTGTACATTATATATTAGCACCTATTGATAAATAGAGTAAACTACTAAAAATAGAAACATATTTACATAGTACACAATTTTTAATTTCTAATTAAAGTATATTGCACGATTAACCAATAGATTAATGCATGTAAGTTTAAATGAAAAAAATAAAATCAAAAGAACATTAGAATAAACTCATAACACTAGATGTATGTGAAGAAACCTTTAGGGAAAGTCTCCACCATCAAATAGAGTACAAGTCTATATTAAAATGTAATGAATATGTTACATCAAAACCTATAACTATCTTTCTTCAATATAATAATATAATGTTAACAAAATAGTGTTGCAAGGTGTGCGCCCTTGGTATCCTTGTGTTGTGCAACACAACGCTCAAGTTCATGACATGGCTTAACTACCTCTCATGGATTCATTAACTCTATCGATTGTATCATGAATTAACAGGTCGATCTTTTGGTGCAACAACAATCGTTTGTGCAACAATTGGTATCAAAGCCTAGGTCATGAGTTTGAACCCTTTGCTTGCACTAGGGGGGATTGTTGCAAGGTGTGTGCCCTTGGTCTCCTTTTGATGTGCAATGCAGCACTCAGGTTTGTGACATGGCTTAATTTCCTCCCATAACTTCATTAACTTTGGTAGTTGTATCGGGCATTAATAGGTTGATCTTTTGGTGCAATGGTAACCATATGTGCAACAACTAGTGCTTGATTTGTAAAAACCCATACAAAGAATAATTACTACATCAAGTTATAAAATATTAAAACTTGATGAGAATACAATTGAACTTCTAAAACTAACAACTTTGAAACCATGGTATGACAAAAATCCAACATCTTTATGTGAAAAATAAGTAATGCACCATAAATATCACTAAATTTTCAAATATCTTTGTCTACTCACAATCAATGTAATACTCATAAAAAATAACACTCTAAATAGGCTCTATTCTACATGACAAACCCACTCAATAATCAATAGTTTATTCACTCTCCCTCATAAAGTCTAGGAATGGAAAATTCTAATAAATGACTTCAAATCATTTTGTAACCACCCCTCTTAAAATGTGATTACAATTAATATACAAGTCAACTAAGAAAATAATAATTAAATAATATGTCAACCACCTAAATGGAAATCTATATATCCATTCCAAAAATCTTAGAGATTTGACATTAGTATATAGGACTTCCAAGTTTAATAACACCTTAATCCTAACATTCTTTGCCTATATATATGTGTGTGTGTGTGTGTGTGTGTGTGTGTGTGTGTGTGTGTATGTATATATTGAAATGATGTAAATAGGAAAAATAAAATGAATCATTATCTTATAACTCTCTATCATCTCATGAACAAAGTGATGCTAAACACTAATATACTTCATACAATCATGATACATGGATTTCATCACTAGGAAAATAATACTCTAACTATCACATCTAATCTAAACCACCCTATAATTAAAACCAAATCCTAAATGTAATATTTATAACCAAACCACCTCTTTATAGGATTTTCCATAGTTGTGGACTCTACTCTAGAAGTCAAAAAAGAAATTACAAGAACCTCTTACTTATTTAACTAACACCACCAAATAGAGTGAACAAATAGCCAATAGTGGATGTTTGACTATACAAGTCACCTACCTAATTTGCATCAACAATAACTTATATTCCAACATATTACTCATATCATTAAAACCATCATAACATAAGAAATAATTAAAATTATCTTACAAATATCTAAATGTCATATTAAAAAAATTAAGTGCTCTCTACCAAGGCCAAACAAAAACTTGTTAAGAATTCCCATTGTTGGGGCCATATCTGATCTAGTACAAACTATTGCATACATCAAGATACCAACAACACTAGCATAAGGAACATTATACATATCCAAAAAATTATCATCTAACTTAGGAAATATATCCAATGAAATATTAGTTTTTACAAGTAAATGAATAAATTCACTAGTTTACAATTATGCATAGCAAACCAATACAAAATAAGGTCAACATATTTACTCTAACTAAGCCAATGATTTATATGAACTTGGCTCCTTCTAATTTTCATTCAAAAAATGTAATTTTTCCCCATAAATATTTCATATCCAATGCACTTGAAATTTATTTTTTAAGATCCATAATGATCACCTTACTGATACCAATAAATATGCTTCAATGTACAAGACAATGATTAGAAATTGATCATCAATGTACATTTAATATAAACATATTGATCCTTTTCACGTCTAACATAGCCCAACTTCAATGCAAAATAATTAAAATTTTGATACCATTGATCTAAGGAATTTTTATTTAAACCATATGAAGACCATTTTAACTTGCTAACTAAAGATAGGTAAAAATAATTAAGAAATCCAAGTATAGAATAAAAATAAAAATAAAACATAGAAAAATAATGGAATGGAAAATGAAAACAAAAAATTCCTCCCAAGTGGGGGAGAATAAATGTGTGAAGAAAATATAGAAGGTGAAATGTGTATGAAATGACAAAACAATATAAACATAATAGAAAAGACTATTAAAGTGCATATATTAACAAAATAAAAAAATAGCCTAAATTATGTAATTACAAAAGGGAAAATAAAGAAAATATTTAACCTATAATTATATATGAACATATGATAAAGTAGTGTTCATAAATGTTTTAATAAATTTCTTCTTATGTACAACCCTAGACACCACTATCTTAAGTTGATCAACCATCACATCATCAATGTTCCAAAAGTCCTAATCTAACTCCTCTTTCTCTTTTTCTTATATTTTCAATGACATGTGTTTCTTATCTTGATATCCCATTGTGATTGGTGTGAACATTTAATCAATATACATAAAATTTGGTACTTATTTTCTTACCTATTCTTTCTTTTGAACATATAGCTATGATGGGATGATAGCCATTTGAAGCACAACAACTTCTTGCATCAAGGCTTCTAGGTATTTTTTGGCTATAATTTAACATTCCACTAATATTAGAGGCTAGACTTAATACTCAATCTTAGGGAAATTTGTCAACTTTTGCATGGAGCTATGAATCATCATGAAATAGTGAATAATATGGACCAAATAATAGGAGTTGTAACTTTAGGCTCTTCTAAACCTAGGGGCTATTTCTAGAGGCCATTTCCATGCAAATTAAAGATATATACAAGCTAATATAAGTAGGCCTTTTGTAATAAATCCCAATGCATAATGAACCGCAATAACCTATCATGAAGCTTACAAAATACTAGTTTTATAATAAGACCTAAAATTCCTCTAATAAGTAGATGAAACAAGAAAATTTTGTACAAGTACATATTATATCGAATGATTTTATATCGCTTAAGATAAATATTCTTGATATTACTTATGCACAAGTGCAACTTTCTAACTATTTGTCACAACCTAGCTCTCAAATGATAAATATAAAAATATATTTTATTTAGTTATAAATGAGGTTAGAATTGCTACATGCATCACCCTCTAAGTGTATATTAAAGATTCAATCCCATAAAGAAGTAGCATAAAAAAATTAACATTCATTCATGCATGCAAGAAAGATTTAAAACTAACAATAAACCACAAAAAATAATAATCATCATCATCATTGAGTGAATTAGCACCAATTCCTGTTCATTGGGAAATAGAATCACAAAATGGAAAATAGGAAGACATTTATGTGAATTTGATATCAAGAATTAAACATATATGTATAAAATTAGAGAAACAAGAGACATTACATGATAGGATATGCATCCATAATCCATTCCTATTTAGAGTGCATCCCAGTTGCATTGAACTAAGACTACTACAAAGTCTATTGCAATGTTTTAAATACAGTCATGCCAACTAATTATTACTACAAAAAACCAACATATGTTTCTTGAGGACTCTTGTGGCAATCACAAAACCCACTAAAACACCTCAATTAAGATTTTAGATATCTATAATCATGAGAACCTATACTACGCTACACTTTCTAAAATTTCAACATGGATAATTTCTTAGCATTTATAATTTGGGTATGTAATCATTTATACTAAAGAACATACTATGAATGTCCCTATGCATAGAAGATGGTTCAATGAAAAACCCCTTCTCCATTGGAGAAACATTCACCATAGGATTTTATGAAATTAACTTTACCTTGAAGGTAGTAGGAATATGTGACAAATGATCCACACAATAGGACACTTCCACTTAGACACAAGCCAACTTAGCTTGCGGTTGTAGGAAATTATAATGGACTTGCATGGTTGAATAAAATCTTCTATTGATCAATTTTTAGTACATCGAGTAGGGTAAGAAAATTCAAAGTCATGAAAGTAAATAACCACTAGTGTTTGTCTTTGTTTTGGTTCACATGTGTACCATTTCTAATATTTAGTTCTCATGCATCATTTCAATGTAGTGTGTAATTGTCAATAAAAATATACATTAAAAACACACATGCATTCAAATAAAAAACTCCAAACTATTCATAAAAAGACATGCAAACAAAAAAAACCTCATCTTTTAAGAGTTTAAATTTAAATACATTTTTAACATTAATGTGACAAACAAACTATCATGAAATTGACAAACTATGACAAACAAACTATCATGAAATTGACAAACTAAATCATTGTTGACACCACAACAGCATACTACTTTCTATTAGAGTCCTAGTGAGTAAGGATTACCCCTTTTCATGCTTAGTCAACTCACTTATATCCTAATATATAAATTCGTGTTTCTAAGAGTGCAAAATGTCTTGCAAATCTTTGGCTGCATCATAATAAATTTGAAAGAACTCATCAAGCTCCTATAATGACAATAAGTTCCCTTATGTATGCATTATTCGTTAAAGAAGTCCATGGCAGAAACACTCCACATGGCTCTATACCATTGAACTGCCCCCTCTTAGGTCAATCAAATGACTACCAACGGCTACATGAAATCCCATTGGACCTAGGCATGCTACCAGTGTTCTCAAACTTCTCGCTAATGACAACTTGTACGGTCATCCACCATATTTCCCATATCGTGCATGAAAGACGTAGTCAAATAGTGCATTCTCTTAACTATCCTCAAGCGTGATCGCTTAGTTAACCCGTTTGACATCACCCACAAATCAATGGTGAACATTGATCGAACCTCTTGAGATCCATGACCTGCATAGGAAAATTTGCCGTTGGGGGCACTTTAGCTGATGGCTAACAGTTATCTCACACGACACCCCTCTTACAGTGCGCATACTTGCTTTTTGAAAAGTCATCCAACCTTGCTGAGTCGACACATCTTATCCTACCATCGTGGATAGACAGTAGTGAAATATGTGGTGCCTCATTATTTGCAAAGCATGGGAGATCCCACTTGATAAACACCCATTGTCCCTTGGATCATTATGAATCGGCCGCGTCCATGCCCAGCATTGAACTGGCTACTTTCGCACATATGACTGGTTAAAAATTGTATGACTCACATACAATCAGATGACAAGCAGATGCAGGGGCCCTATCTGACAGACAGTGATCAATGGCTAAATAAAACTGGCCACTGAGGGAAGTTTGCCCAGTAATCTATAAAATTTGACCACGTCTTATTTTCACAGAGCTTAACATAATACCAACTGTAACTTGTAGTTTGACTACCCTACCAGTATACTGCACTCTCAGCTAATGCAAGTCCGACAGCTAAGCATTGCTTGCAAGGCGTAGTTTTTGGCTGGCACACTACCTTATTTGTATACACTATCAACTGGTCGATAAGAGACCACCAAAGTAGGACTCGACGAAGATGTCGCCACCTAAGCCTATGGCCATTAGCCACCAACCATTGACGGGTCATACTGAGATAAGCAACGTTCACTTAAGTTATTGACAACGGGTGATAGAAAGTCATTGAGTGAAAAGAAATAAAGTGCGCACATGATCAGATGACAAGCACATGCAGGGCCCGATCTGATTGTCAGGAAACAGTGGCTAAAGAAAACCCGTGTGAAGAAAATTGACCACTGGGGAAAGTTTGCCTACTAGTCTATAACATTCGACTACATGTCTAATTTTCAGAGCTTAACATAATACCAACTGTAACTCGTGGGCTCTCCAACCCACCAGCATACTGGACTCTCAGCTCATGCAAGCCCGACGCCTAAGCATGCATGGGAGGCGTAGTTTTTGGCTCCCACACCACCTTATGTGTATACACAATCGACTGGTTGATATGGAGACCACCACGTGAGTTTGTGGCCATTTCCCACGAGCCAGCGACTGGTTACTACTGATAAAAGCAACGTTCACTTTAGTGATTGACTACGGTTGATAGGAAGTCATTGACTGAAAAGAAATAAAGTGCACACATTAGTAGATGAATCTATACAAATGAAGAGGCCACCATGACAGTGCCTTAAGAGCTTAGTTGTAAGCATATAGATGTGGAACATTTCATAGAGTTAAGGGAATGAAATTAGGGATATCTTTTAATCTTGGCAGGTTCATTTAATGGGGTCTATTGAATGAACATGGACCTATTAAATTTAAGAGGGGTAAAGTATTGAGGGAGAAAATATAAGTTAAATTGTTAATTTTTAAGTTAAGGATTAATATTAATTTTAGTTAAGGACCTATATTTATTGAGAATGTAGTGAGAATGTTGACAAATTTTTAGAGTAGTTCAAAAGAATAGAGGAAAACAAGATTACCAAGGACAGGAACAAAGAATTATGTACAAAATATAAGACAAGAAAATAAATAAAACAAAGAAAATCTAAACATCAACAAAAAACATACATGACATAATTTTTTATGTAGTTTTGGTATCGAAGCACAAATTGGGAGAGCTTAATTTTCAAATGGTATTGCACGTAGAACAAGGAAAACACATTGCATGTCAATCCATATAGATATATTATATGGCCTAAGACCATAGGAAGAGATGAACAAATTGATTAATAATATAAAAGATTGCATTCTTCAACAATCTCAAATATTTCCCCTTGGTAATACAGTCAATACTCAATTGGAAAATATAATTGCTTTCAATTTCATGTATGAGCTTATTGGTACTAACAAGATCTAAATGAGCCTAATCTTGATCCACCCTATTTGAATTGAATAATTTATTGAAATGGATGTATGAATCATTAAATTTATATCATTTTCATTTTTTAGTTTGATACATTGTGATTCATAAATGAACATGTTAGCAAACTAGTCTTCATATATAGGAAAATTAAATGCTTCATATTTAATGCTTTTCATATCCTCTTGGTGGCTAACATCCCTAGGAAAATAAAAGTCAAACTTGTAAGCCTCATATTCAAAAGGCTTACAAATGTGTACTTGGTTACAAATTTGATCTAAACACAGAGTCTCCTCATGCATAACAAAATTAAAACGTTAGCATCTAGGTATATTTTTAGAATAAGTTGCATCATGTTAACAATCAAAATGATTAAAGCATTGTAGCTAACTCTCCTCTAATATTGAATTCAAGTTTGAAACAAACAAAAAAAAATCATAATTAGGGGAAAACGTTATCAATTTTAACAAGATCATGATCTTTAGAAAAATATAAAGTCTCAAACTCAATAATACATGTGCACTTTTTTCTAAACAAATTGAAGGCTAAAATCATCTTTCATGTAAAAAATGATTCTCTAATAACTGTTTGATTCAATAAAGTAACTCAAACAACATTTAGAAATACTAATATCAAATTTAACTAAGGTGACTCATTTAAAATACCTAGTTCTTCATAATGTCTCCTTGTTGTTTCACTAATTATAACTTACTCAATAGGTGTTCTTATTGTACTCAAGCTCACTACTAGTGTAACAATCACAACCTTATAACAATGAATTTACATGGAATTTTAACAATAAAGTAAAAAGTAACTATTTCATAAAATTAGAACATAAATATTTCTCATCAACAATTGAAAGTTGCATTTGTATAACTGATAATGTAAGCATGGCTTAATAATTTCATTTCACCTTTTCCAACTAGAAAGTATAAATTTATTTTCTTTTCAACATTTCCACATGAAAAATTTCAAATATATAATATAAATAATTAAGGAACAAGGTTAGAGATCCTTATCTGGATACTTTTCTTTCTTTCAAGTTCTTTCTATCTCCCAAGACTCGACAAGTCATCTACAAGAGGGAGATCATCACCCAAGTGCTTTACCTCCAACCATGGACTTAAGTGGTCCTTTACACACCTTCCTAATTGGAAGTGGCCCTTCCCTTCAATGAAGGGAATGCTTACAAACCCCCTAATAATGGCCACCTGAGCTCTAGTGTTATTCCCTACTTAACCAATACCGTCTATCAACTATGGAGACCTTCCAACTATGAAAATGAAACAAAGAAAAATGAGGTGGGTTACCAAAATGAGATTGATAACCCAAATTAGGGGACCTATTTTCCTTTTATTTCATTAGGAAATGATATCCACACCATGAAAGAACTATCAACCTTGACATGAATCAAGTCAAAGTGTGAATCTGCAAATTTCCTTTTTTGCAAGGATGAGGGTCTTGATTAAACAACACTTTGGGGAGAAAGATTAAAAATAGAAAACTAACTCCAAAATGCAACCTGAAACTTGGATTTGGAAAATTGAGCTCAATACTTATGGAACCAAAAATCAAAATACAGATTTAAGAGACGGGAAATGATGTGTACTAGTCGTCAAAAGTGTTTTTTCAAAGCTAATTGAGGACTCATTCGCCCTATGGCGAATGGGTCCTGGCTGTAGGGTGAATGAGTCTTGGCTAGATCTTTGAAAAATGGTTTTTGGTTTCTCTTCTCTTGTGTCTGCACTCCTAGATCCCTGATTTTCACAGTCAGATAGCCGAAAATAAATCTTGTAGGTGAGTTTTTGTGAAATTACAACAATGATGACAACAAATGCAACTTTGACAACTTCTTCACTTTTTCTCTTTAAGAGATCTTCCACCTAAAATGTGCAAACACAAATCAAGAGGGGAAAATGTTTTTTTGTTGGTGAATGGGGGTTTTCCTTGGTCAAACCCCATCTTGATAATTAAACCTTGTAATGAAACAAAATAGCATAAAAGGAATGATGAATGAACAAAGTAATGTCACAACTCACCAAACCCTTGAATGAACCTTGGAGTGTAGATTTGCAACTTGCATGAAATGACTTCAATAGATATGGATCTTGATCTTGAAACTTTATTTGAAATAATGCCTTTGAATGCTTGAATGGATCATGAGCACTACATCAACATATTAGCTCAAATAACATGTATAATGCAAGAATACTTTGACATGACAATAGGATCTTGATTGCTATAATAATTCTTCAATAAAAATGCCCTTGAATGCCTTGAAATACTCTTGAAATGTTCTTGATAATGCTCACTTTAATACTCTTGAGATAACTTGAATTTGCTAGCTTGAAAATCTTAGATGAAACTTAGTGAAATGACCTTATATTTATAGGTATGTAACATTATTTCCAAAAATTCAAATAACACAAGCCGACATGTGAATATAGATTTGAATATGATAAAATACCGCCAAAACATAATAAAAATTTAGGTTCTAGGTCTAAGTGAGGACCCATTCACCATTAGGCGAATGGGTCCTAAGTCCCTCACCTAGGACACACATTCTCCAATGATAAGTGTTATGTTATGGCATTAATGAATGTCATGTTTTACTCTTTGGAAAATATAATTAATTAAGCTTGGATTTGAATTAAAGGGGCCAATTAAGGAAAATCAACCTCAATTAATTAATGAAGCCCTAAGTAAGTGTGTGTTATGCCTTGCATAACCACCCCATTTTATTCCAGAACAAAATGGGTCCCCCTTTCTCTTTTTGGTTTCTTTTGCTTTTGGTTACTTACTTTCCTCTTGGGGGTACTTTTGTTTTCTACCTGGGTTTGTCCTTTGTTCTGTTTGATTTAAATCTTGGTTATGTCTCAACTTGAATTGGTTTCCTTCTTGCCAAGTATTCAATGAAGTAATCATAAGCTATAGGATAGTTTATTTTAATATATTTTATATGCTTTGGGGACTAATGGAGGCATTTGTTTTGCAAGATTAAATCCTACACTTGATGATATTTGCCAAGGGAACTCAGTTGGAAAGTATTCGTCACTCCAATTGATCATAATTTTCCTCTATGAAGAAAGTCGGCAAGACCTTGCAGATGTCTTGTCGACTACCAGTGCATTTGGTCGATAAGTGTCTCTATTGCCTATTGGCAAGACCTCGGGGAGGTCACGGTGATCCGAGTTCACACGGAGTCTCCTATCAGCATGAGGGGTTTCCTTCGGAGAAAGGTCTCGGTGAGATCTTCATGTCTCACCGACTGACGACACCATGAAAATATATCAGCAAGAGATTTTGACTTCGGGGTGAAGTCTTGCCGAAAGCTTCAAGTCTCACTGACCACCGATAAAGATGTTCATCTCGGTGAGAGACTTTCCTTTGGAGAGAAGTCTTAGTGACTATGAAAGGTCACACTGACATAGCGTAAAGGGGATTCTATCGGTGGTCTTCGGTGAGAGGATCAAATTGTCACGGTGACAAAAACTAAACCTATGGAGATTCCTCAGCAAAACAAAAGGTGACTACAGGACGTCTCCCCGATAAGAGGATGTTACACTGACACATGTCGGATGAAAGGATGCATATCGGTGTAACTAAAGGGAGGTCTTGGGGACAACAAGATCGGCAAAGGGTTGTCGTTTCGGCATAATGTCTTGCCGAATCAAGGAAGTTACGCTGAGGGAGGTTTGTATTTGGGGAGAGTGGTTCACTTTCGGCATAAAGTATGGCTGACGTGCTAGAGTCTCGGCGACAGTAGGGCAATGTCGCCAGGAGGTGTTGCCTTTAGCGAAAGTTTTTGCCGAAGGAGAATGGTTTTGTCGACAGTAGTGGATTTCCCAGTGAAGGAGGCATCGGTATAACCAAGGATAACTCACTGAGAGGTCTCCCCGACCACGGAAAGTCATGCCGACATAAAGAGGGGGGGTCCCACTGAAAGATATTGGGCTCGACAAATGATTTTTTCCTTCGCCATAAGGTCTGGGTGACTACGGAGAGTTTCACTAAAATAGAATGGGCTCAGGGAGAAAACAAAAGGGTCGCTATGATGTCTCCCCAACCATGGGTGTCCCATCAAAAATATGGAGCTCAGCAGAGGATCATGCCTTTGCCAAAAGGTCTTGGCAAGGAAAGAAAGTTACACCGAAGCAAAAGGGGCCCAAGCTCGAGGGAGTAAAAGAAACTCGGGGAGACTCTGAGTGGATGGAATGGGTTCGGTAAGATGTCTTGCCAACCCGATGGTGTCTCAGCGACAGGAGATGTCACAAGGGGAACTCGCCATAGCCTCTCTCCGACATTGAGGAGTCTTGCTGATAACAAGGAGGGGCTCGGTAAGGGAAGAGGAGTTCGGGGTAAGATCTCCCTGACATGAGAATGTGCTCGCCGAGGGAGGAAGGGCTTTGCCATGTGGTCTTATCGAGAACATGCAGTCTTGCTGACAAGTTTTGTGAGCATGATATGACTTCTTCAGCTCACTGAAACGTCTTGCCGACTGTCTAGTGTCATGTCAATGGTTGATAAAAGCGATAATCACATCGGGGAGACACAATGAGTGTCTCATCGACATGCGATTCAATATGGACCACTTTTCACCGCCAAGGAATCCTATGTGGCCTCTGTTCCTCCAATAAGAAGAAGATGACCTATTGACCGATTGACCATCCCTGTGTAAGAAGACCAATAGAGTGCAAGTGAGATGGATCCATTCTGAGATTAGGGAGGCGATGGATCGGCTCAAGTGTAATGTTCAAATCTATAAGGAGGCCTGATGATGTTCCAGAAGATGGTCAACCTGCAACAGAAGTCTGGAACATGAGGGAAGCCGAAGGAAGAAAGGATCTGTGACTCACAGGGATAGTTGTAGTAACCACCGGTAGAGGTTGATCAGTATTAATGGTAAAGTGCCCTAGAGCATTCAAGGTGACCCTAATAGAGTTCAAGGTGGACATGAAGACAAAGAGTAAATGTTGCAGCTACAAAAAGTTCTAAAGGCTTCTCCTGAGGTCAAGCCATCACCGACCTGGACAGCAGGGCTTCTCATTGAATGTAGTTTTGACTCTTCTCAAAAAGATCTGAGAGCTGACTCTCCTGGAAGCAGATATTTTGTAAACCCTAATACAGGGGGACAATGCATTCTTTTGGTACATTTTGTATATATGGCATTTTGGCCTCTTTGTAAAGGTTAGAACTTTTAAGAGACAGTTAGACGTAGAGAGAACCAAGGGAGAAAATAGAAGATACAGTGTTAGAATAGATAGTCAGAACAAAATCTAGGAGTTAGTCAGTTAACAGCAGGAGATAGAGTTGCATCTTGATTCTTAGTAATGAGAGCTTCTTTTGTCTTCTTGTCTAGTAGTAAAGTTCAGTATTGGCTGTAATGTATTTTCCAAGTCCTCTTAGTGTAGTTGGAAACAATCTAGAATCGTAGATTCTCTGCACACTGGTGATTGTGCCAGCCTTGTAAATATTGCTTATCTGTTTCACTAACAGTAGAAGCAATCAGAGTTTAATCTACTTCATATTGTGTTCCTGAATGATATTTGTCTTAAGTTGATCATTTGATTTGTGAAGTCTTCAAGGAGTGAAATGTTATTTTTTGTTTTATATAAATGGTAACTTAAAATCTGTTATTTGAATTAGCACTGTGAATGAAAGCGGTTGTGTGTCAATCACAAGTTTACTTTGTTTTGTAGTTTTAGTTAACAAATTCCTTGGAGCTAACAAATCTAGTTAAAATTGGATGAATTATTGTTCTTTTCTATCCCAAAACCCTGATCTATCTTTTTTTGTTTCTTTAAAAAACCCAGTTAAATTAGGTTTTATTTCATGCTTGATCTTAGAACAATCCAGAAGCTCAACACCAGTAGGCCCCTTGAACATTACTGTTACATTGACCAACTGAGCAACATTAGCACAGTTGAGAACCAACTTCATAGACCTTGGGGGCTAAGATATCCAGGTGATCATCTTTCTCTTTCAGAAGAAACATGATAGCAATACTCCGTTTGCATGTTGTTGTGCCAAAAGGAACATCAACAGTGTGAAAGTGTAAAGGTACACTTTACAACACCACATTAAGGCACAATTGAGTCCATTTTAATTAATAAGGCCCTAAACTTAATGTGAATATGTAAAATGCATATTACAACACTGAATTAAGGCATAATTAAGTCCATTTTATTATTGATTCCCCAAGTGAAGTGTGAAAAAGGGATACTTTTTCCTACACTACATTTAGCCCCCACTTTAGTGAGAGAATGATCCCATGTCAAACTCACACTAAAGTAGATATTCAAGACATATATGTATGCAACAATGAAAAAGATACACAATAATACAAAATCAAAGCCTAGAAGAAAGGGAGGAATATCAAGCTTCGACTATCCAACATGATGTTGAACATGTCTTAGCTATTTGTCCAAGGAAAGGGGGAGGATCGAGCTTTGACTATCCAACTTGATGTGGAAAACATCTAAGCTACTTGTCCAAAAAATTTCATATAAGTAGAACTCAATGTCCACAATGCAAACAATGCGCACGCTCACTCCAGGTGAATAGAACCTCATGTCATCCACTAGGTGAGCCCCCAGAAAAGTGGCTTAGTGAGAAATTCATGCCAAGTCTACAAGCTCTCATTTTACTTACCATACCAAAGTTATCCTTCTGGAAAATCTGATAAAGTGTGACATGTATACTTTGGTTTATAGGGCCTAACAAGCTATGTTATGCTAAGCACACTATGAACAAAGGGAAGGCCCTATAGGAAAGCAAGGTGTGTTATACTTGGTGGCCTTAGATCGAGGGGTTCGAGCTTCACAAGGTTAACAAGTTGTATTATGCTAAACACTTATGAACAATATGCAAATATTTTTTGGTTAAAGGGATCTTGCTTAGTTCATGTAAGGTCTCTTCTTAGGGATCATCGTGCTTAATGTATCCAAGAGAGGACAAGTCCAAGATAAGAGAATCACAACTTAGGGAATGCAATGTGTAGCATCACCACTAAAAGGAAAGTCCTATGCTAAGAGATATCACGTTCTTGGAGGACATCAAACCCAATGACACCACCAAGAAAAGGATGCATCACAAGAATAAAGAAAATCACACAATGAAACATGTGTGTCCAGTATGCCCCCACTGTAAAGCAATTGCTAACACCATTGTTGTGAGAAATAACTTTAAAGTAGCAAATATTAAATGATAACCATAAGGAAGACATGAGAGCTTAAATTCAGAAAGCCCTATGCCAAGTCATATGTTCTTGAATGAAACTACATCACGAAAAAGAGGAAGGGGCTGCCCCAAAAATGAAAACACATAAGGTAGATCTATGGATTTGAGGTCAGTATATCTTTGAGCTACAATGTGGTTATAAAGCTCAAAAATGTCATTGTAGGATAGAATTTCATCGCCACTAGAGTCTAGGACCTAGGGAAATGAACTTTCTGGTGCAGGAGCACCTACCATAAAAAAAAAAAAAGCAAATTTTGAAGTGTTGTTTTTAAATCTTTTTGTTTTGTTATGTAAGGTCTCAAACATCATTGATAATGTGTAAGGGGACCTTTTTAGAGCTTATGTTTAAATTTGAATAAGTTGGGAATCTCGTGTGCTTGATTCCTAAGGTTTTGGTTAAAGTTGCAAAACATAGTGTGTTTTCGAACAAACATCTTTTGATCACTTTTGAGCCCAAAACAGTAAACCTAACTATTTTCTCTTGATGTAAAAGAAATATCTAGATATTTTGAGGGGGTTGGAAGTTTTTGGGAATGAAATTTGTAATGAAAATAAGCAAGAAGTAGTGACTTTGTTGTGTACAAATCTGTTTTCCTGTGTTTGTTGGCGTGACAACAAATAGTGTAATGGAATAAATCTTTTATTTGTTTAAGAGCATGTAAAAGCAATGTTTTGAAGTTCTGTTTTGGTGTTTTTAAATAGTTTTTCATCGCTCTTTGCTTTTTGCATGATCTGTGTCTTTCTTTAGTTTTGTTTTGGAATGGTAAAAAGAACCAGAAAATGGAGTCTTTAGGTTGTTTCTGATCGCGCTAGGTAGTATGGACGCAGAGGAGGCAATCCTAAACTCCAAACATGTAAATAGTTTATATATAGTAGTCATTAGAGGTTCAATGGGCAAGCTAGATGACTGTTTCTAGGCAAGTTTGGAAACCTAGCTAGAAAAGACAGTCAAGAGGGCAAAACCCTAATGTGGTAGGGGTGGCATCATTAAAATCTAATGTGTATTGTGATTGCAGGCAGCGCTAAGAAGGTGTAGAATAGTAAATAGAAGACTCTTTAATGCATTTGTGGTCAGAAAAGGCAGAACAGACCAAGGAAAAGCCTTAAGAAACCCTAGTTTCCACCAAGGTTGTATTGTAACCCTGTACGGGCAGGAAGGGAACCAAACTCCAAAGAACTTGTCAGAGCTTGGGAAAAGAGCCAGAGAGTCAATAGAAAGATTGGCACAATTAGTGGGAAGAGAAGAGTTCTAGCCTATCCTTTGTGTTGAGAGGGCTAAAAGAGGCTTGAGGCTTGTAGCCCTACCCAAGAACCTAGCACTGAGGTTTAAGGAAAATGATAGAGAACTGAAGTTTGGTGTTTGTTGAAACACCTAGAATAGATGACTTTGGAGGCCTTGAAAGGTGCCACACACCCCTGCAACAAGGTTGGAAGAATGGAAAGTGGACTAGTCTTTAGAGGAATAAGGGCTAGATGGTGCATGTGAAGAAAAAGTGCCAAGTAACGTTTTGTAGCAGCAGATTTGCAATGATAGCAAGGTTGTCATAGTGAACCAGGGGTGCCTCAAAGGCAGAGGACCTATAGGTTGTAGGGTGAAAGAAATAACACCTTAGGAGTTTTCAAGACAAGGACTCAAGCATTAAGATTGTGTTTTCTCAATTCAACCCTTGTGCTATCAGATTGGTATCAGAGCAGTGAAAGATTTGGGAAAGCAACTTATATGTCAGAGGAAGTTGAATCAAGTGAACCGCCCAAGATGGTGACAAATGCACAGTTAGCCAAGATGGTCGAAGAGCAAGAAGAGGATAACAAATCTCTAAAGGAAAGAATAGAACAGCTTGAAGAAGCACTGAACAAGGTGAAATTGGAAGGCAAAGTGCCAAAAGAAGAAGAGGTTGCAGAGGAAGACAAAGTCCCTAAACCTGACCTTGTTCTCGAGGAGGAGCCTTTCTTGAAGGCATTAAAAGCCCCGAGTGGAAAAGGACTTGAGGGTGTACCACTATTCCATGGAAAGATGGATCCTGATTTGGTCTTGGACTGGATAGATGGAATGGAGAATCACTTCGAATGTGATGAAGTTACAGAGGCACAGAAGGTGAAGGTTGCAAAATCAAGGTTGAGAGGATCAGCTTTGACTTGGTGGAAATTTATCCAGACTGAAAGGGAGAAAGAAGGAAAGCAGCCTATATCAACCTGGAAAGGAATGGTTGCTAAAGTGAAAGAATCCTATATGCCAGATGACTATGAGATCCAACTCCACAAGAAGAGGCAGAGTTTAAGAAAAAAAGATCAAGATGTAAACACCTACACTGAAGAGTTCCAGAAGCTTTGTTTGAGATCAAATGTGGCAGAAGATGAGATCCTAAAAGTGGCTAGATACCTCAATGGTTTGAAGTGGAATATACAGGAAGAGATGGCTTTGCTCAGCCCCAAGACAGTCCACCAATGCTATTAGCTAGCTATCAAGATTGAAGAGAGGAATAAAAGGAAGCATGATCAGTCCTCTAAGGTTAGAGGAAGAGGCAGAGATCAAAGAGGACAGCGTGGAGGTTACCAAGGAAGAGGTAATGAACAAAGAAGCCAAGGTGAATCAAAGCTTACTGAGCATGGAGGTGAAACCTCATCAAGAGGAGGATTTAATAGAGGAAGAGGACCTCAAGGGGGTTCAAACAGAGGTAGAGGAGTAGGCAAAAGTAACTCCTACTTTGCTACCATGAAGTGCTATCACTGTAATCAGCTAGGTCATCCAGCTTATAGGTGCCCGGAGAAAGCTTCATCTAGCAATGAGAAAAGAGTAGCTTATGCACAAGAGGACACCATGAGTGTAAAGACACCTAAGATCAGTCATATAGAATCAGAAGTAGGTGAAAATCTGATGTTTAATAGAGTGTTGATCAGACAACCGGTTAAGGAAGAACCCAAGCAAAGGAGAGCTTTGTTTAGAGCAAGGTGCAAGATATTGGGAAAGGTATGCAAGGTTATTGTAGATTCTGGTTCTACAGAAAATATAATCTCTGAGGAGGCAGTGAATAAGTTAAAATTGTAGAAGGTACCTCATGCCAATCCCTACAAAGTCACATGGTTGAACAAAGGGTAGAGTGTCTTAGTAAATGAGCAGGTTACAGTGGAATTCTCAATTGGAGGCTACAAAGACAAGCTGATTTGTGATGTACTACCCATGGATGCATGCCATCTTCTTCTTGGCAGGCCATGGCAATATGATAGAGGTGTTGTATATCATGGGAAGGAGAACACCATAGAATTTAATAAGGATGGACAAACCTTCAAGCTGCAGTCATTGATTGAGGATGATGAAGGACAGTCCAAGGTTCCAAACATTATGTTGAGCAGTGGCAAAGAGTTCATCAAGGATCTACACCAAGGGAATGAAGGGTATGTGATCATGATGCAGCCCAAAGAAGAGGAAAAGGCTGAAAGGACAGTGTTACCACAACAGTCCAAAACTTGCTTGAGAAATACAAGAGCATAGTGAGTGATGGAACACCAGCAACTCTACCACCCAAGAGAGCAATAAGTCATCAAATTGACTTCATACCTAGAGCCTCATTGCCTAACAAAGCAGCATACAAACTGACCCCAGAGCAGAACCAAGAGGTGGCAAGACAAGTGGAAGAATTGCTAAATCAAGGTCTAATTCAAAAGAGCATCAGCCCATGTGCAGTCCCAGTTGTTTTGGCAACAAAAAAAAGAGGTAAATGGAGACTTTGTACTGATTCTAGAGAAATTAATAGGATCACCATTAGGTATAGATTCCCAATACCTAGAATTGAAGATTTAATGGATTGCCTTGGAGGTGCAAAATTTTACACTAAGCTAGATCTTAAGAGCGGGTATCACCAAATCAGAATTAAGGAGGGTGATGAAAGGAAGACAACTTTTAATACAAATGATGGTTTATATGAGTGGAAAGTGATGCCATTTGGCCTCTCAAATGCCCCTAGCACGTTCATGAGACTAATGAATGAGGTGCTTAAGGATTTCACAGGAATTTTTGTGGTAGTCTACTTGGATGACATATTGATTTTCAGTAAGACAACAGAAGAACATTTGAAGCATGTAGAGATGGTACTCAAAAGGTTGCAAGAAGAACAGTTGGCAATCAACCTTGAGAAATGTGAGTTCTTCAAACAAGAGCTTGTGTATCTAGGCTTTTTGGTATCCCAAGGAATGTTGAAGATGGATCCAAGTAAGGTGGAAGCCATCCTAAACTGGCCTACACCAACCACAACAACTGAGGTAAGAAGTTTTCATGGTTTGGCTCAGTTTTATAGGAAGTTTATAAGGAATTTTAGTGGTATATGTGCACTAGTGTTAGATACAATCAAGGGTGGTCAGAAAAAAAAGTTTAAGTGGACTTTAGAAGCTGATAAAGGGTTTGAAAAGCTGAAACAAGAGGTAGCAACCCAACCTATAATTTTGTTGCCTAGTTTTGATAATTTATTCACAGTTGAGTGTGATGCAAGTGGAGTAGCAGTAGGAGGAGTCCTTAGCCAAGAAGGTAGGCATGTAGCCTTCTTTAGTGAAAAACTTAATGAAGCCAAGCAAAAATACTCCACCTATGATCTAGAACTTTATGCTTTAGTGCAGTCCCTTAGGAAATGGAGGCATTATTTATTGCCCAAAGAGTTTGTGGTTTTCACGGATAACCAGGCACTCAGTTACATCAACACCCAAGAGAAGTTAAGCAATAGGCACTTGAAATGGATGGAGTACATCCAAGCTTTTACATTTACCATTAAACACAAGAAGGGGCAGCAAAATAAAGTGGCGGATGCATTAAGCAGGAGGATGTTGATAGTCCAAGAGATACAGCTGAAAAGCATTGGATTGGAAAGTTTTAAAGATCTCTATGGTGAGGATGAAAATTTCTCAGAAGCCTACAAGGTATGTTTAGACTTTGCAAATCATTTTCACAGTCAATATGCTGAGTATACTCTACAAAATGGATTGTTATTCAAGGGCAATCTGTTATGTGTCCCAAGAGGATCAATGAGAGAAAATCTGATCCAAGAGAAACACAATGGCAGTCTTAGTGGGAATTTTGGTATTAACAAAACTTTAGAGCTGGTACAAAGGTTTTATTGCTGGCCTAAGTTGGCAAGAGATGTTAGGAAGTATGTAGAACAGTGTGTTGTTTGTATGAAAGCCAAAGGGGGAGCTAGCAATGCTGGGTTATATCATCCCTTGCCTATTCCTAACAGACCATGGGAGTGTGTGAGTATGGATTTTGTGGTGGGTCTTCCCAAGACTAAAACTGGTTTTGACAGTGTTTTTGTAGTTGTGGACAGATTTAGTAAGATGATTCACTTTATTCCTTGCAAGACTACACATGATGCAAGCTATATTGCCCATCTATTTTTCAGAGAAGTTGTAAGAATCCATGGATTTCCATTGAGTATTATTTCTGACAGGGATGTAAAGTTCATGAGCCATTTTTGGAAAACACTATGGAGCAGATTGGGAACAAATTTGTCATTTGGATCAGCATACCATCCTCAGATCGATGGTCAAACCGAGGTGGTTAACAGAGTGTTAGGTAACCTATTGAGGTGCTTGACAAAGGAATATGGGCAGACCTGGGATATGGTGATTTCCCAAGCTGAATATGCATATAATGATAGTGTGAACATGACTATAGGAAAAAGTCCATTTGAAGTTGTGTATGGGATGCATCCAAGAGGAATTTGTGAGCTCAGAGACCTTGGAACAATGGAGAATAGGAGTGGACATGCAGAAGACTTCACTCAAACCATGAAGGAGATTCATGAGTAGGTTAAGAAGACAATTACAACAACAACACAAAAGTTGAAAGATAAAGTTAATGAGTCAAAAAGAGATGTGCAGTTTCAAGTGGGTGATTATGTGATGGTCCATCTCAACAAATCCAGATTGTAGAAGGGGATGTCCACCAAGTTGCAAATGAAGAGAGTAGGACCCTGCAAGGTGTTGGCCAAGTATGGCAAGAATGCTTACAAGGTGGAGTTACCATCAGATTTGGGCATATCTCTGGTGTTCAACATTGCTAATTTGATTAAAATTAAGGGAATAGTCAGTGATGAGGTTTAGAATAGTCATGAGGTCTTCAAGGACATCAGCAATGTACCCCTACCTAATCAAGAGCAGCTTGAGGCAGAGCAGATCTTGGAGTCCACGGTGAAAAAGTCAACAAGGAATAAGGAATACATGGAGCACCTTATCAAGTGGAAGAGCAAACCTGACTCAGAGGCTACCTGGGTTGAAGAAGCAGATTTCAAGAAGCACGGAATTGATCTATCACTGCTGACACCTCAAGTTCCTTGATGTTTGTGCTGAGAGGGGGAGAATGGTGCAGGAGCACCTACCATAAAAAAAAAAAAAGCAAATTTTGAAGTGTTGTTTTTAAATCTTTTTGTTTTGTTATGTAAGGTCTCAAACATCATTGATAATGTGTAAGGGGACCTTTTTAGAGCTTAGGTTTAAATTTGAATAAGTTGGGAATCTCATGTGCTTGATTCCTAAGGTTTTGGTTAAAGTTGCAAAACACAGTGTGTTTTCGAACACACATCTTTTGATCACTTTTGAGCCCGAAACAGTAAACCTAACTATTTTTTCTTGATTTAAAAGAAATATCTCGACATTTTGAGGGGGTTGGAAGTTTTTCGGAATGGTAGTTGTAATGAAAATAAGCAAGAAGCAGTGACTTTGTTGTGTACAAATCTGTTTTCCTGTGTTTGTTGGCGTGACAGCAAATAGTGGAATGGAATAAATCTTTTATTTGTTTAAGATCATGTAAAAGCAACATTTTGAAGTTCTGTTTTGGTGTTTTTAAATAGTTTTTCATCGCTCTTTGCTTTTTGCATGATCTATGTCTTTCTTTAGTTTTGTTTTGGACTGGTAAAAAGAACCAGAAAATGGAGTCTTTAGGTTGTTTCTGATCGCGCCAGGCAGTATGGACGTAGAGGAGGAAATCATAAACTCCAAACATGTAAATAATGTATATATAGTAGTCATTAGAGGTTCAATGGGAAAGCTGGATGACTGTTTCTAGGCGAGTTTGGAAACCCGGCTAGAAAAGACAGTCAAGAGGGCAAAACCCTAATGTGGCAGGGGTGGCATCATTAAAATCTAATGTGTATTGTGATTGCAGGCAGTGCTAAGAAGGTGTAGAATAGTAAACAGAAGACTCTTTAATGCATTTGTGGTCAGAAAAGGCAGAACAGACCAAGGAAAAGCCTTAAGAAACCCTAGTTTCCACCAAGGTTGTATTGTAACCCTGTACAGGCAGGAAGGGTACCAAACTCCAAAGAACCTGTCAGAGCTTGGGAAAAGAGCCAGAGAGTCAATAGAAAGATTGGCACAATTAGTGGGAAGAGAAGAGTTCTAGCCTATCCTTTGTGTTGAGAGGGCTAAAAGAGGCTTGAGGCTTGTAGCCCTGCCCAAGAACCTAGCACTGAGGTTTAAGGAAAATGATGGAGAACTGAAGTTTGGTGTTTGTTGAAACACCTAGAATAGATGACTTTGGAGGCCTTGAACGGTGCCACACACCCCTGCAACAAGGTTGGCAGAATGGAAAGTGGACTAGTCTTTAGAGGAATAAGGGCTAGATGGTGCATGTGAAGAAAAAGTACCGAGTAACATTTTGTAGCAGCAGATTTGCAATGATAGTAGGGTTGTCATAGTGAACCAGGGGTGCCCCAAAGGTAGAGGACCTATAGGTTGTAGGGTGAAAGAAATAACACCTTAGGAGTTCTCAAGACAAGGACTCAAGCATTAAGATTGTGTTTTCTCAATTCAACCCTTGTGCTATCACTTTCTATGCTCCACATTCAAGGACAAACCTAAGAGATTGCAACCTCAAGTGTGAAAAAGAGAAAAAGATCTACTAAGGGACTGTACTAGGGTATGATTTCATATTACAAGAGGGGTTCAACACCAAGTTTATACTTGGAAAAGATAATGAAATGCAAGAAGAAATGCAAAACTTGAAGCAAGCTTGATTTAAATGACCTAGAAATGCAAGAAGAACAAGATAGAAAGCTACAGAATAGAATATGTGTACCTGGAAAATTGTAGAGACTTGAGTGGATACTAGAAATGTTGTTGATCTTAAAAAATTTTCCTACCGGGACTCATTCGCCATTCTAGGAGAATCAGTCCCAGATCTGGATTTTTGCACATGAGAAAGTTTTAGGTAAATGGGTATCCAAATTTGCAAAGATCTCTAAAAATACCTATACTGGGACTCATTCACCACTTGTGGCGAATGAGTCCAGTTTGGATTTTTTGGAAATTCAAAGTCTCAATCTGCTCAGATTCTCAGTTTGCTCAATCTGTTGCTCCAGGTTCCTGGATCCGAAACTCTGATTTTGGGGATGTAGATAATATTTTAGTGAAGATTATGACCTTGCAAATAAGGTGACAACTCCAACAAGCTTGCAACCTAATCCTTCATGATCTTCAAGTCTTCAAATCACCTAAATCTATAATCACACAAGCAGCAAGAGACAATAAGTGTTGATTGTTAGGGAATAGGGGTTTGCCTTGGTCAAACCCCTTTTAGGTAATTAAACCAAATGATGAAATAATCTTGATAATGAAGCATGAACATGAAATAATGCAATTAGAACCTTGCCATGATGATGGATCTTGAATTGTTGCAACAATTGATGAAGAATCTTCCCTTGAATGCCTTAGAAATGATCTTGAAATCTATCTTGATTACCTTGTGAAGACTTGGAGTGCTTAACTCTTGCTTGCTTGAATTGATAACATGAATTCTTATGTGAAATAGTGATTTGAAGGATTGTTTATGTATACACCTAAAAATGGTCTGGATAATCTAATTAATTAAATACAATTTATTTGATTAATTGACTCCTTTAATTCATCTACTTATAAATAAATAGAAATATTTATTTATATAGTTCACATTTAATTCTTCTATCTTTATCATATTATTTCCTCTTAATTAAATAAAAAATTTCAAATACCTTGTTTTATTTAATTATCTATTTTATTTCATCTAAATTAAATAAACAATTTCGCATACTTTTTTTTATTTAATTACCATATTTCTTCCATGTTTATTTAATAAACAGATTTCTATAGTTTGTTTTATTAAATTAAATATCCTCTTTTACTAATTTGAATAAATCCAAATATTCAATTAAGGCATGTTTCTACAGCTATTTCCTCTTTTCACTCACCATATCCACCAACAAAATTAGATATTTCATATCCAATTAATTCAACTCAGCCTTCACGAACAAATTTGGAGACAAATTTGAGACAAATTATAGGAAAAATTCTTCATCTTCTTCCATTGATTCTTCCTATCCTTTTGGTTGAATGTTTTTGTGGGTAGGAACATTCTCCATAATCATCTCAGGCTTCTTCATCTTTCACCATTGAATCTTTCAAATCAAATCTAGACCCTTACTTGCTGCCACATCACAAATATGTTGTCAGGAATCTATAAATACAACTTCTTTACTAAGGAAATACATCCCAACTTTGTGCAATCTTACTCTGCAAAAATAGCATTAGAGAAATCAAGCATTTGAGCAATAGTAATAGAAAATCATTTTAGAAATGCAATCATAATCATGGCTTTTCATTTAGCTACATATTAGTTTATAGTAGTTTATTTTATCATTTTCATGTCAATGTCACCCACAATATCATCAACATATCATTTAACAATCATTACATAGGATTAGATTCTTGCATTTTACAATATCTCATTCTCTAGATTGGCATTTTAATAGTCACGGTGCTTACACAATCTGAGAGCCACAGTGATTTAATAAATCTTTGGAGATAGAGAGCAATAGAATGCTTTTAAGAGATTTCTTGCTTTAATTAGATATGTTGTTTAAATATCTTCATATAATGTCTTATTAGGTGTGTTTGTCATTCATATACACATACTTTACTCACACATAAATTGGCACCCACTATGTGGCTCTTGCCCCTTTTTTAATATTTTTTGTAGGTTTTCTGGTAGGTCATGCCTGGAGACATGGATTAGCACATACAACACCTGTTCTAGTGCATTTGAAGACTATTCTAGCACATATAATTGATTCTCCAACGCATTTGAAGACTGTTCCAACACATTTGACTAATTTCATAGCACATATGATTGACTTTATAACGCACCTGACTAGTTCTATAGCGTATATGACCTCTGATCTAGTGCATTTGTAATTTGTAAAATTTGTTGTCTAGATCTGATGCGACTGCGCCCAGTGGTTTTTTTTTGTTATTTTCAGATTAAAATGAACCAATCCTAGGGAAGTCATTTGGATTAAAATGAACCAATCCTAGGGTATTCATTTGGTTTAAAATACACCAATCCTAGGGTATTCATCATACATTTCTATCTCAAATAAAATAAACATCATTTCTTTTCTGAAGTAATATCTTCACATAGAATAGCAAATTATCATTTAGGCTTTAAAACTGAACATTGTTTGATGTGATTGTACAGTGATAGGCCTATGCTCTCCTCTTAATTGGGTGATCAAAATGCCAGACTCGTTTTTTAATTTCATGCACTTTATTCTTTGTTAAAACCTTTAGCAGGCCTCTTGTAGTGGGAAAAATTACTCACCCTACGAGAATGACCTAAGTGGGAACAACTAAAGCCAAGTTTTCCAACCCACTATAATCAAAAGCGAATTCGGGGAAAGTCCACAATTCAATGGTAGTGTGCAAGATAACCATCCCCAAAGCCTTTGTTCTAAAGGTTGTGAGGTCTCTTGAGGGAGTTTATCATTTGTCACACCGAACGGAAACCCTTATTACGAACCTTAGTGTAGAAGCTAACCGAGTCAGTAGCTAAACATTATAAGACTCATAGTGTGAGGGGAGGGAAGAATCTACCCCCAAGATACTCACAATATAATTGCTAAGGACCATTTTCTCAAGGGATCGAGAAATCTAACTTTGAGTACATGCCTAGAAAAGACAAAAAAATTGATGCCCTCTAGGGGGTGACATGGCTGTGTGAGTCAACGCAATTTTAAGAGGTGGGTTGTGATTATTATGATGACCTTTTGACCTTAAGAGTGAGTCTTCTTAAAGTGTATTCTTGTCAAATACCAGTGGAAATAAAAAAGGATCATGTTTGATTCTTGAACATACACTTATTGTTTAGATTCTAGGACTTAAAAACAACTATTTACAATCTGGCTTTAAGTGTGTGAAGTATTTTCAAAGGTATCATCCAATTAGATCATCAAAATCCAAATATTTACAAGCAAAAAACCTCTCCAAAATATTCATTTGGTCAAAAAATTACAACTTGGAATTAATCCTTTTACTGAAAAAAAATAGAACAACTAGATAGAACTATGAAAAAACTGACAACTCCTAGACTAGTGCATTTACACTCCTTTTTAGCACATATACCTAGTCTTTTAGCGCATCTTCCTAGTTTAAACGATGCATCAAAACTCTGTTTCAACACATTTGTCTAGTTTTATAGCACATCTACGCCCAGTCTATTGACACATTTATCTAGACTATCAATGCATTTAAACTCTATTTCAGCGCATCTACCTAGTCTGTCAGCGCATTTACCCATTTTGTTAGCACATGTACCCAATCTGTCAGTGCATACACCCTATCTTACACACATCTACCCTGTTTGACAGTGCATACACCCTTCCTTCCAACACAACCACATTCTATTATAGCACATCTGAGGTATGTTATATAGCACATCCACATAATTAAAAACTAGAGAGTTCTTTTAACCTCCTATCAGACTGTTGACATTAAAATTTAGATCTTTATCAGAACAAACACATTTTCTCAGTCCAACCAGTGTCTTAAACTTGGAAAAATAGGACCTTACAAGCTAAACTCTTTCAAATTAAACCAAGATCTTACAATTTTAAAGTGTCGTATCATTAGACACAATTCTTGATTATTACATTAAGTTTCATTATCAGGATCAGTCATGTCCTACAATAAAGAAACGAAGCAAGATAATCAGATTTTAACTTTGTCTCATCAATAGAATTTATCATTCTATTTGACTCTGTTAATATCCATTGGCACTCATCCAAACAAAAGATCAAAGTTTAGTGAAAATAACAACACTTGTATGCCAATTTTGACAAGGTTACAAAGGAAAAAACTTAGAGAAAAATAAATTGAAACACTAAATACCATGGCTAAAGAAAATACCTTTCATAGATTCCACCAAAAGGATGGTAATGAAATAACCCAAAAGGACATTCAAACTGCACAACAAGATCCTAACTTCCACCAATTCATGGAAAAAAATTTAGAACAAGATATGGAAAAATACCTTTTGATGCTAGTTGAACCAGGTGCAAAACTTCCAAAGGACTTTGACATTAATCGACTATAAGAAGCACCTATAGCAGCTGAAACTAAACCACAAAATACATAACACACAAATCAAGTGAATGTCTTAACACATCAAATGAAAAACTTGTAACAACTTCAAGATATGCAAAAAGGGACCACAAAAAGGTACTCATTATAGGACATTTGTCCCTATCCTTTTGATCCAAGTGTAGACATGATACCATTTCCTAGACACTACGAATTCCCAAAATATGACAAGTACAATGGTAAAACTCATTCAATTGATCATGTGAGGGAATTTAGAACCATGAGTTTAGAATTTTCACAAGAGGAAACTTATCTAATGAGGTTATTTCCAAGAAGCTTAGGAGGTCAATGTATGGAATGGTTCTCTAAACTACAACCAGGAATTCAATCTTTTGAAGAACTAGTCAATAGGTTTATCTCACAATTTTCCTATAATATTCAACATGAGTTAACAATAAAGGACCTTTACAATACAAAACAAAAGAAAGGTGAAACATTCCTCTCATTTCTACAACGATGGAAAAGATTGTTTGCTAGGTATCCTTGTTCCATACCTAAAGAGGAAAAGATGGAATTATTCATTGACAACCTAACTAATGATATGAGCTACAGGCTTGAACTACAATTCCCCCTACATTTGAGAAAGTAATTGAAAATGGGATCAAGATCGAAGAAGCCTTGGTTATAAGAGGGGTGATAAAACACTACAATGAAGGATCAAATAATACAAACTCCTTGAATCACTACAATAACAATGATAAACCAAAGTTTTG
The DNA here is from genome assembly GCA_007258455.2 of Sequoia sempervirens. NCBI lineage: Eukaryota > Viridiplantae > Streptophyta > Pinopsida > Cupressales > Cupressaceae > Sequoia > Sequoia sempervirens. The sequence continues at coordinate 370,703,334 of VDFB02353493.1, forward strand.
GCAAAAGAATAGAAATACTAGTAACAATGATGTTGCAAATGAAACACAAAATGTGAAACCGGTATTTAACTTGATGGAAACAACTATGAAGACCAATCAAAACAATGACCAAAACATCAATCAAAACAACAATCTGAACAATGGAGAATCTAAACCACAATCATGTCAAAAACCATCAAATCGAAGAAGATTCACACCATTGGGACAAACACTAGAATCAGCAATGAGAGAACTTCTTACACATGGACTTATCACATTACCTGAAGCAAGAAATTGGGAACCAAGAGTCAAGCCATCTTGGTGGAATGATGCAAATTTTTGTGACTTTCATAAGAACAAAGGACATAAAATGAATGATTGTATACAGTTGAAACATCTAGAACAATATTTGATTGACAACAAGAAAGTATTCATAGAAGGACATCAAACAAACAATGATCATAGTGCATTTAAAAATACTTTACCAAATTATGAAAAAGGAGAATCTTCTTCTACAAATAGTAAAGGTAAAAATGTAAACTACATTTATGACAACACTATTCTTTGTATTTTTGTGGTTGAAAATAATGGTACCACTAATAATCAAAATTATAATTTTGGAATCAAGGACATCATACCATTAAATATTATCCCAAACATGGTCCCATCAAACAATCAAATTAATGTCATAAAAATCAGGGAAAACCAAGATTACCAACCAATCAACGTAACAATAAGGGGGAAATACAAGGTAATATTGAAAGGAGTTTCATCTAAAACCATTGTTTCCCCTTCAAATCAGTACAACATAGCCAACCAACTGCAAAAAATACCAGCACAAATATCAATTTTAGAACTCCTTAAAATCTCACCATTTCATAAGGAAGTTTTGGAACAAGCTCTTGTGGCCACCACAGTACCCAATAATCTGGATGTTTTCCAATTCCAGGCTATGGTGGGACACTTAAGCATGCCTCAATGCCTATCATTTTTTAAACAAGATGATGTATCACTCACTCGTCTACACAATTTCGTACTTCACATTGAAGTCTTAATCCACAAACACTGAGTAAAAGGTGTCTTAATAGATGGTGGAGATGGTTTAAACATTTTCACTTTGAAACTGATCTATGCACTAGGATATTCTAATAATGCTATTGATTCTAGAAGAAAAATCACAATAAAAGCCTATGATGAAGAAGATAGATACTCCAAAGGATTGATTGTGTTGCCTATTCAAGTGGGACCAATTGTGAAGAATATAGTTTGCTAAGTGTTAGATAAAGAGCTGACTTATAATATACTCTTGGGACATCCTTGGATTCATGAAATGCAAGCAGTATCTTCAACTTATCATCAATGCTTAAATTTTCCTGTCAATGGACAAGAAATCACTATTTCAGCTTACTACTTGACAATCCCCAATATTGTAGCACACTTAAGCTCAAGAAACTTTTGTGTGCCATAATAGGGAAGCAAACACTTCTATTTCATCCAATAGTGAAAGGAAACTAGATGTGGTATCTAAATGGGTTGAGAAAAAGGACCAATTAAAATATGTACAAATATTGTTGATTCTACTCCATCAAACAATGAAGATCAACTGGAATCTCTATCACATAAATTCAAAGAAAAGATTCAGTTAACAGAAAAAGGCATGGGAGAGTATTCCATTGGGAAATCTCTATGTCTTTCGCAACTGCTACCATCGACATTAACACAACAATCATCACAACCTACCACATTTTTGGATGATATATTTGTAAAGGCATGTACTTTAGAAGACGAATTTGGAGATAAGGTCATCTTCAATTGGCCCTACAAAGATGAGGAAGTTGTTGGAGTTAAAATGACACTGAGAGGGGGGGGTGAATCAGTGTCTTAACTATTTGACTGAATTTTAAAATATTTAAACACACAGCTCATATTTGATCTCAATATCATTTTGATTAGAGCATTCATGAGTTGAATGTAATCATTCATAAACAGAATTGAGAAAAATAATGACTCAACAGTGAACTGAAACAACAATAGCATAGTAAACCAGAGAGAACATAGAAGAACAAAGAGGCACAATATTTTTCTGAGTAGAAAAACCCTCCTGGGGTATAAAGACCACTCCCTAAATGCCTTCCAGGCTTAATCTTTTAATCAACTATTCACAATGCCTTATAGGCTGATTTTTTAGCACCCACTCAAGGAGCATCAACCCCTCATTTAGAGATATCCATCTCAAGGAGTACCAACCCCTCAAATTATGTTTTGAACAATAGTAATGTTTTAGAGGATTTCTCTATTTTTAGTTAAGCACATATCTCTCTATTTTCTCATCTATAGAATACCTTAAAGATTCAATAACTGAATCCCTAAAATACCTCATAGAAAAGAAATTTATAATCTCTGCATTTTTTATTTAGATTTTTATTGCAGAATTTTATCATACATTTTCATACAACTCAAGAATGATAATCTCATAATTACAATAATAGCCGAACAGAAAACTTAGTTTTCTACTCCTATTTATAAATGCCAGAAAAGTAACAGACTTCAAAAGTAACAGCAGAACAACCAACCAAAACAAGAGCCATTTCACCCAACTTCTGAAACTTGTGAGACTGTTTCTTAGACAAAACTATAATTCCCATGGCTCCATCAATCACTATCGAGCATCCAACTAGACAGGCGCATCAAACAAACCTTCCATAGACCTCTGTAGAAGCCGTTATAGTCAGCAACAATAGAAACGTAAACATTCATGATGGCGGTCAGGATAGGGTTCAATACCCAGCTTAAGAGAATCAACTCAAAAAGTTTTCCCTAATCTTTTCAATTCAATTGATGACATGTTATGTCGTAGGCAACTCTAACGTTAACCTTATGGTTGTCACTTTCGCCAAGAACCACCAGAGTCAGAGAGAAGATATATCGAATACAACATGCTACACCGATGGTCTTCCTTAGTAAAACATTCTTTTGCTGAGACATGAGGAAACTTCTTACCGAGATGCCCTTTTAGTTTCATTCACAATCATTATAATAGACAACTTTTGGGGAGACCTCTTGGAGAACAAACTTTGTCATTCTGAAAGAGATTCGATACACATTGGTCGCTGTGACAAATGGTTTTTCTTATTGACGAGCCTTCTATCTTGATTTAACACTGTCGTTGTAACCTAATGCTATCGGGAAGACGTTTCATAGAATACATTAAGTTTCACCGAAAGACTTTATTCACTCCGAGTCGCTAAGACTTTACCAACCTTTCGTCGAAATCCTTTCATCGAAAGCCTTTCATTCGCCTTCGCCATGACTTTCCACAGTTGGAGAGATATTATATCAAACACAATATGTTTCACCGAGAGCCCTTAATATTTTCCATTGGCGAGACCCACAGGGTTCGTTATTACATTATACCAAACAAAAACTTTTGCCGATAAGACCTTTTTGAACACGGTCGGTAAGACAATATGTCTTCGAAGAGACCATATGCCAATTACAACACTCCTACCGAAAGACATCCACATGCATTAGTCAGAGAGACATAACCTTTTCACTATGACCTCAACCCGATGACCAAGCTCATGCTGATACAAATTCTTTCCTGTGCCGGTCGGTGTGACAAACCAATATCGCAGAGACCACATGCCAACAGATTTAACTTATGCCAATATAACAACTATCACTGAGACAATGAACAGTGTTATGCCGAAAGATGCCAGAATGTTAAATTCAATTGACATAACATTAGAAATGTCTTGTTGATAGGCAACTCAGACATTTCAAAGTGGATTAGGGAGACCCTACCATACTCATGCCGATATGTGAAAGCCTATGAAATGCAAAGAGAACCATCCTGATAAAGAATACCAACTTACAAGCTTTGTCAGACACAGAAATAGTATTCATAGCTTGAACCATAATTATTATCGCCATCTTGAAATTGAAACATAACAAATAACTTTTTGTAAAAGCCAAGTGACATCAAAGAAGTTCCATTGTAAATCATAAGGATTAGGGATATTTTCATCAAGGACAAACCATAAACACAACTGGAATCCAACAAACTCCCCCTTTGTCCTAGATGGAAAAACACAAATGACTCTCCCCCTTTTTTCCTCAATGACAAAGAGTAGAAGAGAAAAATGTGCAATTTCCATGAAACACAACTGAGAAGCCAACCAAAACATCATGAGAAACAGCTACAGAAAAAAAATAGAAGAGCAGCAACCAAGATTATAGGAGAGCAGTAAGAGAATGAAAAGATTTAACTTGCTCCCCCTAAGTAGTAGCTTGGAGATTCAGTGAAGTAATGATTGAGAGATAACTCCCAATCGAAGTCTCAGCCTTTCAAATAGCTCTTTTGCTAAGGGCTTAGTGAAAATGTCAGCCACCTGATCTTGAGATCCAACAAACTGTAAGTAGACTTCATTAGCCAAAACCTTTTCTCACAGAAAATGAAACTTAATAGCAATATGTTTAGTTCAAGAGTGCATGACAGGATTTTTTGATATATTTATCACACTAGTATTATCACAAAGAATGGAAATAGGTTTAGAAACATTAATACCCATATCTGAAAGAGTCTGACTCATCCACAGTACTTGAGTACAGCATGAAGTGGCATCAATGTATTATGCTTTAGCAGTAGAAAGAGAAATAGATACTTGTGTCTTGTTGTGCCGTGCCACTAAACAATCACCAAGAAAGAATGCAACACCACTGGTGCTTTTCCTACCATCCAAACAACCAGCCCAATCAGCATCAGTATAAGAAATCAAAGAGAAATCATTGCTCCTAGGATACCAAAGACCATAATCAAGAGTGCCCTGAATGTATCTAAAGATCTGTTTAACAGCAGTAACATGAGATTCTTTAGGTGATGCCTGAAAACGTGCAACAATGCAAACCACCTACATAATGTCAAGTCTAGAGGCAGTTAAATATAAGATACTATCGATCATTGATCTGTATTCTGTTTGATTTGAATCAGGAGAATCATCAATTTTAGTAAGTTTGCATCCAATAGCCATGGGAGTGCTAACAGGATGACATTCATCTATTTTAAATTCTGTAAGCATCTCTCTAGCATATTTGGATTGAGAAAGAAATATTCCAGTCTCACATTGAGAGATTTGAAGACCCAAAAAGAAATTTAATTCTCCTAACATTGACATTTCAAACTCAGATTCCATTAACTGAGAGAACTTTTTACTCATAGTGACATTATTGTAGCCAAAGATAGTATCATCAACGTAAATTTCAACAACTAAAATATCAAAACCTTCAGTTTTAATATAAAGATTACTATCTACACCTCCTCTAACAAAGCCATTAGAAATTAATTGATTGTCCAGCCTAGAGTACCAAGCTCTAGGTGCTTGTTTTAAGCCATAGAGAGCCTTTTTCAACCTATAGACATGGTTAGGATTATCTTTGCATATAAATCCTTCAGGTTGTTCAACATAGACCTCTTCATCTAAATAGCCATTCAAAAAGGTAGTTTTGACATCCATTTGATAAACAGTAAAGTTTTTGTAAACAAAATAAGCCAAGAATATTCTAATAGATTCTAGTCTAGCAACAAGTGCAAAGGTTTCACCAAAATCAATACCTTCTTGTTGAGCATAGCCTTTGTAGACAAATCTTGCTTTGCTGCGAATAACATTACCTTTTTCATCAACCTTGTTCCTATATATCCATTTGCCTCCAATGACATTCTTGTCATCTGGTCTTGGGACTAAATCCCAAGTATGATTTTTCTCAATCCGATCAATTTCTTCCTGCATAGAATTAATCCAACATGAATCTATGAGAGCTTCATTAAAAAATTTAGGCTCAAACTGAGTAACTAAACAAAAAGCAATTTGTGCCTTTTCATCAGATTCTGCAACCTTTCTTCTAGTTTGAACTCTTGCATATTTATCCCCAATAATCTGATCTTTGGGGTGATATATAGCTAGAGTTTTCGAAGGAGCTTTTGATGCAACCTTTTTAGGACTTGCTTTTTCATTTTTAGGGCTTGCTGATTTAGCAATAGACTTTGTTGTTCCAGCTCCTTCAGAAATTATTTCAAATTCAAGTTCTTCCTCATTATTTTGTAAAGATTCAGCATTCAAATGTGGTCTTTCATCAAATTTTACATTAACAACTTCAACAATCTTATTAAGCCTTTTGTTGAGACATTTATAAGCTTTGCTGTGAGTTGAGTATCCCAAAAAGATACCCTCATCACTTTTGGATTGAAAACTTCCAAGATTATCATCATCCTTTTTGATAAAACACTTACTCCCAAAAATTTTAAAGTATTTGACAGAAGTAGTTTTTCCAAACCACAGTTCATAAGGAGTGTGTTTAGATTTCACCCTAAGCTACACTCTATTCAAAATGTACACAGTTGTATGAACAACTTCTTTCCAATACATATCAAACAATTTAGCTTCATCTAGCATGGTTCTAGCCATTTCTTTTACAGTTCTTTTCTTACGTTCAACTACCCCATTTTGTTGAGGTGTTTTCGTTGTAGCATACTACCTTTTAATACTATGTTGTTCACAGTAATCAATAAACTCTTGAGAGGTGAATTCACCTCCTTTGTCTGATCGAAGGCATTTGAGTTTCAGATCAAATTCCTTTTCAAAAATTTTACGGAATATTTTGAAACTTTCAAAGCCTTCTAATTTGTGCTTAAGAAATGTGACCCAAACCTTTCTAGTATAATCATCTACAAAAAGCATAAAGTATTTTTCACCATTAACATACCTTGTTCTAGTTGGTCCACATAAATCAGTATGCACAAGTTGTAAAGGTTTTGAGGAAGAATGTTCTTTTGTCTTGAAGCTAATTTTAGTTTGTTTACCACTTAAGCATTCTTTGCACACAAAATTTTTTGGCTTGTTAACAATTGGTAAACCTCTAACATTTTGATTCTTACTGATTCTAACCAGATTTTCAAAGTTTATGTGTCCTAATCTTTTATGCCATAACCAGCTCTCTTCAATTTGGCCCATTAGACACATACCTTGAATATTGTCATTGCAAGATGAGTCAAGGAGATTGTACACATTTCCTTTTGTTCTCCTTCCAGTTGCAACAGCCTTTCCAAGCTTGTTCTTAATCTCACATCCCTGTGAATTAAAAAGAACATGATAACCACTATCACAGATTTGACTAACACTTAGAAGATTGTGCTTGAGACCTTCCACATAGTACACATTATAGATAGGAGTGTCTTTATTCAGAAGAAGTGAACCTCTACCTTTAATTTGAATACCAGAGTTATCACCAAACTTAACATATCCACCTACATAATCTTCAAGTTTTATAAACTTGTCCTTATCACCAGTCATATGGTTAGAACATCCACTGTCCATGACCCATAAGTCCTTTTTCTTTGAATGAAAAGGAGTTTGAACCAACATAGTTTGTTCAAAGTTGTTGACAGTCTTAGGTTTCCAAACCCTTTTAATTTTCTGCTATTTAGAATGCAGATCAGTTTTGCACTGTTTGACAGAATGTCCTAGAGTATTGCATTTAAAACATCTGATATGTCTAACAAAACCATGGTGTTGTCTAAGACCAAACCTGGGTATTCTAGAATTCATAAGCCTACAATTTCTCACCTTATGACCAAATTTGTTGCAGAAAAAGCAATAACCATAGAAAAAAGAATTGACATTGTATGAAGGTCTATTACCTTTAAAAAACTTACCATGATCCTTACCAGATTCTGAGAGATTTGAACCTAAATTTTTTACTTCAGAAGAGGGGTTTTGTTTTGCTTTGTCAATTGAGCATTCACCCTTTTCAAAACCAACACCATTTTTATCTTTATACACCTTTTGCTTGCTAAGCATCTCATTCAGTTTTAGAGTGCTTTCATATTTTTCAATTTCCTTCCTAAGAAGGACTACTTCTTGTTCCAATTTTTGAATTTCATGATCTTTGCAACTTACAGTCTCTCTAAGGCAGACTTCAACTCTTTTAGCTTCTTCAAGCTGAGTTTTTAGAGAGATCAATTCTTGATCTGGTTTATGTTCTTGAGTAAGAACTTTTTTTAAAAGTTTTCTGACCTCTTGAAGAGCACATTTCAGCTCACTTTCAAGATCTACTTCACCTTCTTCAGTGTCAAAGGTGTTAGAATCATTTTGCAAAGTAAATTTAGCCATGAACAAAGTTTCAACTTCATCAGCTGATGAGTCTTCAAACTCAATATCAGATTCATCCTTACTAAACAGACTTTTCTTCTTTTTAAAATTGAAGTTTCATTTAGGTTTGAAAGCCTTCTTCTTAGGCTGTATTTTAGTTGTCTCGTTGTCATAGATTTGATCATCATAGGGACACTTTGCAGCAAAGTGACCTATTTTGCCACAGTTAAAACATCTAAAGGGAATTTTTCCCTTATATTTTCCTAATCCCTTTTTAAATCTTCTAACAAAATGAGATTCTTTAGAATTAGACAACTCTGATTCACTAACATTGACTTTTTCTTTCTTTTCAGAGTTAAAGGCAGTTTCTTTTCCTGTTGAATTGTTTTTGCTAGTTCTCATTTCATAGGCAGTAAGAATTCCTTGCAAGCTGTCTAAGGTAAGCTTATCAAAGTGTTTCTTTTCTTCTAGGGCTAAAACCTTAGATTCAAATTTAGATGGTAAGGACCTAATAACTTTTGTGACCACATCAAATTCATTAACCTCTTGACCTAGACCTTTCATTCCATTGACAATTTCATCAACTCTTAGGAAATATTCAGCCACTTTCTCATCATCCTTCATTTTCAACTCCTCAAACTGATGTTTGAGAGTAATGATTTTTGACAGTTTGACTTTCTCATTCCCTTGATATATAGTTTCAAGTTTTTCCAGATTCCATGAGTAGATTTGCAATGCATGACTTTAATGAACACATCTTTAGTTAATACACACAAGATGGAATGCTTAGCTCTGGCATTAGTTTCATACTTCTTTTTCTCAGCAGCATTAGTGGGAATAGTGGCAGGTACATTGTAGTCTTCTAAAACAATGCTCCAAACATCAACATCAAAAGAAACAAGAAAAGGTTGCATTCTTATTCTCCAGAACACATAATCTATTCCATCAAATAATGGAGCTCTGGTTATAGAGGCACCTTCTTGAGAATGTACCATTAAAAACAAACTCCAAGACCAAGATCAATCCAAGGTAATTAAACCAAACAGAGGACCCTATGCTCTGATACCAATTGTTGGAGTTAAAATGACACTGAGAGGGGGGGGTGAATCAGTGTCTTAACTATTTGACTAAATTTTAAAATATTTAAACACACATCTCAGATTTTATCTCAATATCATTCTGATTAGAGCATTCATGAGTTGAATGTAATCATTCATAAATAGAACTGAGAAAAATAATGACTCAACAGTGAACTGAAATAACAACATAGTAAACCAGAGAGAACACAGAAGAACAAAGAGGCACAATATTTTGTCGAGTGGAAAACCCTCCTGGGGTATAAAGACCACTCCCTAAATGCCTTCTAGGCTTAAGCTTTTAATCAACTATTCACAATTCCTTATAGGCTGATTTTTGAGCACCCACTCAAGGAGCATCAACCCCTCATTTAGAGATATCTATCTCAAGGAGTACCAACCCCTCAAATTATGTTTTGAACAATAGTAATGTTTTAGAGGATTTCTTTGTTTTCAGTTAAGCACATATCTCTCTATTTTCTCATCTACACAATACCTTAAAGATTCAATAACTAAATCCCTAAGATACCTCATAGAAAAGAAATTTACAATATCTGCATTTTTTTATTCATATTTTTATTGCAGAATTTTATCATACATTTTCATACAACTCAAGAATGATAATTTCATAATTACAATAACAACCAAACAAAAAACTTAGTTTTTTGCTCCTATTTATAAATGCCAAAAAAGCAATAGACTTCAGAAGTAACAGCAGAACAACCAACCAAAAAAAGAGCCATTTCACCCAACTTCTGAAACTTGTGAGATTGTTTCTCAGACAAAACTATAATTCCCATGGCTCCATCAATCACTATCGAGCATCCAACCAGACATGCACATCAAAATAACCTTCCATAGACCTCTGCAGAATCCATTACAGTTAGCAACAATAGAAACATAAACATTCATGATGGCTGTCAGGTTAGGGTTCGATACCCAGCTTAAGAGAATAAACTCAAAAAGTTTGCCCTAATCTTTTCAATTCAATCGATGACACGTTATGTCGTAGGAAACTCTAATGTTGCCAGACAACCTTATGGTTGTCACTTTTGCCAAGAACCACCAGAGTCAGAGAGAAGATATATCAAATACAACATGCTACGTCGATGGTCTTCCTTAGTAAAACATTCTTTCACTGTGACATGAGGAAACTTCTTACCGAGATGCCCTTTTAGTTTCATTCACAATCACTGTAATAGACAACTTTCGAGGAGACCTCTTGGAGAACAAACTTTGTCATTCTGAAAGACATTTGATACACATTGGTCGCTATGACAAATGGTTTTTCTTATCGACGAGCCTTCTATCTTGATTTAACACTGTCGCTGTAACCTAACGCTATCGGGAAGACATTTCATAGAATACATTAAGTTTCACCAAAAGACTTTATTCACTCTGAGTCGCTAAGACTTTACCAACCTTTCACCGAAATCCTTTCATTCACCTTTGCCATGACTTTCCACAGTCGGAGAGATATTATATCAAACACAATATGTTTCACCGAGAGCCCTTAATATTTTCCATCGGCGAGACCCACAGGGTTCGTTATGACATTATACTGAACAAAAAAAAATTCCAATAAGACCTTTTTGAACACGGTTGATAAGACAATATGTCTTCGAAGAGACCATATGCCGATTACAACACTCCTGCCGAAAGAAATCCACATGCATTAGTCAGAGAGACATAACCTTTTTGCTATGACCTCAGCCCAACGGCCAAGCTCATGCCGATAGAGATTCTTTCTTGTGTCGGTCAGTGTGACAAACCAATATCACTGAGACCACATGCTGACATATTTAACTTATGCCGATATAACAACTGTCGCTGAGACAACAAACAGTGTTATGCCGAAAGCTGCCAGAATGTTAAATTCAATCGACATAACATTAGAAATGTCTTGCCAATAGGCAACTCAGACATTTCAAAGTGGATCAGGGAGACCCTGCCATACTCATGCTGATATGTGAAAGCTTGTGAAATGCAAAGAGAACCATCCTAAAAAATAATACCAACTTACAAGCTTTTTCAGACACAGAAATAGTATTCATAGCTTGAACTAGAATTCTTATCACCATCTTGAAATTGAAACATAACAAATAACTTTTTGTAAAATCCAAGTGACATCAAAGAAGTGCCATTGTAAATCATAAGGATTAGGGATATTGTCATCAAGGACAAACCATAAACACAACTGGAATCCAACAAAAGCATGTACACTGACAACTATCTGCATAAAGATAGATCAATATGGAAAGGGAAAAACAATATTAGAGAAAATAGGGTATGAAAGACAAGGACCTATTGGCAGAAGAAAAGAGGGAATTGTAGAACCCATTCAACCTCTCACACTTTAGTCAAAAGACAAAACAAGACTGGGTTATACAGGGGAAACAAAAGAAGAAAACACTCATAGAGTTGTTGAAAGAATCCTTCAAATGCGAGATAGCTCTGAAACAGGTTCTAATGAGTATGAGTGGGATTCTTTATTAGAAGCATCATACAAGGACATACCAATTGATGTCATAAAAGAGTATGCACCCACATGTGCGGAGGGACAAAGCCCAGGGACTAGGCCCCTTGTATTGGATCACAAAATATCGATGACTCAAGTGAGGATGGACAAATATCGAGTGAGATAGATGACTTGGAGGAGAGTAATATCATAGACCTTGACATCACCACTGACAACTTTGACAACATTTCTATCAGAACCCTTACTGTTGTTGACCTTAGCCAATCTGATGACCTTTTACCCTTAATGTATCATGAACTTATCGACTGGGAACCAACTGAACCTATCAATATTTCTATCTTTGTGAATGATGATGCTATCATAAATTTTCTTGTTGTGATGAACCTAACACAATTTCTAATCATAATTCTCATAATGACACTTTGGGTCAGGAGGGTGTCAAATCTTTTAGTTGCAAAATTGAAAACAAGAATAATGGATCTAATGGTGAAAACCATTTAATGGAAGCATTAGATCTCGAAAAAGTAAAAATAAAGAATGCATCTGATGGTGAAAACCTCTCTAGGGCACCAAAAGATGGGATATTTGACACCCTTATAGAACACTATCATGAAAGATCATTAGTATTGGTGGAGCATACATAGTCTATCAATATTGGCACAATAGAATGAGCAAAGACTACATTTGGCAACATCTATGATTGAACAAGAAATGCCTGAATTCACTAAGTTATTTGAAGAAAGACACATTAAATTTTCTTGGTATTACTCTGATATGCCAGGTTTAGACCTAGATCTTCTAATGCACTATTTATCTCTACCATCTAGAATAAAACCTGTGAAACAAAAACTAAGGAAAATGCATCTACATATCGCCTTGTTGGTAAAGGTCAACCTAAAAAAGTTGTTAGATGTAGGATTCATCAGATCTATTAATTACACTAAGTGGATTTCTAATATTATACCTATTTCTAAACCAGATAATAGTATCAGAATATGTACTGACTTCAAAGATCTCAACAAGGCATGTCCAAAGGACGATTTTCCTTTGCCAAACATTGACATTATTGTCGACTTAATAGTTGGACATGCCATGTTATCACTAATGGATGGCTTCTCAGGTTACAACCAAATCAAGATAGCACCAGAAGATCAGGAGAAGATAGCATTCACATGTCCATGGGGAAATTTTTGGTAGAATGTCATGCCTTTTGGTTTGAAAAATGCAAGAGCTACATATCAGCAAGCAATGACCACCATTTTCCATGACATGATGCATACCTTTATGGAAGATTATGTATATGATATATTAGCAAAGTCATATACCAAAGAAGGACATTTAGAGGTTTTGGATAAAATATTTACCAGATTAGAGAAGTTCAATGTTAGATTAAATCCTAAGAAATGTGTGTTTGGGGTTACATTAGCAAAGCTTCTAGGGTACATAGTTTCATAAAAGGGTATCGAAGTGGATCTTGCCAAGGTTAAGGCCATAATGGAAATGTCGCCACCAAAGAATATCAATCAACTACGATCTGTACAAGGAAGGCTACAATCAATCAGGAGATTTATCTCCCAATTAGTAGACAAAAGTCATCCATTCAATCATTTTCTACATAAGAATGTCTCTTTCAAATGGGATCAAGGGTGTGAAACAACTTTTAATCAAATAAAGCAATACCTGATGTCACCACCCATACTAATGCCACCTACAAAAGATAGACCATTATTAATATACATTGCAACTACTGAGATTTCTTTGGGTGCTTTATTAGCACAGGAAGATCCTGCGAGAAAGGAATATGCTATCTATTATATCAACAGGACTATGAATGGTTATGAGATAAATTACACATTCATTGAAAAAGCTTGTTTGGTGGTGGTATTTGCTACCCAACAATTGTGGCATTGCATGTTAACCCACACAATCAAACTCATAGTGAAGATTGATCCGTTAAAGTATTTACTCAACAAGGTTGCTCTAACAGGAAGACTAGCCAAGTGGGTCATGATCTTGAGTGAATTTGATATCTAGTATGTGGATCGAAGAGCCATCAAGGGTCAAGTGATAGCCGATCAGTTAGCTGAAGCTCCATTACCAGATGATCATCCAATGAACAATGAGTTTCCTGATGCGGACATTCTTACAATGACAACACAATAATGGAGGATTTATTTTTATGGGTCCTACACACAACGTGGGTTGGGTGTGGGAATTTTTTTTGTTACACCTCAAGGACATACCATCCTAAAGTCCTATAGACTCATGTTTCCATGTACAAATAACGTAGCTGAATATGAGGCATTAATTATTGGCATCAAAAGTGGCAGTTGAATGGAAGATCACAGAGCTACAAGTATATGGAGATTCACAACTAGTCATTTATTAGGTAAATGATGAATATCAAACCAAAGATGAGAAGTTGATGCCGTATAAGAAAATGGTAGATGATTTCAAAAATTACTTTGTAGCTGTCAAGTTTGAATAGATTCCAAGGGCAGAAAACAAAGTTGTTGATGTCATGGCAACAATTGCTTCTCTCTTACAAATGCCAAAAAAGTGAGGTCATTATGAGTTAATGGTGGAGCAAGTGTGTAACCCTACTTATGATAATCCTGAATCTCAAACCATATGCCATTTAGTTAATGTTGAATCCTCAATTTATGGAAATACCTATGCTTACCTAAAAGACAATAACCTTACTCCCGATCTTTCTAGAAACCAGAAACACAACTTCCTCCGCCAAACTACACGACATACTTTAATTGCTCACATACTTTACCGTTGAGGTCTAGATGGTACTCTCCTTCAGTTTCTAGAACATAAGGATTCTGAGACAACTTTATATGAGGTTCATGAAGGTATTTGTGGAACTCATTCAAGAGGACTAACCCTAGCAAAGAAACTCCTCTATTTAGGGTATTACTAGTTGAATATGGAGAAGGAGTCCTTTCAACTTGTTAAGAAGTGCTAGAAATGTCAAATCCATGGCAACCAAATACATGCACCAGTGTAAGAATTACAACCATTCACTTCAACATGGCATGTTTGTCAGTGGGGACTAGACTTGGTAGGAAAGATTAATCTGTCATCATCCAATGGACACAAATTTATAATCACAGCTACATAATACTTTACAAAATGGATAGAAGTTGTTCCCTTGACAACAATCACTAGAAAACATATTTCTTCTTTCATATTGAATTACCTCATCTGTCGATATGGTATCCCTCAGTCTATTGTCACATACAATGGTAGACCTTTTAAGAATCAAGATGTTCAAGAACTATGTGAGAGGTTTCATATCCAACATAATTTTTCAACACCATACTATCCTCAAGGAAATGGCCAAGCAGAGGCCTCAAACAAAAATATTCTAAAAATCCTGAAGAAGATTGTCAACAATGTTGGATGTGATTGGCATGTTCAATTAAATATTGCTCTCTGGGCATACTGAACCAAGATCAGAACACCTACAGGAGCTACACCTCATTCCTTGGTATATGGATCAGGGGCCATACTACCTATTGAGGTTGAGATACCATCACTTTGTGTGTCACTAAAGGGAATTATTTTAGATGAGGATTATATAATGTCTATACTTCAAGAGTTGGAATCGTTGGATGAATGTCGTCGACAAGTTGTGAACCATTTGAAGGCATATCAACAAAGAATGTCCAGAAGCTACAATCACAAGGTAAAACTTAGAGTATTTCAGGTTGGTGACTTGGTCCTAAAGGAAAACCCTCGAAATCAATAGGAAAGAGAAAAGAAAGGGAAATTTGAACCTAACTGGCTAGGTCCCTTTGTTGTCATATCAGTCTATGGATCTGGAGCCCATCAATTGTCTACACCTGAAGGGGATTTGTTTGATGAACCTATCAATAATCTCCATTTCAGGAAATTCTATACCTGAATCAACTAGTGCATGGGAAAATGGTCGCCTTGAGGAAAACCTAGCAAACAGGCATCTTGGTGATAAAAAAATACAAAAAATCATAAAAAGAGAAAAATACAAAAAAAAATCATAAAATATGAAAACATGCAAAAAAAACATGTAGTGAAAACCTGGAAACAAGCACTACTTGTGAGGTAAATATATATTTTCCATCTATTTGAGGCGTGTCTTGATCATTCGCTTACATCATCATTCCATTTATCATTTTGAAAAGACAGGCCTCATGTACAAATCCTAGCAATGTGGTCGTGTCTCACCCTAGCTTGGGGGAAAAATCCTGAACTCACTAGGGGCAATAAACTTGAGCTTAAACAAATAGGAAAAAAACAATATGACAACATAGCAAACACAATGATCATAGGGAAACTCAACATTGAACATACATCAAACATCAAAAAAAATTAGAAAATCAACCATCCATATCAAACAACTGAAATCAAATCAATCAAAACAAATTTAGATGGATGATATTCTTTTGAATCATGATTTTATCGCTTTAGCTTGAATGTTCAAATGTTGTACTTTTATTTTTGTTATCATTTCTTTGGAGAAACTCAATGATGTATTGAACTAGAGAAGCTAGGAAGGAGAATGGTATTTTCTTTGTCTGTTATCTGTGAGTTGATCATTATTATTGTGTGAATTGTCATGAGACATGCTCTACCAAGTATCACTGATGACATTTTGAATTCACATAGCAAAATGATTTATTCTTGTCTATTTACACAAGAAATGCTCAAGTCATCTCGGTTTAATTATACCTAGATGCTTGTGTTCACTTGCAATATCAAAAAGCACGAAAGTAGTGCTTTGGTTATCATGGTCTAACTCATACCATCGATTCTTGTACTCACTTTCAACATTTTATAGGCTTAATGATGATAAAAGAATGATAAATGGAATAGTAAGGTGACAACGTTTGCATATGTAGATTTGCATGGTTAAATTAGATTGCATTCATATTAGTTTTGCATCTGCATTGTAGATTTTCCAAGGCTGGTGAATCAATAATTTGATAGAGCAATCATAAAATCTCTGACTGAATAAGTGTACATCATCAAGTTTCAGTACATTAATCAATCCTATACTGGGGCATATCAATCAAAGCTGATAAACCACATCGACTGATGATATCTATATCAGCCTACACTAGATGCAGAATCATGTCCCACGTCTTTGGGAAGAACTCTAAAATCCTCCTATGATCATAACATATCGCAAATTAGCAATATTATTAATCAATCAAAAATAAATTAGCCTATTAATCTAATCAGCTCTAGTGAGACTTTGATCAAATCTCGTGAGCAACTATCATTGAACCTCACCTATCATGAGGTCAAATATCAACCTATTATTGGTCCTCACCTATCATGAGATCAAACATCAATCTATTATTGATCCTCACCTATCATGAGTTCAATCAATCAATCTATTATTGATCCTCGTCTATCATGAGGTCAATCAATCAATCTATTAATGAACCTTGCCTATCATGAGGTCAATCAATCAATCTATCAATGAACCTCACCTATCATGAGGTTAATCATCAATCTATCATTGATCCTTACCTATCATGAAGTCAATCAATCAATCGATCATTGAATCTCACCTATCATGAGATCAATAATCTTCTAATCTATCAGGATCATCAATCAATATCAAATCGAAAGATGACATGATAAAAAATCATCAAACACAAGGAGGCAAAGCAGGGAAACATTTAACCAACTGGCAGAATCAGTATTCTTTATCGAGAGATAAATCATCAGAAATCATAAAAATTTGAAAAAAAAAATCATCAATTTATCTCTCGAGAGGGAATATATCCATCCTCACCTGAAAATCAACGTCTGGGGCATACTAAAAATTATTTTTGTCAATACTGGCAGCAACAACAAAATTTTCTTTGAAGCAATGCATAAACACATCACTTCAAAGAGGGCCAAAATGTATACACCTAAAAATGGTCTGGATAATCTAATTAATTAAATACAATTTATTTGATTAATTGACTCCTTTAATTCATCTACTTACAAATAAATAGAAATATTTATTTATATAGTTCACATTTAATTCTTCTATCTTTATCATATTATTTCCTCTTAATTAAATAAACAAATTCAAATACCTTGTTTTATTTAATTATCTATTTTATTTCATCTAAATTAAATAAACAAGTTCACATACTTTATTTTATTTAATTACCATATTTCTTCCATGTTTATTTAATAAACAAATTTCTATAGTTTGTTTTATTAAATTAAATAACCTCTTTTACTAATTTGAATAAATCCAAATATTCAATTAAAGCATATTTCTATAGCTATTTCCTCTTTTCACTCACCATATCCACCAACAAAATTAGATATTTCATATCCAATTAATTCAACTTAGCCTTCACGGACAAATTTGGAGACAAATTTGAGACAAATTACAAGCAAACTTCTTCATCTTCTTCCATTGATTCTTCCTATCCTTTTGGCTGAATGTTTTTTTGTGGGGAGGAACAATCTCCATAATCATCTCAGGCTTCTTCATCTTTCGCCATTGAATCTTTCAAATCAAATTCAGACCCTTACTTATTGCCACATCACAAATATGTTGCCAAGAATCTATAAATACAACTTCTTTCCACATGAAATGCATCCCAACTTTGTGCAATCTTACTCTACAGAAATAGCATTAGAGAAATCAAGCATTTGATCAATAGCAATAGCGAATCATTTTAGAATAGCAATCATAATCATGGCTTTTCATTTAGCTGCATCTTAGTTTACAGTAGTTTCTTTTATCATTTTCATGTCAATGTCATCCACAATATCATCAACATATCATTTAATAGTCATTACATAGGATTAGATTCTTGCATTTTACAATATCTCATTCTCTAGATTGGCATTTTAACAATTACAATGCTTACACAATCTGAGAGCCATAGTGATTTAATAAATCTTTGGAGATAGAGAGCAATATGACGCTTTTAAGAGATTTATTGCTTTAATTAGATTAAATTTTGTTTAAATATCTCGATATAATGTCTTATTAGGTGTGTTTGTCATTCATATAAACATATTTTACTCACACAGTTTATATAGGAAATCTACTCAAATGACCATTAATTTGATCCCCAAGGATAACATTAAAGAAATTTGGACTTAAAACCCATTTTTTCCCACTCAAACCTTGAAAATAGCTCAAATGGGACTCATTCGCCATCCTAGGAAAATGAGTCCCACCTGGATTGGACTCATTCACCCAAAGTGGTGAATGGGTCCCATAGGGGCTATTTTGCCAACTAGAATGTTGGGGAGTGAAGAAATTAGGCTTATATGTTGATTTTGTCAAGTTTTTTATTAAATTATGCCTTGGGATATGCAATATGGGGTCATAGGGACCTATTAATGATGATATTAAGGTCATAAATGTAATAGGGCCCAAAATCCAATGTAAAAGTGTAAATAAATACACTTTAGAACACTAAATTAAGGAAAAATTGAGTCTATTTAGCTTAGAAGGACCCTAAATCCCATGTGAATGTGTAAAACACATTAGAACACTAGATTAGGTCCACCTTGGTTTACAAGCCCCTTAAATTACATGTGTATGTATTAATAAATATATTTTACAATGCTAAATTAGGAAAGAGTTAAGTTAATTTAGCTTAAGGAGGGCCCAAGACCTAATGTGGATGTGTAAAGCACCTCACAACACTAGACCAAGGTGACGTTAAGTCCAATTTATCATTAAACATTCCCAAATTAAGCAAGGGATACTTTTTTCTACACTACAGTCATCATTCCCCAAATACTCATAGAATTAGAAGAATGACACATAGAGAGTGAAAAAAATAAAAATCTTTCGGGTCAACATGGAAGATACCTAAATGTCTCAATCCCTTGTTTCATCCCCAAAAGGAAAGCACAAGACAAAATAAAACATAATTTTTACGACTTATAGAATAATGTAGAAACAGATAGAGGAGTACACATAAAGAGAGATACATGTCAAACAAAATAATATGGGGGATCACATTACACACATGCAATTACACAAAGAAAAATGAAAATGAAAACAAAGAAAAATACTAGTAAGGCTTATGCGATTCAACGTATAGCGGGTCATCCACATCCCAATCTAGTTCAGTATATATGGAAGGTGAGCAACTAGACAAGGGGACAACATGAAGTGTCAAAAATAAGACAAGGCTATCTAACCCCTTTCCCCCACTAAGTGCAGGACAAGGATGAGCCGAGATAAGTGATGAGAATGACCTCCTTGCAATAAAGAAAATAATTTGCAATGAATGTTAAACATGTAAATATTGAGGATGATATTCAATCCTACAACTATTACATGGAAAGGAGAAAAGTGCATGCTTTAATTCAAGATGAATTTCTCCAATATTCCCTTTAAAATATGACAATTATTGATGCGATGTCCAAAGAAATCTATAAGCACAATATGGTCTATTTTGAAAAGTTTTCTTTCTGGTTAGATTTTCATGTTGAGGTGGAAATTTGATTTATCCCCAATGTAAAAGGGTATAAAAGATATTCACAGTATTGGACATTTGTAATAGGTCATAGGAAGATGCAGGGACATCATACATCTTTTGTAGCTGAATTTTTTGATGTACATGTAGTTTCAATTTTTTCTTCATTGGTTTGATAATATTTTGGTCATCACTTTCCTCGTATAATTGCAATTCCTTTCCTTTTTTTAGAAAAGGATGTGTTACGATTAGTAAAGTGATCAAAATTTGTGTTTTCTTTTCTCTTACGCATGGGAGATGTATTGGAAGCTTTTTGAGGGGGAGGAAAATTGTTATTAATGATATGGACCAGGGCACATATAAACTCTATTCCTTGTTCATCCTTAAGTATTTTTTGGATGTTCCCTATGAGAGGAATGGCATTAACAACAATAGGTTTGGTTCTCACAAAGTCTTGTCAACTTTTTAATTCTTCATTCATCCTTCTTATGTTTTCTTGTGGGATATTAGCAACATCATGCACATTGTTTGGAGGTAGGGAAGTCATTGGAAATGAGGTATGAAGGCTATGATACATAGAGGGTTGATTATCAACACTATTAGTGAAAGAGTTGGAGAACCCAAGATCCATGGCGATGGTGTATCATGAGATAACATGAGTCTCGAACTAAGTATCACAATAGTATTGCTAATAGGACACCAAGTTTTAAAGATCATACAAGTTTCACAAACTTGATGTAAACCCAAAATGGAAAGAAGGGTTAAATGTAATGCAATGACCTAGAATGCAATTTTTAGATTCTAAACAAGCTATTTTTCTTATTACTCTATGCCAAAACCTAAAAATGATGTCTTGTAAATGCAATTTTGAAATCAGACAATGCACTAAATTTATCAAATGAAGCTAAATATGATCAATTCCACTTAAAAAAAATTGTAAATTGAAACAAAAAACTGAAGTTCTAGCAAAATAGAATGCAAAAACAGGTGTTTTTATACCCAGAAAATCAGGAAATGACCCTAATCAAGGACTCATTCGCCCAAGGGTGAATGGGTCCTAGGTTATGGTTTTTAGAAATGTTTTTACAGATTTATGATATGATTCTAATGGTTTCTAGATTCTGATAAAAAATATTAAGTTACAAAATTTTGAATTTTCTGTGAAATTAAAATTGAATACAAATGGAAAATATGAAAACTAGGAGACCTAATTTGGTGTGCAATTGTGTTTCAATTTTAAAATTAAAGTGAATTATGATGCAATGTTATGTAAATGATTTGTAAAATGACTAATTTTTTTGTATTTTTCAGATTTCAAGAATGCAAAGATGCAATCCTAAAACCCCTAAATGAAATGCAAACTAATGCAAGCTAAACAACCCTAAATGAGACTCAATTTAATGCAATGAAATGAAAATTAATGCAAGATATAAATCTAGGGTGAAAGTGGACTCCAAAATAAAAAAAATTACAATGATCAAAAGTCAGGTTCACCAAAATGAGATTGATAACCCAAATTAGGGTTCCTGTTTTCCTTTTATCTCATTCGAAAATGAGATCAACACCATGAAAGGACTATCAATATTGAGGTGAGTCAAGTCAAAGTGTGAATCTGTAAATTTCATTTTTTTGCAAGGATGTGGGTTCTGATTAAATAACACTTTGGGGAGAAAGATTAAAAATAGCAAACTAACTCCAAAATGCAACCTAAAACTTGGATTTGGAAGATTAAGCTCAATACTGATGGAACCAGAAATTAAAATGCAAATCTGAGAGATGGAAAATGATGTGTATTAGTCACCAAAAGTGTTTTTTAAAATCTAACTGAGGACTCATTCACCCTATGGAAAATGGGTCCTAGCTAGGGCTCTATAAAAATGGCTTCTAGGTTCTCGTCTCCTATTTTTGCACTACCAAATCCTCAATTTTCATAGAGGGATGACCGGAAATAAATCTTGTAGGTGAGTTTCTATGAAATTGTGACAATGATGACAACAAATGTAACTTTGACAACTTCTTCACTTTTTCTCTTCAAGAGATCTTCCACCTAACATCTACAAACACAAATCAAGAAGGGAAAATGTTTTGTTGTTGGTGAATGGGGGTTTTCCTTGGTCAAACCCCATATTTGTAATTAAACCTTGTAATAAAATAAAATAGCATAAAAGGAATGATAAATGAACAAAGCAATGTCACAACTCACTAAACCATTGATTGAACCTTGGAGTGTAGATCTGCAACTTGCATGAAATGGATTTAATGGATGTGGATCTTGATCTTGAAACTTTATTTGAAACAATTCCTTTGAATGCTTAAATGTATCTTGAACACTACATCAACATATTAGCTCAAATAACATGCATGATGCAAGAAAACTTTGACATGACAATAGGATCTTGATTGCTGCAATAATTCTTCAATAAATCTAACCTCGAATGCCTTGAAATACTATTGATAATGTTAAAAGACTTAGCCATTGAAAATTTAACCACTACCATTACACCTCCATAGAAGAAAAAGCTAGCAGACAATTAGACCAAAGAGCTCTATTCCAAATAGAGGTTGGATAAATTAATGATAGATAAACCAGAAGTAACTCAAGTAGTAAAGAAAGAGATCAAAGAATCAACATAAAAGGCTTATCAAAAGCTATAGGAAGAAGAAGAAAAGCTTAAAGTGGTTTCATAAAAGTAGGAAAAAAAATTTCCCCTTCTACAGTTAACACACCCTCCTCTTCTACCACATCTTCTATATAGTCCATCAAAGACTTTTTGGATAAACAAAATGAGATCCAATTGGTGCCCTCTTTGAAACTCTTTCAATTACCACTCATCATCTCATAGGTGGACTTGGGAAGAATATCCCTATTACATAATTTTTAGTTGGGGGAAATATTACACCAAATCAACAAGAGAATAAATTATGTAGCATCATGTGGACAACTTCGGCCAACTATAAGAGCTAGAGAAAGAGATACAAGGCAAGTTCCCTCACATCTCAAGGGATTCATCACAACCATTGGTGGAACAATTGAGAAATTTGGTAGAGGCCTAAGTGATCAAGGATAATCAACTATAGAAGAAAACACTATGACAACAAATCCATGTGGAGTTTCAAAAGACTACCTAGATAGACAAAGAAAGGAAAAAGTGTGTTACAACACACTCTGTTTTAGAATAAGAAATTTGTACCCTAAAGAACATATAAGGAAATTTGAATTCTCTATTAGTTTTATCTATAATGGCCAATAGTGGCCACCTAGGTTAAGACTTAGATGGACCAAATAGAAGTCCATATACTTTAGAAAGGTACAACATATAACTCTCTTCAATATATAGATGACCAATCAAAGGTACAAATAGAAGAATTGCATAAATAGTTTCAACAATCAAAAGACCAGTGAGAGAAGGCTCATAATAGATTCCACCAGCTCTAAGAGGTAGTTAACTTAATACTAGCACAATCCTTTAGGATGCACAAAAACTTACACAAATATATAAATCCCTTAGATATTACTGGAGGTAGAGACATTCTTACTACATATTGAAGTATAGACCCAATAGGATACCACATTTGTTAGCCTGAAGGAAATATACAAGCATATAATCGCAATAGAGTAGCATTTACTTGAGGACAATTCAACATTTTGAAAGGGGGCATGATGTTAGACAGAAAGAAGAATAGTGAAGACATTGGATATGGTAGGACATGTGAACATTTTTTGATTCCCTAGCTCACTTTATGTTGTAATGGAGATCATTCATCTACTTTATAGGATTTTTAGGGTTATTCCTAGGGTTTTCTGTGAAAAAACCCTAGTCCTAGGTTGCATTACTACACTTTTGTTATAATTTTTTGTTGACCGCTTGTACCCCATTTATATGTCCATTATGTTGCAACTTAAGGCCTTTCATTTTATTCTTTTATCAGCCCTTCATAATAAGTTTTGATTATTAAATCCTCAAATACCTTAGGGAATTATGTTTGTGCTCCCCTTTTTGTTTACCTATTGGCCCCTTATGTTCCTTAGTAACTTAAGGTTATATTAGAAACAAGTTCCTTATAAATTACTTAAGTTACTCATTCCCAACATGTGGTCCCCATCGCTTGTATGCCAAATCTGTAATAAATATTTTATGATGAAATAATCCTCCATGGAACTAAGGAAGCATTGAAAGTTGTTACATTTTAAGTGGATTTCATTGTTCCACGAGAATTATATTACTAAGGGTGAAAATTATCCATGAAACTATAGAATGAAGTGTTGAAAGAATAAATAAGGTTACCATTAATGAGTTTTCATTGATGTCAACACCACATGATAGATGTCAAACAATATGATGGATGTTTACAGAAAAGTTATTTTGCAAAAGGTTTTTTTAGCTAAGTGTCTACACTGGTAGTTTTAGCACACAATTCCCTTTCGTAAGTTGGTTCACATTTTTTCACCCCTTCAAATCTACTCCTACAGTTCTAGTATGTTTTTCATGGATATTATTGGCATCTTATTTCATAATTTCAATTTTTTGGATAAGTGGTTCAAAAGTTGCAAGTAAAAAAAAAAACAGTAGATATGGTTTACATAATTTTTTGTGTACTGGCTATTACCTAATTGTTCTGTATTCCTATGTGGATTTGAGTTATATATTGTGGTTTTGGGAGAAGTTTAGCAGGTGTTAGTAAATTATGTTTTTCAATTTGTGTGACATTTTTTGGTCTTCATATTCCTTGGTGTTGATCAGTTGGAGTATTTTTACTTTTTGGTTCTATGCTTGGTTGAATTCTAAAAGGTATGCCAAGAGTTATGAAGATTAAATACATGATGAAAATGGAAAAGAGAGCTATTATAGGTCCATGCTAAACTATATTGCTTGTTTTTTTAGTGTGAAGGAAATTTTGGTTTGAATTGGGTGTTGACAAGACACATTTTGCATAATTCGAGACTACATCTAATTATGCCAACCTAATTGAAATTTGTGATGGAGTCTGGTACATATACAAGGTTGAGTTGACTTGATGAAGGAGGGATTAGATGTGTGTATGATCTGAATCTAAGCAGTGATGCAATATTTTTAGAATTGTGCAAATAGGTTGTGAGTATTGAGTGATTGATGTGTGAATATAAAGCAGAGAAGAAACTTGTAATTTGAGTTGATTTAGGTTGTGTTCTCAGCTTCAAAGGAACTAAATTCAGTATACATTAGATTCATTTCTCTCTGTTCATATTCTGGTTGTGAAGCCACCTTTTTTGTATCTTTCTTTTCTCTATGAATAGTGAGTTCAATTAGACAGTGAGTCCACTTGGTAGTGACCCTTTCTATAATATCTTATAACCAATTATAACATATTGTGACTTAATCCTCACTATAGTTTTTTCCTTTTTTGGGTTTTCCATGTAAAAATCTTGGTGTTCATTTGTTGTGTGTGTTATGGGTTGTTTTTTCTTATATTCCTTATAATTGTTGAATATGCTTTGGAAATTGGATGGTTAATAATTGGGTGGTTTGATAAAATATTGATTCACACCCCCCCTCCCCGCTCATTATTTTATGTATTCAACAATTGGTATCAGAGCTTGGTTCCTTGGAAGACGCTTGACCATTTTGGGAAGATCTTGGAATTTGAACACATGGCTCCCGAAGTGATTCTTGCTATTGGATTCACCAAAGAAGACTAAATATTTGACAAAGATGGAGAAATAAAAGTTGCTCTTGAAGACCTAGACAAAATTGAAGTTGAAAATCAAGATCTGAAAGAGAATATTAAAGAAAAAATGGGTTGCATCAAAAAATTGAGAGAGAAAATTAAAAAAAATATCTAGAAAGACATAAGGAGGTCAATGAAAAATTCAAACAAGCAAATGAGCACATCACCAAACTGAAATTGCAAGTGGAAGAAAAGAAAATAATTGAGGAATGTATGTATGCAATGGTAAAAAGAAAGATTGATGAATGCACAAGGCTTGAACAAGAAGTGGTAAATCTAAGATCAGATCTAGAAAAAGCAAGAATCTATGAGGGCAAATTCAAGACAAGTTCTAAAATACTTGATGAATTAATTGTAGGTCAAAAAGTATCTAAAAACAAAAGTGGTTTGGGAATTGAAAAAGGAGAAAGATCAAAAGTAGATCAAACATCTAATGCAAAGCAGATTAGTGAACTAGAGAAATTTGAAGAAAAGGGGAACAATGGAAAGTTCTAGAATCAAAGAAATAATGTTAGAAGACCTCCTATCAAAAACCCAAATGCTCAAAGGTACCCATATTTTAATGGTATTTTGTTACTTTGCAATAAATTTGTTACGTGAAAGAGATTTAGGCATAGAGAAAATGAATGCAGAAGTCAAATGTTGAGTTCATATAACAATGGTATACATGCTATGGATTTGGACATAAGGTTAATCAATGCAAATTCAGAATGAATGAAAAGAGTAATGCTCAGAGAAATGTCATATGCAACAATTGCAATAGTCCTAGACATATTGCCAAATTTTACAAAAGTAGAAATTCAAGAAGGGATAATCCAAAAAAGATAGATGAACCTATTAAAAATATCTATCTGACTAAACTAAGGAAGGAAATGGAAAATATTTGGAATAAGAAAGAAGAGCCAGAGAACAAGGAAGAATCGAAGACTACAAATGAATCTGTACCACCCTCTAGTGTAGATAATTCATCCAAGAATTGAACCTAGGAATTGACTTAGGGGGAGAAATAATAGAAAATCATATAACTCCGTACTGATATGAGGTGTCATGGAAGATATGAAATGGAATGGACATAATGGATCTTTTGGAGAAAAATCTAGAAGAAAATATGTAAATGCAGAGATTTGTGGAGTGATTTAAGGTCTACTGTTGCACAGAGAAGGTTTTACCAATTTTATTGTTTGATATATTAAATGTAGATTAGGGAAGAATTGAAAGGATTATATACCTATCCCTTGTCATTTTCATTTCACTTTTATGCAATTAGAGTGAGCAGTACGAGTTGAAGTGAATTCAAGAGTCTAAAGGTGATTTGAGAAGCAAAGTATCTAAACCCTAATTCTGGTTGAGTAAGAAAAAGGTATTTATCATTTTCTAAAGCTGAAATAGAATATTTTTTTAAGCATTTAAATTTAGTAGAAATGGAAACACCTACAATGGTAAATGTGACTGAGAAACCCCAACCTAAATTCAATAAATATCTTATGAAAGTATTTGAGAATGACCCACTTGGAGCATTTTTGAGTATACCAAATAGGGTTTTGCCTACTGAGGACATTAGGGCATATATCCATGGAAAGATGGAAGAATACAACCATGTAAAACTTATAGACCTATGGATAGACCATTTGAATGGAGAAGATTTCAATGTTAAACCTGAATATGAAAACCTATTAAAGAATAAACTGAATGTCTGGTAGTGTTTTCCATGCTTTATCCATGATGATGAGCTCAAGTATGTGAGAATAGTGTTGAGTAGAGTGCATGATAAAATCCAATGGACTAACATGTCTGGATTGATAACAAAAGAAGTCATAAGGGAGATTATTGGACTTTGTGACTCTAGACCAGTACCTATGTTGAAATCTATAAAGAACAAGGATGTAATGGAGCTAACAGGAGCCACATTTTACCAAAGGGATCTCATTGTAAATACCATACAGAATTCGGCAGTAAAGTATGTTGCTATGGTCATTTGCTACAAAACATACTACATCAACAAAGATATTTTTTTGTCTGCCAAAGCAATTCATGCAGCTCATGAAATGATAGAAAAAGGAAAATATTATGATTTGTGTGAGTTTCTCTAGGAATAAATTTTTGAAAATTTGAAGTAGATGAAGGATAAGAAATACCCCTTTAAATTTGGTTCCTTGATAGTTTTCTTGTTCTATTTTTGAGGGAACTTCTAGGAAGAAGCAATATTGTATGGAGTAAAATCAAACCCATATCCCATCAAATATTTGAACATCTACACAACATTAGGGATATGTAAATTCAAGATGAGGTACTTACTACTTTCTTCACAGTATTTCAGAAAAGAATGCATGAACAGGAAAGGATCCCTAAGTCTATAGTGGAGAAATATCAAGATGATATTACATTTTTGGTCAAAACTAATGAATGTATCATTCAAGTTGTAGAACCAAGAACTGTCTAGATTCAACCACTTGGATATGAAGTCACTAAAAATGAAGTTGATGGTTATGTCAATATATTATTGAACAGTCCTAAGGACCCTACACAAGACATACAAGGAACTTATGAGGAGAAATCATTGAAAGTGCACATGGAACTAAGAAAGCCTAAAATAAAAATAAATGTGGATAAAATGGTACATAAAAATTTCAAGGATAGAGGACTCACAGATGAGAAGATATGAGTGTTAAGAGAAAGAGCAGAGGGAGAATCGAGCACAACAAGTGGTTCGCCCGTACCTAGAAGATCTGGAAGAATTGCTTCCACTATTCTCCCTGGTTTTCAACATCCACTTGGATCAGTTTCTACCTCCAATAGAACAAAGAGAATAGATACTAGTGCTACAATAATAGAAGAGTCTGAGATGGAGAAGTCCACAAGGTCTGGAAAGAGAACAAAGACTACTTTGGTAGTCTCTACTACTGCTACATCAAGAGGAAAGAAAGAGAAAACTAGAAGAGAAAAGGATTTGAGTGTATAGTCTGAGGAAGAAGAAGAAGAAGAAAAGGATGGGGATTCCCCATTGATCATGAAAATAAGTGGCACTATTTCAAAGAAATAGAGAATAGATATTTTTGATACTTTAGATGAAGAAGAAGTTGGTAAAGAAAAGGAAGCATTTCGAGTATATGTACACAAACAGGTGAAGGAAAGGAAGAAAAATAAATCACACAATAGAACTGGAGAAGAAAAAGCAGACATCTCTAGAAAGAGAGCTTAGTCCAATGAAGTTGAACTCATTATTCAAAGGTATGCTACATCATGAGATGCTAGAAGAAACAACTACCTTGTACAAAAAAGAGAACGAGGAGAATAGAAGCAATTATCAAATTCATTGTCACAATTGAAGTAGATATGGAGAAAATTAGGAAGAAAGTTCTTGATGATGTATGGAAAATCTTAATGGAGAGAAGAAGATAGGCCAATGAAAGGGAAGAGAAGCTCAGATGAGATGTTGTGGAGAAAATTGGTTTCTCCTTATCTGATGCTGACAAGGCCACACTGGCCCAAGTACTTAATGAATAATTCAAAATAAAACGAAGGGTCACACTCCTAATGGGAAGAGATTAGGATCAGATTGATAGAATGTAAAAGGAAACAAAAGATAAAATTACTGATATAGCCCAAAAGTATGGGAGTATTCATACTATCTCTACCAATAAGAACCAAGATTCAAAAATTGAAAACACAAATACAAAATAAATTCTTGATAATATTCCTCCAGATATAGATGAACTAATGCAAGAAATTTTTGAAGATGAGGATGTTGTTGGGACTGGAGAGGAAACTACGAAAGATGATACTTTTGTTCCTTCAATAACTCAGGTGACTGCAAATGAAGGCTACTTGAAGACAATTGTTCCTCTAGTAGATATAAAATAGAACACCAATGAAGGTGAGAAGCATGATGTAGCGCATGAGAAAAGGAATGAGGATGAAGAGAATCATGAAGGAGTGAATGATGGTGAAAAGGAAGGAGAAGGAGATAAAAAATGAAGATAATGAGCAAGGAAAGAAGGACAAGCATGAAGAAGATAATGACAAAGATAAAGACAAGATATTTGGTGAGGAAGAAGAAAAGGTAGAAGAAGAAGAAAAGTATGATACCAAAAAGAATGAAGAAGCTAAGAAGTTTGAGGATTTACCTAAGCCCTTTGTTGAATCCTCCTCTAACAACCCTTTAGAAGGTTTTCTATCTAAATAATTAAAGTTTCAATTGGTTGTTTCTTCTTAGTTGTTGTAGTTTCCCATGCAGTAGGGTAGTATTGATCTAGATAAGATATCTCTTATACACAAATTGCAACTAAGTGATGTGTTTAGTGCATCAACACAAAAATAAATGATTGAAACACATCAGAAGAGCAGTGAATTAATAGATGAGGTTGTAAAAGAATTACAATAGATCATTCCAAGAACTAATGTTGATACATCTTTACCTATGGTGAAGAATTGAAAATTGTTGTTTGATTTCTTTAAGGAATATGTCTTTGAATTGAAAAGACAAGCGAAAATAGAGGTTGAGATAAGGATTACAGAAAAGAAGCTGATGGATATCATAGAAAATTGTGCATCTACACATACAAAAGTTGGACAATTCTTGAAGGAAGTGCTAGCCTATGAGGAAGGTGCAAAAGCACTTTTTTTGTATTGCATGAAGTGTTTGAATGCCACACAAGGGATAAAAGATGAAATGTGATGCATAGTAGGGTTTGGATAACTTCAACACAACTCAAACAATCAAACTTTGCAATCCTAGAACATAACTTGGTGGGTTTCCCTGGCAATCCTTCAATTCCTTCAGTACTACTTCAAACAGGGGTTTTCCAACATAACTCTTAGGGAAAATCTAACATCCAAAATATGAACACCTTTACAAATACCCTTTATTCCATTTGAAAACATATCCAATTTGCAGATGGGGTTACTTTGTAATGAAGCCCTCAATTGTGGACTGCTAACGCTCAAAATAGGCCTAATTCTTTGACTTGGGGTGAAATCACAATACCATGTCTCACTTTTTTCCCAAGATGGACATTTACATCAATATTTTTAATTGAATCTTCATATTTTGAGACCTATAGCAACTAAACTGTTAAGAATTTGAAGATGATGTGAACTAGTGATTTGTGGCAATTTGTTTGTAGATTTTAAATATATTTTTTTAAAAAAATTTGAAATAAATCATGAATCTTCAACATCTCCTTTAATAATTGGTTTTAAACAAAAAACACCATTTTCATAAAGTAACATTTGTGTTGTACAACATAAATTTTTTTCTATAAAAGACTAAATTCTAATATTTGAAATATAGATCTATTCTCAACATCAATATCTATGGAAATGATATTTTTTCATAATTTTTTGTTTCATATATTTTTTAAAATTATCTTTTGAAGTCAATGTAACTATAATTTGGACATACGTGTGTGTCATACAACCTAACTTGTTGTGTATATATCAAAATTCATTTTTTTTCTTTTTTGGGTGAAACAAGTACATCAATACCTAGGGAATGGGTATTTTTTGAATTTTTTTTACATTGGTTTACTATATTTCCACCTCTGCACAATAAAGCTTGATGTTCAGAGAAAAACCTATGTTTATAAAAATTGAAAATCAAATACATGATAAAATGAAAATATATCAAAACTATACTTGTTGGAAAGCTAACTTTGAGGGTTGCAATCTTGCAAAATATAATTTTTAAATGACATTATTTAATCCCTCAAAAGGAAAAGAAAAAGTAGTTATTTGCTAGCATTGTAATAGTTGTGAAGGAGAGTCCATTGTGGGTATGATTTAATACTAGAGGGGTTCTATCCAAGGGGGTTTGATCTAAGGGGGTGTTATCTATCCCTCTTCAATTAAAACCCTTTAGATGGAGCCTCTCAATACTTAAATCATTATTTTTTCTAAAAATAGTGATTTCAGCCAAAAATTAGCACATACCAAAAGTGAGACACACTATTGTGGCAGCACCTCTTCACTAGGTAGCAGCAAAGTTTCTTAACTCCAGGATTTAAATCTTCATTCCAAGGCTTAATACATGTCATGTGAGGTCTGAATAACCAACTCCCAATAACTAGAACAATTTCCAAGTGGCTTTTCCATAAAACCTTAAGTCTACTTCACTCCTAAGCCTAATACATGATGATATTAGGCTAGGGAAGCAACTAAATTTGCACTTAACTCCATCCCCTACTTTTGCAACATTAAGAACAAAAAATGCATGCTACCTACATCTATTCCACCAATTATGAGACCTTTTCACCAATGGAATGGGCCAAAAACCATTTTATTCAGTCAAAACTCACTATAACTAGGGTTTCTAGTTGTTTATAGGAAAATTGCTCTAGTTCACTCCAAACTTGATGAAAGTAGATGAAATAAAAAGTAACATACAATAGATTCAATAAATTATCATTTCCAATTTATTTTGGCTCATTTCCAGGTCGTATGGGGCCATACCAATCCGTGTAGCAACAAAGAACAACTTGAAAATGTAGAAAACAGAGTATTTTTATTACTTAACACCAGAACCTTGTCCCAACCTCAACAAGGACTATTTAAACATTTTCTAACAAAATCCAACCATTCCCAAACTTCTTTTCAAATCCCAATGGTTCATCTTCCTCTTTAGACACAAAATGCAAAAATTCTTTGTGCAACTTTTTACAACTTTTTGCAAAATTGACATCATTTTATAGAACTAACCCCACATGACTCAAAATGACACAAAACATGAGACATGGTCTTAAAATACCTTATTACAATAAAAATTACTTAACAACACAAAATACCAACACTTGACCCCTTTTTATATGAATACCTAGGTGCCCTACACCATACTCTCGGGGAAAACAAAATCTCAAGTTCCATTTGAGAGAAAATCTACAACTATACCACCATTCCTTTTGATGTCCTCAGTCATCTAAGTGGAATCCTCCATAGGAAATCCTCACCACTTGACTAAGAACTCATAATACACCTTGTTCCTTGTTCTTTTGGCTTCTTTGGTATCCAAAATGCATTCAAGCTTCAAGGGTTGACTTGGTGGAAAATATTTGATCCATCCTTCATGTGAATGTGCTGATGAACTTGCACTCTCACCTGAAATCACATCCACTTTATAAGGGTAAAGGTTAGAAACATTAAAAATAGGATAAATGGAAACATTTAGAGGAAGTTCAATTTCATAGGCATTGTCTCCAAACTTGTGCACCACTTTGCATGGCCCTATCTTCATTCGGAGCTTTGAATACTATCCTCTAGGGAACCTCTTCATTCTCAGATGAGCCAAGACTAGATCTCCAAATTTGAATTGAACTTCTCTCCTTTTCTTATCAATATTATGCTTGAATTTGTCTACACTCTTTTGGAGATTGTCTTTGACCTGCTGGTGTATTTCTTGCATGGCTAATGCAAACTCCCCACCCTTAGCACTCCTTTCCATTCCACTCACATCTCTCAGTTCAAACAACCCTCTAGGTTGCAACCCATACACAATCTCAAAAGGGCTTTTACCAACACTTATGTTCACATAATTATTGTATGCAAACTTAGCTTGGGGTAGGATCATACCCCATTGTGTTGAGAGTTCTTTTGGAAAGCATTTAAGGAGGTTTCTAAGGACCCTATTCACTACTTCATTCTTCCCATCAGTTTAGGGGTGATAAGCAGAGCTAAAAGTTAGATTTGTGCCTAGTTTCTTCCATAGGGTTCTCCAAAAGTGACCTACAAACTTACTATCCCTGCTTGAAACAATGGTCAAAGGTAATCCATGGATTCTGACCACCTCCTTAAAGAACCCTACAATGTATGAGGCATCATTGGTACTCTTACATGGTATAATGTGTGCCATCTTACTAAACCTTTCCACCACAACATACATTGAATCAAAGCCTCTTTGGGTTCTAGGAAACCCCATCACAAAATCCATTCTTATGGACTGGACTCCCAAGGTCTATTTTGGATTGGAAATGGTTGATATAGACCTACATTAGTACTACAACCTTTGTCCCTTTGACAAACAACAAACTTTTCTACAAACCTTCTCACATCACTTTGCATCCTTGGCCAATAATAGTACCTTCTTACCTATTCCAAAGTCTTTTCAATACCAAAGTGACGTGAAAAGCTACCACTATGCTTTTCCCTAATCAAATTATCTCTCATAGAGCATTTGGGAATACAAAATTGAGCCCCCTTAAATAGAAAACCTTTCCTGAATCAGAAAATTAGAATTCTCTTCATGAAAAGTGCCATTGAATTGATTACAAGAAGCATAAATCTCTTTGAAATCATCATCCTCTACATACATACCTTTTAGAGCATCAATCCCTATGCTTTGTAACTGAATTTCTTGGACCAACAATGTCCTCCTGCTCAATGCATCTGCCACCTTGTTTGACTACCCCTTCTTATGCTTGATGGTGAAGGTGAAACTTTGTAGGTACTCCGCCCATTTCACATGTATTTGGTTGAGTTTTTCCTAGCTATTAAGGAATTGCAGAGCATGATTGTCAGTAAAAACAATAAATTCTTTAGGAAGGAGATAGTGTCTCCACTTCTTCAATGACTGCACCATAGGATACAACTCTAAATCATAAGATGAATATTTGTTTAAGATATTGGAAACTTTTTTCTGCCTCTTCAGACCATACAAACTTCTTTTTTTTGTCCCCTTCTATTGTTTCAATGATTGGAGCACATATGTGACTAAAATTCTTAACAAATTTTCTATAGAAACTGGCTAGGCCGTGGAAAATTCTTATCTCACTTATTGATTTTGGTGTAGGCCAGCTTAGGATAGCTTGCACCTTATTAGGATCCATCTTCAAAGAGCCCTTTGAGATTCCAAAGCCAAGATACACCAATTATTCCTTCATAAATTCACATTTCTTCAAGTTTATCATCAAGTTTTCTTCATTCAATATTTTCAAAACCAAGTCTAAATGCTACAAATGTTTTTTAGTTTTCCTAAAAACAAGAATATCATCCAAATAAACAACCACAAACTTACCAATGAAGAGTTTTAGGACTTCATTCATCAATCTCATAAAGATACTTGGTGCATTTGAGAGTCCAAAAGGCATGATAAGACATTTATACAACCCCTCATTTATCTTGAAGGAAGTTTTCCATTCATCCCCCTCTCTAATTTTGATTTGATGGTAGCCACTTTTGTATCTTAGAAAAATAACATGCCCCTCCTATACTGATCTGTATAGGATCTAGACTAAATTGCATAAATGAATGCTTAATTTTTACAATGTTTATTCCAAGTTAATTAAATCAAAATTAACTTATGGAAATAACAAAATGAAAGTAATAACAAGGTGATTATAACAGAACGGAAGGAAATGAGAGAAAGAAAGAGAGAGAAGAAGAGAAGTGCAAACAGTTGATAACGGAGTTCATCACGAAGTGACTACGTCTCCGGGTCCACTCCAATAGAGAGACCGATCCGATTAACTCCAAAAATCAATTACAACAGCACCATAACCATTCTCCAAGCACTTCGGCAGCATAACAGCGCTCTAACGTGCAAGAATGACTCAAGGAATCTCCACAAGACCTCTCTTTCGATTAACTCCACAGCTTCAAGACTTCGTCACCTGAAAAAAAACTTGTCCTCTACTCTCACCTCACACCCCTTTTTATACAAAGAATTTGCTCAACTTGGCCTTTAACCAATTGATTTGAAAATATTTCCCAAATCCACCTTATCTCTCCAAAATAAATAAAAATCTTTAAATCTCCCATAAAATCCTTACTAAAATTCCCTATAATTATTCTATGCCCTTCAATTATTCATTCTCGGGATAATATTGTTTTGGTGGTTTGATTTAATCCTTTAAAAAGGATTATAGTTTGTTTTGATACAAAAATTAGGGGATTTGATTTTAGTTTTAAGGCATTCGGTCATTCACCAATTAACAAAACTAACCGAAGCCGAATATACACCAAATACGTCGAGTGGCTTGATGGTTGTAGAACTTTTGGTCCAGTCGGCCGGTGTGGGTTCAAACCCCGCCGGCCTCTCATTTCCCACAAATCCGCTTTAATCACTCAACAAAACAAACCGTTCATTATACATAGTTAGCACCGCATTTGTAGGCAGATTGGTTGGGAGACATGCGCGGGAGATGTAAGGTGTGGGATCGAATCCCTCTGCAAGCGCCTTCCCTTTTTAACAAACAAACAACTTCCAAACCGCCGGATGGAGGATGAGAGAGACGCCATGTGGCATGCCGAAGAGGTGCCACGTGGCAAATCCCAATTCGCTGCTCAAACTGACGTGTCTGCCGATGAAAATGATGACATGTCTCTGATGTGGCATGCTGACTCAGACAATGACGTGGATCTGACGTGGCGTGCTGACTGGATGCTGACTGTGCAGACCCGTACGCTGACTGTGTTGATGACGTGGCGTACGGATGCCACGTGTCCAATCCTGATTGGTCCGTACAAATGCCACATGTTACACTCTGATTTGTCCACATCAGATTCTGTACCACATGCTGACGTCATATGTACAGATGATGACGTCATCACTGTACTTTCAGTCCACAAGTCAAACCTGAAACTTTGACCAGCTGTATCTTGAGCCTCCGATGTCAGATTTCGACGAAACGAACGCCGTCGGAATTGTCTCGACGAGCCCTTCGACTTGACACTACTTTCATCAATTTTTGAAACAATTATTTTTTTTGCTTCCTGGACGCCCCTGATCCTAGTTTGACCGAAGGTTTGACGGGCCATAACTCGTGCAAACGGATTCCTTTTCGCTCCGTTCGAGTTTCGTTGGAATCAGGACGCTGAGCTCTTTCTGATGGTGTAGATTTTGGAGAAAAATAAGACACTTCAATTTTCACTGAAAAATGT
Source organism: Sequoia sempervirens (assembly GCA_007258455.2). Lineage (NCBI taxonomy): Eukaryota > Viridiplantae > Streptophyta > Pinopsida > Cupressales > Cupressaceae > Sequoia > Sequoia sempervirens. The sequence goes on from VDFB02353493.1 coordinate 370,740,034, forward strand.
CCACTGGATCATATACAATCCATCAAGTCTTCCATTCTTGGTATGGGGAACCTATACCTTATGGTAATCTTGTTAATGGCCCTTGTGTTGGTGCACATTCTCCAATCTCCTCCCTTCTTTGGTGCTAAAACAGTGGGAATATCACATGGGCTAAAACTCTCTCTTATTAGGCCCTTGTCAAGCAATTCTTGGATTTCTTTCCTAATCTCTTCATTTTATTTTGGGGTCATTTATATGCTACTTTGTTAGGTAGGTTTTCCCCTAGTATGAATTCTATATGGTGGCTCACATCTCTTATTGGTAGTAAGGAGTTAGGTATTTCATCTACCACAATGTCCTTATACTTGTTCAACAATGCTTGGACCTCTCTAGGAACATAGTTAACCTCTATTTCTATCATCACAATTTTTGGTCTGATCACAATGGAAAAACCTTCTCCTCCCTCTTCCTTCATGGTTTTCAAAAACTCCTTTTCTCCTACTAGCATTACACTAGACCCTACTTGTGTAGCTAGGCCTTCATCTTGCAATGGTGTGAGAGTGAATGAGATCCCATTCATTTCAAGAACATAAATGTTCTTTTTCCCATCATGTTTAGCCTTCCTATCATATTACCAGGGCCTCTCTAAAGGAAAATGACAAACATCCATTGCAATGATGTCACACAAAATCTTATCCTTGTACCCTCCTATGTTAAATTCCACCCAAGTTTGTTCATTTACTAGGACTTGTTGTCCCTTATTCAACTAGGAGACCTTGTAAGCAGTGGGATGTGGTATTATTTTCATTTTCAAATTTTCTACCATCTCAAGAGAAACTAAATTATATGTGCTACCCAAAGCAACAAAAACTTTGCAAACCTTAACTTGAGACTTACATGTAGTTCTAAAGAGAGATTTCCTTTGCGGAAGTTCTTTCACCATAGGAATTTTAATCAATGTTCTCCTTTCCATAAGAGATTCAGCAATTTCTGGAGCAACATGTTGTGATGGAGAATTTACACTCTCATTTTCCTCTTCTTGAACAAATTGATTTCTTCTTTCCCCTCCATGCGAAATAGAGGGTTGCTTTTTAGGACATTGTCATGCTTGACGGCTAAACTTATTGCACTGATAAAACTTCCCTGTGAATTTATTTGATCCTTTTCCTTGACCTCCAAATCTTCCCCTATTATTGGGTCTTGTTGTGCATCTTTCACACACACGCCCTACTGATGCAAGGACCCTCTTTTCTATTTTGCTTTTGTCATTTTCTCGTCGTAGGGTCCTGACTTTTTCCCCTTACGGGATAGGTCATTTTGGTCATTTTGGTCTTTGGTCTTTCTTTACCCTCTCACTCAGCATTCTGACCCATATTGATGCTCTTGATGAACTTTGAACTATTATTGGGCCCCCTTGAATGATCCATACTTGAAATTTCACTTTTGGAAAAAATTGGCTAAGTCCAAACGGAAAATTCGGTTAATTCGAGCTAGCTAGGATTAGTCAAACTTTAACCTAGTTGGCTAATCTGAGATCCCTTGGATTAGCCAAAATTTTTGAGCCTAGGCCCTTTCACCGAAATTTGTATGTTGTGGCATTTAATGCCATCAAAATTTGGAAATAAACACCTCCTGGGTTGCTAATTTCTCCATTTTACCTTGGTTATCTGGTGTTTGATTGTGCACTTTCCTTTTCAAGCCTTAATTTACAATCTTCCCGCATTCGGTTGCAGATTTAGCATGATTGTTTCGCCCACTTACTTGCCCTGTCCATTTTGCATCTTTCTATTTGAGGTAACCTGGGAACTATTGCACAGTTTTCATTTCTTCGTTGGTTTCATTTTAACCTCATTCCCGTGATTAAATTGTAGGGTCTTGCATATTCTTTGTGCATAAATTTTGGTCTTCTCTCAAGCTTCGTGGATGTTGAAAGGTAAGTGCTTTGTGAACCTTCGATTGTGCCCTGTCTCTCATCCTTATTTTAGTACGCGGATTTTCCTTAGTTCCTTCCTTTTGTGGCTTGGGTTTCAATTTATTTTTATTGTTAAATCTTGCAAGTAAAGGGGCATCGAGCTCTTAAATGGGTATGGCATTTGTTTTCACCGCTTATTGATGGCTCTTAGGGCACGTACATTTAAACTAAATTAGGGTCTTCATTCTAGGACACCCTGTGGAGCTAATGCTAATGTCGATTGAAGGGAATTTGGAAAACTTGTTGAACCCTTGGGTTTTTCCTATCGCATTTTGAAACCCTAGGTATATGGATTCATTAATGATAAGCTAGTTTTTGATGGTTTTGCTAACCCTATCTGTTTCGTCCAATCAAAACAATCAATAAACTCGAAGAATGATATCGAATTTGATCATGGCTTGACATTTTGAGCTAAACGAGTTTTATACCTTGGAAAATTTTGACAAAGGGAAAGTTCAATTAGTCCAAGGTCCCTTGGATTAGCTGAACCTTAATCTTGTCGGCTAATCCAAGGTCCCTTGGATTAGCCAAAATTCACCTTTCCATGATCAAAACTTCAGACTCACTTCTCAGACCTCAATCCCACTTTGAACAATAAACTTTTGATGTGATCTCGACTTCAAAAATCATCATCTCAATGTGATTTCACATCCCAAATGGCATTCAACAAATATTCCAAGTTACAATCCACTAAGTTGGCCAATTCCGGCTAATCTGAGCTAGCTCGAATTGACCAAACCTTAGTCTGGCCAGAAAATCTGAGCTAGCCCAGATTACCCGACCTCAATCCTGTCTTGTCTAGGGTTTCTTGCTTGGGTTTGAATGAGCTTCTTTGATGATTTAACATTCAAATTGGTGTGAATTGATCTTTGGAATAAAGTCATTGGCTGCATATTATTGGTTATTAGCATTTAAATGTGGAATAGATCAATTTCATTAGAACTTGCACTCATTGATTATTCATATGTTGCTCTTTCATGTCTATCTTCACATGACCTCACAATGGAATCCTTAATACCAACTTGGCAATATCCCAATTGTTTGCATTTATAAAATAGCATTGGCGGAAAGCTAGTATTGATGGAATATGTTATTAGTTGCATCTTGGTAATTGGTGTTTTCCTCTAATAGATGCAAGGTGAAGTGAGTCCTGATAAGAATACGAAGGCAACTCTAGTACAAGAATAAGTCGGGAAGAGGCAGGAGAGAATGAAGTATGATTTTAAGGAATTTGGTCAAAATCTAGGATTGCATTAGCTTGGTCAGGTATCAGGGACACAAAAATGAGGCATGTTGATTATGAATATTTTCACAAAAGGATGTATGGTGAATCACCTACTCAGTTAGCTCAAGTTCTCACCCACACTGGTTGGCCCAAGCTATTGGTTTCCCTCCGACATAGTTGTACTCAGAGCTGGTCCTAGAATGCACAAAACATTGTTACTCCAACAAGAGAATTATCATTGGCTCACAGGGAAGGATTATGGAAAACCTCATGGAATAGTCCATCGCTGAAATGTTCAATATTGCTTCACACCACCACTTGACTGAGGAGATAAACATTGGTGAGGCAACTAAGTTTTATGATGAAAACCCAAATAGAGCATTGGAGATCATGAATAACTCCTAAATACTCAAGTCGAAGCCTCATTATTCCAAGCTGCCCAAGTAGTTGTACAGGAGTGACTTCAAAATGGAATATCATGATATGATAACCCTTCTAGGCAGGGTAATGGGAACGGAGCAAGCTCGCATCTTCCAGTCATGGATATTCTTCCCTATCACATGGATTGTGGCCAATAAGAATTATCACTGAGCAAGGATCATAAGTAACAATCTGGATTCTTAGTTGAGAAGTGTATAGGAAACTGGAAGATTCACTATGACATCATACTTGGTGTCAATGTTGGCACATAAGACCGAGTACAAAGGTTTGAGCTGCAAGGGAGTGCTAGGAAAAGATAAAATTTGGAATGTATATCCTTAGTTACAGCATAAGACTTCCAATTACAGGAGAGCCAATGATGCTTTCTTCATGTTCATTCCAAGGTTTTTGCAAAATGTCCTTCATGTCAGGATAACCGTAGATGCTATGGATTTCATCAAGCAGCATGGACAATGGTTCATACAGTTTCCCAAGTTTTCATACATACGAGTACATGGATCACCTATTGTTTCGCTCAGATTACCTAGGTACCCAACCAATAAGCTTCTGATACTAGAGCTGACAAGGCAGATGACACCCTTTGAGGAAATCCTACAATTTGAGGTGAAGAAAAAAGGTTTATGTCTGAATTTCCACTAACAATTGGGACTTTGGAATCACGTCCTTCCATTCAAAGTTCCCAGCACTTGAAGAAGGAAATGGCACAGTTTGAACTCTACCCCCACACAAATAGGAATCATTTTGACCCATATGGTAAGGTTGTGAAGCTAGCTAACAGGGCCTTTTGACATGTTGACCATATTGAGGACTACTGGGAAAATTGCACCTGGATGACTTTGATGTTCTCAGGAGAAGGTTCTCTCAAATTCCCCTCAAGATGATAAGGCTATACAAGATAGTGGAAGTTCCCAATTAGGTGCAGGACAACGATCCAAGCCTGATTCAACAACATGATTATGAACCTTATAGAAATAAGACTTTGCCACAAATAAATTGGACTGAGGAGGAAGCAACAGATCTTGATCGAATAACCGAGCTAGTTAAGGAATACTCAAGACAGTGGGTAAAGGCCAAGGTGTGGGAATTGGAGGCTAATGGTGTCAAATTTACATATGACCTGATGGGAGACATGGAGTCCCATTCTAAAGGAGGAACTAATGGAGGAAAGGATGATGTGTCTAAATCCCAGGGAGGTGAAAAGTAGGGAGGCAACCAACCAGTGATAATAAAAAGGAGAAGTAGAAGCCAAACACAAGTAAAATAGGGTGAAAAACTATCTCCCATGGCCAGGAAAACTCCTCAAGATGACATTACAATCACAGAGGATGAAGCACCTCAACTTGTGAGGAAAAGGAGGCTAGTCATAGAAAGGGAGAGGATGGAAAAGGCCAAGAAAGGAGGTGCCGACACTAATTCCCCCACTCAACTAGGATCGCAGAGATAGACACTTCTGGGGAAAAGTCCTAGGTATACGTAAGAAAGATCCCTTCTAAGAAAAAGCCATCTAAAGAAGTAGAAGAGGAAGTACTTGTTATAGATGATCAGGAGGAAGGGATGAATATGGGAAATAACTCCCCTCCTCAAAATATTCAAACATCCGAGGAGGTAATTCATGGAGAAGGAAAAATATCCAACAATCCTAAGTAGCATGGGTCAGAAGATCAAGAAGTCTCCACTCCTTCTAACGAGGAATGAAAGTGAATGATGCAAGAGTTGGAAACATCATATTTTGATGCACACAATAGAAACGTGGAACCTAGAGTGCTTCAAGAGGAACAACCCAAGTCTCTAGCTAAGAATGTAGGTAATGAGAAAACTGATTAGCCTTTAATTGAAGAAAGTGCAGAAGAAATTATGAATAGTCTACAGCAAGATAAGGATGAACAAGAAGTTTCTTTGGTGGGAGAGAATGTTGAACAGTCCAATGTCCCAAAATGGCTAGAGAAGTGAACGAGTAAGAAACCTATAATCATGCAAGAGGAAACTTTGAGCTGAGACACATTGCTAGAGCAATGGGGATAGCCTAAGCAGAGAAAAAGGGCATGGACAATGTCAAATATTTCACAAGATGAGTTTAACAATAGAATTGTACATGTAGTAGTCCCTCCAGCTAACAAATTCAAGGATGAGGTCTGACCATCAGACTATTGCATACAGACTATTAACCTGGGACCAACCACTAAAGAGTGGGAAAAGGAGGAATTTTGAGAATCTTCGCAAGCAATTATTAGAAGGTTGGACAGTGAAAATGTGGAGAAGGAGAAGTTTAAGAAGCAAATGAGTGACATTTGCAAGTATGTCCAACATTTGATGAAACCACTGCAGGCCATAGGTAGTGAAGGTACAATTCCTGAGGGTTTGTTGCCCAAGGAGGGAGTTTATGAAATTGAGAAGCTGAAGAGCTCCGTCCATCATACCCAAGAGTGGCTCCAAGACGTCATCAAAAGAGGGGATGAGGAAATTGAGCGAATCCTCCAAGTTCATATTGATACTTCTGATTTCCTTCTACATATTTCATAGTTTACCGCAAACTACAGGAAGTTTGATGAGTCATTTTTGAATAAGTTGAAAAGGGTTTTGCAAATACCAAAGGATGACTTGGCATAGCTAGACATCTCCCCTCATGATGTATTTGAAAAAGTGAAGGGATGGCTGGAAACTTGGAATTATAGGAAGGAGCTTCTGTCCAAGGTACTAAAGAAGATTGTGAAGATACACGGGAAGATAAAAGAAATACATGATGGTTGTATTTCTTTCCTAGAAATTGTGACATGAATAAAGAAGTTTGGACAAAAAAATATGAATATAACAACATTGCAAGCATGGTGGCATGAAATATATGCTCCTTTCGATAGTGCTCCAGTTATGAAGGAACATCTAGAAGATGCTACAAAATATATTTCTAGATTAGACAAGTACCACGAATTACAAATTGAATGGATTTAGGTAATTTTACAGCATTTGGATGAGTTCAAAGGATACAAGGCCAAAGTCAGATTCATTCCAGTTCCAGACATAGTGGAAGTAGAAAAATTTTTGGAAACAGTTAAGGATTTGATTAAAAAATCGGATGCTAACAAGGTAGGAGGAGCTAGACATGTTTCTGCCATGTAGGACTCACGTCAAACAGGTTGGAGGTGGCATTTTTTAGTTACAATCCCAAAATGGAGCATATTCTAGGGTTTGGAGGTGTTTGTGGGCCCCACTAACGAGTTCTAGGAGCTTTTTTTGTCCTTTTCCTGGATATATACTTAGTCAACCTTGCATGGCTACCCCATTATTGTGAGTCCTATTCTAGAAGCCCAAGGGGATTCTTGTCTATAAATTGAAGCTCTTGCTTCATTCTTGCAGGTTAAATACTGTTAGAAAAGCTGAACATCATTGTAATAGTTGTAGTTGAGCTAGGGGTTAGAATTTTTTAGAGCAAAGTGTTGAACATTGATAATACAGAATTGTTGCAAATTTGGTGAAGCAATATAAGCAAAGACATTGTCTTGTGGTGATCCTTCTTGTTTTGCTTTATTCTACATGGTTCTAGTTATCTTGCATCTTTAAATTGCTCAGAACTTATTAGTTGCATGTTAGATTTTGAAGTTGACTGTGATGCAATAGTGTGAATGATAAAATATTTGAGGTGTTTGAGCAATCCAAGGTCCATACTTTTAGCAACTTGCTGATTGTAAGTTGTGTAAAGTTAGCCTGGGCCTAAATATCACATGCTAAGTTCGATTGTGAAAGTTCATTCATCTTTAATCATTAAGATTGACTTGTGTGAATTTTCATGATTTGAAAATCTTTGTACTCAAAAGATTGCACTATTTCTGTGAAATTGCAAGATTTCATCTGGGTTTAGCAGGATTTGGTTTCCAAAAAGGATTAGTCCATTTCAAGTGTTAGTCATTTGCATTGTTGGTTTTAGACTAGTTAGTCTCTCTTGTACCCTTTACCTCTTTTGTTGTTTTCTTGAAATTTGGGTTAGTTTTAGGAACCAAAGCATCACTATATTGTCATATCTGATGATTTTGAAACTTCCAGCCATTACTATGTAAGTCCCCTCATGATTACCAGCATTTGTACATATTACTTAAGTTGTTTATGCACTTATCAAGACCTGGCGTTAGAGACCTATTAATAAATATTTAACCAGCTCCCTTTGGGTTTATTTTTTATGCGCCAGCCTATGCATCACCAAGTCTGCTCGGCCTTTTATCAAAGATTTGATCTACCACTCCGTGCATCTACTCTTCACAACTTCGAGTATCGGCATTCCCTTCGGATCTCGGGAAACTCCGTTGTACTTCCACGTGTCGTGGCTACGGGATGCTTTTGTACCTTGTTTCCTTGATGCCTCATCGGGCTGCGAAATGCTGCCAAGAAGCCTTCATTCCTAAAAGGTGCTGGCGGGCCCCACAGTTTCTAGTTGTAGTAGACTCTTGCTACGTGTCAACCGTTTGCAAATCTTTCAATGCGGGGATGAAATAGCAACCGCGGGTAGCGAAATACTGCCACACATCTTTTGCACCCGGCTGATGAGTGTTCCCTCCATTGTGATAAGGTACTTGGCCCATTTGACATGTGTTTCATTTTCGTAAATCCTCTGCAGCGATGGGAGAAATTTTCATACGAGCAGCGGAAGGCTGCCACGTGCCTAAGCGGCGAATTTGTTATGCGGGCAATGAACCGGATGAACCATAATGCTATTGGTTGTTGCTTATCATAATCATTCACACCAATGGATGACACTTGTCTAACCAAGACCACTGCCATCATTGCAGAGGATGCACCTGTGTCCGGGATGACTGGATGTTGTGTTCTAGCTTGATCCTGTTGTAACGGCTTTGGAAATATTCTGACTCAGGCATCATTGCAGGGGATTGTGAGATCTTTTCTGTTATTGCTCTCCAAAGCGATGGGAGGTTTTCCTACTATATATACTTTCTCTGTTGATGAGAAATGGTCTGAAATTGGGGGAGAAACACCCTGGTTTTAGTAAAAGATGTCAGGCCTTTATTAGTGTTTTATTTAATTATAAAACTCTCAAACTGTGCCAATTGTTCATCCTTTCTATTTTTCATGCTATTTGATTAAACTGTGAACTGTGCTTTATATTGTCTTGACACTTCATTTGAAGAACTTCTATATATGTTGGATGCAAGTTTGCTTACCTAGATCATGTCTAATGACTCTTCTTGGTAGTGAGAATGTATGCAACATTATTTTATGTCAATAAATGAATTGTGTATACTATAATCTTAAGTCTCTGATGTTTGGAACACAACAACACCATTCAGGCCCTTAAATTTATGATTTATCATGCCCATCATTAAATCTTGGTGCACCGCCTTAGGTTAGACTTTACTTTATTATATCCGCTTCATTTTCCCTTTCCAAACCCCATTATAGAAGAAGTCGACTTCTCTAAAAATCTAGAGGTTATTTAGTTTAGCGCAAAAGGTCCCCCTTAAACTGAATTTCCCATAAGACTCTATTACCTCGTCAAATTTTGGCGTCAATAGTTTTTTCTTTTTCTGGCATGCCCGGTGGGACCGAGCTTAATGAAATTGCATTTTAGAAGGGTGTATGAGCCATCGGCCTGTAACTAGATCCCAAACTGTAGGCAATCCCAGTTTACTAGTACCTCCACTAGGGATAGTCCAGGTTGCAAATCAGTTGGTAATCGTTCCATTCCCGCCGCCATTGTCTCTCACAATGTTGCCGGCCACCAACAGAAACTACATAGCATGGGCCACCGGAAGTCCCCTAGTAGCCCTGGTAGTGCCCGCTATCTGGGGCACTATCCCAGTTTCAGCCATGAAAGCTATACCGAAGTTTACTAGAGATAACTCAAGAATGCTAGCATAACATTTGCAGAATGTGGCAGACGTATGTCTGGTACACGGTATTACAGTGAAGAATGTAGTCTTGAGGCTCCTTGCCGCGTCTTTTAAAGGCAAGGCTCTAAATTGGTGCCGAACACTGACTCCTAATTCAATCTGCACCTGGGCTGAGCTAGGGGATCCATTCTATGAGAGGTTCTCGAATGATGGAGATCGTTCTTCATTATATTATCAACTATCTATCATAAAATGAGCCCCCAAGAGGCTCTAATGGACTTTAATGCCCGATTTCATGCAAATTGGCATAGGATCCCTATTACCATACGCCCGACTCCCGAGTTGGCATTTATATTTTATCTGAAGTCCATCAATTCTGACATTTTTGTGATGATCAAGTCTTTGGGAGGAGTTACTCTGCCAAATGCTTATGGTACCTCTATCAAAGTTGAGAATCATTTGATAGATTGCAAAAAATGCCCCCTCGACCTATTATGCCGATATTTCTAGAAATATCAATCTTTGCGTAAGAGATGGGGTCAACTAGTGTGCCCGCAACTACCCAGTCAATGTACACATATGCAGCCACCCTTGAAAATGTGGCTTCTACATCAGGTTCTTTAAAGGATGAAATAAGTGACCTCAAAAAGATGTTGTGAACCACAAAAAATGATATAACGACTCTTAAGTGGAACCAAGCAATGCCTCTGAGGCCTACATATCAAAATTATCAAGACAGACAGTCTTCTTATTAGCAAAATCAATATCAAGGTGCACCTCGCACTAATCCACCAGTGCTGACTCCAAACCAAATGGTGTCGGTGCCTACTCCACTGATGAGTGCATCACCAAGCTCGAGTAGGGAATTAACCACAGGGCAGAACAATCTTATTGATGACATCAATTCATTGTGTTTCCCCTGCAGCGATGCGCATATGCCCCGGAACTATCCGCGTGGCAACCTACAACAAAAGGTGGTGAAGTAATGCAGCCAAGGCACAACAATGAAAAATAGAGGTTATGTATATGCCTCATCACAAATGGAGAGCGTGGTCCTTACCGTGCAGATGCAAGGAATGTCTTTAGAACAAGAATCTGATATTGCTCCTGATCATGCGCTCTTCTCCTAGATGGAGGAAGAAGAGATGGTGTTTGCTAATGACGCATTCATATCCAAAACACCGCAAGTGCAATCTGATTATAACATGCGCTCAAAGAGGAGGTTCACCAGTGAGTTAGTTGTTTCGCATCTAGACAGTCCGCAACTCAAAGGTTTTTCCGATCAGATTCTCAGTGCTTCAACCATCCCTTCACCTTCTCAACCATGGAAGGAAATTATTATAACAAGAACCAAGGGGAAAAAATCTCTAAGTTTTCCACCCTTTAATGTGGTAGAACAATTGAAGAAATCATCTGCTAATGTGTCTCTATGGGACATTCTAGCTATCCCAAAATAAAAGATGCTATTACAGAAGGTGCTTCAAGAAGAGATCAACCCGACATCAACAAAGTTGTTTTCCAGTATAGAGGTTGTTTATCAATTACTGCCAGCTAAGGTTCTTACAAACAATACAAAGGAATCCCCTACCGATGACAGAAGTAGGTCAAAACCTCAGCCCTTCTTCTTGACTCTCATTATAGGAAAGAAGTTATTGCACAACGCTATGATTGATTCTGGCGCTAGTACAATGGTTATGCCTAAACAGATAGGCGAAACTTTGGGACTCATCTACGAACCTATGAAAAGAGGAGTGTTGCAACTTGATGGAAATAAAGTTGAGATTGTAGGTGTCATTAAAGTGCTTCCTTTAACTCTATTTTCCTACCCTAGTATCACGGTCCCACAGGACACAGTGATCATAGATGTTCCTCCTATGTTTGGTCTCTATCTATCTAGAGAGTTTACTTCAAAGGTGGGCAGATACCTATGCTTGGATTGGTCACATCTGATACTTAGGACCAAACACGGCACAAAAAAGAAGATAGAATCAGAGGCTCTGCATTCTAAACATGTGGCGGATAAAGCCTTGATCAATTTTGAAGCTGTGCATACCTCTATCACCAAGCAAGAAATGTATTGCGTTGAATTGCTAGAGGAAGAGAAGGTGAGTGGAGATCAGAATAATAAAGAAGATGCTTTGTTGAGTGAACAAATAAACAATGATCCTTTTGGCAATTATCATGCTATAGGATTGGGCACGTATGTAATTTATGATGAAGACCAGGTGCTTTTGAGGGTCACCAAAGAATCTGAGGGTAGCCAAGAAAATGAGTTATGGACACTGTACTTTGACAGAGCAAGAAGAAAGTAGGTGCTAGAACAGGGGTATATCTAATATCCCCACAAAATAAAAAATTGTTAAGGTCTTTTCGCTTTCATTTTGCCTATTCAGCCAATGAGGTTGAATATGAAGGGTTATTCCAAGGCCTAAGTCTTGCAGAATGAATGGGAATTAAGCAATTAATTATGTTTGGAGATTCTGAACTGGTAGTTAACCAAGTCCAAGGAATTTCTACAGCAAAGAATGTCTGCATGAGATCCTATCGGCACCGAGTCTCAGACCTGATTGATGGTTTTGAAGCTTTCAACATCTAGACCGTTCCTCGAAGACAAAATAGCGATGCAGATCGCATGGTTGTGATTGGTGCTCAGTTTGATCCTATCTCTAACCTGCTTCATAACAAACATTCAGTACGAGTACTAGTCTGACCAGCGATCCCTGACAATGATCAGAGTTGGCAGGTTTTTGAAAGTGATGAACACATCGCCTCATTTATCCAGCACTCAAGGGAGTTCGCCGATCAACTTCAACCAAAGATTGTCGAGGCTTATGAAGGAAAAATTATGCAGCTCAAATCTAATAAACTTCCAAAAGGATTGGTTACTCTCGAAAACTTTTTTGATTGTAATGATGCCCGAAATGATAAGCGAAAGTTCATGGTGGAAAAAAGTGATTATGAGGACCTTCAGGTCTCCGATGGTAGGAATCTCTGAGTCAAAAAAAATGTTCCACACCATGATAAGGAAAGGCTCATCAGTTTATGTGAAAAATATGGAGTAGTGGCCTAGTCCTACGATGATTTGGAGGGATACGATCTTGGCATCATTCAACACACTATTGAACTAATAGAAGGTGCAAAACCAATCTGATAGAAACAGAGGTCAGTCAACCCTAAAATTGAAGCCCTAATGGCATAGGAGCTAACTAAGCTCATTGAGTCACGCATTGTCTTCCCAATCAAACATAGTACTTGGGTATCAAATCTGGTCCCAGTCCAAAAGAAGAATGGATATATCTGCTTGTGTGTGGACTTCTGAGAGCTAAACAAAGCATCTCTAAAGGACCACTATTTGTTGCCTTCTATGGAGTCAATCCTAAAAACTATCATAGGATTGGAAATGTTATCTCTGCTGGATGGTTTCTCTGGCTACAATCAGATCCGAGTTAAAGAAGAGGATCAACACAAGACTACATTCACCACAAAGTGGGAAACATTTGCATATGCTAAAATTCCTTTTGGTTTATCCAATGTAGGGGCAACATTCTAGCAGGCGATGGGCATCACATTTAGCGAACTAATCAATAAGTTTATTCTAATATATTTGGATGACCTTACTGTGTTCTCTAAATCTAAGGATGATCATTTTGATCATTTAGAATTAGTTTATCAAAAGTGCTAGGAGTTCAGAGTTTCCCTAAACCCGAAGAAATGTGTATTCGGAGTGTCGCAGGGTAAGTTGTTGGGTCATGTTGTGTCTAGAGAAGGTGTTTCAATTGACCCCGAATGAGTAAAGTCTATCAAAGAACTTCCCCTTCTGGTAAATAAGAAAGGTGTTCAGTCTTTCCTGGGAAAAGTAAATTTTGTCAGCAAGTTTATTTCTGATTTTGCGGGAATGATTAGGCCGATCACCCTAATGTTGAAAAAAGATCAAACATTCAAGTGGACAACCAAAGCTTGGGAAGCTTTTGAAAGGGTCAAGGAAGCTATTTCCACAACTCCAGTGCTGGTTAATCCAGATCAATCCAAGGATTTTATAATGTATGCTTTCAGTAGCAAGTCCAGTATTGCTACTATCCTAACCCAAAAGGATGACGAAGAAAAGGGGGAACATCCAGTGGCATTCTACTCCCGGACCCTAAAGGAATATGAGAAAAATTATAATTTTTCCAAAAGACAGGCCTTTGCAATAGTAAAGGGACTTAAAAATTTCTGCCATCTAATTTCCTACAACAAGGTGTTGGTGTATGTCACACATTCGAATGTGCATGAATATATCATGGAAGGAGAGATCATAGAGAAAAGGGCTAATTGGATCACTAAGATCCTTGAATATGACATTGAAGTCAAGCCTACTAAAAATATTAAAGGAAGAGGACTATGCGAGTACATGGCATAGAACAAGGAGGTACCCACTGTAGAGGAGGAGCCAGAACTCATCTTGATAAATGAATTAGAATCAGAAGGTGGTTGGCTGACTGATAGAATAAGGTTCATGCAAATTGGAAGGTATCCGCCAGGTCTCTCATCCCAAAAAAGGAGGTATTATCGGCTTCAAAAAATTGAATATACGCTAATAGAAGGAGTCCTTTTCAAAAGGAATTTCAATGGTGTTCTTCTGCGATGCGTCGCTTCAAAGCAAGAGAATAGGATCCTCGACACGTTCCACAATAGTGCTATGGGTAGATATTTCTCTACCAAAACCACTGCCATTAAAATCATGTGTGCTAGCTATTATTGGCCTACACTTTTTAATGACTCCCACTCTTTGGTGAAGGCTTGCAAAAAATGCCAGTTCTTCACTGACAGAAGGAAGAATTCTGTAATGCCGCTCAAACCTATAGTGGCGGACGAACCGTTTGCACAATGAGGCCTGGACTTCATCAGAATGATCAACTCGGTTTCTAGCGCTGAACACAAGTGGATTCTGACCCCCACAGATTACTTCACAAGGTGGACGGAGGTTGTTCCCCTTAAAAGCACAACAGAAATAGAGATTGTAGATTTCCTCGAGGAACTGGTGACAAGGTTCGGCCCTCCAAAAACTATAATTTCAGATAACATTTGCTAGAGCTTTCCTAGGTGCAAAGGTATGTCACTTTTCATTAAATAATGGCATATTCCTTAAAACATCATCAAACTATCATCTATAGGGAAATGGTCTAGTAGAATCAACGAACAAAAGCTTAGTTCGACTCCTTAAAAAATTTGGCTTGGAACACCAAAGGGAATGGCATAAAAATCTCTGAACAGTGCTCTGGGAAAACTGCATAACTCCTAAGCAAAACCTTAAGAATTTGCCTTATGAGTTGGTATACGGGAAAGAGGTGTTGTTACCCATCTGCATGGAGATTCTGGCAATACAGTTGTTGAAGACTCTTGAGATAGAACAAAATGAGGCCATGGAGGTTCGGCTCGCCGAACTATTGGAATTACAGGAAAAAAGGGAGAATTCCCTAATAGCTATGACAAGCCGTCAATAGGTGGTCAAGCAATGGTTTGACAAGAAGGCTTCTGACCAAGGTTTAAAATGTAGAGACTTAGTGCTAAAGTATGATAAAAGGGCTGCTAAGCTAGGTCAGCATGGTAAATTTGATAGCCTACAGGAGGGTCTCTTTAAAATCATTCAGTGCAAAGAACACAACACTTTTGAACTAGAAAATATGGAACAGGAACCCTTAGGAATCCTGGTCAATGGGATTCATCTTAAGCTGTTCCATTAGGTGCTCAACTCTTTTTTGTACATATGTAAATAGTGCTTTTATTTTATTTCTGTTTCTTTGGCCGCTCTTTTTCGAAATTAGTTTGTGCTTTGGTGAATTAGCCCATGATTATTGGCGGGTGGAATACTAGAATTGCTTTACACACCCAAGTGCAGAGAAATAACAAAATGAAGTTGAGAGCCCATAAAATTGAAATACAAAATGAAGGAAAAGAGCATGGATTTTCTTTAAAAGATATATATCTATTCATATATGTTCTTTACATTACAAAAGTGGCTAGGAAGCCATAATCCAAAATTTTAACAAGTATCTAAACTATTATATATCTCATAGCCTTTTTCAGGCTAATATACAGCTATGGGCAAGTATTCTGAGTAGCAGGCAGGGAGACATTTGTTGAGCAGGCAGGGGGTTTTCATCAAAAGGCATGGCTGGCAGCAATTGACACATTAACTGCAGCATCCACTTCTTCCTCATCCACAGGTTCTTTAGCAGCACTGGTAGCATCATTCGACATAACCTCCATTGGCAGGGGAATACCAGGTTCCTGAAGTCAGTATACCAATTTGCGTCATAGAATGGTATCACGTTGTAGCTACGGAACAGGAACTATAGGGCTTGAGTAACCCTCTGATGGTGCTAGTTGCAGGTTTGTAGATGAAATCCGCTGTGGAACAGCAGCCAAACGACAACAACTTCTTCCTCAATAAAGTGACGCAGGTTGCTGGCTGACGGCAGGCTTACTCCGTAGGTGGCATGAGCAACAACCTCGCTCAGACCATTCAGGTACTTTTTGGGGAAGATTTCTTTAACTAGCTTCAGGATAAGTGGTCGGGGGATGTTGATGTCTAGCATGGATGCTACGAAGTGGGAGCATATGTCGGTGTTCACCCGATACTTGTCCTCATACTCTATATAGTCTTTGCCTAAAACCCACTTTATGGCTACCAAGATGAGAGAATGCTTATTCTTGGTCATCCGCTTCAGCCTCCTAGTTGAAACCTCTCCTAGGAATGTCGTTTACGACTTATACGAGGTTAAACGAACTGGAGTATCCATAACTCTGACACTATCCCTAAGCTTCTAAGCTAATGCCAAAATTTATCTATCACCTAACCTATGAGAAGGCTTGCTTAAGACTCTGCTACTGACCTATCACTACTCAAATGCTAAGTATGTTTTCCTTACTACTTACTGGCCTATTTATAGAAAAATGACAAGACATAGCTAATTCGCTTCCAAAAAATGTGATATTAAACTAGTTGCTAGCTTGAAAGGCGTGCCTACATTTTCTCACATTTTTGGGCCAGTTGCATCTATGATAGCATGGCTCAATTGATGCATGCTTGATTAATAGGAGCTAATTAATTAGCTTTAAAAAGGTGGTACTCGTTGGCAATGAGATGTATGGTCGTAGGCTATTGTGTCATCTCTCAAGCATGTCCTAGAGCCCAAGGCGATATTCATATCTTTTGAGGCTATGATCGTTTACTTGGTGTAATTATTCTGGCTAGGATAGTAATTGCCAACGCATACTAATGCAGGGTTAGCAAGCAAATTGCCAACTCAAGTTCCAAGGAGATCATAGTGTATCACACGATCGCCATATGCAATAAAGAACTCTTGCCGCCTCGAAATAACAAGCAGTTCATTTTGTATGAATTGCAAAATTAACGGTACATGCCGAATTAAATGCAAAAGGCTTGCTTTCACCTACCACCTTGAGGAAAGATTGCCAAATATTGCATGAAAAGGTCAAATGTTTCAAAGTCTTTTCACAAATGCCAAAGAGCTAAAGTGTAGAGTTATTCTTCTTCTGTGTATCCAGAACTGAGGGGAATTGCAAAACCAGAAGCTTGCAGAAATCTTTGGAGAAGGAAATTTGTCAGAAACTTCATCTCATCCAATGCAAGAAGAAATTAGCTAGGAGCTATTTACGGCTATACGTTCTTCAGAGGAGGTATATATCTATGAAGATGTGGCATACACTATGCTTGGTATACCCAGCAGGCCAAAGAGGGCCTATACAGAAGAGCTGAATAGGCCCAATAATTGCAGAAATCAGAAAAGGGTTGAAGAAAAATGGGATAATATCTACGACCCAAGGCTTGCGAAAACCCTAAGTCCCTCAGAGAGGCAGCCTGTGAAAATTTATCGACACCAAAGGAAAACCAATCTATGGCACAGAGAGTTTGGTACAGTGGTCTCCCTCAATACATGGTCCCACTTGTGCACTATTGCCCGAAGGTAGTTGATGTTGTTGTCCAGTGTTATAATCCTGATACCCACTACATTGAAAGCTGCAGCTTAAGGGTGAAAATCACTCCATAGGCCATCTGGTACATGTTATGCATCCCAAACCCAAGTAAAAGAAAAGAGAATATCGAGCCTTTTCGCCCGAGGAAAGGAGAGAAAATATGGAAGAAGATGAAAAAGAGCTCAAAGTTCTTATTGGAGGAGACTAGTAGGAAAGGCATCCCAGTTGCTAAAGCGCCAAGTATTCCATTGTCGCGTGGTGCGTTTCACGACAATCTCCAAGATTCCATGTCCATGCTAGCCTTTGTGTGTTCCCGAGACTCTGATGAAAAGATAGAGACCTTTCAACTGGGACCGGCAATATAATTTCACAAGCAGCATGAACTCTTTTGGTATGATTTTGCTGAGTTTATGGTTGAATAAATGATATGAAAAATTGAGAATTATCAGGCGGAGAAAAAATTTAGGTTTTGTTTCTTTCCTGGTCCACATGTTTCTACATTAGAACCCAAATTTCTTCGCCTGGTATTTTCCACTATCAATTTTTGATGAACAAAATAAAAAGAAGTCAGTGTCCATATGGACACCTTTTCTTTCTGCATCATACGACTATTATGCATTTTTGGACTATTTTATAGCTTCGATTTTGCATGATTTGATTGGAAAAGGCGATATAATCTGGCTCGATAAGGAGCAAACTGGATTTATGCAGAGTTTTGCCCCTGCTTGTGACTAGTTCTTAGACAAAGATTTTACGATCCTCCAAATGCGGGGCTTTACTGGAAAACCTTTCCTTCTCCCAGCCTGCATCACAGATAGATTGCTCGCACTGGAAATGTTCCAAAAGGTGTGTATCATTCATTTTACTTTCTGTAGCAGCGAAAAGATCAAGAAGAAGGGATTCTTCTCTTGTCCGAAGAATTTCAAGTCGGTGACTTTGATAAAGAAACAATTAGACCAGTTGTTAGACGACAAGCTGGCCTATCTAGAGTTGGTACTGGTAGATGATAAGTGGGAATATAACCCTTTCGACAACTTGCCGGAGCCACATATGAAGGTTATCCATGTTCCCCGACTATACTGGGAGAAGCGGCATAACCTACAAACGGACAAAGATGAGATTTTTTTGAATTGGCGCGTATCCCTATGTAGGACACTAGAGGTCCATGGAACAAGTCCTACTTTGTTGTGGTGGTGGCCCAAGATAACATCTCCATGGAGCGCGGCATGTACAACAAGTTAAAGAAAGATGAGGAATGGAATGAGGAAAAAATAGCGACTTTCTAGAAGTATCGCCAGGAAATAGCATAGTTGGATGCTCCTTACAATAAACTGAAGGATGACCAAGAATTTGAAAGTTTCTGGAAGGAAGGTCATCCAAGCCTGAGCTCTAGCATTAATAAGAGTGGGGACCCAGAGGAAGAGTCCGAGGAGCAGGAAGAGGAAGCGGCGACATCGGCCTCATCCGTACAAAAAGAAAAAGGCCCCAGACAATCCTCTTATGTGGCCACGAATGTGCACTTTAATATATCAAGGGGCTCACATACACTCACTTGGGCTACTAAACCAGCCAGACTATCACTACAACAAACGGAGATGGTTGTAAAAGGTAGAGAGACCCCACCTGCGAAACGGCAGCGCACAGAGAGTACTATCGGTGACGATTCAAAAGAACCTGCTGGAGGAAGAGTATTTGCTCCTAGCCAGGAACTGGAGGTTGCGGGGGAGTCACTAACATTTCTGGAGATGCCAGCAACCAGTCAACAAATATAATTTGCTCCTTCTTTTCTTACATCTCATTCCTTGGTATCTGCCCCTGCCTCATTAGCGATCCCTACCATAAGTACTGGCCCTCAGCCTTCTACTTTTAGTCTAACATATTCGGTAGGCTTTTCCTAATTTTTGTAGGTCACCCCACTCATAATTACTCCTCCACGTATGCTTACGCCCACCACTACCGCTCAAACCTTCCTCGCCTTGCTTTCGGAAAGAATTCCCCCTATGAGTTCCCATTCTTTTTTCGCTATGATTACAGATCCTCTTCCATTGCAATAGGCTAACACCCCATTAACAAGTCCTCCATAGTCCCAGCCAATCATCCTTACGACTGATTCTCCAATTCAGTCACTTCAAACGACTAGCCCTGCTGTTGGTTTTCAAACCAAACTATGGAATGTGCCCCACTTCTCTCCACAAACTGTCACTCTCCAGAAGAAACAAATGCCCATGCCTATGAAGGTTACTTATCCCTATGCCCTGCCTTCTGGTGCTCCTTTCACTGGTGGACTAGTTTCATCGCCAGTCGAATTCATAGCACAGATAGATTATGGAAAGAAGGCACGCGCGAATAGAATAAGAAAACGCAAGGCAAAAAATGACAGTGTTTCTGCTGAGCCAAGAGTACAGGCCCTTTACGATGAGGCCCAACAAGAATTGAAGTTTGCAACCATGTACCCGAGGGTAAGCAAGCCTCAGGGAGAAATACAACTAGAAGACTGAGATATATGTGGTCGGACTCAACATGAAGGTAGCCTGACTGCAAGATAAAGTTGAAATTATGGAGGAAACACAACGGGTAGTCACTTCCGACTTCCTCAAAACTGGTCACCAGCTAAAGAAGGATGAGCAGCTCAAGGCAGCTAGGGAAAGGGTTAGTTTTCTGGAAAGAAAGGAGAAATATTTAGAGGTGAATATTGCTTACATGACTAAAAGAGTGCTGGCAGCAGAGGATGAAAGGAACAAACTTTGGGGCAAAATTGTGAAGACTCGGGTTGCCAACCCAACCATAATAGAAGAGCTACAAAGCAAGAACTAGGAGGTAGAGCAGAATCTGTGACTAAAGAATAAAGAGCTGGAGCGCCTCCACCTTGAGCATAGTCAGGGGATGGCACAGAAAAAGGAAGAGCTGGAACACCAATAGACTCAATATGAGAAAGGAATACAAGAGAAAGAGGCCGAATTTAAAGGCCTAAAGGCTCAAATAGAGGAGAAGCTCTGAGAGATAAAGGCTTCTCTAGAAGAGCACTTAACAAATCACTCCCAAGCCAAGAAGAATTGGAATAAGGAAATGAGCAACTCTATGGAGCAGCTGGCGTCCGAGAAGAGGAAAAAGGTAGAATTGGTTGGAGGCCATTATTTCAAGAGATTTCAAGATTACTTTGCTTTAAGCCTCTCTCCTGCCTCCCCCTACACAGCCTGATATCATTCCGCTGGTTAGGAAATTATACATTTCTCACTGGAAGAAAATTAAAACATTTTGCCTAACACTACAGCCTACCCTTTGATTTATTGACAAGGCATCAAGGCTCAGCTAGGAGACCCATGATACGATTGAACAATTCCCACGGTTCATCTTGGAGAGGGTTCCTGAGGCAAAATATCTGCTCACCAGGCTATACTCGGTCTTTGATGAGATCCTGGTCAGAGCGAGTATTAAGGATCGAGATGTTACTGCTTAAATGGTAAACAAATTCATCCATTGCCACCTTGCCTTCCAGTGCACTAAAGCAGTTGTGACTATTCTAAGTAAGACACTGGATAGCATATGGGGAAGTTTCTCCAAGTTAGGCAAGATGGGACTGCCATCCCCATTCCTTGAGGATGGCTCTATTGCCACGACTGCATAAATTGTGAAAATTATATAAGAGAAGGAAAACAACCCAGAAGCTTTCAAAGAGTTCAACCATCCTCCCACGACAACTAACATTGAGGGAATCATTCATCCGCTCTCACAACTGCTATTTCATATACAAGCAGGGGCCGATTTACCCAATATGCTGCCTCACAAAGAAACTATTGATCTAAGTGGAGCACACGAGAATTTGTGCAACATAGTGAAGCCGTCTGAGGATGAATCGTCACCTTTGTAGGCGGCTCTCTCCAATCTCTAACTCTATTATCCCAATGGATAAGGCTCTGGTCAGCAGAACTAGAGAAATTTTCAGTTCTCCGTTCCTTAGTCGAAACACCCCTGATAGTCGCCAAAAGTTGTTAATAAATATTTAACTAGCTCCTTTCGGGTTTATTTTTTATGTGCTAGCCTATGCATCACCAAGTCTACTTAGCCTTTTATCAAAGATTTCATCTATCACTCCACATGTCTACTCTTCGCAACTTCGAGTATCAGCATTCCTTTCGGATCTCAGGAAACTCCGTTGTGCTTCCACATTTCGCGGCTAGGGGATGCTTTTGTTCCTTATTTCCTTAACGCCTCATCAGGCTGCGAAATGCTGCAATGAAGCCTTCATTCCTAAAAGGTGCTGGTGGGACCTATAGTTTCTAGCTATAGTAGACTTTTGCTACGTGTCAACCGTTTGCAAATCTTTTAATGTGGGGATGAAATAGCAACCGCGGGCAGTGAAATGCTGCCATGCATCTTTTGCACCCAGCTGATGAGTGTTCCCTCCATTGTGATAAGGTACTCGGCCCATTCGACATGTGTTGCATTTTCGCAAATCCTCTACAGCGATGGGAGAAAGTTTCATACGGGCAGTGAAAGGCTGCCATGTGCCTAAGCAGCAGATCTATTATGCAGGCAATGAATCAGATGAACCGTAATGCTATTGGTTGTTGCTTATCATAATCATTCACACCAATGGATGACACTTGTCTAACAAGGACCATTTCCATCATTGCAGAGGATGCACCTGTGTCCGGGATGACTGGATGTTGTGTTTTGGCTCGATCCTATTGTAACAACCTTGGGAATATTCTGATTCAAGCATCATTGTAGGGGATTGCAAGATCTTTTCTATTACTACTCTCTGAAGTGGTGGGAGGTTTTCCTACTATATATACTTTCTCTGTTGATGAGAAATAGTTCAGAACCAGGGGAGAAACATGCTAGTTTTAGTAAAAGACGCCAGGCCTTTATTACTATTTTATTTAATTACAAAACTCTCAAACTGTGCCAATTGTTCGGCCTTTCTATTTTTCTTGCTATTTGATTAAACTATGAACTATGTTTTATATTGTCTTGACACTTCATTTGAAGAACTTTTATATATGTTGGAAGCAAGTTTTCTTACCTAGATCATGTCTAATGACTCTTCTTAGTAGTGAGAATGTATGCAATGTTATTTTATGTCAATAAATGAATTGTTTATTCTATAATCTTAATTCTCTAATGTTTTGGAACACAACAACACCATTCAGGCCCTTAAATCTATGATTTATCATGCCCATCATTAAATCTTGGCACATCACCTTAGGTTAGACTTTTCTTTATTATATCTGCTTCCTTTTCCCTTTCCAAACCCCATTATAGAAGAAGTCAGCTTCTCTAAAAATCTGGAGATTACTTAGTTTAGCATAAAAGGTCCCCCTTAAATTGAGTTTCCCATAAGACTCTGTTACATCATCAAATTTTGGTGTCAACAAGACCTTGGGGTTATTTCTTGAGGCTTGTTGATAGAGATTCACCTTTCAAGAGAGATAGAACATCATATTCTATCTGAGTTGTTGCTATGTAGAAAACACCATCAATAGGTCTCCTTCCCCTAAAAATGCCCCTTGTATCAGAATTTTGTTCTTGAGGTTGACTTATCTCTCCTTGTGGTTTTTGGGACTTCCCTGTTCTTCAAATTGTTATACCTCAAAAACTTCTTCCTCTACCCTTGCCTTGCTTCTCTTGCCTTTTCTTCAACTTTTCCTTGGCCTTGATGGCCAATTGGTAACATTCTTCCACTGTTCGTAGGGTCATGAGGCTTAATTCATCTTAGAGGTTGTATCTCAAACCATTCATATAACTTGTTAATTTTTCTTCATCATCTTCTATATGACCTACTCTTATACTCAATTTATAGAATTTCTTTGTATAGGTTTGCACATCCATCTCCTTTTGTTCAAAATTTTGAAGTCTCTTAAACAATTGAATAGTGTAATCAGTTTGTAGGAACTTACCTTTGAGTTTAGCCACCATCATATCCTATGAGGTGATTCTTGACTTTCCCTTCTTTCTCCTTTCACTTTGTACATAATCCCACCAAAGCAAAGTGTGGCCCTTCAATTTTATCTTGGTCAATTTCACCCTTTGATCCTCTGGCACATCTTCCTAGTCAAAATTGTTATCCAATGCTCCTATCCAATCTAGGAGCTCTTCACCATCCATATTTCCTCCATACATAGGTAATTCCATCTTGATCTTATGGTCATCTCCCTTGACTACTTCTAGGAACTTTACCATCCTCAATTCATCAAGATCCATCTCTTCCTCGGACCCTTGGGAACTTTCCTCTTCCCCTTCTTCTTCTTGGTCACTCAAGTCTCTTGTGACCATACCTCTCTTCTAACTTTTTTCCAGGGCATCAAGCCTCTCCTTCAACTCTCTCATCTCTTTATCATGCTTTTCATTCTCTCTAGCATGCTTTTCCTTCAACTCACTCACCTCTCTAGCAATGGCATTCCCTTTTGGAGGCATTTTGTTCTCCTTTCAACTCAACTTTTTCTTCTTCAGATTAGACCTATTCTTTGATACCAATTTGATGCAGAGTATGGTTTGGATAAATTTAACACAACTCAAACAATTAAACTTTGCAATCATAGAACATAAATTGGTGGGTTTCTCTCACAATCCTTCAATTCCTCCAGTAGTACTTCAAACAAGAGTTTTCCAACATAATTCTCAAGTAATATCTAAAATCCAAAATATGAACACCTTCACAAATACCCTTTATTCCATTTAACAACATATCCAATTTTCAGATGGGGTTACTTTGTAATGAAGCCCTCAATTTTGGACTGTTAACGCTCAAATTAGGCCTAATTCTTTGACTTGGCTAGGTAGCAGCATGGTTTCTTAACTCCAAGCTTTGAATCTTCATTCCAAGGCTTAAACCATGTAATGTGAGGTCTGAAATACCAACTCCTAACAACTAGAACAATTTTCAAATTGATTTTCCACTAAACCCTAAGTCTACTTCACTCCAAAGCCTAATACATGATGATATTAGGCTAGGGTAGCAACTAAATTTTCACTTAACTCCATCCCCTACTTATGAAACATTAAGAACAAAAAATAAACCCTACCTACATCCATTCCACTAATTATGAGGCCTTTTCACTAGTGGAATGGGCTAAAAACTATTTTATTCAGTCAAAACTCACCCTAACTAGGGTTTCTGGTTGTTTACAGGAAAATTGCTCTAGTTCACTCCAAACTTGATGAAAGCATATGAAATGAGAAGAAAAAGACAATATATTCAATACATTATTAGTTACAATGTATTTTAGATCATTTTCAAGCCGTATGGGACCATACCAATCCATGTAGTAGCAAAGAATAACTCAAAAACATAGAAAACATAGTATGTTTATTGCTTAACACCAAAAAATCAACACCAGAACCTTGTCCTAACCTCAACAAGACCTATTTAAACATTTTCTAACAAAATACAACCATTTCCCAACTACTTTTTAAATCCCAATGGTTCATCTTCCCCTTTAGACACAAAATGCAAAAATTGCTTCTGCAACTTTTTGCAAAATTGACATCTTTTTACAAAACTGACCCCACATGACTCAAATTGACACAAAACATGAGACATGGTCTTAAAAGACCTTATTACAAGAAAAATAACTTAACAACACAACATACCAACACTTGACCCCTTTTTACATGAAGACCTAGGTGCTCTGCACCAAAATGGACTTAATTGAGTCTCAGTAGTGAATGCATCAAAAGCCTATGATCTGACACTGGAAAATGATGATAAAACCTGGAATACTATAGTGGACTTGCATGAAAGATTATTCACTTTGCAAAGCCAAAAGGAAGAAGTTATCAAGCAGCTTACAAATCTAAAGGACTTGGTAAAAATAGAGCACAAACTAATCTCAAGTGCCCTTGCCAGTTCTGATAGTGTTTCAAAGGAAAATCTTACACTCAGTACTGTAGAAGGAGAGGAAACATTGAGAGCTTGAGTCTCTATATAGAATGCTTGTAGCAATGAATAAAATCTAAGAAGAAGGAAAATCTGCTTGGCAAGCCATTTTTCAAAAGCTTCAAGGGTCAACATCTTCAGGTTGACCATATCTATCTCTATGCACTTTTTCAGTTTTTATGTTTTCAGATTATGTTTTGCATATGTGAGTATATTAGGAGTTTTTTGTTAGCTTCCTATGGGGGAGCTAGTTTAGCTTGTATATATGTGTGAGGGTAAGCACCCTTTTCCCTTGATGTCAAATGGGGGGAGATATTTGGAAATAATTTTTTTTTTGGCACATGTTGCCATCAATGACAAAGGGGGAGATTGCTAAAAGAATGAAAAAAAATTTCATTAATGAGTTTTCATTAATGTGAACACTACATGATGGATGTCAAACAATATGACAGATGTTTACAAAAAAAATATTTTGGAAAAGGATTTTTTGGCTAAGTGTCTACACCAGTAGTTTCAGCACACAGTTTCCTCTGGTAAGTTGGTTCACATTTGTTTTCCCCTTTATATATACTCTTATGGTTCTAGTATGTTTTTCATGGATATCACTAGCATCTTATTTAAGAATTTTAGTTATTTTGGATAAATGGTTCAAAAGTTGCAAGTAACAAAAGTTTGAAAGATATGGTTTACACAATTTTCTATCTACTAGCTATTACCTAACTGGTCTGCATTCCTCCACAGATTTGAGTTAGATATTGAAATTTTGAGAGAAGGTTCATAAGTGTCAGTACATTATTTTTTTCAGTTGGCATGACATTTTATGGTTTGTGTATTCCTTGGTGTTGATCAGTTGGAGTATTTTTAATTTTTAGTTCTATCCTTGGCTGACGTAAGGTATGTAAAGAGTTATGAAGATTAAATACATGATGCAAATGGAAGAGAGTTTTTATAGGTCCATGTCAACCTATATTGCTTGTGGTTTGAGTACGAAGATAATTTTGGTTTGAATTGGGTGTCAACAAGGCATGTTTTTCTTAATTTGAGGCTACATCTAATTAGGCCGACCTAATTGATGTTTGTGATGGATTCTAGTACATATACAAGGTTGAGTTGAGTTGATGAAGGAGAGATTAGATGTGTGTATGATCTGAATGCAAGAAGTGCTGCGAGATTTTCAAAATTATGTGAACAAGTTGTGAGCATTAAGCAAGTGATGTGTGAATACAGAGCAGAGTAGAAACTTTCAATTTGAGTTGATTTAAGTTGTGTTATGAGCTTCAAAGGAACTAAATTTAGCATACATTAGATGTATTTCTCTCACTTCCAATTATGGTTGTGAAGCCACCTCTTTTGTATCTTTCTTTTCTTTGTGAATAGTGAGTTCACTTGGATAGTGAGCCCACCTAGCAGTGACCCTTTCTGTAATATCTTATAACTAGTTATAACATATTGTGAGTTAATCCTCACCATGATTTTTCCATTTTTCGGCTTTCCATGTAAAAATATTGGTGTTCATGTGTTTTGTGTTATGTGTTGTTTTTTCTTACATTCCTTATAATTGTTAAGTATGCTTTGGAAATTGGATGGTTAATAATTGGGTAGTTTAATAGAATACTAATTCACCCCCCTCTCAATATTCTATGTGTTCAACATGAAGGAAACATGGAACGTTTTAAAGGTATCAATGAGTCCTTGGGTTATCTTGAGAAGGTCTAAAAATGATCCATAGAATTGCGAAATGAGGATAGGCATCACTTTAAAGGAATTCTAAGGGACATGTGGTATTATCTTAGTGTTTCCAGTAGATTTCATACTAAAGGATAAGTTTTTGAAGGATGAAATGTGGACACATGGTGTGATCTCAGTAGCATTCCTCAAGTTCACAAGCCCTCTATAGTAGCTTGACTTTCAAGCTATGGAATTGCAAAAGGTTGTCATGTGGCCTATATGATGATGTAAAATACTTTTATTAATTTTTGTGATGATCCCACATGTATGAAATGTAAAGGTGGCCCTACATGGACTCTTTCTATTGGTCAAATATTTGCAAACACATGTAAAATATTTTCAAACTAGTCAAGTAATCCCCAACCATTAGATTTTTCCTTGACATCAAGGGATTAATCACTCATGTTTAGACTAGGAAAATAGATAGCTAGATGCTCTGGCTCATGTGAATTTAGAGTAATGGTAGACAAGATGGATTTCTCCCTACTTTTCATCTTAATTACTCCTATAAATGTTGTAATCTAGCTATTTATTTGACTCACTTGGCATATGAAGCATTCAATGAAATAATTTACAAAGTTTTGATGTTTTCTATAGTGAATTAGGGTTTTTAGAAAAATAAAAAACCCAAGTACATCCATACTTGATATTAGGAAAAGGTGGAACATGATAAATTTTAGAAGGGACATTACCCTAGTTCTCAATAAGTGTCTACAAGTTGTAAGCATCGAAAGTAATTTTCTTAACCAAAACCTAGAATTGTAGAATAGCATTAAGTACTATAATTACTTTAGTACAGATAAATAGAAATGAACACCCACTATAGAACTTGAAATTCAAGTAGTATTTCTATATTTCCATATACTAAATATAATTTCCACTCTAAAAGTGCCAAATTCAGTAAATCTTGTAGGTATATTTGGCCAATCAACTAAAACAGTCATATAGTAGGAAAAAATCTCTAGCCATAAATGCTAAATAAGAAATCATATATACAGTTTCAAGCCACTTCTAGGGCCATGGTAAAAAATAGAATAGGTGATCTAGAGTCTCCAAATTTATATAAAGAGGAAAATTGGGTTGGAAACACCTACATATATAAACCAAGATTTACTCAAAGAACTTGATACAAGAAACGCTAAGCAAAGTGACCTAGTTTAGGACCCAAAATAGTAGACCAAAGTGTTTAAAACTTTTAGAGTTATTGAGTGGTAATGACATGAAGGTTCCACCAAAAAATGAGTTTTTGAATGATGGGAAGGCATTGAGAAATCCAAGAATACTCCTAGAAAGGTTTTTAATTTCTAAAGAGACTATTTGGATACCACCTCCAATCCTTCTATTAGGTTTTATTGCATGGAACCCAAGCCTTATGGAATATTTATAGAGCTATAGAGTCTATAATAGATTGAAAGAACTAAAAATCCTTGTTACCAAGTATGTTGTTTTAAATTCTAGAAAAGATAGCTAGTTCTTAGTGAATCTAGAGAAGACATTTCAAAGGAAGCAAATCATTCAAATAATTTTAATTCATAGAACCAAGGATTTTTTACAAGAGGTTTATCCTTAGGATTAATCATAGGAAATCACAAAAGGATGTGATAGTTAAAGGATATAATATTCATAAAATAACTCCCTTTCTAGATAAACCATGGTTTGATGGCTTCCTAAGCGTTCCAAATAATTTTTACATCAAAAATTCCTTGAATTTGCATGATTTCCTTCATGATAAGATTAGAATGGATATTCAAACCTTAATATTCCTACCTACTAGGAGGAACTCTAAAATTAATGTAACACTTTTTGTTTAGCTTCATGGCTTTCCATGGTATAAATTATCTATTTGGTAGAGAAGGCCAACTCTTGGCTATGAATATCAATAAATTCCAAGCCACTAGAGTCACCCAAAAGGTAGCATAATATCCATGCAACTCAATTATACTTTACCTTTCTTAAAGGAGGCTAAAATAAATTCCTTGAGTAGTATATATAGATTTTTATATAGAAGGCTTTTAAGGGAGCCAAAAAAAAAAGAATAATACACATAAGTGGCCACAACAATATTAGAACATATCTAAGAAACTCAAGGTAGAAAAATATTCTTAGTAATTCAAAAGTGTTGATTTATCTCAATGTGTATCAAAAAGCATTACCAAAGAGCTTTAACCCTCTATTTAGTAATCTTGTTGAGAAGTAAATATCCAAATCCTTTAGTTGCAAGAACACATATAGAGCTAGATAAGGAGGACAACATTGGTATATGGAGTAAAAAACCCAAAAGAGGATGATTTTAGACTATTAATGGTGATAAAATTTGAATAGACTACCAATATTACTTGAACTAACTAGAGAAAATTAGGTCCAAACCTAAGATCTTGAAGCATGGCCAAAATAACTAGTCATTTAATGTGGTTGCAAGATTTAGCAAAGTTAATTTTGATGAAAATAACTAATTTTTGAGGAAGGTGGGCCCATTCTGTACCTTCCTAAATGGTAATAATATTTTCCAAGAAATACTTACTTGTTTTGAAACCAATCTATTTAGGTCAAACAATAAGTGGAAGCAAGTGACAAATGTAAAATAAAAATTCAATGGCTATGATCTTCTAAGAGGTATTCAATAAATTGATGATCAATTGCAAATTATAAAATTTTAAAAGATTTAATATTGTATTTATCTATATCACCTAAAGAACCTATTCCAAGTGCTTCCAAGTAAACCTTGAAGAGAGTAGGTCCAACTATATCCCATAAATATTTCTATAATTCATATGGAAAAGTATCACAATTAAAGACTTTGGCATTAACTATAGAGAAAATCACTTCAAAAATAATTATCAAAGTGATTTTTTAGTTACAAAGTGCTAATTATGCAATTATATAGATCCTACAAGGGGCCAAAATCACACACTAGTGAAGGGTTTTCTCAAAGTTATAACAAGGAATTTAAGATTAAAAACATACTAATAATGATAAATCAAATCTTGGAGAATATCAAGAAGATTGATGACTTGCTAGTTTTCTTGTATATGCTTGATTCTACATGAGGAATCTATCATACTTGAAGGGATTGAAACAAATATTTGAAAAAACTATTTCTAATTTTGATCCAATACAAATGGTCCTTGGTTTGAGCTCCCTAAGTTATATTATCAGTAATTTGCTTCTACTAATAAAGCTAATAAATACACAATTATAAAGAAAGAGAGAATAGAAGTATGTCTAGCTCAATGATGACACAATGGAGCTCCTAGGAGGTGACCTTATAGGATTCAACAATGGAACAATGCTAGCTAGTGACCAAAAATCTAAAAAAATGAGCAATCCATTTGATGGAATCATTCCACCATGTATACAACCAATCCACCAATAGGATGTGGTTAATATTTCAAATATGTTGAACATGGACCAACATAGGATTATGAATCTGTAAGGAAAATTAGATGCAAAAAACAATTCTCCTAACGTCAATACCTTAAGGAAGAATGCAGATACACTTTAAAATTTACAATTACAGTCCAATTAAGATGCACTATGAAACAGATAACAGAAACAGAGTATTTGACAATCACACATGAACACCAGATATACGTGGGAAAACCCTTATGGGAGAAAAACCCACCACACCAAGAGAAATCACTTTGTATTACAGTAATGGAGATTACATACAAATGCTAGATTTATCTTTCTGGTGTCATTATACAACAACATTCACCATGAACATTCTTGTATAGGAATCTTCAAGTTACAGTCATTACAGAACATAATTCATTTACTGATACAATCACTCAGCCATTCGTCGATCCAACCAACCAATTACACTCTGCAATCCCAGAGTATATCCATGTCGAACTTTGTCTATAGAACTTCCTCATAGAACTATCAAAATGAACCAACTGCTAATGGTTCACATTCGGCTCCTCCTATTCGTCCACGAGACTCCACATAGGACGGTCAAACTATCAACAAAATTTTCACTGTGTTGGCATCTCAGTGAGACACTAACAGTGTCTCACCGATGCCACATAACCTTCATATCGGTATCGCCAAGAGTTACCGTAGTCACCAAGATGTTCTATCGAGCTTCCAGTGTTACACCGAAACCCCAAGCAGTCGCCCAGACTTATCGCTTTTGCTAGGAGATCATAGCGAGTCACCAAAGGTTTTACCAAAATCACAAGTCATATCGGGCTCCATTGAATAGTCGGCAAGACTTACATCTTTCGCCGAGAGAACATACCGAACTCCAAGACTTACCCTGAAAGCTTCAACATAAAGCACTGTTGGCGAGACATGCTACTTTCGCTAAGACATCACACTGAGCTCTAGTACTTACCCCGAAGTATTCTGTCGCCAAGAGTTATACCGAAGATCCCTTATAATCGGCGAGACTTACATTCTTCATTGGGACTTCTTCCTAAACCATTTGGGTTACCCCGATAACCATCGGCTATCGGCAAGACATCCTTCAGTCGCTAAGACATTTCTCTGAAATCCTTTGTGTTACACAAATGAACAACATTTGAACCTCCGTCGGTGAGACCTTTCACATCGGTAAGACTTCTTACCGATAGACCATCAGCTACACCGAAGACCGCAACAAGTAACATACTGTCGGCGAGACTCTAACACTTCACTGGGACTTCTCACCGAACCACTATAAGCTATCTCGAAGCCCGTGGTTGCCATGAGTCTCCCTGATACACGATTGAATGGCCTATAAGACAGAGGTCTCCCGAGTGCTAAGAGGTCATACCAAACACTCCTTGTCATAGTGATAGCTCCACAGTGAAAGCATTTGGCAAGACAGAAATAAGGTCACCGTGACCTGTTCAAAACCATGATGTTTCAAACTGCTAGTCGGCTAGACATAATAGATGTCATACCGACTTGGCTCTAATGGAGGTTTCAGCCTGTATTGTTTGAGGCATATATTTCCAACAATATCCCACTTGACGAAGATCATACAAGCACCTCTAGAGCACAACAAAATTTATTGAAAATCATGGGCACTAAGGCCCATTAAACTGGCACACCACCTGAACTTGTTTGTGCTCACTGGCTTCATCAATGAATCTGTAACATTCTCCAAAGTATCAACCTTTTCCAAACTGACCTTTCCATCCTCCACCATATCTCATACAAAGTGGTACTATACATCAATATGTTTCATCCTGGCATGGAAAGTAGGGTTCTTTGCTAGACAAATTGCACTCTGATTGTCACAGAAAATAGTTATTTCCCCTGCATCAAAACCAATGTTAGAACACAAATGTTTCAACCAAACTACTTCTTTACAAGCATGAGTAGCTGCCATGTATTCAGCCTTCATAGTGGACAAAGCGACTACAACTTGCCGCTTGCTCATCCAACTCACTGCACCACCATTCAACATCAAAATGTATCCACTGGTGGACCTCCTGCTGTCAATGTCCCCTGTCCAATCAGAATCTACATAACCACAAATGCTGAGAGTCCTCTGTGATTCAACCAAGTTCCCATGGTAACACAAAGCAAAATCTGAAGTTTCCTTCAAATATCTAAACACTCTCTTCACAACATCCCAATGCGTTCTTCCTAGATTAGCCATAAATCGACTAAGAACTCCCACTGCTTGGGCAATGTTTGGCCTTGTACAGACCATTGCATACATGAGACTTCCAACCGCACTAGCATAGGGTACACCGTTCATGTCCTCCATCTCAGTAGGAGATTTTGGACAGTCCTCAACAGATAGCTTCGTTCCCTACATGACTAGAACCACTAGTTGTTTGTAATCATTCATACAAAATCTCTCAAGAACAGTCTTGATATACTTACTCTGACTGAGCCATAATTTTCTATTATTTCTGTCCCTGGTTATCTCCATCCCCAGAATATACCTTGTTGCACCAAGATCTTTCATTTCAAACTTAGCAGACAACTGAGACTTAAGATCAGAAATCATTAGCTTACTATTGCCTATGAACAACATATCATCAGCATAAAGAGCAATAACAAGTACTTGATCACTTTCAGCTTTATAATATATGCAGTGATCAGATTTTGATCTTACAAATCCCAAAGACAATACAAAAGTATCAAATTTCTAGTACCACATTATAGGTGACTGCTTTAACCCATACAGAGACTTCTTTAATTTGCATACCAGTTTTTCTTTACCTTTTTCAACAAAGTGCTCAGGCTGGGACATATAGATTTCTTCTTCAAGATCACCATGAAGAAATGTTGTCTTCACATCCATCTGTTCGACCTCTAAGTCATACGCTGCTACAAGTGACAATAGAAATCTAATAGATGTCAGCTTTGCTATAGGAGAAAATATTTCCCCATTATCGATTCCCTCTACCTGGGAATAACCCTTTGCAACCAGTCTCGCCTTGTACTTTTCTACACTACCATCCAGACCAATTTTCTTCTTAAACACCCATTTGCAGCCAACAGCCTTTCTGCCTTTAGGCAAGGGCACTAGACTCTAGGTTTCATTCTTTTCTAATGATGCCATCTCTTCATTCATGGCTTCCAACCAAGATTCTAAATTAGACATTTTAAATGCCTCCTTCACAGTCCTAGGCTCATCAGTGCTAGAAATTAAAGCATAGGCACAAGTAGAATCAATCAATGAGAACCCATACCTATCTGGTTGTTTTCTTTCTCGAGTTGACCTCCTCACTTGCTGAGGCTAACCTCCTCACTTGGAGGCTAAGGTATTCTTCTTTAGAACTTTCAGAACTACTTGAGCTCTCCTCAGTTTCAGGTAGATTTTGAATTCTCAATTCCTCTTTCTCTGGTGTAGGAGGAATTAATGTTACATCCTTATTATTTTTTGTCTTTGTCTTTGACTATAGATCCAAAGTGGAAGGTTTCAGCTCACGAAAGATTACACTTTTGTTGTATACAACCTTCTCTGTATCAGGATTCCAAAGCTTGTATCCTTTTATGATAGCGCTATAGCCAATAAAAATACATTTGACAGCCTTGTTCTCCAGTTTAGATCTTTTTACATCTAGTACATGAGCATATGCCTCACAGCCAAAAACATGAACATGTCTAAGTGAGGGCTTCTTACCAGACCACGCTTCCAAAGGTTTTTTCTCAACAAGAGCAGAATTTGGAGAATGATTAATTAGATAACATGCAGTACATACAACCTCAACCTAGAACTTCTCCTCCAAGCTAGCACTACTCAGCATACTTCGTGCTCTCTCCATCACTGTCCTATTGAACCTTTCTGCAACTCCATTGTGCTGTGGAGTATAGGGTGTAGTCTTGTGTCTTTTGATTCCATCATCTTTGCAATATCTTTCAAATTCATCAAAACAGAATTCACTGCCATTATCAGTCCTTAAGCATTTTATTTTTCTACCAGTCTAATTTTTAGCAAGATTTTTAAATTCTTTAAACTGACTGAATACTTCTAATTTACTCTTCAGAAAATATACAAATGCTCTTCTTGAATAATCATCAATAAACGACACGTAGTATCTTGATTTAGACAAATAAGGAACATCTACTAGACCAAACACATCCGAATGAATATAATCTAGCAAACCAGAAGATTTATGAGGACTGGAATAAAATGAAACACAGTGCTGCTTTCCATATATACAGTGTTCAAAAAATTCAAATTCAAGCTTACAATCTTCAAGCCCCTCAACCAGGTTTTTGTTCTTCAAGGTTTTTAAACCTTTTTCTCCTATGTGGCCTAACCTATGATGCCAAAGCATAGTCTTTTCTGCAGGAAGTTTTACTTCCATAGAGTTTACATAATTAGGGATATTTCCCTCTTAACCTCCATGAGTAGCTTTCAGTGACTTTAAGAGACATTGTTACATTGAACAGCATGTGCATCCAGCTTGTATGGGTACCAATTCAAGCACCTCTAGCCAACACCATTGAACCTCTAGTCATCTTGTAGCCATTTCCAGAGAATGTGACTTGTACTCCAATATCATTCAACTTATCTTGCCAATTGATGAATTTCGAGCCAGACCTGGTATGTACATAACATTATTTTATTCCTTGCTCTTCCATCGGTGTATTACGACTCTTCTCGACCAACAATCTCTAAATTTGAATCACTCACCAAGTACACCTTTCCACCATTGTATTCTTCATACTTTATGAACCACTCTCTATGAGATGTCATGTGGAAAGATGCTCCAAAATCAATCAGCTAGACATCATCTGATACCTGAGTAGCCAAGGGTGCAATGAAGGCGTCACCATCACTATGAGAAGAACCATTGCAGAAGAGCCCTTCTTCTTCTTTTCTCCTCTTTACAATCCTTTGAACATGACGGGTGCCCACGGTTCCAGACTTCACCTTGGAATTTTTTTTGGAGACTTTGATCTCCCTCGATTTGGATTTGATTCTTGTCCTTCTTCTTGTTTTCTCTTTCTTCCGAACAAAGAGCCTCCTTAGCCATCTTAAATTTCCTTCTCATCTCTTCTGATAGCAAAGATGCAACAACATCTTCCATCTTGAAACTGGATGTTGTACTCCCAATCGCCATCACCAGATGATCCCATGAGTCTGGCAAAGAACACAATAGAAGTATACAACGATAATCTTCTTCAGTCTTCACACCAACAGATGTCAATTGAGCAAGTAGTATATTAAATGCGTTCAAATGATCAGCCATAGACCCTCCTTCCTACATTCTCAAAGAATATAGCTTCTTCCTCAGGAATAGTTTATTCACCAAGGACTTCCCCTGATAAATAGACGCCAGTCTCTTCCATAAAGAAGAGGCAGTCTTCTCCTCATGCACATTCAGAAGCACTGAGTCTGCCAAACTGAGCCTTATCAGCCCCTTAGATTTCCTATCTGTAAGGTCCCAATCTTCTTGCTTCATGCCTGAAGGTTTAGTTCTAGACACTGCAAGCCACAGATCACGATCAACTAGAAGATCCTCCATCTTGAGTTTCCACAACTCAAAGTTACTGTCGTTGAACTTCTCTATTTCAAACTTTTCAGATGTACTAGCCATCTCAACCTATAATCAGAAATAACAATTTTCTACAAGACTCCCACTGAACAGAATTGAATCAAAAAAACCAACGTACCCACAAGGATAACACAACTGGCCAAGCTCTGATACCACTTGTAAGGAAAATTAGATGCAGAAAACAATTCTCCTAACGTCAATACCTCAGGGAAAAATGCATATACACTTTAAAATTTACAATTACAGTCCAATTAAGATGCACTATGAAACAGATTACAGAAACAAAGTATTTGACAATCACACATGAACACCAGATATACTTGGGAAAACCCTTATGGGAGAAAAACCTACCACACCAAGAGAAATCACTATGTATTACAGTAATGGAGATTACATAAAAATGCCAGACTTATCTTTCTGGTGTCATTATACAACAGCATTCACCATGAACATTCTTGTACAGGAATCTTCAAGTTATAGTCATTACAGAACATAATTCATTTACTGATACAATTACTCAACCATTCGTCAATCCAACCAACCAATTACAATCTACAATCCCAGAGTATATCCATGTCGAACTTTGTCTGTAGAACTTCCTCATAGAACTATCAAAACAAACCAACTGCTAACGGTTCACATTCGGCTCCTCCTATTCATCCACGAGACTCCACATAGAACGGTCAAACTGTCAATAGAATTTTCACTGTGTTGGCATCTCGGTGAGACACTAATAGTGTCTCGCCAATGCCACATAACCTTCATATCGGTATTGCCAAGAGTTACCGTAGTCGCCAAGATGTTCTATCGAGCTTCCAATGTTACGCCAAAACACCAAGCAGTCGCTCAGACCTATCACTTTTTCCAGAAGATCATAGCGAGTCACCAAAGGTTTTACCGAAGTCACAAGTCATATCGGGCTCCATTGAATAGTTGGAAAGACTTACATCTTTCGCTGAGAGAACATACCAAACTGCAAGACTTACCCCGAAAGCTTCAACATAAAAGCATTGTCGACGAGACATGCTACTTTCGCTAAGACATCACACTGAGCTCTAGGACTTATCCCGAAGTATTCTGTCACCAAGAGTTATACCAAAGATCCCTTATCATTGGCGAGACTTACATTCTTCACTGGAACTTCTTCCCGAACCATTTGGGTTACCCCGATAGCCATCGGCTATCGGCAAGACATCCTTTAGTTGCTAAGATGTTTCTCTGAAAGCCTTTGTGTTACACCGATGAACAACATTTGAACCTCCATCGGTGAGACCTTTGCACATCAGTAAGACTTCTTACCGATAGACCAAAAGCTATGCCAAAGACCACAACAAGTAACATACTGTCGAAGAGACTCTAACACTTCGCTGGGACTTCTCACCGAACCGCTATAAGCTATCCCAAAGCTCATGGTCGTCATGAATCTCCCTGATACATGATTGAATGGCTTGTCGGCCAGAGGTCTCCCGAGCGCTAAGAGGTCATACTGAACACTTCTTGTCATAGTGATAGCTCCATAGTGAAAGCATTTGGCAAGATAGAAACAAGGTCACAGCGACCTGTTCAAAACTATGATGTTTCAAATTGCTAGTCGGCCAGACATAATAGATGTCATACTGACTTGGCTCTAATGGAGGTTTCAGCCTGTATTGTTTTAGGCACATATTTCCAATAGAATCAACAATGATGCCTTGAGGTAAAATTACATTTTGGGATCTTTGGGCACCATACTATACCACTCAATACAAAACTAAATTAGCAAGTTATCTAAAAGGATAGCATTTGGTAATGACTCCACCAATAATTGAAAACAACTAACAAAATAAAAGATAGGTTGACTTGACAATAGAGATATATCAAGAAATTTAAGAATTTTCTTGTATTTGAATGTAAATTTGTCCATGTATACCATGGGATACTAGAATGGGGAGAACCAATTTTTTATTGAAAAGACTAGAGTCATTGTTCTTGCACTATCAAGCCTCTCTTTCACTGATTTCCCATCTTATACAAAGATGGTCATATTTATTAGATGTTAGCTTGACCATATTGACATCCCCACACATGAACCAAGAGATAATGAGAAGAGACTCTACAATCCATCACTAGAGTAGATCTTTCAACAACATCAATAGAAGCATAAATATTAATAACGTAAACAAGCTAGTTATTAATACTACAAAGTATTAAGATATGGTGTTGTATACCATTGCATAGTTTAAATAGTATAATGTTGTAATTAAATAATTATTCAATTTTGGTAGACCTAGGAGGTGTTTTTATCAACATTAGATAATTATTTTAGACCACTTGTAAAGTTGTATCATAACTTTGGTTTATTATTTAATGCGTGGGAGACATAGAATAATAATTTAATATTTGGGGAAAGCATTTAATAAAGTGAAAAATTAGTACCCAAAATTAAATGAAGGGTCAATGGTTTTGTTACACATGTTTTTATCTTACAACTAGGTTGTATTTGTGTGAGCTTGTTTCTATAAAAGCAAACACATGTTTAGTGGTTAAGGTTGGCTAGGTGAGTGGAATGTCATTATTGAGTCTTTCTGATGAGTGCATATGTGAAGCATGGTATGGGATGTGTGGATTCATGCTTGGACACATGAAAGATGCATTGGAGAGGCTCAATACTATAGAAATATTCATGGTAACTTTGTAAGTGCATGTATTATTTTATTGCTCAATAATAGATGGAGTATGGATGCTTTTGGAGGGTAGGTTTTTCCCTCTTGAGGGTTTTATTAGGGTGTATCTTGTTTTATCTTGTGGCTTGTATATTTTGATCTATGCATTGTGGTTATTCTATGGGCTTGCATACATGATTTTCTCTCATGGGGTTATGTAGGAAATGGATTAAATGAAGTTGGCATTGATGTACTATTTTCTACCAAGTAGTATCAGAGTTTCATGGTTATGGAAGGTGTGAGCTTCCAAGTTTTGTTATAACCCTTGTTTGAGTAGATTTGGTGAAAAGTTGAATCCATGGCTATGTAGGATAGATCAGAGGCACTACAAGATATGGAACACATGTGTAGGTGTTGTTTTGCAGATTTTTTGGGTTTATTGCATATCTGGGGTTTACAAAATTTGGGTCAAAAGGGTTTCATGGATTATGCTTTCATATGTAGAGGAAATTTCATAGATGACCTTTTGAGACAAAAAGGGCCTCACCATTGGATCCAGGCTAGCTAAAAAATGAAAATGATAATAAAAAAATAAATCCCTATTTTGGCCATTATGAAAAATGCAAAAAAAATCTCTTATTTTCCTTGTTCAATTGTACAAGCGTGTAATCAAGTTGTAAAAAAAAAAAAAAATTATTAAAAATATGTAGAAATAAAAAATATTTGAAAAATCCTTGTATAATAAAATATATATAAAAAAATAAAAAATAAAAAATCATATAATTGGGGTGGGGGTCTACAGGCCCTTGTACCCCTAGTACCACCACTATCGATGTGTACCAACAACATTAGTATGGGATTGTTGACTCTCATCAATGGTTGTCAACTTTCCTCTAGTGGGTATCAACAGCCAAGCCCCCAAAAGATGGGTTCCTAGTCGACAAGGGCTTAGCCCCCCTAGCATGGGCCCTCGGTTCTTTGAGGGGTCGCTGCTCAACCGAAAGCCTTTCAAAAAATTTAATCATTGGATCTTAAATCAAAATTTAATATTTTTAAATGAGCTAATTTTTTTCTCATGGTGTTATATTTTCAACTTCTTATACTTGTTGGAAGGATGGTTCCAAGAACTATGTAGTGTTATAAGGTTGATTTCATTATTTTGCTATTTTCATCAATTTTTTAGGCTTAGAAGCCAAATGTTCTCTTATGCACAATTTTGAGCACAACCTTTGCATATGGAATTGTGTTTTTTATTTCGAATAGGTGTTGGAGAGCATTGCAATGTAATACATAATAGATTAGGTAGATTTTTAGTTTGTGGTGCAAAGAGAGGATTGTACTTTTTTATCACTTGTAGGTGCATGAGATTCAAGGTGTGATTACGTGAGCATCTAGATGAGTCAAGAGGCAAAAATTTGAGGAGTACATTTTTTTATAAGATATTTATGATGGTATAGCTGATTATCAATTTGGTGCTTCCTCGTATAGGTTTGTAGGAATTTTTTAGAGTTGGACTTTGATGGTGATAGGTACATCGGTTATCTTCAATTTTGAGGACATGGGTTGACATGTGTAGAGACTTGGATTCTCATGTGGGTGATAATTGAGTGCAAGTACAATTTTGATGACGATTACATCACATGGATATGAAAGTACAATTGAGCATTGGCATGACATGATCATCCATGTGGTTTTTTATTGGTGATATTAATATGGTTTCATGTTAGGAGGTTATTCTTATATCCTAGATTCTTGATTGGTTCCTTGACTATGGTTACTTATTTTTGACATGTTTGGAAAATAAGATATATGGTTGATTTGGTGTTTGAGTTTTGTTGTCTACAAGATTATTTTCTTTGATATCTCAATTTGTAGGTTACTAATGTGATCATAAGTTTGCATGTTTCATTATTTTTCATCTATGAGTTATGTGCAATTGTGTGGGATGATCACCTATTTATTTCTAGTGGGATGACTCGTAACTAGATTGTCTATATCCACAAGATTGATTTAGTGTTGATATAGACTTTGTTAGTTGGATTTTTCTATGGCCATTTGTGCGTTGGTATGTTTCTTTGGGATGAGAGGGTGGATGATTAGAGTATCAGGATTTTCAGTGTTTGGGACCTGTAGCATGCAATTTATTGCAATGTCATGGTAGCTTGGTTACATTTGATTGGTTACAAATTTTAGTGGGATATTTTGATAGTGATGATTTGGCGATTTAGGATTGATTCCTTATGTTTGATGGAGATTGTATCTTCTTGGATTGGAGATCTTGGTTCTACTTGGTGTTTAATTGGTATTTTAGTTGCATGTGTGAACTTGGTGATCTTCATTTAGGAGATGTTTGTCATGATAACATGTGTAGCTCGATATCACAGTTTAGTGGGAGTTGTTGGTAGTAAGGTGATTTTTTTTGGAGATGGATGATATTATTTAGTGGTAGTGGATGTCTTGGGGGAGCTCTTAGATCCTATTGTTGCAAAATATTTCTTTCACATTTATAGGTTCACTATTAGAAGATGGTTATCTTCATGTGATTGGATATGTTGACTCTTGGTTTAGAGGGTGTTTGGTATTATGTCATGGTTTAATCTTGATTATAACTTAGATGTTTGACACGATATGGATCTCTGAAGACCAAGATGTATGCATTATTGCATGTAATCTCCTAGGAGATGATTAGATCATGATGTAATGTTTGGATTCTTGATTTTGTAGTTGGAGCTTTAACATTGATCCTTTTGGTTCTCTTTGTATTGAGTATGTTGGTCATGTTCTTTAGAGCTTCACGATAGTGCATTATTGCATTTGGAGCCTACCATGTATTGATTGGTTGGAGGTACTTGTGGATACTTAGACTTGGGTGAGTTTGGAGCTCTCTTGGGATTAGAGACATTTTCTTGAGACGATTACTCTTTGGAGGTTTCAGTAGGAAGACCAAGGGCCTTCACCCAGATATGGATGTCAGTTCATGATGGACCTATAGAGTAAATTTTTCTTGGAATGTGTTATAGAGTACATACTTTATTTTCTCATGGGAATGAGCT
Organism: Sequoia sempervirens; assembly: GCA_007258455.2. NCBI lineage: Eukaryota > Viridiplantae > Streptophyta > Pinopsida > Cupressales > Cupressaceae > Sequoia > Sequoia sempervirens. The sequence continues at coordinate 370,781,718 of VDFB02353493.1, forward strand.
TTGAGACATGGTGATTGATTTTGGGACTCATTTCAGGATTTTTTAGTATAATTTTTTATTGCTTTATATTTCATAGATATGGATCTTGACCTATGGATAGTTGGTTCTAGAAGATTAATTTTGAGGGATGTTTAAAAATTTTATCTCCTTGTGCATATTGTAAGCAAGCTAAGGTAGCAGAACAACTTCCTACACCAATCTTGAGAGGAGAATAATGTAAAACTTTTCAAATCTTTAATAGTTACAGAAACTTAAAAAGAATAAACATAAATATCATGCATACCATGACATAGTGATTTACATGGGGAAAACCCTTTTAGGAGAGAAACCCCACACTTCAAAATCCACCCAATAAATTATTCAGAAATTACAAAGATTACAATATACTTGTAGAGCAAGCTTCTCACAAGAGTATTACCACCAGAGATCTCAAGAGGAAACATGACCACTATAGAACTCTCATAAAACATCACACTCTATAGCAACCATAATACAACACCCTCATAAAATAGGGTTACATTCTAGGGCAAGATAGACCAACAAAATATTTTCCATTAGATCTAAAACCTAATATTGAATGGTCCAAATTTACAATATATCATTATTTAATGTATGTTGGCCTATTTTAGGAGTTTCCTAAAAAAAGTTAACATGCTCACATTTTGTTCCTCCAGACCACTCCGTGCTCCCATTGTATATTACACTTATCGGTGTAACTAGGATATATATATTCTATCAACAACAACCTTTATATAATTGCAAGGTTGAGACACATTTTCCCAACAAATCTAGACCACTTGTCGAACACCTTGCAAGAGCAACAGGATGGAGTAAACATTGTCTCTTAATTGCTAGGGGAAAAAATTCCCATAGTCTGTAAACACCATCTAAACTTCTTTATGCTCATAGACTTAGTTAAAGAATCAGAAACATTCATCAAAGTCTCTACCTTAAGTAGCTTCACCTTTCCATGTTCAACCATATCTCTAACAAAATGATATTATACATCAATGCGCTTGGTCCTAGAATGAAATGTCAGGTTCTTGGCTAGACATATCACACTTTGGTTGTCGTAATAAATTGTCACTGTACCTTGTTTTATTCCAATATCTGAACACAATCTCTTAATCCAAATAGCTTGTTTACAAGCATGAGTAGCTGCCATATACTCTACTTCAGTAGTGGACAAAGAAACCACAACCTATCGCTTACTCATCCAACTAATCACACCCCCAAATAAATAAAACACATAAGCACTGGTGGATTTTATTCTATCAACATCACCTTCCTAGTATGAATCCACATAACCATGAATATCGAGGGAAATTTTGTCTTCAATTATATTACTATGATAACATAAGGAATAATCTAAGGTACCTCACAAATATCTGAAGACTCTTTTAACTGCATCCAAATGAACTCTACTAGGATTAGACATATATCTAGAAAGAACTCCCACTGTTCAGGCAATGTCTCCAATCTAGTACAAACCATAACATACATCAAACTTCCAATTGCACTCTAGTAAGGCACTTTGCTCATGTCTTCCATCTCTAATGGAGATGTTTGTTCAATCTGAAATAGATAAATTTGTTCCAACTAAAATAGGAACACACAATGGTCTACAATCTTATATACCAAACCTCTATAAAATTTAGTTGACATACTTTGGCCAAGCCATAGCTTTCTATTCACTCTATCTCCTTTAATTTCCATCCCAAGAATGTGTTTAGCTGCATCAAGATCTTTCATTTCAAATTTAGTAATAAGTTGATATTTTAGTTCTGAAATCATACATTTCCCTTTACCAATAAATAACATATCATCAACATATAAAGCAATAAATAGGAAACGATCACCATCAATTTTATAATAAACACAATGATTTGATTTAGAATGCTTAAATTTCAAACTCAACACATATGTATCAAAGTTTTGGTACCACACCCTATGACTCTATTTTAGGCCATACAAAGATTTATTCAATTTGTAAACTAATTTACTTTTACCTTTCACCATGTAGTGCTTTGTCTGTCATATAAATATCTTCCTCCAAATCACAATGAAGGAAAGCAGTTTTCACATCCATTTTCTCAACCTCTAAATCATAAGCAACAGCAATAGAAAGCAAAAATCTAATGGATGTCATTTTTGTAATAGGAGAAAATATATCACCATAATCAACACCCTCAACTCGAGAGTAACCTTTCACAACCAACCTTTCTTTGTACTTCTCAATACCTCCATTTGAACCAATCTTTTTCTTGAGCACCCATTTGCAACCAACAGGTTTTCATCCTTCAAGAAATGGTACAAGATCTCATGCATCATTCTTTTTCAAAGATGCCATTTCTTCATCCATAACAATCTTCCAATATTTTGCATCATTCATACCTAGTTCCTCTTCTACAGATCTGGGTTCATCCATGTTAGTATTCAAAGCAAAAATACATGCCCAATCATTAGGTGAATACCTTTCAGGTGGTTGTCTATGCCCTGTAGACCTATGAACAAGCTGAGTTGGAGGTTCTTCCTCCTCTTCTGAATATCCAGAGCTAGATGAGCTCTCCTCAACTTCTTGTCTATCCTTGGGCCTTGATTCAACTTTCTCGGGTGTAGAAGGAAATTGAATCACATCCTCCTATTTACTTTGTTCTGGCTACACTATAACAAAAGAAGGGTTAGTTTTTGGGTGTTGCCACAATAGTGGTTTACACTTTCTAAGAGATCCTAATTATTGTTAAAATCACATATTTTTAGAAAATATAATGATTTAAGCCTTGAAAAGTTCCATTTAAGGATTCCAATTGAAGAGGGTTTGATCAAACCACCTTAGACCAAGCCCCCTTGGATAGAACCCCGCTAATTTTAAACCATACCTATAATGGAGTCTCCTTTACACCTATCAAAATGTTGATAAAAACCACTTTTGATTTACCTTTTGGGGGATCAAATAAATTCATTTAAAATTTATTTTTTGTAAGTATATATTCCTTATTATAAGCTTCCAAAAAATTATAATTTTAATTAAATTTAATTTGATTATTATATTTATTTTTTAGTTTTATTAAACATAGGTTTTTCATCGAAAATCGAGCTCTTTGTTCTACACATGTGGAAAAATAGAAGATTATCAAAAAAAATTGAAAAATATGAGTGCACCAGATATTGAAGTCCTTGATCCAACAAAAAAAAATTGAATTTTGATACACACAAAAAAAATTGTGTTATATGGTCTGCCTATGTCTGAATTGTAATTGGTTTGACTTCGAAACTTGATTAAAAAAAAAAATTAATAAAACACTATGAAAGCAATTGGAAGCACTAGATATTGTAGTTAAAAATCTAAATTCTAAAAAAATAGAATTTTATCCTTCATGGAAAAAAAGTTGTGTTATACGGTGAGTGTCACTCCTTAAAAATGGTGTTTACTAAAAAAAACTAGTTTTCGAAGGAGATGGAAAAAGAAAAGCAATATGATTCCAAAAAATTTAAAAAATATATATTTAGAATCTTCATACAAAATGTCACAAATCACTAGTTTGCATCATCTTCAAATTCCTCACGATTTAGCCATTATAGGTGTCTGAAAGTGAAGATTTAGTTAGAAAAAATCAGTTCAATGTCTAGTTTGGCCAAAAATTGTAAACTAGTATTGTGGGATCACCCATCTCTAAAAATAACACTTCTACTATGTATTACCTTTTGTGTAATAGGATCCCAAAGCTTGTATCCTTTCACATCATAATTGTATCTGATGAAGATACATTTCACAACCTTGTTCTCCAACATTTTTCACTTCTCCTTCGACACACATGTGCATATGCCTCACAACCAAAAACTCTAAGATGTCTTAATGAAGGCTTGCAACCTGACCATGCCTCTATAGGCATCTTATCAACAAGATTTTATGTACGTGATCGCACAATAGTGGTTTACAATTTTTGGCCAAACTGGACACTGAAATAAATTTTTTTAACTAAATCTTCACTTTCGGGCACCTATAGTAGCTAAACCGTGAGGAATTTGAAGATGATGCAAACTAGATTTTTATGAAATTTTGTCTGTAGATTCTAAATAGTTTTTTTTCAAAAATTTTGGAATTATATTGCACTTCTTTTTCCATCTCCCTCAAAAACTAGTATTTTTTAGAAAACAACATTTTCAAAAAGTGATGCTCACCGTATAACACATAAATTTGTTTCCATGAAGGATAAAATTATAATTCTTTCAAATTTCTATTTGTAACTTCGATATCTAGTGCTTCCACTTGGTTTGATAGTTATTTATTGAATTATTTTTCTTTAATCATGTTTCGTAGTCAAACCAATTACAATTTAGGCATAGCGTGACCATATAACACGTAACTTTTTTTGTATGTATTGAAATTCAATTTATTTATTTTTTGTTGGATGAAGGACTCCAATATCTAGTGCACTCATATTTTTCAAATTTTTGTTTCATAATCTTCTATTTTTCCACATGTGCAGAATAGAGAGCTTGATTTTTAGTGAAAACCCTACATTCACAAGAAATAAAAAATAAATATAATAATCAAATTTAATTTAATTAAAATTATACTTTTTTGGAAGCTTATAATAAGGACTACATACTTACAAAAAAATAAATTTTAAATGAATTCATTTGATCCCCCAAAAGGTAAATCAAAAGTGGTTTTTTATCAGCATTTTGATAGGTGTAAAGAAGACTCTGTTATAGGTATGGTTTAAAACTAGCAGGGTTCTATCCAAGGGGGATTGGTCTAAGGCGGTTTGATCAAACCCTATTCAATTGGAATCCTTTAAATGAAACTTTTGCTTAAATCATTATATTTTCTAAAAATATGTGATTTCAACAAAAATCAAGATCTCCCAAAATTTGTAAACCACTATTGTGACAGCACCCTAGGAGACCTGTTAATTAGGTAACATGAAGTGGAAATAGCTTCAGCCCAAAACATTTCTTCTAGACCAACACCACTCAACATACTCCTAGCCTTCTACATCAGTGTCATATTCAATCTTTCTGCAATTCCATTCTATTGTGGAGAATATAGGGTTGTCTTATGTCTATTAACACCACAATCTTTACATAATCTATCAAAATCATTAGAGAAAAATTCACCACCATTATTAATCCTTGAACATTTCATTTTCTTGCTAGTCTACAACTCAACCATTGCTTTAAATTCTTTAAATCGACTGAAAACTTCATATTTACTCTAGAAAATTTACCCATGTCCTTCTACTATAATCATCAATAAATGAAACATAATATATGGATTTACCAATCAAAGGAACTTCTACAGGACCAAACACATTAGAATGAATAAGATCCAATACACCAAAATATTTATGAGAATTCAAGTAAAACTGAATGTGGTTTTGTTTTCCATAAATGCAATTTTCACAAAAATCAAATTCAAGATTACAATCAGATAGACCTTCAACAAGGTTTTTATTTTTCAAGGTCCTTAGACCCTTTACTCCAATGTGGTCATGTTTGGTGCCATAACATAGTTTTCTCCATAAGTAACTTTGATTCAAAAGAAAGAGCACCTTTGGGTACCCAAAAGCCATCACCATCTGTTGAAGGTGAAACCCTCACTTCTTCCACAGACTTTCTCTTCACAAAAGTACTATTGCACTCAACAATGCATGCATCAAGCTTATAAAATGTGCCATATTTGACAACTCTAGCAATCAGCATAGCACCTTTGACCATCTTGCATCATGTATCATAAAATGCTACCTACACACTCCTGTATCTATTAGTTTTCTCATAGATAACAAATTTCTTACTAAACCAGGGATATGCAACACACCATTAATCCTTTTTATTCTTCCATCAAGAAACCTGATTTTAACTTTACCACATCCAACAATGTCTAAATGACAATCATCACCCAAGTACACCTTACCTCCATCAAATTCTTCATATTTATAAAACCAATCTCTATTAAAGTTCATATGGAAAGATGTAAGTCTGAGTCAATTAACCATGCATCATTACTTGCATGAGTTTCCAAAGCTGCAATAAGTGTGTCACCATTTTCCTTCTCGAACTCAAAATCAGAATCAAATTCTTCTTTTTTTTCTTCTTTTCTTCTTTTAATTCTTTACGAACATGTCCAGGCTTACCACAGTTCCAACAAATAACTTTGGACTTTCTAGGAGATTTAGATCTCCCCTTGGACTTGGATTTGTCATGCTTCTCATTCTTCTTGCTTATTTCCTTAGGTCTTCCACGAACATTTAGGGCCTCCTTGGTGGATACCTTCCTCCTTGTCTCCTCAAAAAGAAAAGAACCCACCACATCTTCAATCTTCAATATAATAGAAGTACACCCAATAGCCATAACAAGAGAATCCCACAAATTAGGAAAAGAACAAAGCAGGATTAGACATTTCTCTTACTCATCCATTTTGACACCAACTAATGCCAATTGAGCCACCAACATATTGAATGCTTCCAAGTGGTCTGTGATTTTTCCACCCTCTTCCATTCTCAAGAAATACAATTTCTTCCTCAAGAAAATCTTGTTCACTAAAGATTTGGCTTGATACATCTCACCAAGTTTCTTCCATAATTTTTGTGTAGAGGTCTCCTCATGGAGATTGATTAAAACAAATTCTGCCAAGAAAATTATTATTAGACCCTTGGCTTTGTAGTCCATAACATCATATTGAGAAGCCTCAGTTGGATTTTTAGGCCTTGAAACATTTTCATGAACAACATCCCATGTATCTTGATCTATCAACAAATCCTCCATCTTTAGCTTCCACATCTCAAAATTATTTCCAGCAAATTTCTCCACCTCTATTCTCCTTGATAAACTTGTCATCTAAAAATTCTTGCAACAAGATCACAAAGTGTCTTCTACACAAGCTCCCATGCAAATCTGGATTAGTTCAAAAAACCCAACAACCCACAATTCAAACCAAAGGTTATCAAGCTCTGATACCACTTGTAAGGAAGCTAAGGTAGTGGAACAACTTCCTACACTAATCTTGAGAGGATAATAATGCAAAAAAAAATTAGATCTTTAATAGTTATAGAAACTTATAAAGAATAAACATAAATATCATGCATACCATGACATAGTGATTTACATGGGGAAAACCCTTTCAGGAGACAAACCCCACACTCCAAAATCCACCCAATATATTATTCATAAATCATAAATATTACAATATTCTTGCAAAACAAGCTTCTCACAAGAGTATCACCACCCGAGATCAAGAGACAACATGACCACTATCAGACTCTCAAGAAACATCACACTCTACAGCAACTGTAATAGAACACCTTCATAAAATAGGGTTACATTCTAGGGCAAGACATGCCAATAAAATATCTGCCATTAGATCTAAAACCTAATAACAAATGGTCCAAATTTACAATATATCATTATTTAATGTATTTCAACCTATTTTAGGAGTTTCTTGAAAATTTGAACACACTCACATTTCACTCCTCCATGCCACCCATGCTCCCATTGTATATTACACCTATCAATGTAACTAGGATATATATATATATATATATATATATATATATATATATTTCCTAGTTAATAATAACCTTTATATAATTGCAAGGTTGAGACACATTTTCCCAACACATATGATTCTATTTATGTTATCATCCATTGATGAGGATTTTTAGGATATGTTTATTGAGTGGGTTTCCTCATTTGAGAATGGATACTTTGAGTTTGATTTCCTTTGTTAGAGAGGATTACATGATCCATGTTGACATTATGCATGATTCATATGTTGCATTTGATCTATGGAATTGAGTGGATGGGTGTTGTTCAGTATTTTCATTTGGGGTTGTAAGGAGAACATACATGACACCGCATACCACTTTGAGGTGTTGATAGGACATGTTATGATTTACAAAAAAATTATCTTCATTCTATGTTTCCTTCCTAGAATTTCATGTTATGATTTGCAAGTTTTTTATCTTCATTCTATGTTTCCTTCCTATAAGTTTGTGTTCATATGATTTGGGAGGATCAAGGTGACATGTGAGAGATTATTTAACTACTTGTGTTGCATATGTGGATCATTGTGATTTTACTTGGTAATTCATGTTTTGATCATTTATCACATCTTGGTATAGTGTTGATTGTTATACTTGATATGTCTTGATCATTTTCACATTTGATGTTACTCGTGAAGTGGGAGTTCTTGGATATGTATGTCCTTCATTAACGGGTTTGATATAGGTAGCTTGTGATTCTAGTTTATCGATTACACATATATTGGCATGAGTTTATAATTGATGTTGTTCATACCTAGGACATATGTTGGATGTAATAGCATATGTTGTGGATGTTATTCTTGATCAAGTGGGTTTCACCTTTCACAAAAGCTTGGATTATTTGTTATCACTTGCATCTGATGCTTGTGTTCTTTGGATTGGTGTATAGATTCACCTTGGCATGTTCCTTTTCTTCCATAGGTGGCATATTGGAGGATGAGAAGATTTATTACTTGAGTTGGTGGTCACTTTGGCTTTATTATAGATATCTTGATAAAGCATGAGAGCATACTAGATATTTATGTAGAACTTTCATGTGTGGATATGATGTATTTCATTAATTGACCCTTATGCAATGTATACAACAAACTTGGGAGAATGTTAGGATATGGTGAACATGTATACCATTGCATAAAAAAATTTATTATAATGTTGTAATTACATAATTATTTAATTGTGGTGCATCTAGGAGGTGTGTTTAGCCACATTAGATTATTATTTGGGACCACTTATAAAGTTGTATTGTAACATTGGGTTATTATTTAATGTGTGAGAGATATAAGATAATAATTTAACATTTGGGGAAAGTATTTAATAAAGTGAAAACTCAGTACCCACTATTAAATGAGGGGTCAATGGTTTTGTGTTCACATGGTTTTTGTGGGACATGGTTTTATCTTACCACTTGGTTTTATTTGTGTGAGCTTGTTTCTATAAAATCAAACACATGTTTAGAGGTTAAGTTGATTGGGTGAGTGGGCTATCATTATTAAGTCTTTTTGAGGAGTGCACATATGTGAAGCATGGTATGGGATGTGTGGATTCATGCTTGGACACTAATGCAAGAGCATCCAGGGTGTTAAGAGAAATCATGGATTCCAAAAAAAAAATTTGTTTATTTTGATTTTAGTTAGGTTTAGTGAATAATTTTTAAGGGCTAAAAATAGCAAGATTACTTACTATTTTTAGTAATATTGGAAAAGCTAAAAATAGCAAGTTTATATTTTTAGTAAGTTAGCATTAGTGGGCATATGGGCATGGAATCTTACATAGAGCTCCAGAATGGTGAACTAAAGACAAAGGTGAAGAAATCACTTCAATACTATTTTTCATTTGTGAGATGAATTTTGTCTTAAATATCCCTTTTAATTTATATTTAAAGTCAATTGTGAGATACCTAGAGTTCCCAAATGGGCCTAAAAAGTGGCCAAAAAATAAAGTATATTGGAAATATACTATTGCAAACATGCTCAATGAGATCTTTCCAACATCCCAAACGGTTTGTCTATCTGACGCCCATGTCAAAATTATGCCTCCTAAAAAATTGGACTAAAATTTAGGAATTTCTAAATTCGGAAAAAGGATAACTAAATATATTGGGTGCTAAAAATAGAAGTGAAAATTCATTGGAAAGTGAAAAATTCTTATAAAGTGGTTACATAGGAAGAGGGATGCGTAGATGGATGAGAAGATAGAAGAAATTCTTGCTTTTTAGCAAAGAACAAAGGTTGGGGTTTTAGTGGCCATTACTGCCATTCGCAGACTTGCATGTCTGATTTTTTGCATGTATTTGCAGCCCAAAGTTTTGTAATAGTGTTCTTGTGACCATATAGTTGTAATGCATTTGATTGCATGTATGTAGGTAGTTTCTGAGAATATAATAAAGTTGCATGTTTTTTGTTCTTGAATGTTATTTTCTGTGTAAGGTGTGTTCAAGGGAGAGTCTCCCTTCATCAAGTGGTATCAAAACAAGAGTTCTTGAGTTTGTAAACAGATTGTTGAACGTGAGGTAGTTTGCACCAGGACTTATGGTTGTGGGTTTGTAAATTAAGTGATGAGAATTCCTCCACGAAGAGGGTTTTAGATCCCTACAAAGACAAGTTCAAGCACTTCAAGAGGAGCTACATAGAGGAAATGATCATAGAAGAGGAGATGAAATTGAAGATGAAGTTGAAGAAGAAGTATAGTGCAAAGAAGCACAAGACAAACCAGAAGACCATGATCAAGTCGGATTATTGAAGGCCCTCTTAGAGATTGGAAAAAGGGAAAGGATTGAAGTTTCTGCATACTCTGGAGATCTCAATCCAAAAGAATTGATTGATTGGATCAATGACATGGAAGAGTACTTTGAGTATGAAGAGATAGAAGATCGTGAAAGGATTAGATTTACAAAGAAAAAATTGAAAGGTCATGTTAACATTTGGTGGAAATAAGTACAACTAGAAATAAATAGAAGAGATAAAGAGAAAATCACAAGATGGAACCCAATAGTGGAGAAGTTAAAGAGGTAGTTTATTCCTATTGATTATGAGTTAGATAGATACTAAAAAAGATGCAAGGTTTGAGGCAAGCTAGTAAGTATATCAAGTGGTACATAGAAGAGTTCTATAGGGTCATAATAAGAATAGGTCATTCTGAGGTCAACAAGGAAAAGGTGGCTCATTATATAAATGCATCGAAACCAAGTATTCAAGAAGAGTTAAGTTTGGTTAGAATGGCCATAATAGAAGATGCTTATCAATTTTCCCTGAAGATAGAAGAGAATCTAAATAGAAGATTTGAAAGCAACCAAAGAGGAAGAGGTCATGGTGGAAGGACTAGTGGAAGATCCTATGGAGGAAGAAATGAAGATCAAAAGAAGAATGAAGAATTTGGTTCCAATCAAAACCAAAGAGGATAAAATTATTATCTCCCTCGTGACCAAAAAATGGTGAACAAAGAGGAATAGGAAGATCTAGACGGGGCCTTGGGAGAGGAAGCTTTATAGGAACATGTTTCCAATATGGAGAAGAAGGACATCAAGCCTACGAGTTTCCACAACATTAAGGAAGGACAAATAGGAGACCTGAAGGTAATATACGAGTTGTGCATGTAGATGAGGACGCAGAATCTAAGCATACCAAATATGCAAAAAGAGGAGAGAATATGGTCATTAGGAGAGCATTGTTGAATGAAGAAAAAGAACCAATTCAAAGGAAGAGTTTATTTTGCACAAGGTGCAAATCTAGAGGTAAATGTTGTGATGTTATCATTGATAGTGGTAGCATAGATAATCTCATTTCAAAAGAGATGGTTAACAAGTTGCAGTTGGAAAGAAATAGGCATCTACATCCATATCAAATTTCATGATTACAGAAAGACCATAGAGCTTTGATCAATGAACAATGTTTAGTAAATTTTAATATTGGTAATTACCATGATGAAGTACTGTGTGACATCATTCCTATGGATGCATGTCATTTATTATGGGGGATGCCATGGCAATTTGATCAACATGTTGTCCATGATGGCTATGCTAACACATATTCCCTTACAAAGGATGGAGTTCATCATAAATTAAAGCCCCTTAAAGAGGTAGGAGAAAAGGTATGTAGTAATGCAATAGTTTTTTTAGTAGATGGTATGAAGCATGAGCATGTGTGATTTGCATTGTGATGAGGGCTACACCACCTGAAAACCACACAAAACACAAGAATAGATACCAACACAAAAGATGCGAGACAAAAAATAACTCACTTTCATTTATTTTCAAAAAATGAAATTATAGATTTACAAATTGCAATGTTACAGCCTCGTGGGCTTGGTTCATTACAACAAAATCAACTCTAAAAGAAAATCTATTATTCAAAGCCGCAATATGCACTAATGGAGCCACCTTCTACAACCTCCACTTAACCCTTTTATTTTACCCAATAATAGCCCTAGAATGTTCTAGAAAGTGTACTTTCCCTTTTGTTTTGGCACCAAAAGTCTCAGTGTTTGATTTCTTGCCTAGGAAGATATTTTAATGAAATTCACTTTTTAGTGGGGCAGCTTCTCAGGGTCATAACTTTTGATCCAACCATCATATTTTTAATTGTTATATATCGTTGAAAAGCTTGTAAAAAGAACTATAGCCATCTTTTTCTAGATCTAAAAGATCTGATATTTTGCACCATGTTCTGAGGCTCTGAAGGGCCTCAATTTTCAATTTTAAACTTCATTAGAGAAATTCCTCAAGATGAAAATTTAATATCTTCCAAACGATATAGGATTTTAAGATGATTCTTTCAACAAAAATATTATTTTTTTATTTCACTTCTTGGGGTCAATTTTCATGTCCATACAACCCGAATAGGCCGACTTAGTAAAAATAGCAGGTGATTATTTCTAGTTGTTTCAAACTTCTAGCTATCTCAAAGACTGCATGAGTCGTCATGGGCCCCAAGATAACTAAGGAAACTACAAACAAATGAAATACAATATTTTTGGGTGATGCAAGATTTCCCTTACACCACTGGATGCTCCTACATCACATTGATTCCTAGAGTCAACAAAAAAGAAGATGTACCAATAGAAGTTTCAGATTTGTTGGGAGTATTCCAAGACAAGTTTCAGATTTGTTGGGAGTATTCCAAGACATTGTGTCAAATAATGTACATGAAGGTTTTCCACCAATGAGGAAGATTAGTCACCAGATGGATTTGATGCTTGGAGCTAGTTTTCCAAATAAGGTAGCCCATATAATGACTCATTTAGAGAACAAGGAATTGAATAGATAGTTCCATGAGTTGTTGAGAAAAGGATTGATTCATGAGAGCTTGAGTTCATATGCAATACTTGTAGTACTAGCACCAAAGAAGGATGGATATTGGAGAATGTGTGCAGACTCTCTATCCATTAACAGGATTACAATCAAGTACAGATTTCCCTTGTCAAGGATGGATGATATTATGGATTGCTTGAGTGGATCTAATTACTTCACAACTATTGACTTGAAGATTGGATATCATCAAACTAGGATCAAAGAGGGAGATGAAAAGAAGACAACCTTCAAAACAAAGGAGGGATTGTATGAGTGGTTAGTCATGCCATTTGGGCTAACCAATGCACCAAGCACATTCATGCAGCTCATGAATAAGGTATTAAAAAAAAATTGGGTAAATTTGTCATTGTTTACTTGGATGGAATTTTAATTTTTAGTAAGACGCTAGAGGAGCACTTGCTACATATTCGTAGAGTTTTTGAGAAGCTGAGGGAAAATGAATTGTTGATTAACCTCAAGTAATGTAGTTTTGTAAAGAATGAGTTAATATATTTAGGATTTCTAGTCTCAATTGAAGGTCTTGAGATGGACCCAGAGAAAGTAAAAGCTATTGTTGAGTAGCCTACACCAAGGAGAGGTAAGATCATTTCATGTTCTGGCAAGTTTTTATAGAATTTGTTTAGAGTTTCAATAGTATATGTTTGCCCCTAACAGAGACAATGAGAGGGGATAGAAAATAATTTAAATGGACTATAGGAGTAGCTAAGAGTTTTGATTTATTAAAGAAGAAAGTTACAGATCATCATGTTTTGGTGCTTCCAAATTTCAATAAGGTGTTTCAGGTAGATTATGATGCTAGTGGCAGTGCCATAAGATTTGTTTTGGGTCAAGAAGGTAAGCCTATTGCTTGTTTTAGTGAGAATTTGAATGATTCCAAGAAAAAATATTATGTCTATGATCAGGAATTTTATGCAATAGTTCAAGCTTTGAACAAATGGAGGCACTATTTTTTTCCAAAATAATTTGTTTTATATACTAATCATCTAGCCTTACAATACCTTAGTACTCAAGGGAAATTAAACCAAAGGAACTTAAAATGGGTTGAGTTTTTAGAGTTATACATTTGTTTTGAAACATAGAAGTGGGAAGTCAAACAAAGTTGCAAATTCCTTAAGCAGAAGGAAATTTTTTTTGATAGAGATGAAGATAGAAGTTGTTGGGTTCAATGAACTCAAGAATTTGTATCCTGAAGATCAAGAATTTGCAAATCCTTGGAAGGCTTGTTTGGAACCTAATTCATCAGATAGGACAAGATGGTTGTATTTTATTATCCAGGATGGTATGTTGTTTAGAGGAAGCCAGTTGTGCATTCTATGAAGTTTTATGAAAAAGAACTTGATTAAGGAGAAGCATAGTGGAGGATTGGCATGACACTTTGGTTGAGATAAGACCATTTCTCTTGTAAATGAGAATTATTATTGGCCGAAGTTGCACCAAGATGTGAAGAAGTTCATGCAGAGTTGTAGAGTATGACAAATGGCTAAAGGGGTAAGTTAGAATACGGGGTTGTATAAGCCATTTCCTATACCAGAGAAGTCGTGGGAGGATATTAGCATGCATTTCATTCTTGGTTTACCAAGAACACAGAGAGGACATGACTCAATATTTGTGGTGGTGGATAGATTTTCAAAGATTTTCAGAGAGGACACATTCATGAGCCATTATGGGCTATTTCCATGTAGGCAAATATAAGTGACAAATTCTCCACAACTTGACTCGTGATCATTATGCAAAATGTAACTTTTTGCTAGATGACACAAAAAAGCAACACAATACCATTCAATTCAGCAATTAAATAGTGAATAATAATTTTAAAAATTTATCTTTAATCATTGAACTAATAATATTTAAAAATTAGTTCAATTTGACTAAAATTCCTCCAAATTTCCTAACAATGCATAATATAATAAATTCAAATTTTAAAACATCTGATTTACTTAAAATAATTATAAAACCTATCCAAAAGTTCTATAATATTATAATAAAAAAAATAATATAACAGATTAAGCCTTTTATATGGAATTTAAAATATACAAGTATAGGGTAAAGTTAAAAATATTTAAAAGCGAATCTGATAATCATCAAATTATAAAAAGCAACAAACAAATACTGCAGTCTATAACCAGACAGCTGAAAACGGTAGCTACAGACCACTGATATGCCTGTATACCCTCACATTTAAGAAGTTACTTTGAGTCACTTTTACCATTTCAGAGATTACTTTGGCTCACTTTAGTACTGCAAAGATATCCCATATTAATAATTTTCTCCACGGAGCTATAAATATATTGGTTTCTATCATTTCACAATATTAAAATAGGGAAGGAATACAGCTGGTTCTAAATAATAATAATAAATTACTGGTGGAATCTCTTTCACTGTAAGGCATGTGTCAGAAACTAAAACATCCTTTACAATATCTAAATATTTCCTCTGTCTACTGACAGATGAATACCTTCAGATTTTTCTGTAGCAACGAAGTAGAGCTTCGTACGAAGACCTTCACTATCTATCTCCGATGTCTCCATAGCCTGAAACAAATTACATTGAATTCTATAAGATAACAGTCCTTTTACATTACAATCTGATTTGAAATAGTTTTTTATAGTTTATGTAGTATTAAAATATTGTTTATAAAATCAATTGTGTACATTATTACTCATTTTTAGATTATATTTGACTAGTCTGAAACAAATTACATTGAATTTTTAATCATTACATATATAAGATAACAGTCCTTCTATATTAGTGATATCAATTTTCCACAATTCATATTAATTATAATGAATTGATTTCTGGATTCGATTGTGTAAACATTTTTTGCATCAACGTTTCAGATCACAATCCGTGATAACAGTCCTTCTACATTACAATCCAGTTGGTATTAGTTTTTTATAGTTTATGTAGTATTTAAAAGATTGTTTATAAAATCAGTTGTGTATGTTATTATCAATTTTTAGATTATTTTTTATTGAATGAACTGTGCATACTTTTTAATCGTCGTATCAAATCACATTTGATCTGATCATATATGATTTCACATAAATGATCCGATCACATGTGATCTATGCACACAATCGGATCACATATGATTCGAACACATTATCAGATCACATGGGATTCCATATACATCCATTAAAAATATACACAATTGATTATATAATATATAATTAAGACAATAAATATGATTCATGATTACTTCAAAGTGCAATATTAGGTGAAGCGAGTATATACAAACAAAAGTTTTGGATATAGGAAAATAAGTAATGAGTGATTGCCACAGCCAGTACAATGGGTCACTTCTGCCCTAAACAATTACCTACAATATTCTTTCTGTTGAAACTCCTCTCCAACATTTGGAATCCAAAGTACGTTGATTGCAGACAAATTCGAAAGGTAACAATAAAAGTTGGTTGTTAATCGTAATCAGTGTACTTCCAAAACATTTTATAAAATTTAAACAGAATAATATATTATTACTAATGGACTGCAAACCAACTCAAACAGAACTTACCGATTGGCTGGCTTGCATTTCTGTCTACTGTCATGATTGCAGATTTCTGTTTGCGTATTTGAAAGGCGTGAACGTATGTAAGGGCAATGTATATAATGGTTGAAAATCTGTGTACTGTATAGATACGCAAATCATCTGTCTGTTATGATAAGTGGGTTTAACGAGGTGGAAATATATATCTATATTGTTTAATATTTATTATTACCTATATAACAGTTAATTACATTGAGAGGCAACTGGTATCAAGAATGTCAGTATTTATATAGTAAACTTATGTGATTAAATAGAGAAATTTTTAAGTAAATAAAATAAAATAATCAACTATAATATAGATAAAGATTTAAAAATATACAAATTAAATCATTAAGGTGGTTATTGTTTACATTTATTAATATGTATAATTTTTTGAATCTAAATAATATTTAAAATGTGTTCTTTATAAAGATAGTTAAGCTTGTACATTTTATTTTATTATGTAAATATATTTTGAAAAGGTAATTTATTAGTTAATGGTTAATTTATATGTCTTTTTTAAAAGTTAGAAGTGTGAATGTTAAAGTAGTTTAGGTTGAATTTAATAAAATAAATTGAATTTGACTTTTCAATAAATAAGTGTAATGATGAAAGTTTTATATCCATAGTTTTTTAAATGTTTTGGGTTTGTTTTGATTTGGATGTTCTAAATATAATAATTAGTTTACAAGTGACATAGCTATGTATAAATTTAAATCACAATACTACATATATTGATCCTTGTTTTTACTAATTTTTAAAAATACAAATATACAAGGACAAACCCAATCTTCAATAGTACATTAGATCATTCATTTGAACGAATTTAAAATTTATTAAAAGGGGCATATTGTGGAACATTTATATGAGTATCATAGTAGAATTATCATGGTATATTATACTAAGTCCACTACATGCTCGTGTATTATCTTTGATCCTTCTCTCATAGTTATAATTATCTTTGATCCTTCTCTCAAAGTTATAATTATCTTTGATCATTCTTTCATAGTTATAATGCTAATTCACAAGGGGTTTGACTAAGGAGAACATGACCTTTATATTTTAATAGATTCACTAAAGGTGTTTGTAAATGACACCAATTCTTTCTCATTATTAGATATCAAAAATAAAGGAAATTAAAAATTCAATGATCTATAAATTGATAGATCATTTGAACTACAAAAGATCATTTTGTGAAGATCACCTCCATAGTCATGCATCTAATCTCAAAAAATAAAGCACATTTTTTTAAGACATCAACAAAAGATAAAAGTAATGAGACTTGGAAAATTTATGTCTAACACCTAGATAAAGGTCTTACATAAAACTTCTAAGTAAATATCCATGTATTCATTTTATTTAATTTTTATATTGATTGTCATATTTTATTTCTAGAATTTTTCATGACCAATCTCAACTCTATTATATAGGTTTATTAGTGCTTTAATTGTATGCATTTATTTAACTAGCCTAAATAACTTATGAACAAGTTATTTCCCCTTAATATATTGGTGGTAAAGACAACAATCCTACTAACCTATATTTTTACCTTAGGGTTTTTCCTCCTTCTATTAGGGCTTTTACATACTATTATTTTAATTTTTTTACCATTCATGTTATAGTTGATTAAGTTTTGGATTTAAACGCTCATTTGTTATTATTCATCAAACTTTATTAATGATTTGAGCATACATAGTTTCTTATCATCATGGATCCACATAGGTCATGTCCTCTTGCTAATTTACATGCATAAACTTCTAACTTTGTCATGTCCCTACCTTTTGTGTCTTCCAATTCTACCATCCTTAATGAAATTTCATCCTCTTATGCTATGGTTAAAGATGTATTTTTATGAAGGTGTTATTCTCTGAATTTCTTTCATATGGAAATCCATCATAGAGTCAATCAACACTCATCCTTTTCACTTAGATCTATGATTACTTCATTTTTCCATGATCTTCATGTTGATTTCATTACTATCATGGCTTGTTATAGTGATGGATATGAACCAAATAAGGTTTTACCTTGTGATACACCTTGTATGATTGATATGGATGATGTTTTTTCCTTGAAATTACTACTCCTTCCTATGATCATGATATATTATTATATTTTTAAGCATGGTCTCCATACATCTCAAGATAGTTCTTCATGCAACCTTTTGATCTAGTATTCCTTGATGAACCTAGTGAGCCTATATAAGATACAAATTATCTATGTTCACCTTCACATGAAGTTGATATCTTTGATATATCTTATAATATCATGTCTCTATAATGTGACACATATTCTATAGATGATATGTTTGGTGATTCTCGCATCTTGTGATGATGTCATGGTTAATAATGAATCTTTATTTCATGATGAAATATTAGAAAATGGGATAGGTGCTTTTATATGGTTTAGGACATAGAGCAAGACCTACTTTCCAATTATCTCATTCAAGGATAACTCTAGAGATCTCAATGCAAAGGAGAAAAATATCTTGCAATAGGGCTACCCTAGGATATGATTGTAAACTAATGAGGGGTTCACCACCAAGTTAGGACTTGGAAAGAAAAATGCAATGCAAGGTGAAATGCTTAACCCTAATATGATGCAATATTTCACTAAATGACCTAGTAGAAAAGTATGTAAAACAAAATAGAAGGCTGGAAGATGAAATGTGTGCACCTAGAAATCTAAAGATGACTAGATGAAGCTCTGAAATGCTAAAAATAGTAACTTTAATGTTGACTGGGACTCATACACCAAGTTGGGTGAATCAATCCCAGATTTGAGTTTTTGTGCAGAAATAGGAATCTGGCAAATGGGTGTCTGAAACTATAAAAACTTAAAATTTGACCTAAACTAGGACTCATACGCCAGAACTGGCGCATCAGTCCAATTAGGGTTTTTTGGAGCTTCAAAGTTTGAATTTGATATTCAAGGTCTGCTCTGTGCTTCCTAATTGATTTTCGGATCTAAAACCTTGATTTGTAATATGTAGAATTCTTCCAAGTATCTCCAATGCAAGGTGATAACTTTGACAACTTTGATCACTTTGACAACTTTTTTCAAGCTTTCTCTTCAATGTGTCTTCAACCTAGACATGTAAATCACACACTAAAGAGAGGGGAAAATGTTGTTTTTTTAATGGAAAGGGGTTTGCCTTGGTCAAACCCCATTTTGGTAATCAAACCTTGAAATGAAATGAAATAGGAATGGAGAATGATGAATGAACAAAATAAGATATTACAAATCACAAAACCCTAGCAATGAGAGGGTGCAAACATGTATGAGATGACTCTAATGGATCTAGATCTTGACTCTTGCTTGAATCAGATAGATCTTGAATTGAATACTTGCTTGAATCATAAAATCCTACATCACAAATGTTAGCTCAAAAACAAACATGATGCATGATGACTTTGACATGATACTTAATACTTGAATAATGCTCTAAATCACTTGATAATCAGCCCTTGAAGTCTCTTGTGAACTCAAACTTGCTATAAGGATGCTCATTCAACTTTCTAGGTGTAAAATGAGTGAAAGAAACTTGTATTTATACTTAATTATGCAAAAATTCCTGAAATTACAACACTATAAGCCGACATCAGATCTAGGAGGATAAAATCCCACCAAAAATTTGAATTAATTTTGATTTTGGGCCACATGGGACTCATACGCCCAAGGTGGTGTATGAGTCCCATTATGCATAAATTATGGGACCAACTTCAAAAATGATTAGAAAGGTGTAAAATTAGGATCAAGACCCAAAACCTTAGGTGGGACTTATATGCCCAAGGTGGCGTATGAGTACTAGATCACTAAATTTGGCCACACAACCTAAAAAACACCTGAATTATGATTGGATGTTGATTTGTGTTAGGATTTTCCTTGAAAAGATGTATTAAACAAGGCTTGTGGATGCAAAATAAGGCCAATCAAAGCATAAAGAAGCCCAATTATTTAATAAAACCCTAGAAAAGTGTGAAAGTGAGTTACAACACTTTACAACACTCCAAATAAGGCACCAATAAGCTCATTTAGTTCACAAGGGCCCAAGACCTAATGTGAATATGTTAGACCTATTTCAACACCAAATCAAGGCCATGTTAGGGAGTACTTTTTTCATCATTACACATGATAATTTAAAATTATTATGCACATTCATTTAATGCATAACAAATAAATACATTTTTTAATAACATGATTCTTTACATTATGCTTATGTACATGATTATAACATGATTTTTTTAATTCATACCTTTTATATCTTCACATTGTGCTTATGTAAATGATTATAACATGTTGATGCATGTGTTTGGTGATGCATTTGATGGTAGAACTAATCAATGATTTATTTGATTTCATGCTCATTATATATCCCTCCTAATTTTTTTACTTTCAATATTACTTTATTATTGTCCCTAGAAAATATGCTACTTATGAATCTCCTCATTCTTTTCATTCTTTTTCCATTTTAGACTTAAGAATAATATAGAAATCAAAATTAAGTATAATACAACAATCATGAAAAATAATAACATAAATTTCTAAAAGAAAAATTATTTTCTAAAATAAGAGCATAGAGTCTCTAATCCAACCTATAAAATGTAATACAAAATAGGCCAAAAAACCTTATGATGATAAAATTTTATGAAAGTTATGTCTAGGGATATGATATTATAATGTATTTAGGTGGATGGAAATGCAAACTTATGACACACATCCCTTTAGTTAATTATATTAGGTCAAGGGGATAACTTGTGCACTTAATTATATTGGATGATAAGAAGACATCCATTGGGACTATGATACCCATCCATTCTCTATTTTTTATGATTCTTGTGACATTGGAAAGGTCTCTCAAATCTCTTCTCAACTATCTATGCTCTTTTCCTAGATTTTCTTTAGGTATAGTTTATTTAGTTTTTTGTGTTTCACATTCTAATGAATTACTTCGACATTTTGGCTCCTAGAAACTTTATGTTTGTGTAGGATGACTTATTTTTTCTATTCTACATGTATTTCTATTATTTTGTCCTATATTGGCATATTGAGCATATTTTTCAAGCATTTTCTTTATTTTTAGACACACGAAGATAAAGTGTCACTCCAATGTATCTTTATTATGGATTTCACACATTTTTTTATCTTTTTATACTCACACTTGTTGATGTGTCCGATGGCACAGCAACGTGTAAACAGAATATTGCTACTTTGTATCTCTTGAAAGAGAAAGATAATCACATGGATATCTTAGCTCCCAAGGTCTTTGTAGTTGGTTCTCAACTGTGTTGATGTTGCTTAGTGGTCAATGTAACAGTAATGTTCAAGGGGCCTGTTGGTGTTGAGCTTCTGGATTGTTCTAAGATCAAGCATAAATTTTAAACCTACTCTAACTAGGGTTTTTAAAGAAACAGAAAAAGATAGATCAGAGCTTTGGAATAGAAAAGAATGTTAATTCATCCAACTTAACCAGACTCGTTACCTTTCAAGGAATTCCTAACTAAAACTGCAGAACAAAATTAACTTGTGACTAACACACAGTTTCATTCATTCATAGTGTTGATCTCAATAACAGATTGCAAGTCACCATTTAAACAAAACATCAAATCAAACTTCATTCCTTGAAATTTTCTCAAATCAAATGATTAAACCAAGATAAACAACATTCTGAAACACAATCTGAAGTAGATTTTAATCTGGTTGCTTCTACTGTTAGTGAAACAGATAAGCAGCATTTACAAATCTGGCACAATCACCAGTGTACATAAAATCCATGACTCCAAATTGTTTCCATCTATACTAATAAAACTTGAAAAATACATTACAGGCTTCTGTTGAATCTAACTCCTAACTAAGAAGGCAAAAGAAGCTCCTATTACAAAGAATCAGGATGTAGTTTTGTCTCCTCTATCTTTTCTAAAACTCCTGGTTCCTCCTCTAACTTTTTTTTTAAAACTCTCTAACTTTCTAACCCTTTACAAAGAGGCAAGAATGCCATATATATAGAGTGTATCAAAAAGAATGTGTCGGCCCCTGATTTTAGGGTTTTACAAAATATCTACTGGTTGCAAGAGGGTCAGCGCTCAGGTTTTTTGAATAGAGTTAATGTTGCCTTGAATGACATCCCTGCTATCCATATTGGTGAAAGATTATTTTGGGGATGATCTATAGATCTTTTGCAGCTACAGCATTAACTCTAGCCTTCGTGTCCATCTTCGAATTCCTTCGCAGAGCTACCTTGAATGTTCTAAAGCATTATCATTAATACCAATCTACCTTTTTCCAATAGACCTCACAGTTGTCCCTGTGACTCATGGTTGTTTCTTTCCTTTGACGTCCTTCCTTCTTTAGATCTTTCTGCATGTTGACTATCTCTGGAAGCAGCATCGGGCCTCCCTTTAGATCTAAACACCATCATTCCCGAGTCAAGCCATCGCCTTGATCTCAGAATGAGTCCATGTGGTTTGTAATCTGATGATCTTCCTCATAGGGGTAGTCAGTCAAAGGGCCAATGGGCCACTCCTTTAGCTTCTTCTGATTGGTGGGACATAAGCCACGTATGATTCTCAGGCGGTCAAAGGTCATTCGAATGGAATCACATGTTGGTGAGACACTAATTGTGTCTTCCCGATGCGATCATACCTCATAGTAGCCATCGGCGTAGTATAAGAAGATCAACAAGACCTTTTAGCGAGCTGTAGAAGTCATATCGATGCCACAAAAACCTATCGGCAAGAAAGCATTCCCTCGGCAAGACTTCTTAGTGAGCATTTTCTTCTTTGGCGAGCACACCCATGCCAGGGAGACTTTTTCATGTTGGGAAGACCTCACCCTGAACTCATGCGCTATCGCCGAGACATCTCTGGTTCGACGAGACCTTTCATCGAGTGCAGTCCATTACACCAAAGGGAGAAAACATGTCAGCAAGACCATCGCCAGTCAACATGACCTTATGTCAAACCCTAAATCTTTCAGCGAACTCATCTCACCTCGGTGAGATTTCATTTTGTTGGCAAGACTCTCCATGGTCAGGGAGACCTTTCGCCGAGGGAAAACCTCTTTCACCGAGACTAGCAACCATCGGCAAGACCTTTCACCGAAGTGAGAACCATTCGGCGAGATATCTACCATTTGGCCAGACTTCATGGCGACGATACCTCCTTTTGCCGAGACTTCATTTTATGTCAACAGGACATCACAGGGTCGGCGAGACAACATGCCAAATACTTTCATTCTCCCTGGGCTCATTATATTTTGGTGAGACTCCCCACTGCAGCCAGAGGTTATAGCGAAAGAGAAATCTTCAGGTGAGCTTTTGAACAACTGTCGATAGGAGATTACACCAACAGCATAACCTTCGACGAGACATATGCTAATCAGCCAGACCTCCTACCGAAGGCAAAATCATTCGCCGAACTCAAAACTTTCAGTGGGACCTCCTTCTATCGGTAGGACATTATGCCAAAGGCCTACCCCCTTTGGCGAGGGCACATTTTACTTCGGGGAGATCTTTCATAGTCGGCAAGACTTCATACCGAAAGCAAACCACTCTCCCCAAACTCAAGCTTCTTTCAGTGACATCCAGACCTCACGGCGGAACCACAACTTTACCTCGAAGGAAACATCTTTCGGTGGGACATCACTCGGTCACCGAGACCTCTCAGCAAGCCCAAACATCTACACCGATAACGCTTCACCTCGCCAAGAGTTCACCTTGTCGGTGAGATCCCACCTCTTCGGCCAGACATCATGCTGAAGGCCCTACCTTTCGGTGATACTAACCTTTTGCGCAATCGGTCGGCGGGACTTTAGCATGTCGAGGAGACATATAAAAACTTTTGACGATTAAAACTATCTAGCCGACTGGGCCATTTCAAAGTGAATAGAACCACTGCTAGTCGGAAAGACACCTAGAAGGTCTTGCCGACTCTTGCCTTAGAGGAATTTTATGCCAAACTGGATTGGGGAATGTTTTCCAACTAAGCTCCCTGACATATATCACCATGTGCATGATTTAATCCTACAAAACAAAGTCTCCATTAGTCCTCAGAAGCACATAAGATATACTATCATTTATGATTATTTCATTCAATTCTTAGCAAGAAGAAAACCAACTCTGGCAGAGGCAAAACCAAATCCGAACCAAAAATGACACCCTCCTTCAAAACTGGCAGGGGCGGAACCAAGAAGAAATTGGAAAATGGCAACGATGCAAACAGAAAACTCAACACCTGACCAAGTGGTCAAAACCAAAGGAAAACAAAGAAATGAACCAGGCGAAGCCGGGACTGGAACCAAACCCGAACCAGAAACTTTTGCAAGTTTCAGGTTCAGATTCCATTTCGAACCCACCTCCGACGGCACACGGAATCGGGATCGGAACGGAACCCAAACCTGAAACTTTTGAAAGTTTTAGGATTTGGTTTCAATTCCAGTTCTGGGTCCGCCAGAACAACACGAAAAGACCCAAGGAAGAGAGGAAACCCCTGAGACACGGAACACGAAATATAGAGGAAAATGACCAACCATAGAAGAGACAAAAGGAAAGGCAGAGTCGGGGCCGAGATGGAACATGGACCTGAAACCTTGAAGTAGTTCAACATTCAGATTTGGTTCCAGACCCGGCTCCGAGAGAACGAAAAAAAATGAAAACAAAGGAACTGTTGGAAATGGAACTGGGAATGGAACAAAACTAGAACTTGGATGAAATTCTAAGCTCGACTTTGGTCCCGCTCCCGCATCCGACAGAATAAAAAGAAAAATGCCAAAGGCAGAAAAGAAAGGCCAAAGGGAAAAGAAAAACAAGGGGGACCCATTTTGTTCCTAAATAAAATGGGGTGGTTATGCAAGGAAAAATGGTTTAACCATTTTCAAGAAACTGAAGGATTCAGCTACCCAGAACTCTTGGTTTATGAACATCACAACTCCAGTTGGGTCAGTTTTAACAACCAAGGCTGAGCTAGAATCTCAAATGTAAATCAACAATGGCTACCCCTGAATCTATGTGTGTGCTTGATTATGCATCACTTCTTTTATAAAGTTTTCTTCATCTTTCAAACAATAATGTGCAAGATTTGAGCTACATGAGTTGATTCCCTTTAGCTGTTGTGCAATGAGGTCCTGGGCATTGCTCGCTTCCAGTCAGGCATCCATAGCCCCGATGGAGATACCTCTAGTTTTCTCATAGCATTGCTCTACTGCCAACCAGGTGTCTATAGCCCCGGTAGAGATACTAGAATCACCCATTCATATTGAGTCTTCTTTTCTCTTCAAATAGTTCTCTTTTTTTTTTGTGTTCTCATAGAGTTTCAAATATTTCATTCAAAAAAAAATTCAATATGTCAGATGTTTAACATTTGTTTTGAGTTGAAAACTACCATGGACCTCATAACAACACTGGGGAGATCAGATTTTTCACCCAAATCTTACAACACTATCATCTTAGGAAAAATATACCATTGCAAGAGGAGATGATCTTGATGATTTGTGACAAATTCAGAGGAGCTAATGAAAGTTATTTACTTTGCACCTTGCTTTGAAGACTTTCCACAACTCCTATTGACAATGAGCATAAAGCAAAAGTTTAGGACAAAATCACCCAATCAGCAAACCTGAAAATATCTAAACCACATCCATCCCAATAACCAAAGTATGTTTTAGATAACAACCCACCATTTTAAGATGGAAAGAACAAAGAAACCCTAAAGAACAAACAAGACAGAAATAAAAGAACAAAGGAAATGAAAGGACAAAAAGAAAGAACAAATAAGCAACAGCAGAATATTTACAAACAGAAAAACAAACTATTTACAAACAAAAAAACAAACAAACTACTTACAAACAGAAAAACAAGAGGACATGGGAAAAAGAAAACAACAAAACAAAAAGAAAACCAACCTAACCAAAAACCAACACTAGACAATCCTAATCCTAAACTAAATCCAAAGCTAAGCTTTACAAACACAAAACTGTAAAAATTTGTACATTGACTTGACTGATTTTTCATTATGTGTAGCAATCTTAACTTACTAGGCACAGTTCTAAACCTAGCAAATTTATCTTTATACTCAAAAATATGAAGTTTATAGGTAATAAGTTCATTCTAAGGGCATAAAGCTTGAAATATTATCAGTTGTGGGTTCTCGGTTTTGTCATGATTTACCCACAAACATGTTTTACTATCCCCAACGCCATAATCAAACTAAAAATTATTAAAACACAGAGGATAATGAAAGGACACCACCTGATTCAGAAGATTTCTAGTTACTGATGCATACTTGTGTTGTATGAACTCCTTCTCTCAAGGTCTCAGCTCATGGAACATCATAGAAGCAAGGTTTGTCTCGCAGCTAGGATATTCACTAACCAGCATCGCTGTATTCACCTCGGGTATAGAGTAAAAAAAAAAATGGATTTCTTGAGATGAAGTCTTACTTTCAACACTCTCTTGAAACATGTCACCCTCAAAGGTTTGACAATCTTTGTCCAGCTTATCACCATTGATTTCAGGGATACTAATATATGGTGAACAAGGATTTTCTTTGAACTCATTTGAATGTACAGAGTCAAAGCCAGGAAAACACTTTCTCAGTTCGCAGTCCTGCATGTTATCAACAAAAACATGCCTTTCAAGATCAAATTTATCAGTATTAAGATCAAATTCATTAATGGGTGTTAAGCAAGGACCTTCTTCAACCAACACATTTCAGTAACTAGAATCAAAATCAAGAAAATACTCCCTGGTCTCATTCCCTTCATCATGTTGAAGAGATTCAACTTCTGAGACAACCTCTTGGTCCTTTTCTTGGCATTCCTCTGCTTCATCCAAATGTACCCCATCATGAATTTATTCAGGGAACACTTGACTGATCTGCACGTCTACTCGAACTTCTTCCCTTAAAATTTGATCTTGGCATTTAAGTCCTTGTCTTTTACCACAAGGTTCATTAGCAATCTCATCTTGAAGTGTGTTATATGTTTCAACCTGTTCACTACTTAAATCAGCAGAGTCATCTTCTTGCGTTAACCCATCAAAGTGTGTTTCTTCCTCATTCACCATCATGAAAGAATCTATGAATGCATCGATGAATCCATTCTCCACTTCTATCAAGCCCTTACTAGGTGGAGGAGTTTCACCAGTTGTTGAATCCATCTCGATGCAAGGATCAAGGCCATCAAAAGATAGCGAAGAATTAAACCTCCTCACACAGTTACTCTCATCATGTTGGATGGACTGATTATCATTTTCATGTGTGCTAGTTGTTTCATCCTCCTCATTGAGGGGATATGTACTCCAAGTATCCTCCATAAGTATTCCTTCACTAGTGATTTGTTGCTTGAAATACAACTCCATCCTTCCTAGGAAGACATGGCAATCCATCTGAGAGTGTTGATTAGTTTGATGTATCCTACATCCACTTGGCCCAACAAGTTCTGATAGTTTCAGATCTCCCAACTCTTCTAATTTCTCCCTTATTCAATTTTGCATACGAGGGATATCAATCCAACATGAACCATGTTCCTTTATCCATTTCTCATCGCCCTGATTCTCATCTTGATCGGAAGAGTTGTTCAAATCGTTGGAAGATATTGTTGATTTCTCATGACAACAATCCCGTATTAATACCTCATCTCCTTCAAAGCTATCGTTAGTACTAACATTCTCAACAAAGCTAGATTCTATCTTGAGATTTCCATTATGCTCTAAATTTACATCCATTTCATGATTTTTACCAAACAAGTCATCAAAATTATATTCTGGCTCATCAAATGTTTCATCTACAAATTCATTGTGATGTAATGGACTATGCTTTGGAATATGACCGAAAAGAGATGGTATGGTCACCACTTCATTGAAAAGTGGGGTACTTAACTCTATGATTGGATTTTGTAGAGATAAGTCCTCCCAATGGTCTTGTGTGCAATTGACCTGATGTGGGGTGTTGGAAAATGTGGTGATTGGAACCTTAGGAAGGTCGTAGCTACTTGGTGAGACTGATTGCACCTAGGTAGGGACGGTGGGTGAAGTGGCATAAGGCTGTAGATGATGGCAGTTTACAAGCACAAGAGGATTATAATCCTGAGTTTGGTTATCTGAATTCCTAGTTTCACCTCCAAATTGTGCCAATAAGAGAGCTTTGTTCAATGCATCATGCAAAGATGTAGCCTCACCACAACGTCTGACTTTGGTTACAAATGAGGGGTTTAAACCCCAATAATAATGTTCTATCAGTACATGATCATCAACAACCAAATCTAAAGATTGAACCCTTTGATACATAAACAAAAATCTGCGGTTAAATTGATAAATGTGTTATAATGGTATCCTTTTCGTAGCTGCAAATTCATGTGATGGGAGTAGAGCATGAGGATCAAACTGATCTAAGAATAAGATTTCTAATTCTATCCATGAATAAATAGATTCTGGTGGCAGATTATCATACCATTGTCTGGCTGTAACCTAAAACGTTTTGATGAACAATTGACAGAGGACATCCTCATGCTGAACTTGGAGAAAAGTAAATACACGACTGCAAATTTCAACATGTTCAGAAGCATTTTGCCCACTATTAGGGAAAAATAAAGGAAGCCTATCATATAGGTGACCAAGGATTTCATGGACAAATGTTGGTATATACAAAGGGCTACCCATCAGAGTTGGGTTTTCCAAGATCTAACCCACTCCAACTCACAACGATCCAAAATTACTCAAAGCAGCCCTCCTTCTAGTGCCAGTTTCTATTGACGTGTTCGATGGCATAGCAATGTGTAAACAGAATATTGCTAATCTATTTATCCTGAAAGAGAAAGATAATCACATGGATATCTTAGCTCCCAAGGTCTTTGTAGTTGGTTCTCAACTGTGCTGATGTTGCTCAGTGGTCAATGTAACAGTAATGTTCAAGGGGCCTACTGGTGTTGAGCTTTTGGATTGTTCTAAGATCAAGCATAAATTTTAAACCTACTCTAACCAGGGTTTTTAAAGAAATAGATAAAAATAGATCAGAGCTTTGGAACATAAAAGAATGTTAATTCATCCAACTTAACCAGACTCGTTACCTTTCAAGGAATTCCTAACTAAAACTGCAAAACAAAATTAACTTGTGACTAACACAGTTTCATTCATTCATAGTGTTGATCTCAATAACAGATTGCAAGTCACCATTTAAACAAAACATCAAATCAAACTTCATTCCTTGAAAGTTTCTCAAATCAAATGATTAAACCAAGATAAACAACATTCTGAAACACAATCTGAAGTAGATTTTAATCTAGTTGCTTCCACTGTTAGTGAAACAGATAAGCAACATTTACAAATCTGGCACAATCACTGGTGACATAAAATGCATGACTCCAAATTGTTTCCATCTATACTAATAAAACTTGAAAAATACATTACAGGCTTCTGTTGAATCTAACTCCTAACTAAGAAGGTAAAAGAAGCTCCTATTACAAAGAATCAGGATGTAGTTTTGTCTCCTCTATCTTTTCTAAAAGTCCTACTTCCTCCTCTAACTTTTTTTTTAGAACTCTCTAACTTTCTAACCCTTTACAAAGAGGCAAAAATGCCATATATATAAAGTGTATCAAAAAGAATACATCAGCCCCTGATTTTAGGGTTTTACAAAATGTCTACTGGTTACAGGAGGGTCGGCGCTCAGATATTTTGAATAGAGTTAATGTTGCCTTGAATGGCATTCTCGTTGTCCATATTGGTGAAAGATTATTCTGGGGATGATCTGTAGATCTTTTGAGGTATAGCATTAACTCTAGCCTTCGTGTCCATCTTCGAATTCCTTCGGAGAGCTACCTTGAATGCTCTAAAGCATTATCATTAATACCAATCTTCCTTTCGCAACAAGACCTCACACCTGTCCTTGTGACTCGTGGTTGTTTCTTTCCTTCGACTTCCTTCCTGCTCTAGATATTTCTGCACGTTGACTATCTCTGGAAGTTGTTGGAAATATTGCTGCCTCAAACTATACAGGCTGAAACCTCCATTAGAGTCAAGTCGGTGTGACATTCTATTTTTCTGGCCGACTAGCAGGTTTGTTTTATTCATTTCTGAACTAGTCACTGTGACCTTGCCATTGTCTTGCTGAAAGGTTACACTGTAGAGTCTATCACTGTAGCATGATGTATTCGCTATGACCTTATAGTGCTCGGTAGACCTCTGGCCGAAAGGCCATTCAATCATGCATCGGGGAGACTCTTGGCGACTATTGTCTTCGGTGAAGCTAAAGGTTTTCGCTAAGATGTCTCAGTGAAGTGTTAATCTCTTGCCGACAGCATATGTATTGAGGTCCTCAGGATAACCCTAATGTTTCAGGAAGACGTCTTAGCGAAAAATGAATGTCATATGGATAGGGATACACTTGGGAGTTATCGGTGTAACACTACGACTTTGTTATGTAGTCTAGGCGATATACAAATTTCTTACCATCAAAGACTCAAAGGTAGATCATTGGAGTGACTCGGCAGGCTCGATGAGAAGTCTTAGTGAGAGTTAAATGTCTCGCCGACAGCTCATTGTGTTGGAAGCCTTCAGTATAACTTAAAGCTATCAGAGAAACCTCTTAGCGATGGCGAATGTCTTGCCGATAGCCGATGGCTATCAGGGTAGCTCTTGGCGATAGTTGGTCATCGGTGAAACATATGGATCTCAGTATGATGTCTCAGTGAAAGCCAATTGTCTAGCCGACAAGTGTATGTGTTCGGTGTAACTCAAGTTGTTTGGTATGAACTCTCGGCGATAGATGTGAGTCTTGCCGACTTCTACTTGGTGCTTAGTAGGCTTGGGAACTTCGGTGTAACTTTAGTGTTTTGCTATGACCTTCTAGTGAAAGCAATAAGTCAGGGCGACTATGTGTTGACTCGGTGTATCTCTTGGAGCTCAATGTAACATCTTGGCAACTATAGAGGCTTTTGACGACATCGATATGAAGTATATGTGGCATCGGCGAGACACTATTAGTGTCTCACCGAGATGCCAGTGCATTACGAATTCTATTGACCATCTGACTATCATACGTGGAATCTCGTGGATGAATAGAGGAAGCCGAAAGTGAACCATTAGCAATTGGTTCGATGCGACAGTTCTGTGAGAAAGCTCAACAGTCAGGAAACACCATGGATATAGTTGGAAGTTGCAAACACTTGGGGGTTGGATTGTAGTTTGATCAATAGTGAAGTGTGAAGAATTAAAACTGTATCAGTAAAGGATTTAAAATCTGTAAGGGCTATAACTTGGATGTTTTCTGTTCGAAGAAGGTTCATGATGAATGTTGCTGTATAATGACACCAAAAAGATAAGTCTGGAATTGTATGTAATTTTGATTACTGTAATACAAAGTGATTTCTCTTGGTGTGGTGGGTTTTTCTCCCATAAGGGTTTTCCCACGTATATTTGGTGTTCATGTGTGTTTGTCTAATACTTTGTTTCTGTAATTTGTTTCATAGTGCATCTCAACTTGACTGTAATTGAAAATTTAAAAGTACTTTTGCATTCTTTCCTGAGGTATTGACGTTAGGAGAATTTTTTTATGCATCTAGTTTTCCTTACAAGTGGTATCAGAGCCTGGCCAGTTGTGTTATCCTTGGGGATACATTAGGTTTTTTGTGTCAATACTGTTCAGTGGGAGTTTTGTAGAGATTGTTATTTCTATTTACAAATTAAGATGTCTAGTTCATCTGGGAAGATTGAAATAGAGAGATTCAATGGCAGTAACTTTGAATTGTGGAAACTCAAGATGGAGGATCTCTTAGTAGATTGAGACCTTTGGCTTGCTGTGTCTAGAACTAAACCTACAGGCATGAAGCAAGAAGAATGGGACCTTGTAGATAGACAAGCGAAGGGGCTGATAAGGCTCTATTTGGCAGACTTAGTTCTTCTCAATGTGCATGAAGAGAAGACTGCTTCTCTCTTGTGGAAGAGACTGGCATCTATTTATCAAGGGAAATCCTTGGTGAATAAACTGTTCTTGAGAAAGAAGCTCTACTCTTTGAGAATGCAGGAAGGAGGGTATGTAGCTGATCATTTGAATGCATTTAACATGTTGCTTGCACAATTAACATCTATTGGTGTAAAGATTGAAGAAGAGGATCGCTATATGCTTTTGTTATGTTCTTTTCTAGACTCGTGGGATCATCTAGTGATGGCTATTGGGAGTACAACATCTAGTTTCAAGATGGAAGATGTTGTTGGTTCTTTGTTGTTAGAAGAGATGAGAAGAAAATCTTCTGAGATGGCGAAGGAGGCTCTTGCTGTCAGAGGAAGGTCAAAGGAGAAAGGCAAGAAGAAGGACAAGAAGTCCAAATCGAAATTAGAAGGGAGATCAAAATCTCCTGGCAAGAAGTCCAAGGTGAAGTGCTGGAATTATGAGCAACCTGGTCATGTCTGAAAGGATTGTAAAGAGGAGAAAAAGAAGAAGGGATCTTCTGATAATGGTTCTTCTCGTAGTGATGGTGACGCCTTCATTGCAGCCTTGGCTACACAAGCATCAGATGATGTCTGGCTGATTGATTCTGGAGCATCATTCCACATGACATCTCACAGAGAATAGTTCACAAAGTATGAAGAATACAATGGTGGAAAGGTGTACTTGGTGAGTGATTCAACCCTGGAAATTGCTGGTCGTGGAAGAGTCATAATCTAATTCCCTAATGGCAGAATAAAGGGGATCAATAATGTTATGCACATATCAGGTCTGGCTCGAAATCTATTATTTGTAAGTATGCTAAATGATATTGGAGTACAAGTCTTGTTCTCGGGAAGTGGCTGCAAGATGACTAGAGGTTCAATGGTGCAAGCTAGAGGTGCTCGAATTGGTACCCTGTACAAGCTGGATGCACAAGCTATTCAATGTAACATTGTCACTTTGAAGTCACTAAAAGCTGCTCCTAAAGGTAAAGAGGGAAATATCCCTAATTATGTAAACTCTACGTAAGTAAAACTTCCTACATAGAAGACTATGCTTTGGCATCATAGGTTAGGCCACATAGGAGAAAAAGGTTTAAAAACCTTGAAGAACAAAAATCTTGTTGAGGGGCTTGAAGATTGTAATTTCAAATTTGAATTATGTGAACACTATATATATAGAAAGTAGCACCATGTTTCATTTTATGATAGTCCTCATAAATCTTCTAGTTTGTTAGATTATATCCATTCAGATGTGTTTGGTCCAATGAATGTCCCTTCATTGTCTAAATCAAGATACTATGTGTCATTCATTGATGATTATTCAAGGAGAGCATTTGTTTATTTTTTAAAAGGTAAATCAGAAGTGTTCAGTTGATTTAAGGAGTTTAAAAATCTTGTTGAAAATCAGACTGGTAGAAAAATAAAATTCTTAAGGACTGATAATGGTGATGAATTTTGTTCTGATGAATTTGAAAGATACTACAAAAGACCATGGAATCAAAAGACACAAGACTACACCTTATACTCCACAACAGAACGGAGTTGCAAAAAGGTTCAATAGGATAGTGATGGAGAGAGCACGAAGTATGCTTAGTAGTGCTGGTTTGGAGGAGAAGTTCTGGGTTGAAGCTACTGCTACTGCATGTTACTTAGTTAATCGGTCTCCAAACTCTGCTCTTGTTGATAAGACACCTATGGAAGCATGGTCTAGTAAGAAGCCCTCTCTTAGACATATTAGAGTCTTTGGCTGTGAAGCATATGCTTATGTGCCTAATGTAAAAAGATCTAAGCTGGAGAACAAGGCTATCAAATGTATTTTCATTGGCTATAGTGCTAACATTAAAGGATACAAGCTTTGGAATCCTTGTTATAGAGAAGGTTGTATACAGCAGGAGTGTAATCTTTCGAGAGCTAAAACCTTCCACCTTGGATCTGCAGTCAGAGACAAAGTCTAAAAATAGTAAGGATGTAGCATCAATTCCTCCTACACCAGAGAAAGAGGAATTGAAAATTCAAAACGTACCTAAAACTGAGGAGAGCTCAAGCAATTCTGAAAGTTCTGAAGAAGAAGAACCTCAGCCTCAGCTAGTGAGGATGTCAACCTGAGAAAGGAAACAACCAGATAGGTATGGGTTCTCATTAATTGATTCTACTTGTACCTATGCTTTGATTTCTAGTACTGATGAGCCTAGGACTATGAAAGAGGCACTTAAAATGTCTGATTCAGAATCTTGGTTAGAAGCCATAGAAGAAGAGATGGCGTCATTGGATAAAAATGAAACTTGGAGTTTGGTTCCCTTGCCTAAAGGCAGAAAACCTGTGGGCTGCAAATGGGTATTTAAGAAAAAGATTGGTCTGGATGGCAGTGTACAAAAATACAAGGCAAGACTGGTTGGAAAGAGTTATTCCCAGGTAGAGGGAATTGATTATGGGGAAATTTTTTCTCCTGTAGCAAAGCTGATGTCCATTAGATTTATATTGTCACTTGTAGCAATGTATGACTTAGAGGATGAACAGATGGATGTGAAGAAAGCATTTCTTCATGGTGATCTTGAAGAAGAAATCTATATGTCCCAGCCTGAGCACTTTGTTGAGAAAGGTAAAGAAAAACTTGTATGCAAATTAAAGAAGTCTCTCTATGGGTTAAAGCAATCACCTAGAATGTGGTACCATAAATTTGATACATTTTTATTATCTTTGGGATTTGTGAGATCAAAATCTAATCACTATGTATATTATAAAGTTGAGAGTGATCAAGTGCTTGTTATTGATCCTTATGTTGATGATATGTTGTTCATAGGAAATAGCAAGCTAATGATTTATGATCTTAAGTCTCAGTTGTCTGCTAAGTTCAAAATGAAGGATCTTGGTGCAGCAAGGTATATTCTGGGGATGGAGATAACCAGGGACAAGAAGAATAGAAAGCTTTGGCTCAATCAGAGTAAGTATATAAGGACTGTTCTAGAGAGATTTTGTATGAATGATTGCAAGCAGTTAGTTGTTCCAGTCATGCAAGGAATGAAGTTATTTGTTGAGGATTGTCCAAAATCTCCTACTGAGATGGAAGACATGACCAGTGTGCCCTATGCTAGTGTTGTAGGCAGTCTCATGTATGCAATGGTCTGTACAAGACCAGACATTGCCCAAGCAGTGGGAGTACTTAGTCGATTTATGGCTAATCCAGGAAGAATACATTGGGATGTTGTGAAGAGAGTGTTTAGGTATTTGAAGGGAACTTCAAATTTTGCATTGTGTTACCATGGGAATTCGGTTGAATCACAGAGAACTCTCAGCATTCGGGGATATGTAGATTCTGATTGGGCAGGGGACATTGACAGCAGAAGATCCACTAGTGGATATGTTTTCATGTTGAATGGTGGTGTAGTGAGTTGGATGAGCAAGCGACAGGTTGTGGTCACTTTGTCCACTACATAGGCTGAATACATTGCAGCTACTCATGCTTGTAAAGAAGCTGTATGGTTGAAACATTTGTGTTCTAACATTGGTTTTGATGCAGGGGAAATAACAATCTTATGTGACAGTCAGAGTGCTATTTATCTAGAAAAGAATCCAACTTTCCATGCTAGGATGAAACATATTGATGTACAGTACCACTTTGTACGAGATATGGTTGAGGATGGAAAGATCAGTTTGGAAAAAGTTGATACTCTGGAGAATGTTGCAGATGCATTGACAAAGCCAGTGAGCACAGACAAGTTTAGGTGGTGTGTCAATTTAATGGGCCTTAGTGCCCATGATTTTCAGTAAGTTATGATGTGCTCTGGAGGTGCCTATATGATCTTTGTCAAGTGGGAGATTGTTGGAAATATGTGCCTCAAACTATACAGGCTGAAACCTCCATTAGAGTAAAGTCAGTGTGACATTCTATTTGTCTAGCCGACTAGCAGGTTTGTTTTATTCATTTCTGAACTGGTCGCTGTGACCTTGCCATTGTCTTGCCGAAAGGTTACACTGTGGAGTCTATCGTTGTAGCATGATGTATTCGCTATGACCTTATAGTGCTCGGCAGACCTCTGGCCGAAAGGCCATTCAATCGTGCATCAGGGAGACTCTTGGCGACTGTGGTCTTCGGTGAAGCTAAAGGTTTTCGCTAAGATGTCTCAGCGAAGTGTTAATCTCTTGCCGACAGCGTATGTATTGAGGTCCTCGAGATAACCCTAATGTTTTTGGGAAGACGTCTTAGCGAACAGTGAATGTCATACCGACAGGGATACACTTGGGAGTTATCGGTGTAACACTAAGACTTCGTTATGAAGTCTGGGCGATATACAAATGTCTTACCATCAGAGACTCAAAGGTAGATCATCGGAGTGACTCGGCAGGCTCGGTGAGAAGTCTTAGCGAGAGTTAAATGTCTCGCCGACAGCTCATTGTGTTGGAAGCCTTCGATATAACTTAAAACTATCAAAGAAACCTCTTAGCGATGGTGAATGTCTTGCCGATAGCCAATGGCTATCGGGGTAGCTCTTGGCTACAGTTGGTCATCGGTGAAACATATGGATCTCGGTATGATGTCTCGGCGAAAGCCAATTGTCTAGCCAAGAGGTGTATGTTTTTGATGTAACTCAAGTTGTTCAGTATGAACTCTCGGCGATAGATGTGAGTCTTACCGACTTCTACTTGGTGCTCGGTAGGCTTGGGAACTTTGGTGTAACTTTAGTGTTTCACTATGACCTTCTGGCGAAAGTGATAAGTCGGGGTGACTATGTGTTGACTCGGTGTATCTCTTGGAGCTCGATGTAACATCTTGGCGACTACAGAGGCTTTTGGAGACATCGATATGAAGTATATGTGGCATCGGCAAGACACTAATAGTGTCTCACCGAGATGCCAGTGCATTACAAATTTTGTTGACCGTCTGACTATCATACGTGGAATCTCATGGACGAATAGAGGAAGCCGAAAGTGAACCGTTAGCAGTTGGTTCGGTGTGACAGTTCTGTGAGAAATCTCAACAGTCAGAAAACACCATGGATATAGTTGGAAGTTGCAGATGCTTGGGGGTTGGATTGTAGTTCGATCAACAGTGAAGTGTGAAGAATTAAAACTGTATCAGTAAAGGATTTAAAATCTATAAAGGCTATAACTTGGATTTTTTTTTTTGAAGAAGGTTCATGATGAATGTTGTTGTATAATGACACTAGAAAGATAAGTCTGGAATTGTATGTAATTTTGATTACTATAATACAAAGTAATTTCTCTTGGTGTGGTGGGTTTTTCTCCTGTAAGGGTTTTTCCACGTATATCTGGTGTTCATGTGTGTTTGTCTAATACTCTATTTCTGTAATCTGTTTCATAGTGCATCTCAACTTGACTGCAATTGAAAATTTAAAAGTACTTCTGCATTCTTTCCTGAGGTATTGACGTTAGGAGAATTGTTTTTCGCATCTAGTTTTCCTTATAGAAGCAACATCAGGCCTCCCTTTAGATCTGAACACAATCGTTTCTAAGTTGATCCATCACCTTGATCTCAGAATGAGTCCATGTCATTTGTATTCTGATGATCTTCCTTACAGGGGTAGTCAGTCAAAGGGCCAATGGGCCACTCCTTTAGCTTCTTCTGATTAGTGGGGCATAGGCCACGTAAGATTCTCAGGCGGTCAAAGATCATTCGAATGGAATCACATGTCCGTGAGACACTAATCGTGTCTCCCCAATGCAATTATACCTCATAGCAGCCATCAGCATAGCATAAGACGGTCGGCAAGACCTTTTAGTGAGCTACAGAAGTCATATCGATACCACAAAAACCTATCGGCAAGACAACATTCCCTCAGCAAGACTTCTCAATGAGCCTTTTCTTCTTTGGCGAGCACACCCATGTCGGGAAGACTTTTTCATGTCGGGAAGACCTCACCCCAAACTCACGCCCTCTTGCCGAGACATCTCTGGGTCAGCGAGACCTTTCATCGAGCGAATTCCATTACACCGAAGGGAGAAAACATGTCGGCGAGACCATCGCTAGTCGGCATGACCTTATGTCAAACCCTAAATCTTTCGGCGAACTCATCTCACCTCGGTGAGATTTCATTATGTCGACAAGACTCTCCATGGTCGGGGAGACGTTTCACTAAGGGAAAACCTCTTTCACTGAGACTAGCAACCATCGACGAGACATTTCACCAAACACACTTTCTTTCACCGAGATATCTCGCAGTCACCCAGACATCACACCGAAGAGAGAACCTTTCGGCGAGACATCTACCATTCGGCCAGACTTCATGGCGATGATACCTCCTTTCACCGAGACTTCATTTTATGTTGGCAGGACATCATAGGGTCAGTGAGACAACATGCTAAATTCTTTCATTCTCCCGGGCTCATTATATTTCGGTGAGACTCCCCACTGTCGGCCAAAGGTTATAGCGATAGAAAAATCTTCAGGTGAGCTTTTGAACAACTATCGGCAAGAGATTACGCCAAAAGTATAACCTTTGGCGAGACATATGCTAATCGGATAGACCTCCTACCGAAGGAAAAATCATTTGCCAAACTCAAAACTTTTAGTGGGACCTCCTTCTATCGGTAGGACATTATGCTGAAGGCCTACCCCCTTTGGTGAGGGCTCATTTTACTTCGGGGAGATCTTTCATAGTCGGCAGGACTTCATGTCGAAAGCAAATCACTCTCCTTGAACTTGAGCTTCTTTCGGCGAGACCCCATTTTGTAGGCGAGACCTCATGGCAAAACCACAACTTTACCCCGAAGGCAACATCTTTCGGTGGGACATCACCTAGTCACCGAGACCTCTCAACGAGCCCAAACCGCTACGCCAATGTTGCTTCACCTCGCCAAGAGTTTGCCTTGTCGGTGAGACCCCACCTCTTTGGCCAGACATCATGCCGAAGGCCCTACCTTTTGGCGATACTAACCTTGTGCGCAATCAGTCGGTGGGACTTTAGCATGTTGGGGAGACATATAAATACTTTCGGCAATTAAAACTGTCTGGCCGACCGGGCCATTTCAAAGTGAATAGAACCACTGCTAGTCGGCAAGACACCTGGAAGGTCTTGTCGACTCTTTCCTTAGAGGAATTTTATGCCAAACTGGATTGGGGAATGTTTTCCAATTGAGCTCCCTGACATATATCACCATGTGCATGATTTAATCCTGCAAAACAAAGTCTCCATTAGTCCTTAGAAGCACATAAGATATACTATCATTTATGATTATTTCATTCAATTCTTAGCAAGAAGAAAACCAACTCTGGCGGAGGCGGAACCTAATCCGAACTAGAAATGACACCCTCCTTCAAAACTGGCGGGGGCAGAACTAAGAAGAAATTGGAAAATGGCAATGATGCAAATAGAAAACTCAACACCCGACCAAGTGGTTGGAACCGGAGGAAAACGAAGAAACGAACCAGGCGGAGCCAGGACCGGAACCAAACCTGAACCAGAAACTTTTGCAAGTTTCAGGTTCGGATTCCATTCTGAACCTGCCTCTGACAACACCCGAAAAAGACAGAAAAAGGACAAGAAAGAGAAGAAGAAAGGGGAGAAAATACCCCACGACAAAACAAAAGGAACAAAAGCAAAAGAATGAGACACGTGGAACCAGGATCGGAACGGAACCCGAACTTGAAACTTTTGAAAGTTTCAGGATTCGGTTTCAGTTCCAGTTCCGGGTCCACCAGAACAACACGAAAATACCCAAGAGAGGAAACCCCCGAGACACAGAACACGAAACGGAGAGGAAAACGACCAACCATAGAAGAGACAAAAGGAAAGGCGGAGTCAGGGCTGGGATGGAACATGGACCTGAAACTTTGAAGTAGTTCAACATTCAAATTTGGTTTCGGACCCGGCTCCGAGAGAACAAAAAAATGAAAACAAAGGAACTATTGGAACCGAAACCGAGAACAAAACAAAACCAAAACTTGGATGAAATTCCAAGCTCTACTTTGGTCCCGCTCCCGCATCCGACAGAATAAAAAGAAAAATGCCAAAGGCAAAAAAGAAAGGCCAAAGGGAAAAGAAAAGAACAAGGGGGACCCATTTTGTTCCTGAATAAAATGGGGTGGTTATGTAAGGCATAACAACACTATGTTACAAAGTGTCATGGGGGGTTATGTAGTGCCTTTATTTTTTCATCACACCTTTATCAAGTGAGTGTACCTTCCATGAAAATATCTTATCCTAGTGGTTCTTGCCCAATACGTGTGTGCCTTGGTTTAAACAACCCTTTTTAGTTACATTTATGCTTTTGTGCACATTCAAATGTTCTTTGTTCTCCTTCATGCCCTTCTTGGTGACACACAATTTTAGTGGACCTATCATGACTCTCTCTTGTTAGCATTATGGGGTGGTTTCTATTGTTGGTGCTAATACTTCCTTGGTTTAATTTTGGAATAAGCTATGTATCTAGTTTTTGTTCCTATGTACTAGATGAGTGCAGCAGTTAGTTACCCATGCATTTTAGTAAGATGGAGAACTTACCATATGGAAACTCTTACATTATTTTTTTGTAGAGGTGACATTCCATTTTCAGTTGATCATTATTCTTCAAACTATTGGCACCTATATTTTTGACATGCATCTTGCATGGTTGAGTAGTGTCATTTGGGCCACTCATGTAGATTCATGTGCCATTTTATCTTTGAATGTCATTTGATCATTGTTCAAGTAGTGTTGTTGCAAGAACTCATGCATATTCTTGTCTTATTGATCATAATTATCATATTTTTCATAGGAGGTTCTTCATTTCAACACTATAATAGTATTTATTTGACAATTGTTTGTAGCTTCTTCATGCTTCAGTGGTGTTATTATTCTTTTTGGGACATTGTTTTGGAGGCTCCTTAGTCCTTCATTCGCCTTTCTCTCTTTTGGAGAAGAGTTCTTCCCATGAGGTATTCTCTGTTTCTCTAGTTATGAGAGATTTATTTGATTGTATATGGGTACCTCATCAAACCTTGTTTTTGAGACTCATTCAAGCATTCTTTTCTTTTATGCTTTCACTTTTAGAATTTTTTAGCTACTCCCTAAGTCACACTTAAAGGGGTTGTTAGAGTGATTATTTATTAACTAATAATTAATCATTCACTAACTTCATTTTATACACTTAGTTAAACTTAGGAGTGTTTTTTTCTTTTATTAGATTGAGCTATTATTAGATCATTATGTCTCATCATATAGGATGCCGACACTTTTTATGATCTAATCCCTTTCCCATTCAGATTTTTCTTTTATAAACATTCTCCTCCTTTATATTATTCAATTTCATAATTTTTTCTTTCTAAGAAAATAACAAATCATTGTTTGTAGCTCTCGTGCATGGAAGGTGTTCTTGTCTGTTGTTTGACCATGCTTTTGTGTGTGTTTCACAATTTCAACATTTATGATTCCATTCCACCTATTTTTTAAAAATTATGATAATGTGTCTTCTTAAAGGGATGTGGTCAAGTGGTTTAGCCACTTACTTCTCATTTTGGAGACCACGGTTCAAACCCCTTAATAATGACTTAGTGTTGAATTGTATGTTGAACAAATATCTTAACTCTTGTTTCACATATGTTATATATGACTAGAGAGTGATTGTTGGTGATGATAAAGAATCTTGATGCTACAAACTAAATTTTGTGGCAATGGGGTTATGACATGATGATAGCCATATGGTGTTGGTTGTGTAGCAAGAAGTTTGTGGTAGTTTTTTATAAAATGGTTTTTGTCATTTCAAAAACTCATCCCTACCTATGCATAGCTCGAATCAAAAGAATTTACCTTTAGACTAAATGTAGTAATGTAATAATTTAGTTTATAACCAAGGAATGCTTGATAGTGCAGCAAGAAAGAACCTTAAGGTGTTGGATTCTAGAGAAGATTGTTTGTGGTAGAAAGGTTTCCACATGATGGAAGATATGATGGTTGTGTAGCAAGTAATTTGTGATAGTTTCATGTATCAATGATTTTGATCCTTTTGAAAATTCTTCTCTACCCGATTCATAACTCTTAACTGCAATAAAAAAATATTTACCTATAATCTAAAAAATAATAATAGAATAATTAAAAAAGATAAAAATAAAATTATACCCTACTTTTATTGAATCCACTTATTTGAAAAAACATATAGACTTTTTTTTTAAAATAAATAAAATAAGCCTAAAAGAATTGATGAAAAGTGCTCTTAATCCCTTCTACACCATTTCCCAACTTCATATAAAAAGCTTTTGCCATAATCCTAAACACTTTCTTAAAACGGGCCCAAAACTGAATGAATTTTCTAGACAATTATGATTAGTCTCTTATACTTACGGTCATAATTAGAATATTTAAAAAAGGCAGAGAATCTCTTTACCTTTACCAAGATGGTATAAAATACTTTCTTCGCTACACAAATAGTGTTTGCTGAACAGACTTCAAGATTCTCCTCTTCCAGCAGTACAAGGATGGATGAAAGTAAACACCAGTCTGACCAAGTTATAATTTCAATCAGCAAATTAGGATGAAGGCTCTTGACACAAACTCTGGGAAAATTTGTCAGCTTTTGACAATCAATCTCTTGCAAACTGTGACTTGATATATTCTTCATTGAATTGCAGCTTTCATTGTGAGAAGATTCTTTCAATTGTGGATTAGGAATGATTGCACTTGTGACCTGCTAAACCCACACATTTCAAAAACTTTCAATCTACCATGCCATTCAAAAGAAATTGAGTTGAATTGTGTCAGGATAATTCTTATAAAAACAAAAAAATAGGCCACATTCAAGCTGTAATCAATTTAAATAGAAAAACCAAACACATCATCTGGCAAAGCTTTTACACTTGTGGTTATTTGAGAAAATGCAACTAGGAATAACCACATCATGCACTATTATAAGACGATGCGGATGATCTCAGCAGAAACTTGTGCCTTCTCTTATCTTTTATGATAAGGGTTTCTCAGGTTGGTCAGGGAAGAGTTCTTGGTTGAATTTGGGTAGCTCTGACCTACAGTTTTACAAGGAACAAAATACAAATATCATTATGGGGTGGGAGACAATTCTCAGAACCTTTCGACAAAACTTAAATCATGATCTGTCGTCCCTTCTCTTTGATTCTATAACTTTTGTCACATAATGATTTGATCCAGTAGTAATTTTTGTTTTAATCTAATATTTTATAGATTAATACTATATATTTCTTTTCTAAGGCTCTATGAAAATTCACGGCCAACAAATTCACTTCCAACAATTCATCTCATAGAAAATTCACCACCACCAGTTCATATCGTATTGTTGGCAGTGAATTTTCTACGAGATTAATTTGTCATGGCGATGAATTGTTGATGATGAATTGTTAGAAGTGAATTTATTGACAGTGAATCTGTCTGAAGCCCTTTTCTAAACTAAGATAATAAGCATTGATTCATAAAACTAACTTAAAAAACAAAAACTAATCAGAAACTGTGACAATTAAAACTTAACATAGATCAGAAACTGTGACAATTAAAACTTAGCATAGATCTGATATACCCTACATAATATGTTTAGATTGCAATTCTACCACAATATAAACGTTAGTCAGATATACCCTTACCTCGTTAGATCGTAGCGTATGATAGAGTGGGGATAAATTCCTTTCTGTTCGTAAGCTGCTGATAATCCTGGTCTGTCGAACAAATCTCCCATCTCTCCTGCCATATTTTTTGCGCGAATTTATATAGAGTTTTTTCATTTCTGAATAACTCTGCAATACCCTCAGCAAATTATTTTCTTTTTTCAATGTATGTTCTTTATAGAAAGTACACCATTCAGTCGTGGATCACGAGATGCACGCCCTGTCAGATATTTCTTTCCAAACACCAAAACGTGGGCATTTGGCATTTATTAACGTCAATGAGCAGAAACTTCGCGAAAATGTCTATCTTTTACTGTTTACAGTGGATATATATAACATAAAGAAACAAATATTTTATGTTACAAGGAAAAATTAGACGGCCTCAAAGAAAGTGAATGACTTGGTAGTTGATTTTAGTCAAGAAATCATTGAATGACTTGGTAGTTGAATTCAGTCGAGAAATCATTGTTCATTTATTTATTTTCCTCTAAATTATAATTGCGATAAAGGACTTTCAGGTGCTTTACTCTTCTTTCTTTTCTTTTCTTTTTTTTTGGTATATTTTAACATCTATTATTTAATTATCTAATTTAATATGTTTGTCCTTTTTTTAAAGAGATTGAGGACTTATATGGTTGTAGTAAAAATTGATGGCCTGAGATTTGTCAAAGGTATTGATTGATCATGGAAATAATCTTGCTTATTGATTGTATAGATTAATTTCATCCCTAAGATTTCAAAAATCCACAGTTTTGATATAATTTGCAAATTTAAGGTTTTGTTTCATCAAGTCACACTTCATTTCTCACTTTTAGAATTTTTAGTGGACATTATGACAAAAGATAAGCCTTCATTATAACTAATCTAAAGTCAATCCTACTTAATAATAGCTATGGTAAATATCTATGTTTCTCTAATTAACACTTGGGAGATGACAATAATAGCATTGATGTAGTTGTTATAAAGTACAATAGCAAAAAGAGCATTGGTAGAGATGACCTAGATGATAATCATGTCTACATAGACATGAATTTAGTAGAGTGCATTAGTTACATACTCA
Source organism: Sequoia sempervirens (assembly GCA_007258455.2). Lineage (NCBI taxonomy): Eukaryota > Viridiplantae > Streptophyta > Pinopsida > Cupressales > Cupressaceae > Sequoia > Sequoia sempervirens. The sequence goes on from VDFB02353493.1 coordinate 370,826,632, forward strand.
ACTACAAATTATTTTTCCTCTTTGATAAAACAAAGAACACCACCCCACGCATAATAGAATACAAAGTCTTGTGTTGTTGGCATATGTAGTGTAGGAAGATTACTAATTTTATTTTTGATCTTTCGGTTGTTGTCGTATGTTCTTCTTTCCAAAAGAATGTATTTTCTTAAGGAGTTGTTGAAGAGATTCATGGTTTATACCAACATTTGGGTAGAAATTATTTACATAATTTAAAATACCTGAGAAAGCTTGGAGCTTTTTTATATCAAATGGGCATTCAAAAGCCAAGGCCTTTTCTTTAATATGAGGTTGTACTTCAAGAATGACATTATTTACAATCATTCCTAAAATATTATAGTTACTATTACACTTGGATTTTATTTACATGAGCCTTGATCATCGTTTCGATTTCCCTATTATCTTTGTGTGGTATTAGAGCCATAGAGTCTGTCAATATGATATTGAATACAAAATGTTGAGAACTTCTATTTTGTGGGGAAAATCTCTTGTGAGATTGTTGGTCGATTTTATCTTTTAAGTTGATTGTTGATTATTAAAATTAGATCTTGTTAATCTTTTAAAGGCCACCTTCTATATTTTGTTCCTAAAATAGACATCAAAATGACTGAATTTTAGAAAGTTACATTAGATGATGGTGTTGAAATCATTAATTAGGCATCAAGGAAGGATATTTTGAGCTTCCTAATATTCAATCCAATGAAGGAGAAATTATAGGCAAAGAATCTTCAAAAATTTTAACAGAAGAGGTGATCCAAGGTACAATTTCAACCTATAAGCCTCCTATGCTTAAGGTTGAAAGTGTTTATAAAAAATGTGCATTAAAACCAAATATCCTTAAAATTTTGATTTATCATTCTAATTTAAACATTTTATTAAGCCTAGAACTAAAGTTATTGAGTGAAACTTAGAATATGATCCTTCTAAGACTTTCTAGACTAAGCTCCTTCTAATATTTCTAAAATTTGAAATTGACTATATATTAGAAACCATGTTGATGTGAATTTAATCCACTTCCAAGCAATACTAGTCTATGTAGGATCCTATGTTCCTAAAAACATAAAACTTGTGTAGTATATGGTATCATGTGACCAAAGATAGGCTTATTATGAGAACGCATGTCAAATATCTACAATGTCTCACCTAAATGATAATTCCATATGTTTTAAATTTTATCATAATCTTATAGTATGTGCTAGAGATAATCGGTGTAAGGAAGTAAAATATAGCTCTCTTGACTACTAATGCTTGTTTTCATCATCATATGGGTTAGAGATGTTTGGAAAATTTTAATATGTCAGTGTAAAAATCCAAGTATTATATAGTATGACAAGCACAAACCATCCCAAGATTCTAGAGAATCTTTCCTATGCCAAACGACTAAATGGCGATGTACAATTTCAAAAGTGACACATGAATACTATAGATATACTTGCTTTATGGAAATTAGGTTGGTTGAAAAATGTTGATCCTAGACTTACAGGAAAAATGGAGCCAATCCATAGTATAAGGGAAATACTATTCATGTTCTTCCTCAAAGCTAGTCTAATAGAATTCCTGCTTCTCCTTGTCTTAGTTTTGTACCACCAAGATCTTCTTTCAGAAAAGAGGAAAGTTCAAAAAGAAAAGCTCAATTATATGTTAAAATAGAAAATGAAGAACACTCTATTGATGAAGGACTAGATCCTTCTAAAAAAGGCCCAAAAGAAAGAAAAAATCTAGATGTGTCATTTAAAATGATGAGTATGAATCTACCTAGGGAAAATACTTTATCTTACTATGAATAAAATGGTATTTCATTCAAGATGAGAGTGGCCAATATCATTGAAAAAAATGGTGCAAGGTGGCAGAGAGGAGCGAAAAAATGTAGGAGGCCTGGAAGGGAAGTGATGGGGAGATATTGAAGAAGAAAGCCAGTCGGGAGAAGGTGGATCAAGAGGGAGCAAAGCAAGGGAAAAATTCCACACCCCGCAATGGGTTTTCATGAATGGAAAATGGGTGGAAAGATGCCACCCAACCTATCACAGGACAGAGACTCACACTATGAAAAACCAAAACTAGGTTGGGTGGCAGACTCAAGGAGATGGTAGGAGAAGGGTGCCAAATATAGTGCCAAAGCCAAGAAAATGGCATAGGAGCAGAGAAGGAAGGAGCATGCGAGACAACAAGCATGGGTAGGTCTGGGAAAAAAGAAGTCGTGAAGAGGTGTCATCAAACTAGAGAAGCAAGATGAACAAGAGTTCGAAGCAATCTAGCAACCCTTGGAGAGGAAAGGGCTATGAAAACCCTAACTTCATGAGTAATGGAAAGACAAAACCGTGGGGCATCAAAGATCTAGGAGGAAAGGGATGGAATCAAGCAGGATGGAGGATGAATTCAAAAAATTTGAACCCGAACAGAAGAGGAACTGGAAGGAAGAAATTTCAAGGAAAAAGGAGCAGGAAAGATAAAGAAGCCAATATGAGGCCATGGAGGAGTAAGATATTCTCACCTCATGAGAGGCGATAGAAGCGAGGGTCACAGACTAAAAGACAAAGCTCTATTCGCAAAATGGTGTGGTTCGAGATGCCCTAAGGAGGAGATCATGGATTGGTGGAAAAATAACTTCAAATATTGGGTAAGCATTCACCAATTACCAAACTCCTTTTTTCTTATAGAGTGCATAGACATGAATTTGAGGCAGAAAATTATGTATGGAAATCCCCTATTTTTAAAAGGTTATAGTTTTATTGATTAAACTAGGAATTGAACTTTGATCCTTAGAACTACTCCATCAAAAAGACCCCCACATGGATCAAACTGGTAGACCTCCCATCAGAATAGTAGAATTTGGAAGCTTTGGTGAAAATAGGGGATGCATTAGGGGTATATTTAGGAGTAGATGAAGATTTTATAAATGGAAATAGTAGGAGTGGGAATCTATAAAAACTTGGAGATCTTGACGAAGTTTGGAAGCTGGCAGTAGAAAGTGGAGGTATGTGAAGGATCACACATGGGGAAATGCCTCTTCAGGAAATCAATTCAAGAAGGTTGTTTTGAAAGGATGGTAGAAAACAAGGAAAATAATTTGGGAAAAGGAGAGATAGGAGGAAAGATAGACCTTAATGAGCAAGGCCGAAACCAGAAGGGGTTAGAACAGAAAGATGAGCAAGGATCTAAAAAGAGGAAGTTGGATTGGAATTGTCTACGTAGAAGAGAGGAATTTAGTCCAATGCCAGCATACTCCAAGGAGGTGACGTCACAAGCAGAAAAAGATTTAAATATACTGCTGGAAGAAGCCAAATAACTACAAAAATACAACCTTCAGATAAGAGAGTTATCAAGTGAAGCAAATAAATCAAGGATGGAAGTGCAAGAGGAAATAGTAGAAGAATCAAAGGTGCTTCTAGAAGCAAAAGAAGGTGAACTGAAGAAGAGAAAGTGGAGAATGAAGGAAACATTACACAAACTAAGGATGAAGGGAGTGATCAAGAATTAGAATCATAGGATGAAGATCACGAGGAGGCTAAGGAAGGAGAATTGATTAAGGAAAGGATGCTTGAGCAGACCCAATCAAAAATAAAAAATGAAACATAAAGAGGAAAGGAAAAAGGGGACCAAAATCAAACAAAGACAAGCTGGAAATTATAGCCAATGTGGCAGGACAAAGGAAACTTAGGTCTAGGAAGGATGTGATCCTTCTCAAAGGTCAATAAAGATCATTACATGGAATGTCAGGGGCATCAATTCCCCTAACAAATGGTGCACGGTCAAGTGCCAAATTGACCAGTCAAAGGCAGACATAATACTAATGTAGGAAACCAAATGGAGCAAAGAGGAAGGTAAAAGAAGGATGAACAAGTGGAAGAAATGGAGAGGTAAATTCAAGGAAGCAGAGGGTGCATCAGGGGGGCTTGGCACCATATGGAACCCATTATCAGTAGGAGGTGAAGTAGTAGTAGAAGAAAGCAATTGGCAATTAAAAATATTTAAGGGTCTAATGAGGAATGAGCAGTTCTTCTTCATCAATGTATATGGACCAATTTCCACAATGGAGGAAAGACAAGTATGGAGGAGGATATCAAGTGAGCTTGAAAACCACAGGAATGAAAGAGACGTATTAGCAGGAGATTTTAATGCTACCCTAAACAATGAAGAGAAGCAAGGGGGCATGGGAAAAATCACCATCATTCACTGTGATTTCTAGGAGTTTGTAGACAACAATCAGTTATTGGACCTTCAAGCCAGAAATGGAATATTTACCTGGTCAAATAGGAGGAAGGGATTCACCAATATAGTTGAAAGGCTAGATAGATTTTTGATCTAGGGAGACTAGGGGAATCAGTGGGCACTCATGAGGACCAATTTTTTTCATTCACAGGTTTAGATCATTTCTCGGTGCAGTTACTCTTTAGGCGGGATGATCCTCCAAAAGGAAGCCCATTCAAGTTTGAAAACATGTGGTTAAGGGATGAGAAACTTTCAGAACTAATGGAGAAATGGTGGAATGAAATAAATTTTGGAGACCAATCGAACCTATATATAATTATTAAGAAGTTGGGTTTAATCAAAGTCAAACTCAAGGAGTGGAATAAGGCTCATTTCAAAAACATCTTTCAGGAGAAGGAAAGAGTGGAGCAGGAACTAAAGGCTCTAAATTAACATGTTATCCAAAATGGGATGGATGCAAATGACTTTGAGAATGAAAAAGACCTAAAAGAAGAGATAGTAGAGATTTTGAAAAGGGAAGAATTCTTTTGGCATCAAAAATAAAAAGAGGCTTAGCTAAAGGAAGGAGACAAGAACACTAAATATTTCCAAAAATCAGCAATTACCAACCGCACTAGGAATAGAATAATATAAATTAGGAAATAGAATGGGGAAATTGCACAATCCTCAAAGGAAGTAAGAAAAGAGGCTATCAAATTCTTTGAAGCAATCCTAAACAAGGAAAGCCCAGAGAACAAGGCAACAAGAGAAAGGATGCTAAGCACAATCCCAACCATCATAAATGAAGAGTAGAATAGCAGGCTATTTCAAAAAATTAGTAAGGATGAGGTTAAAGGAGCAACCTTTCAGCTAAATCCAAACAAGGTCCAGGACCAGATAGCTTCCTGACTAGATTCTTTCAAAAAAATGGGAGATTCTAGGTGATGACCTGTCAGCGGCTGTAGAGGAGTCAAAAAGAAAGATTTTAATGTTGGGGGAATTAAATCACACATTTCTGGCCTTAATTCCCAAGAAGAAAGATTCACAAGTAATGAGAGACTTCAATCCAATTGCATTGTGTAAAATAGTGTACAAGTTGGTCACCAAGATCATAGCCAATAGGCTCAAGAGTGTCCTAAATGAGGTCATACCAGAGGAACAAAGCAGATTTTCCACAAGAAGATAAATAGCTGAAGGCATAATCATAGTTCATGAAACCATCCACATAGCTAGAAAGACCAAGGAAGCATGTATGGTGTTGAAGCTAGACATTCTAAAGGAATATGACATGGTGGATAGGAAATTTTTGCTGGAAGTATTGGGGAAGTTTGGTTTTGATGAAAATTGGATCAATTGGATAAAGAGGTGCATCTTAACCGCCAAATTTTTTGTATTGGTGAATGGAGCAGCACATGGCTTCTTCACATCATCAAGGGGTCAAAGGCAAGGTGACCCTCTCTTACCTTTCTTATTCATAATCATGGCAGAAGTATTAGGAAGAGCTATCCAAACCTTGAGGAGAGAAGGGAAATGGGTTGGAGTTTATGTAGCAAATGGTATGGAACCCACTACACACCAACAGTTTGCAGATGCTACCATCTTTTTTGGGTCAGCAAGTAGGAAGGAAGCTAGGGTGATCAAGAACTTCCTAGATGACTACTGCAAGGCATTCGGGAAGAGCATAAATTGGGGAAATTCTGAAGACTTCTTCCTCAATACTCAACTGAGTCTACAAAGAGACTTGGAAAAAATATTGAACTTGAAGGTGGCAACTCTTCCTAGGCACTTCTTGAGCATGCCTTTGTTTGCAGGGATAAACAAAAAAATGCTATTGGGAAAATTTAATAAATAGTTGCAAGAGCAAGCTAGGAACTTAGAAAGGGAAGTGGCTTTCATCTGCAGGAAGACTACTAATGGTAAAATTAGTGCTAGCAGTCATCCTGGTTTACTCAATGTCATGTTTGAAACTACTAAAAGCAGTAGAGGAGGCCCTAAACCATTTTTTTGGAAATTCTTTTGGAGTGGTACAAGAGACTAGAATAAATTCCCTTTGGTAGCTTGGGATCAAATCCGCACTCCAAAGGAGGCATGAGGAATAGGATTAAAATAGCTAACACTAATGAACCAATCTATGGGAGAAAAATTGGTATGGGACCTATATGCAAGAGGAGAACAAAAATGGGTAAGAATCTTGAGAAGAAAATATCTGGATTCAAATGGCCCCACCCATATCCTCACTACGATAGCACCACCAAAGGGATATGCGATTTGGAACTACATTTTGGATTATAGTGACATAGTTTCCAAGCATGTCACCTAGGAGATCAGAGATGGGAGAAGTGCATCCTTTTGGAGTGATTTTGGGTGTGGAAAATCGCCCATTGACAATACACCAAGATTGGTGGAATTCAAGGCAGAGTCTGCAAGTATGGGGACACAAGTTCTATAATTATGGGTTCAGGTAGTGCTCAAAAATAGAGTACCCAGTTGGAATTGGAATGTTATTTAGAAACTCAATGCCCCACAAGCCCAAAAAGACACACTGATAGAAATTCTCAACAGACACTTTAACCCTTCCAATGAAGGGGATGTCGTACAGTGGTGTGGGCCGTCCACAGGTACATATATTTAGTAAAGTTTGGTTATAAAATCAAAGAGTTAGCCATTGCAAGGAAAGACTAGCCATGCAAACTATTGTGGGGGAAAATCTTCCTTCCCAAAATAGGAGTATTCATTTGGATGACAATTCAAAATTGAATTCTCATCAAAGATAGGCTAGCAACATTTGGAATTCAAGGCCCAAGAAGATGTGTGATGTGTAAAAATAGCATAGAGACAATAGATCACTTACTTCGAACATGCCCATATGTAAATGCATGTTGGAACCTTGTTAGGAGTAAATTAAATCTATAATGCCCCATGCCAGCAGACATTGAAACTTGGTTCAAGATATGGCCATCCAAGTTATATGGAAAATCATTATTTGGAGGGATATGGAAAATCACTCCATCCACAGTAATATGGGAGATTTGGAAGGAGCAAAATAGAAGGATTTTTCAAGGAAAATAAATGGGAGAGGAAGGGCTATGGGCCAAGATAGAGAGGGAAATCACAAAACTCGTCAATGAAGATGCTCATAGAAAAGCCGTCAAATAGAGAATATTTACTAGCTAGGATGATAAAATGATGAAGCTACTCAGTGGATTAAAAGCTTCATTGCTCAATGGAAGCTATGGGACCGACACAAAAAAAGATAAAAGAAAGGAGGTAGTGTGGTTGGTGTTAGAGGAATATTGGATCAAAATAAAATTTGATGGAGCCTCTTGTGGTAACCCAGGCCCGAGGGGGCTAGGTGCATAGCTCAAGATGAGCAGGGTAAAATCTTAGCAGAAATCCATCTCTTTGGGATTATGTATGAATAATGAAGTGGAATTTTGAGCAACTTTAATCGGATTGCAATTGAGCTTGGAACTAGGTGTGAAACGCATCCATCTAGAGGGAGATTCCCTTATCATCATCAATACAATCTACAAAAATAGTGCACCGAATTGGAAGCTAAACCATCTATTGCAACCCATCAAACAATTCATAGAAAAATTTGAGGCCTTTCAAGTAAGCCATGTATAATGAGAAGGGAACAACATAGCGGATGAGCTAGAAAAGAAAGCATTAGAAGAAAACACATAATCAAAAGGTGAGGAGATCAAAATATTCCTAAATGATGGGACATTAAATCACAAGTTGAGGAAAAAAGACGCCACCGATGATCTAGACAAGTCAGCGGTGAAAAGAGCACGTACTATAATAAGAGACAAAATCGAAGTGGGAATAAATGATAAGGTCCAACAACCATTAATAGAAGGAAAGGCATAGGGCATGGTAACAAATTCCAAGGCAGGGGAAATGACAAGCAATGCAAGACCCTAAACAGGTAAGAAAATTCATATCATTTGGCCATGTAGATTTAAAGGTGCATTCTTAATGCCATGGACACCAAGCTCACCATTATGATGGGGTAAGGTCATCAGTCATTCAAAAGCCAAAGTTGGTGGTTTCTTAAGCAAAGTTGAGGGAAAGCTAAATTGGTATGGCTAAGATAATAGTCTTTGAGTGTAAGGAATGAATGCCCTACTATTTTTGAACACAACAAGACAGTAGTAGGCCTTCCATGGAGAGGTGACAAAAAAAATTTTGAAAGGAATTTTGACCTTATCCCACCCTATGGTGCTCTGGGTGACAAAGAAAATTATGGGGAGAGAATTCTTACTAGCATATCACACATTCAGGGAAAATACAAGCATTTCTACCATGTTCCAGGTGATGATTTTGTACATGGGAGTGCCCAAGATAAGGGCTAAGAAATTGTGCCAAATGTTTTTCATTCATGTCATGTTAGGATAAATTGACGAAGCCCTAGACAATGTGGATGGCAATTTGATGATGTCACTACCACAGAGCTATTGCATGTCACTCAAAAATGGAGTAGAGGTCAAGAAATTTCCAGTGGTTAGGTCTCTCCACCCAGTGAGGCTGGTGAAGCTATGGGATAAGAAGGAACAAAGCATAATGTTCCTTCTCAGAGTGGCAAAAATGATGAAAACCCCTCCCAAGGGGTGGGTGCAGTAGTACCTGGAAAAAGAAGAGTTGGTTGGAAAGGTAGTAGCGGACGATAATGAAGATTGGGAGCTCAGAACGGGAGAGGAATGGATTTCAAACAACAGCAAGGACCCAGAGGCTAAGGCGAGCAGCCCAATGCATGTCAATTATGGTCTGAACTATCCAATGATTATAGATTACATGGCGTACATAAAGAGGAAGGAAACAAAGGAAGAAGAGGATTAAGAAGAAGAGAAAGGAAAGGCTCTATGAAATGTTTATGGTATAATCCAAGTGTTTTATGTTTTAGAGTACTAATGGTATGAGTCAGTCTGTCAAAGGTGGTTTTTTGGTCGAATGTGTTTGGTAATTTCTTCTGGTAGTCTCTGGTCACTTGGTCCATGGCCATTTTGTAAAATGTAAAGGATGGGATAGGGCTGGAAAGTCATTTTTGATTCATGAAAAGAGTCGAGTCTAGTGTTAGGTGGGAGTTCAATTCTGGTGGACTCACATAAAAACATGAAAACAATGTAATCTATTTTTGAAAAGTAATACAAGGTGTTGCCCCTTAGTAGTGATTTACCAAGCAAAAAAAAATGGTGTTTCATTCTACAAGGATGGATGATGACCTCCTCTAAAAGGTCATTACAAATCACCTGACAAATATATTAGTCATTTTCAATATGCTTTCAGCCCAACAATCCTAGAGAAAAAGAACCTAATCAATAATTCAAGGAAAGAAATTATTTAGCCTGATTTTCTCATCATTTTCAAGAAAATTTTGTTGATTTGTGCATATATGTAAAATATACCAAGAAAACTATTGACAACACAAATTCTAAAGCTGATAAGTTGAGCCAATTTTCCTTAGAAAACTTTGCATTTGTACAAGGAGTCAAGAAATATAGTGTAGCAATTCATACAAAGGTTGACAATGTTTAAATAATTTAAATACTATAGGAGACAATGTAAATAAGGTTGTTGATAAGATTGATTTTGTAGACCATAAATTGGCAAAATTAGAAGATAGTCTACATTGGCTTGAAAATGAAGAAAAGATAAAAAATAAAATCATACTTCCTAAAGGATAATTTTCTTAATGTAACTATTGAACCTTCTACTACTATAATGATGATCCTAGTTACTCCTTGGTATCTAGATGTTGAATCTAGACAATCGAGTAGAAATTGTAAATACAATAAGCGCTCAAGGACTAATACATTTTTGACAATAGGGTAGATGAAAAGAATGACAACATCAAACAATAGCATTTTCTATACAATATATGTGGGGAATAACATCTTATTAGTGGCAAGCTAAATCTAGTGAGAAAAAGGATGAACTTGTCTACAATCGACATATCGATTCAATAAAAAAAAAACTCTTAGTAGATGAATTTTTTCTTGAAGAAGATACATACAAGGAAGTCAATCTTAAAGAACTCAACAATATCACATGTTGCTCCCTAGATGATTTCAAAGAATATTCTAAACATTTTAGGCAACTAGCATATAAAGTAGAATTTCTTGATGACTTATTTGTTAAAATAAAATACCTTATAGGAATTCCTCATGGAATTCATGATAAGGTTACGGATTATTTAAAATTTTATAAAATGAAACTTGAAGACCAATCTATTCTAGACCTTATCTAGTATGCTATAAAAGAAGTAGTTAACTTTATCAATGAATAAAAATATGTTGCTAAATTGACTAAATAAAAAGCTAAAAGGATAGCACCATAGTATGATGAAATAAAAACTTATAGTTGTAATTATTTATCTCTACTCACAAAAAAATTGCATAAGCCAAAATCTTACAAGTTAAAGTTCAAATGTCACTCTTTCAATTTAAATGCCATTCCTATGCTCTGTGCCATACCTATATGAAAAAATGGAAAATTGCATGGCCTCGATCCAAAAAAATTATTTGCTACATATGTAATAAACTAGGCCTTCTAGCTCTTGATTTCTCTTGCAAAAATAAAGTTGTTAAAGTTCTATATATTACTAATGCAACAACATGGTGGGATGTAGTTGAAGAAGATAAAGACATGTATATATAAGAAGACATATTTGAACTAGTTTTTGAAGAGCTTGAAGACTGAAATTGATGCAAAAGAATTAGATGTTGTTTTGATAATTTTAATTTTGCTATCTTAGAAGTTTCAAAGATAGTGTTTATTAGTCAAAAGTGACTTGTAATAGATAAAAAATGTAGCATAAATGATCAAAATCCTAGAAAAATGGCTTAGAAGCATAACAACATGTATCAGATGTTACCTAGAATAGGTCAAAAGCACAAAATGATAATTAGATGTGCAATTTCAATTTTAGATGCAGTTTTCTACAATATTTTAGGATATTTTGATTTTAAGAAATTTATCATGGAAAAAGATGCAATCAAGAAACAAGATGACTGAAAATGCCACAATTCATAAAAGAAAGTAAGACACACTTCTAGATCTATGAAGACAATATATTTGCTTGTTTTGATTTTATGACTTTTTGAATATTTTTTGGATTCTTTTTCAATTTTTACAATTTATATGAACATGCAAGCACACAAAGAAATAATTAAAAAATAGTTCCTAAGGCTCAAGTTTGGATAGATAACTCCTCTTTAATTTTGATTGGAGGGTGAAAGTACGAAGTTGAGTCCACTTAAGGTGACAGTTTCAGACTTAGAAAAAAAACCAAAACCAGAAAAAAATGAAACGGGATCCCATTATTTAACAAACCAGATCTCGTTTCGCTTCAGGGCCTCAAGCCAAAAATGGGCTATTAAAAAATGAGATCATGTTTTTGAATAGCCCATTTCAAAAAAAAAAAAAATTATACTTTTAAGAAATGGGATCCCGTTTCATTGAAGTGTTATAAAAATATTTTTTTATGAAACAGAATCCCGTTTTTTAAAATTTGAAATTTTTTAGGTTTTCTTTTTCTTTTCAGTTTTGGAAAAGGCTTGGGGAAAACCTACTTTGACCTGGTTTGACCCAACTTAAAGGTCATGTGTCACAAAATAGTGACTTTGGACATATGTTTGAAAACCTTTTTGCAGAATTTTTTGACCCATTATAGATGAGACAGTGTAGATTCCAAATATTTTTTTATATATATAATTGGATTATTTTTCTATTTTTCAATTAAATTCTTATGAAACTGGTCCATAAACTTGAAATATTAGGGTTTTTTAGTGTTTTAACAACTTTTTATTAAAATATTTTTTGAGAAATGAATTATACAAAAGAGTACTTCAAACAATTCTTTCCAACTTGAAAAAAATAAAAAAAATATAAGTTTAGGTCATCTTATGTGTGACGTACACAACTATTTTTCAAAACAACAAATATGGCCAATAAAAAATTGAAACAAAAATATTTTGATAAAAAATTACAAAAAGATATTGAAAGCATGCTTCAATGAGTTACAAATATTTTCCCAAAAGGATTTTAAAAAATATGATTATTGAGGTCAAAATATGGATGACGTACATGTGCATGGTATGGTAAAAAAAAGTGACTTTTAAACAGTGGTTTTTAGAAATGCCTATTGAGAATCAATTTGTATCATTTGGGTATTAAAATAAATTACATATTTGAAAACTAGATTTGGAGTACTACATTTTATGATTAGTTCCTTTTTTAAGGTTTCATCTCTAAGTGCTTCAAATTTTAAGGTCAAATGTGACAAATTTTGAAAAATCAAGGAAAACACTTCCACTTTTTGGCCAAAAAGTGGACTCAACTTCTCGCACACACCCTAGAGATGGTGATCTAAACAATAAAAAATGCAAGACACATTGAAAAATCCTACTCAAGTGGGTATGGCCAATAATTTTTAACTATGATTTACAAGCTCAACTAGGGGTATCCTCAATATATGCCACAAGGGTATGTGAGGCCTAATCCATAGATGAAAGGGAATACTCCTAAACAAAAATAGTCAAGAGTAAAGAGTAACCACTCTCCACCTTCACTTTTCTAAGGTACAAATTTCTTAGAGGCTTAGCCCAAATTAAAAATATTCTACTTTTTAAGATGTGTGCCTTTTGATTCATCTCTCACTCTTTATAGTCCACTGGAACACCAGAGTTGAGGTCATCCCCTAGGCTAATGAAATCCCTAGATAGGCCCCATAAAAATAAAACAAGATTACTTGTTTTGGATCCTCAAGATCACCACTAGGTGTGAGAGGAGATCATACATAAGTAGATCTTGGGAATTAAAAGACACACATTTATTTTGGAGCCCAGATCCAAATGTGAAAGATTAATTTTAACCCAATTTCCAATATGAGGAACACACATCAAGCAAGATTGACAAAAGTAATGAAACTATTGAACACTTTGAAAATTAAAATATATAGGGTGATTAGAATGAAAGAATCCAGAGTCCAACACTAAAATTGGGAAGATAATTTGATGAAGATCTCTAAGTCCACTTTTTTACAACCTTTTCAATTTCAAAAGATCCAATATCTATCCACAAATATCAACAACAAAAAGGCCAAAAGAACAACAAGATTTCAGATTTGGAGTTAGATTCAGGTCAGGTCTGAGGTTAGATATTAGAACTTGAAAAACTTACAAATCTAAAATAAATTAAAATAAAATATAATTCAACCCTAAATATTGATCAGATGCATCATAAAAAAGATCAAAAGTGTATTAAAATACATCAAATGCGCAATAGAAGTTCTTAGATGAGCAATAATAAAGATCAAAAGTGCAACAAAATGCTTCAGATGCATGGAAAAATTCATCAAAAGTGAAGTAATTCACCTCAAAAGCATAGAAAAATCACCAAGATGTGAAAAAAGTCACCTCAAAAGCATAGTATAATTCCTCAAATTTACATTAAGTTACCTCAAAAGTGTAAATCTAAAAAACATATAAAAATTGAGTGTGTGTATATAGTAAATACACTATGTGTCGGCTCAAATATGCCTTTGATCTAATAAAATGCATTACAAGTCAGCTCAAAAGAGTCTCAAGTTGATTCAAAAGCATGATGAAATTACTCAAATGCATACATTTGCACCTACAACATTTAAAAAACCAAGTTTCTTGCAAAATATATTATTAATAGAAACAAATGAGTCCCACCAAGAATGCCAAAATGTGGATGATGAAAATGTGAATCAATTAAAATAGTGATGATACAATGAAAGTGCCAAATTCACACATTCAATAATCACTTAATGAATCTCAAGATCTTGGTTTAGAATTAAATAATAAACAATGTCATTATAGCAAAGACCTTATTTTTTTGATTGTAGGTTGCTTTTTTCTTGTAAAATAAGGTGAAGAAATCTTGCATTATGAACTTTAATCAATATTGATTGCAAATCTAAATCCAAAGATTAACCCTTAATATGAATGGGATTGCAGAATCAAAACAAGAAAAGAAAACCATAACACATGAGACTAGATTTACGTGGAGAAACCCCTAAGGGAAAAACTCCACCATAGAAAAAGAGAGGCAATTATATTAATAATCCAAGAGATATTACAACAGAAATATACTTCTCTATAAAACTCTGTAGAATCCAACAGCACCCTATTACCTGCAAAAGTAAATGAATAACTCTAGCTCAAGGCCCAAATTTATAAAAACTTGTGGGGATGAATACCAATGTATGGTATCACCAAACAACATGAAGCAAAACCATATGGAAAAACCCACACCTACCTCCTTTCCAACCACCAGATCCACCCAAAACAGCAACTTATAGATGCTCTTATAATTTTCATAAGGCATCTCTCAAGCATGGGCACCTAGGGAAGGAATCTGTCATAAATACAATCATAAATGGTGCTATAGTCATCATAGAATCTTATGAAATTTGTCATAGTGTCATAGATACTCTTACAAATTATGACAAATGTCACAACTCTCCAAAAATATGATATTCCAAATGGGATGCCTAGCTATTTTATCCTTTTTTCCAGAAGACACATAGTAACAGTAACTTCATCTTTACATGAGTTCTTTCACCACCGTTGGTTATTTACGCTTTCACCTCTTATGGATAATTTACAAAAGGCATTAAGAAAACAATTAATTAAAGGATTTATAAGGTTGATGTCAACTAAATCCTAACATTCTCCTACTTGACATCATGAATACATTGTAAATTATACTCATAGAGATACACCAACATAAATTTAGCTACAATGATCAAGGCCCGTGGCCTTTTTGCACTAAGAAAACTTATTTGTGGTTACTAGCTTTGTGAGAGAATCTGCAACATTATCCAAATTGTCAACTTTTTCAATCAATACCTATCCATTCTCAACCATTTCTCACACAAAGTGATATTGAACATCAACATGATTAGTACGAGCATGATACATAGGTTTCTTAGCCAAACATATGACACTCTGACTATCACATCCGATCCTCATTGTCCTACAATTAAAACCAATACCACTACCAAGTCTCTATAGCCAAACAACCTCCTTAGAAGCATGAGTAGTATCCATATACTCTACTTCAGTGGTGGAAAATGCAACTATAGGTTGTCTTTTACTCATCCAACTCACTACACCTCCAAACAAAGTAAACACATAGCCACTAGTGGACCTTCAACTATCCAAGTTACCTGCCAATCTACATCAACAAAACCATGTATATCCAATGACTAGTCCACATTATCAATACCATGATAAACCAAACAACAATCAACATACAAGACAATGATTAATATCTGATCATCAATAACCTTAATATAAACACAATGATCTCCTCCTCACTTCTAAAAAAACCCAATTTCAATGCAAATGCACCAAACTTCTGATACCACATCCTTGGTGACTATTTCAAACCATATAATTACCGTTTTAACTTATGAACCAAGTGTTCTTTTCCTTTCATAACAAAACCCTCGGGTTATTGTATATAAATTTCTTCCTCGAGATCCCCATGCAAGAAATTGGTTTCAACATCCATTTTCCCTATTTGAAAATCATAAGCAACAGCAATAGATAATAGGAATCTAATAGAAGTTAGCTTAGTAACAAGAGAGAATATTTCACCAAAATCAAATCCCTCTCTCTGGGAGTAACCCTTGGCCACCAATCTAGCCTTGTATTGCTCTAACCTATTGTCTACACCAAACCTATTCTTATATACCCACTTGCATCCAATTGGATTCCTTGACTTTGGGAAAACTAACAAGATACTAGGTATCACAACTATCCAAAGCCATCATCTCCTCCTACATTTCCTACATCCAAGACTTACTTTCTTCAGAAGAGAGAACGTCCCTATAAGATCTAAGCTCATCGTTAGTACTTAATAAAGCAAACTTACAACAAAAACCTAGTGGGCTATACCTATCCAATGGATTTCATTGTCTTGTGGACCTTCTCAAAGGTGGATTAATAGGTTCATCATCATGTTCTTCATTATGATAAACTTCCTCTGTTATAACAAATTCTTCAAAACTTTCACTTGAACTCTCTTCTTCTTCTCCATCTTCTGGTCCATCTATTTTTTCTTCCACATGTGCATCTTCCTACTTAGTTTCAAAGTGCATTGTCTTTGTCTTTACCTTTACTTGTTCTTCTTCTAAGTTAGCTCTAAATTCCCTAAAAATCACATATCTAGAAAAGATCATTTTACAGGTTAGAGGATTCCAAAGCTTATAACCTTTTACATTCTCACCATATCCTACAAAGATGCATTTCGAAGCTTTTGGATCCACTTTAGATCACTTCTCTTGAGGCACATGAACAAAATCATCACAACCAAAGACCCTTAAATGTGAAATTGAATTATTTTTACCCAACCACATGTCATAAGGTGTTCTATCAATAAGAGCTTTACAAGGAGATCTATTTATTAAATAACCAGCAGTACTAACAACTTCTTCCCAAAATTATTTATCTAGCTTAGCACTACTTAACATGCTCCTAGAATTTTCCATTAATGTATGGTTCATTCTTTATGCTACCCCATTTTTTTGGGGAGTATAAGCTGTAGTCTTTTGCCTAATAATTATTGCATGTTTGCAAAACTCATCAAATTCCTTAGAGCAATATTCACCCCCATTGTTAATTCTCAATAATTTTATCTTATAATTTGATTGCTTTTCAACCAAGGCTTTAAATTCCTTAAACTTAGTGAAAACTTCATATTTTGAATGCATAAAATAAATCCAAGTATATCTTGAGAAATCATCAATGAAGGAAACATAATATCAAGATCTACTCAAAGAATCAACATCCAATGGACCACATACATCCAAATGAATAAGTCATAAAAGTCCCTTAGCCTTATTAACTCCTTTAGGAAATTATGACCTATTTTGTTTACCAAACACACAATATTCATGGAAATTACTCTTTCCAATAGAATAATCAAAAATACCATCTACTAGTCTCTTATCTAGTATGGTTTTAAGACCTTTTTCACCAATGTGACCCAAATTATGGTGCCACAACATACATGCATTTTCAATCCTAGTTACGAAAGTTGAATTACAAAGAGTGGAAGCATGTAGCTTAAATAAAGTCTATGTCTGAGATCCCTTAGCAATCACCAAACTCCCTCTTACCAACCTACAACTAGACTTATCAAATGCCACATGCATTCTAGAATCATTCAACTTGGATACTAAAAGTAAATTTCTTGCAAGTCCTAGAATATGTAAAACATTATCAAGGGTTTTAACCCTCCCATCACTGAAACACAAATTTACCTTTCCCTTACCAACAATCTTCTTTATGTTTTTATCACCGAGGAAAAAATCCCCTCCATCATATGTTGAATATGTAGAAAACCACACCTTGTGATAAGTCGTATGGAAGGAGGCACCTGAATCAATAAGCCAAGCATCATTACTAATAGAGTTAATAGAAATTAAAAAAAGCAACAAAATCACCATCATCAGAGGACTTATTTGTGAAGGTTTCAGTGATTTTCTTCTTGTTTCTACACTCCTTCACATTCCCTCTCTTACCATAATTCCAACACTTTACTCTACTCTTCTTGGGGGTTTTAGAACGTCCTTTAGACTTGTCTCTCTTCTTGTCTCCTTTAGGCCCTCCTTTCTCTTTGGATATTCCTCGCACATGTAAGGCATCTTGGGAGCCTGCATTCATGGACTTTATGCTCATCTCTTCTAAAAGAATTATAGCAATGAGACTATACATCTTCAATTATGTACCACCACCACTTATGGAAACAATTAGATTTTCCTAAGATTCGGGTAAAGAGCAAAGAATCAAAATAAATTTATCTTCCTCTTCTAACTTAACATCTACAGATGCAAGTTGACTTATAGTCATATTAAAAGCATTTAAATGTTCTACAATAGAATCACCATCCTTCATTTTCAAAGAATATAAACATCTTTTGAGATATAACTTATTAGTTAAACTTTTGGTTTGGTAGATATCACCTATCCTCTTACACAAATAGTATGTGGTAGATTCTTTTAAAATATTCAAGAGGATGAAATCTGCAAGACAACCAAATGGTTCATCATGCATTCTTGTCCATTTTGTTCCAATCTTCATCGGACACTTTTTCTAGTTTCTTTTCATTCGAAACTACCAACCACTGATCTGTCTCTTCAAGGAGATCCTCCATCTTCAACTTCCACATCATGTAACTAGTACCATTGAACTTCTCACTATCTAGACGATAGGTAGAAGCCATGGTTTACAATCTTTCACAAATTTGTGAAAACCCACAAGGCAAAAGCTCCCACTGTAGCAAGAAACCTTCAACACTTAAGAGAAAAGCATCCCTTTCTCAACAAAATTGTTAGCTCTAATACAAAATGTTGTAAAAAAAGGTGAAGAAAGCTTTCAATATGAAATTTAATCAATAGTAATTGCAAATCTAAATCCAAATATTAACCCTTAATATGAATATGATTGCAAAATCAAAACAAGAAAATAAAACCATAACACATGAGACCAATTTACATGGAGAAATCCCTAAGGGAAAAACTCCACAATAGAAAGAGAGAGGAAAGTATATTACTAATCCAAGAGATATTACAATAGCAATACACTTCTATGTAAAACTCTATAGAATCTGATAGCACATTGTTACCTGCAAAACTAAATGAATAACTCTAGCTCAAGGCCCCAATTTATAGAACATTGTGGGGATGAATACCACCATGGTATCACCAAATAACATATAGAAAAAACCACATGGAAAATCCCACACCTACCTCCTTTCCAACCACCAAATCCACCCAAAATAGCAACTTATAGATGCTCTTATAGTTGTCATAAGGCATCTCTCATGCATGAGCACCTAGGGAAGGAATCTATCATAAATACAATCATAAATGGTGTCATAGTCATCATAGAATCTTATGATATTTGTCATAGTGTCATAGATACTCTTACAACTTATGACGGATGTCATAACCCTCCAAAAATAGGAGATTCCAAATGGGACGCCTAGCTATTTTTTCATTTTCCTAGAAGACAAATGGTAACTATAACTTTATCTTTATATGAGTTCTTTCACCACCGTTGGTTAAATGGTTTCATAGGTCTTATGGTTAATTTAAAAAAGACATTAAGAAAATTAATTAAAGGATTTACAAGGTTGATGTCATCTAAATCCTATCATCTTCAAAGTAACATAACCATGAAAGCACAATGATAGTATGATAGTGATGATAATGATAGATACTCAAAGACAAATGATACCTTTGATTGATAATGATAACTTGATTGTTTGATAACGATTGATATTTCTTGATAATTATAGGTTTCTTTCTTCATAATTATTGATATTGATAGCTTGATAATGTGCTCTTGATCATAATATAGGCTAGCTAGGAGATTGATAATAATGATGATCTAATACTCTAGATCTAATGATATGAAACTATGCTCTTGGTAATGTACTCTAGATCTTGTGAAATGAAAATTCTAGGGGATATGAATGAATGAAGGATTTATTTATATGCTTCACTTGATATTTGATCAATGGTGGATATTAATTGGAAAAATCAATGGATTGTAAAAATTGAGATAGGGTAAATTTTAATAAAGGATGGCTCCCTCTGCTCCAAAATATTTCGCAACTGTGACCTCCGATCAGGATTTCTGCGCATGCTCCTTAGTGAAGAACCATGGCTTGGAGGGCGTTAGGTATGCGAGTTCAGTTTTTTCAAGCCCTAAAGCAAAAACAAAGACTTTTGTGCAGGGGCATTTGCAGGTGGGGAGCGGCAGCCTTCTCCATCTTTCTGCTCTCTCGTTGGATAGCTCATGGAGGGCACTTGCGATGGTGGTCCAGGATTGGAAGATGGCACAAAGAGACCAGTCGACAGTGTTCCTCACATAGCAACGGTTGGCAATTCAAATTTGGGTGTTGTTGGTGATAAGAAAAGTTTTGTGGATGCCCTAGCCATGCGCCCACATTCTCCATGCAACATTCACCATGAGGTGAGGGGAAACCCTAGCATGTGGGATACTAGATTTACAACACCCAATCCTGATCCCCAATTGTCTCATGGCAGTGCCTCTTTGAGTCCCCCTTTTACTGTTTGGCACTCAAGCTCTGCTCCGGAGATCTGTCTTGATGACTTTGCCTATGACAAGGAAGATTATTTGGTGGATCGTGCTTTGATATGTCAGTTCACAAAGGTCTGGCCTAAACTCTGTGATCTTCATTCATGGAGCGATGCAAACTAGAAGGATTATATGGAAAATGAAATTAGTATTTATCCATGCACAAAAGGGTTTTTCATCTTAGAATTCAAATCTATGAAAGAAAAGAAATGGTGCTCAAAACTGGTTTGTGATTTTTCCAAGGAATTTTTTATGCATTAAATCCTGGTTCCCCTCATTCGATCCACAGAGACTTTTTCAATGGCATTCTTGTGGATTCTTTTACCCTACCTCCCCTTGCAGTTATGGTAAATTGGTTGTCTTAAAGCAATCAACAATGGTCTAGGGAAATATTTTTGCCTCTCCAAGGAGACAATCAACTACAAAAACTCAACCTTTGCATGCTTATGTGTTGAGATGGATGTCTCAAAGGGTCTCCCTACAGAATTTTTTCTTAAAGTTGGTAAGAGACGATGGTGCTAGCCTATAGATTACAAAAATATTGCATTCAGATGCCGAATTTTCTTTGCCAGACCATGGTACCGCTCAATGTAAAAGAAGACGTTTTGGGGAGCATGCCAATTTAGCTCCTAATTTCAAACCCTCATGGTGGGAAGGGGCCGAATCTCGCCACTATGCAATTTCTCCTCCTTTGAAGCTTGCAACTCCTTCCTCCCCCACGTTTCAGAGTCCGGCTCCTATCTTGTCCTCCTTGGTGAATGGTAACAATTTTGAGATAGAGTCAGATTCAAAATCAAATGATGTTCGAACTACTACTTCGTCTCCACCCTTGGAGGTAGCCAACACTTTGTCATCCTCTCCTTCGCCATTTTGCAAGGAAAATGTTCAAGCACTACAAAAGCCTCCTCGGTTGCTTTAGGGATTACACAGTGATCACCCATGAAAGTGTTGAAGTCTCCCCTACATTTAACCATACATAACGAGGAAGAAAAGAATAGGGTGGGGTGTACCGATTCGATCACCACCTCCAAGATAGATTTGGATTGGACTGAAGTCAAGCAGAAGAAATCTCTTCCCTCTATCTGAATGACATTATGTTCTTCGAAGAAAAGGATTCAATAATTATTATGTAAGCAGTAGTTGTGAACTGTTTGATGTGGGTAGTCATTGGTTGCACCCTTGATGGAAAGGGCATGCATCTATTCTCCCTTTTGATGGGAGTTGTCCCTTTGACAACACTTACCAATAAAAATAAAAAAAATTGAGATAGGGTAGGAGCTAAATTTGAATTTTGATGGAGGAAAAGTTGAAAGAAAGAAATAACTAAATTTATTTAATTTATATGGATGTAATTAGGGAATAAATAAAATATTTATTTTATTTATTTATTTTAGAGGGGAAGATTTAATTTAAAAAATAAATAATTTTGATTTATTTAATTTGAGGGAGGAGCGTTAGCTAATTAAATAATTTTTTAAAATTATTTAATTATAAAGGACTAAAGATAAATTTAATTTAATTTTAATGGATGTTGGAAGGAAAATGATAAGTGGTGAATTAATTAAATAATTAAATATAGATATGATAAAAAAAAAGATAATATTTATAACTCAAAATTATTTAATTAATATGGATAGAAGAATTGATAAGGATCATGACAAGTTGAAAATGCATTAGTCATTTTTAGGTGTCTACATAACCAAATCCAAACGAAAAATCAATTCATGTAGCACCCAATGTTAACTCCCTTGGATGTAATAATGCTTCCTATATTTGTCTTGATTGTTGTAAACCCTAAATTGTATAACATTAAGAGTAATTCTACAATGGTAATAATATATTAATTTGATATAGTTTCACAAAGCCAAATATGTCTCTAAGTACATCTAATTTTCTAAAATATAGGTCGGATCTCCAAATACTTATCTTGAATGCTCCACTAAAACCCTAAGGCTTAATTTTGAAATATAGTAAAATATGATGACATCTACTACAAGTAGCTAGTGAATCAAATTTGTAAACAACTAAGTAAATGTTGATGATGTGAGATTACTCTATTTCCCACAAGAATGATCTTGCATCAAGAACTAGGAGCAAGATGAATCTTATAAAATGAGTGTGTCTAAGAGAAAATGATGAGTGCTAACTGAGTCTATGAAAGAGGAAAACCTAAATACATTATAGATTAACTCCTTAAAGGAAATGCATCCTTACCCATGGAATAAAGGGTGTAAAATTGCATCAAGAATGAGAGGATAAAAGGTCACAAAGGATAGGAACATATAAAACTCAATAATATATATACAATATCAACTAGAGAAAATGACCTATGAGGATCCATTAGAATAATTTAAGATCGAGTGGGTTAGTATAGGTGGTAGAGTGCAATAAAAAAGATATGCTACTATGTATAGTTCAACCATAATTAAGGTAGGTTAAGTAAACAAAAATGGCTAGAATAGATTTAAACCCTTTATTTATTCAAATTTGATATAAATGATATGCAACAAGAAAAAATAAATTTGAACACCTTAATAAGAGAAGGACAAACCCTAAGGCCAAAGAAAGGTTATGTAGGAATGTTAGGTTCACCATAATGTAAATAACATAAACACCTCTTTACATAAATAATCTAAGATAGTTAATTAAATAAATTAAATCAAACCTAAATTTACCTAGAGAATAGGGCTATGACTAATCATTGAGAATTATAAAAAAATAATTGTTGAAATTAAAAATAAAATTATGTATTATAATTATCTTTGATTTTGATGTTAAAGTCTTTGTCTAAGTGTCAAGAAACCTCTTTCCAAGGCAATGCAATTTTATCCTTTATTGTTGATTGGTAAATCTAACTATGCATTGTATAGAATTTCTTTCACTAGTGTGAAAGTGATCCCCATGAGTGTAGAAATAATATTGTTATGTGAAAGTGAACCTACAAACCAAAAGCCTAATATGACCCTAATTTTGTGGTTTAAAACAAGACCACCCTTATATTTTGATATTTGAATGTGCTAAGGATAGGTAGTTTTGAGGAACACCTATAGGGATCCACTACATTATAAGGGCCAAGTTCTCCTTAGTCAAACCTCTAGATGGGCCAAGATTGAGAACAAGCAAATGTGCAATATGCTCCTAAAATGATGATGAAGTCCTAATGTAATCCATTTTATCCATGTATAGTTATATTCTAGATATTTTTTTTTATCTAATCCCTAGCATGGTCCATTCTAATTAGGGATGGTCTTTAGAAAATTTGTTGTACACCATCCTAGTGTGTAATTTGAATTTAAAATTTTTCAAGTTAGATCCACATATGAGAAATTGATCCAAAATAATTTTGCACTCATATCTAATCCAAGGTGGAAAGTAGAATATTCATTGAAGGAGATGAAATATTGAGATGAATGATGGTAATTTATGAATGGATAACGTTGTTTGCCAACTTCCTTCCATATGAAATGAACCATATTGTACTCTAATCAATATATTAAAGATAGCCTAATCATCATAGGCCTAAAACTTTAAAAAAAAGACAGAAGTTCAATTTTTACCATTACAACTTTTTATCTATTTAGATATTTTATACGCAACTTCTTAAATGATATGTGGGTCAATATGCACAAACAACATAGTCCAAATATGATTAATGTGAATGGTTACCCTAGGTTGTATTCACTATTGATATGGGACGTCAATATTGTAACCTAAGGTGACACTTGAATCTAAAAATATATAATGACCATAAAAATTCTTATTTCCTTTTGACCCAAGTCATAAGCTCTTTGGATGTGACCATCTTATTTCTAAATCTAAACATTATCTTCTATATATCATATTGCTTTTATTGTTAAAAATGACCCAAAAGAGATCATGACACATATTTATATTAATGGAAAGAGTATTACAAAAGATTGAGTTGTCCTAGCACAAAACTTAGGTGGAGACAAACAAACTTGTGTAAAAAAAGATACATAAATCAATTCATCTTCCAAAAAAACCCAAACACAATCAATTATACAATAAATTCAAAAAATACAATCAAACACTGCCATATAAAAATAGTATATACATACTAAAAAAGCCTATTTAAAATATATAATATTTAAAACCCTTCTAATATCAATATTCATAACAATAAAAAAAAACAATTAAGTCAATGGGACCTTGGTCTGCTGGTGAAGTTGAATGATTCTAAATGGCGAGGGATCAAGTCTTGTTGAGTGCAAGGCCCTAACATCATAAGGGATGAGGTAGGGATCGTGCCCCAGACGACTTTGATGGAATAGATACCCCAAAAACAGCTAAAACTTAAACAAATTACCAAAAATACTAGTGGAGAAGCAGCTTAACACTAATTGCTATCACTAGATCTATCTAAATCAATCATTCATTAGATTCTAGAGAAACCTCTAGGACCAACTATGAAAACAAACCTAATTAAAAAAAAATTGATGCGCAATTATTATTATTATTATTATATACTTTTTCAAGTAAAAAAGCCTCCACTACGAGATGGAAAAGATTGTTGACATAACTTGTTTAGAGGAAATAAGAAAGAAGTTATAATATAAGAATTTATTGTTATGACTTTTGTGTACCGCCCCACGTGGAGGAGAGAAGTTCCACATGGGAAAGTCTCCATCCAAAAAAAGAAACTGTACGACTAAATGATTCGATTTTTAGTGGAAGCTTTTTCCACGTGGGTAGCCTTTTTATAGCATTAGTGGAACTTTCCTACCGACAATTTATTCATAGCTGTACCAAATAAAACGTACCTTAAATAACTTACGTATCAATTAAAATAAATAATTAGAATTCAACTAAGCGTTGAGATTAATAATTAACATAAAAGGAGTTTTTCCTTGTTGGGGAGAGGGGTGGGTTTTAGTTTTATTTTTGGAGTAATTAATAAAAAAATTATTGTTTAGGATTAATTGTGTTTATAGTTTAGTATTTTGGTTTGAGAAAGTTAAAAAATATGTTTAAATTAGGAAATTAAGTTATAAGAGTGGGTTTTTTAAGAATCAAATTTGTATTTTGTGTAATGGAAGGAGAGAAAGTTCTCGAAGAATTAATATTTATTCTAAGGTAATGGATAGTAGAACAAGTTTAGAGTTGAGGTTAGTTTATACACAAAAAAAGAACAAATTAACAATCAAGATGATTATTTCTTACAACTTCAAAATTTTGTACAAAGTAAGAAGGTAAAAGGGAAAGATAATAATTAATTAACCTTTAATTAATTATTAGTCTAATTTATTCGCATGCACTTAAACTAAGCATAGAAATTCTTTATTCAGTTAACTAAGTGTTTCCTATTAGCTGAAGTGAGCAATTATTAGGGTTGCTCCTATATAGCACTCAACCCTCATTGTAATTATCTCTCGACCTTTCATATATTTTTGATAGTCTCTTACTTTAGTAGCTTTTTCTTGTTGAGGAATATAGCAATTATTTGTTCGTAGATCTTTCGTGTGGAAGGTGTCTTTGTTCATTGTTTGAT
This sequence comes from Sequoia sempervirens, assembly GCA_007258455.2. Taxonomy (NCBI): domain Eukaryota; kingdom Viridiplantae; phylum Streptophyta; class Pinopsida; order Cupressales; family Cupressaceae; genus Sequoia; species Sequoia sempervirens. Next base: position 370,852,492 of record VDFB02353493.1, read on the forward strand.
CCTGTGACTCATGGTTTTGTGGTTTTCACAATTCTAACAATATTTGTGTCAAGTCTAATAGTTATAATTATTTATGAAGATAATGGTTAATTTAGTTATTTCAAATTTAGTTAAAGATTAAAAAAAAATACTCCTTCCATATAACATCAAAAAATAATAGTCGTGTAGGGAAACATAAAGTGCACAAAATTACATGATTTGATGTATATGTTTAGGGTCAATAATTTATTTGGTATTTTTGGACATCCTAACAAAATCAAAGTTGATGTGATTGCATCTTTGATATATAATTCTCAAACAATAAGACTTAAGTACTTAACTTACCAAATAAGATATACAAATTTAAGATTCATTCAACTTTCCATGTTAAAATTCAAGGAATACAAATTTAACCTTCATAAATATTAGATCTTAATTTTTTTTTTGATATTTTTACTTTGTTTTTAAATAGCTAAATAATATCTCAAATTTGAAGGGTTGAGACACTTTTTTCCATTAATATTTATTTAATATTATTTATATGACTTGAAATAAATAACATTTCAAATAATAAAAGTTCTCAAAATTGAAAGTAATTTTTATTGCAAATTATGAGCTTGTGTTCTTAACCATTTTTATAATAATTAAAATTTAGATTTGTTGTAATTATATATGATTACATGAAGGTGAAAATTACCTATCTTGTATTTTTTGTTTTATATTGGACTTATTTTGATTGAGTTGTTCTTTAAATATAATGACTAGTCTTCATTTTGTGCCTTGCACACAAATGTCCCATTTTACTTTGACAAAGTGTAGGGACCTCACTTGTTTGTTTGTTTTTACTTTATGTGTTTTCTTGCTTTTGGTTGATTTTATTTAATTTTAGATATGATCTTTTTGTCTTGTGTTTATTTTGGAGATTTTACCTTCTATTAGATTTTCAAAGTTGGTCATCCTAGCATGATTTTAAAGGAATCTATGAAACTCTAACTTTTTTGTGGATCAAGTTTGTCAACAATTTGTTACATCACCCTTTGGAATTTTAGAGTTGATCATCCCAAAAATGACTATCAAGTACCTCCAAAATCATGACTCTTGGCAAGGGACATGACATCACCCTAAGCTTCCACCCTATTAAATGTATTAGTGGCAATTTCCTTATGCATGTTGTTAACCTTTTGTTCTCATTGTTAGGCCATTGTTTATCACTTTATGTTTTTTTGCATGCTCTCTCATGTTTTGGAAATTGATTTCTTGTCTCTTTACTAACATATGACCTAGTGAGAGTATGTCATTACTAGAGAGTGAGCTTTCTCATGCGTTTTCCTATGTTTCAATTCCTATTGATAGTTAGTGTGTTTATTGTGCATGGTCGAGCACTTTCTCATGTGTTTTCTTATGTTTCAATTCCTATTGATAGTTTGTGTGTTTATTGTGCATGATCGAGCACTCACCTTTAGCCTTTCCATATAAGTTTCCTCACTATTTACCAAGTAGGGTAGGTCCTCCCTAGCTTGTAATGGTAAATTTGAGTCTTCTTTTGTTAATTTTTTATTTTGTTTCTTTTTCATTTATGTGAGTTGTGTGTTTTGTGTGCTAGGGAAAATAATTTTATGGTGTCATTGTTTACCTCACTTTATACTTTATTTTATTTCTTTTTTTTTTGTTTTTCTTTATGTTCATTTTTTGGTTTTTAGGTGCCCTAGTTGTATGAGCCTTTTTTTCCATTTCACAGGTCCATTTTTAAAGTTTTGGAGTATTTTGTCTTATGACATTGTGATGATTCCACACACCCATAAGCCAAAATAATAGGCATAAAACTTATGGGATTTTTCTTGATCATTATGTTCCTAGGATGAATTCTTTTAAAAACCCAAAACCCTAACTCCTATACTTATAATGTATTTTATCTAAATTTTCAAATTTGAGGTATCGTTTATCCTCCTAATTGGGTACATGTTCAATGTTCTCTTCAGAGCTTGAATTTGATACTTGGTTTAATTCCATTTATTTTTAGATTTGATGTTTCATTCATCATTGAGTTTTAATACCCATTTGGGGTGTCTCTAAAGTTTGACTCTCATAGTTGGTTTTATTCCATTCATTTTGGGATTCATTATTTCATTCATCCTCATGTTTGAGTACCCATTTGATATTGTCTTCAAATTTTGACTCCCATACTTGGTTGTTAGGTTAGGTGACATCAATCTTGCAAACCTATGTTATTTTTATGTCTCCATGTTTCTTGGAAAGTGTCTTAGGGGATATGTGAGAAATTCATTTAATATTGGCATATTATAATTTAATGTTGGTGGAGGTTACACATCATTAGAGGATAAAGTATCCCTCCTAGGTGTTTTCATTAGGAATGTGAAAGGTCCTTAGTGGGTGCCCAAGTTTGGAGGGAAATAGTTGTTCATTGGTGTGTCATCTAGAAATTGAAAAGTCACTAGAGCATCCTGAATGGTAGAAGATGAAGAGGCTATTGGTTAGATGCCCATGTTGAAGCCTTGTGCATATTAATTTATTTATTATCATGACTCTTGGTCTTCTAAGGAAGGGGTTTGGTTTTTTCAAGTGGTTTTGGCACCTCTTATTTCAATTTGCCATTATAGTTTTGCCACCCACAAGTTCTATAAATTGGACCCTTGAGATGGTAATTTCATCATGTGTTATTGATAGGTGTATGAAAGCATTCGGGTTGTAGAATATCATCAAGGAAGTGTATTGTGTTGTATCTCTCAAGTGTGAAGATAAATAATATATTTTCCCTCTTTTCTCGTGTGGATTTTTTTCCCAAAAGGGTTTCTCCATGTAAATATGATGTCATATTTGTTTGTTGATTTTTCTATTATGGTGAATGTGCAATCACGTATATATAAGCTGATTTGGTAATCTTTGTGTGATCGATTTTAAGTGTGTAATAAATGTAGATTAAAACAAATCAAACACACCAATGCAACATTATATTGAAGAAAACTAATTAAAAGATAAACAAACTCTTAAAACAACAGTTTCTTCAATGACGTCCCATTTTCCTCTATCTCCAATATTTTTGTTGATTCTAGCTTGCTCTCATATTGTATGCTAGGCTCAACAAACGGTCTTCCTAGAGAACGAGATTGAAGATGAATGCATGCTATGCTAAGATATGATTAACATGCTTAAACTAAACATGATTACTAGAATGTAAAATTACAAAATTATGAATGCTATAGCTGATAATGAAAGTTGAGAGAGAGATGGAAGGTTTCCTCTTGCACAATTTTTCCCATTCAGAACTGAAGGAAAGTTGCCATTTGAGGAGTGAGTTGGAAATAAATCTCATAATTAAATAAATAAATTTATTTAATTACATGTGATGATGAATTTAGAAGTTTGCATAATTAAATAATTAATATTTAATTATGTGTGAGAGATGAAAATGGAAGGTAATTAAATATTTAAAATATTTAATTATGTGTGAGAGATGAGAATGGAAGGTAATTAAAAATGTAAAATATTTAATTATGTGTGAGAGATGAAAATGGAAGGTAATTAAATATTTGAAATATTTAATTATGTGTGAGATGAAAATGGAAGGTAAATAAAAATATTTAATTATGCATGGAGTGAGAAAAGGTGTTAAATTATATATTTGTAATATTTAATTTAACTGTGAGATGAAGAAAGTGTTTGGAGGAATATTCCATTATTTGAATTCAAAAATTCAAATTTAGAATAACATGATAATTAATATAAATAAATTATAAAATTTATCTAATTTAATTAAGAGGAAGATGGAAGATGGTAATAATTAAATAAAGTTATTTATTTAATTAAGGTAGAAGAATTATAAAAGTGAAAAATATAAATAAATAATTAAATTTATTTATATGTAGATGATTTTAGAAGATTAATTAAATAATTCATATTTAATTAATTAACAAGCTTTATTAACTGTGACTATTTTTAGATGTATAGATTTTGCCCCTCTTTGAAGTGATGTGATGAGACCATAAATTGTCTCATATTTTATCAAAGAAAATCATTTATTTCTTCTTAATGCATTAATGTTAAAGTGGATTTGAGTGATGATTGAAAGTCTTTAGCTTGTTTAAAGTAGAATATAAAGTAGATGTTTGATTTATTTTTAGTAATTATATGTGATCCAAATTGCCTCTAATATGTCTCCATGAACTATTTAAGATGATATAATGCAGATAAATGAGTTATAAAATAACTCATGGTAAGAAGAAGCTTCATTAGACAATTGCAACAGAGAGCTCTACACTTGAGATAGTTAACTCCTAAAATCTTTAGAAGGATTTGAAGAAGTAATGAGAAGATGGAGAAGACTTCCAACACATTCCTACATTCATGCAAAATCATGGAGCATCAATCATTCCAAAATTAATGGGATGAGCATTTGTTTCATGTTAAGTTCAAAGATCTCTCACAATTATTACATTTCATGATTCCTTCTTCCACCAAAGATAGTTCAAGCTACCACATCAATCAAATGTTGTTGCATGATTATAGCATGCTATTCATGTTAATGATCAATGATTTTTGCAAGCAAAGTGAAGAATAATGCCTTCATTCACGTGGAGAACTGAAGACTTCATAAATATCAGGCATTCAGAAATAGTCAAAAATGCAGTCTCAGTAAAACGGCGATATCTTCCTCATTTCTCAACGAAATTTGAAAATTCAAAATGATCTGGAAATTAGATTTGAAGATCTAAAAACCATTTTTAGTATTTGGCATGATTTGTAGCAAGGAAGGACCAGTAAGCGTCAGAAAATGACTGAGACAAAAGTGGCCTGATGGAGGACAACAACTTCAAGTTTCTTAAAGTTTCATAAACGACCCCTCAAAATAGGATCTTGGATCCACATTCTTAGTGGATTGATATAGAATATGAATTATATAAATTCAATGTAATAATTTGATCAAAGGGAGGGGATTAGAAAGGCTTGTTTCAGCCTAAGCAAATAGAATAGATCTAGTTTCATTTACCAACAATGTATTTCCAACTTTCTATAGTAAATTTGAATTCAAATAAGACTTTTCATTTCCAGCAAGTGTCAAGTAGTTTATCCTTTTAAATTCTTGCAAGTGTTTCTTATATTAGTTCTCTTTCATGCAAATTCCCTTTCATGCAAATAAGATTTATTTTTGCAAGTAGATTGACTATCAAGCAAGTTTTCTACTTTCTCTCTTGCATACAGCCATGGACACCACCAACCATGGACACCACCTTGGATTGATAAATTAAATGATGAGGATTACAATGACCCCATCATGATGTGTGAAACACATTTCTTCAAAGAAAATATTCCTACCTTTGCTACATTTTATTTTTCCCCTGGTCGAGAAAATTTAACTAATATGCCCCTGATATGAACCTGATATGTTTTTGATTAAGAAATGCAGCTGATATTGATGATGCCCCCTCGGGAGGTAAATCATTGATGGTGAGAAAAATTTTGATTTGATGATGAAATTCTGATGATGAGAGGGATGCAGTGATTTAACTCTCGATAATTGATTAAAAGATGCCCCAGTTTGAAAAATAAGGTCAAAGTTTGGTCAATAGATAGATAAATTGTCTTATCATCATGTTGATAGGGATAGAAATGATAGAAAATCTGATGATGAATTGATAACTTTGCTTCCTAAAAATAAGAAAACAAATAGTAGATAGATGATAACTGTGCTTCCATTGAATGAAAAACAAAGAGTAGAATGATTGATTGATTGTATGATTTGTTGATAACTTTGCTTTAGAAAACAAAGAGTAGATGATTGATATGATTTCTGATAAATTTTCTTTCTACGATAGAAAACAAATAGTAGATGATGTATTTGAAAACATATTTGCATTCATGTTTGAAGTACAAATAGGAAGATGATTTGATTGTTGATAAATTTGCTTTCGTGAAAAAGAAAACAAATAGTAAATGATGATATAGTAGATTGATTTGATATTCAGATAGATTGATTTAGCATTGATTTTATGATATGAGTCACTTAGATAGAACACTTGATATGGTTCACTTGATATGAGTCACTGATATGGGTCACTTGATATGAGTCACTTGATATGGTTCACTGATATGGTTCACTGATATGGGTCACTTGATATGGTTCACTGATATGGGTCACTTGATATGGTTCACTGATATGGGTCACTTGATATGGTTCACTGATATGGGTCACTTGATATGGTTCACTAATAGATAGATATGAGTCTGATTGATTTGTATGATGTGAAGTAGATAGATCACATTGATATGAATTTGATTGATTGTCCTTGTGATGACCAAAAATAGGAGGGTTTCAAAAACCTCCAGATTGGAGAGCGCTTCCTTGTAGGTTGGGATTGGATACGAGATCTGACATCAGAAAATGTATAGTTGATAGTGGGATGTGGGTTGAGACCTTTATTGTCTATGCCACTGATTTAGGTCAACAGGGGACTGTTGACTGCACTAGCAGAGAGGTGGCATTCGAAGCATAACACCTTTCATTTCCCGACAGGTGAGATGATCATGACCCTTGAGGACATATACAGGATTTTAGGGATTCCAATGGTAGGTGCTCTTGTGGTTTATGACCACAAGGAGCTAGGTGGTATAGATGCACTCAGGAGGGTGTTTGGGGATGCGCATATAGCAGGGTATTGGGTACCATGAGCAGATTTGAGGGGATATCTGACCTTACATGTCGTTATGGGTGCATTCATTGGAGGCTTCATTTGTTCGGACCGCCGGTCAAAGGGATTATCAATTGGGTGGGGGAGGATCCTTGAGCTAATGATAGGTCAGCAACGGAGATATGCCTGGGGGAGTTGCATGTTAGCTCATTTATATCATGACTTGCATCAAGTAGTATACAGAGGATCGTCCAGTTTGTCTTGTGGTGTTACCCTGCTCCAGATCTAGGCATGGGAGCATATTGCTATTACGAGACCACTTTGTCCTAGAGCTAGGCCACTAGGTAGGCCATATGTGTATGCATATTCTAGTGCACTTGTCCAGCCCAAGCTGGGCAAGTTGGAGTACTAGCGACGGATTCTGGATGATATTGATTTAGTGATATGGAGGCCATACACAGATTGTGAGGTATGGGACATAAATCATCTGGAGATGTCGTTTGTATGTATGCCCCAATATCTGATAGGTCGGACCTCGTTCATTATAGAGAGATTTTTGGCATTACGAATGCAGAGACAGTATGGCTATATGCAGGGGATGCCTTAGGGCATTGTGCACTATGGGCGGTGCAAGGATGATACTAGATGGGGGCCATGCATTTCATATCAGGTGGCGTATACAAAGTATACTAGTTTACAGCCTGAGGCATGGGATTACAGGTCAGATATTACTAATGCAAGGATATTGGATGAGTACTGGGTGCTAGAAATGTGTGATCGATTTTAAGTGTGCAACAATTGTAGATTAAAACAAATCAAACACACCAATGTGACATTCTATTGAAGAAAACTGATTAAAAGATAAACAAACTTTTAAAACAACAGTTTCTTTAATGACGTTCCATTGTCCTCTATCTCCAATATGTGATCGATTTTAAGTGTGCAATAAATGTAGATTCAAAATTAAATCAAAACACACCAATGCGACATTATATTGAAGAAACTAATTAAAAGATAAACAAACTCTTAAAACAACAGTTTCTTCAATGATGTCTCATTGTCCTCTATCTCTAGTGTTTTTGTCGATTCCAGCTTGCTCTCAGATTGTGTGCTAGGCTCAACAAATGGTCTTCCTAGAGAACAAGATTTGAATATGATGATTGTATTCTATGCTAAGATATGATTATGCTAATGCATGATAATGCTAAAATGCTAATCGCTTGAATGCAACGAATCTCTAATATCTGTCTCTAATGTGTGTGTGTTACCAATGCTTGGATTCGCAAGGGTATTTATAGAGTTTTCAAAAGATTTTGATTGGCTGATGTGATCAACGGTTGAAATCAAGCTTGTCAAGATGAACGGTGAGAGATTTTGGAAGTTGAGAGAAATATGGAATGTTGAGAGAATAATGGAAGATGTTTCCTTCCCACAAAACCTTTCACTCAAAAATAGAGGCAACTTGCCATTTGTGATCTTTAGTTATGAGTTGGTTTTGTAGTTGAGGATAAATCCCATAATTAAATAAATAAATTTATTTAATTACATGTGGCAATGAATTTAGAAGTTTTCATAATTAAATAATTAATATTTAATTATGCGTGAGAGATGAAAATGGAAGGTAATTAAATATTTAAAATATTTAATTATGTGTGGAGTGAGAAAAGGTGTTCAATTAAATATTTGTAATATTTAATTTAACTATGAGATGAAGAAGGTGTTTGGAGGGATATTCTATTATTTGAATTCAAATATTCAAATTTAGAATAATATAATAATTAATATAAATAAATTATAAAAATTATTTAAATTAATTAAGAGGAATATGGAAGATGGTAATAATTAAATAAAGTTATTTATTTAATTAAGGTAGAAGAATTATAAAAGTGAACGATTTAAATAAATAATTAAATTTATTTATATGTAGATGACTTTAGAAGATTAATTAAATAATTCATATTTAATTAATTAACAAGCTTGATTAACCATGACCATTTTTAGATGCATACATTTTGCCCCTCTTTGAAGTGATGTGTGAAACACATTGCTTCAAAGAAAATATTCCTGCCTTTGAAATTTGTTGTGTTTGATTTTGCCTCATTTTTGACATCTACTTGCAGGTTTTTTTACAGGATTTCACATTCTGGAGTTCGTCTTTTCGAAAATTTCGCGTTTTAGCGCATCCGTGGGTTATTTTAGTGCATCCAGGACTTTTTTCAGTGCTTCTGTAGGTCTTTCGACGCATTCGGGAACTATTTCAACACATCCGACAATTACTTTAGCGCATCTAGGGAACAAAATAGCGCATGCATTTAGCTCACTTCATCAAAAATTTGTTTTTAAAAAAAAACATTGCATTCTTAGAATAATTCATATTTAATTAATTAACAAGCTTTATTAATTCTGACCATTTTTAGATGTATACAATCTTATTTTAAGATTTGAATACACATACATAAATTAATATTGCAGCTTAGTTTCACCTTGTTTTCAGCATTGGTTTCATTCCATTTCTTTTCAAAGTCATAGTTGTGATCATCCTTGTGTCGAAGTGCCTATTTAAGGTGTTTTCAAAGTCTAATTGCTAACTTCTTTGCACTATATTTTTTATCAAGACCGTGTTTTTTGTCTCTTTCTTGCTCAAGTACATGATTCATTATATCCATGAGGTACAATCCCCAAATACTTTATATTATATTATTTGATAGGATCATGAGTTTGAGCATACCATTATTTGTATTTCTATTAAGGGGTACTCCTAATCCCCAAACCAAAACACACTATACTATTTTTTATCTTTTAGCTTCAAGGGTTGGTTTTCTTGTACTATGGTACAGGCCTTCAAGTTTGATTAAGCAATTAAAATTACACAATAGCATTAGAATTTTAAGATTCCTAATACTCAACGTATCGACCATGTTCAGATCCTAAACTCCAATTCTATAATAGGACTATGTTAAGGACATCATACTTAGTCAATGGTAGGCATTAAAATGCAACTCTAATGATACTTTCAAATTTTATCTATTCGCTTTATTCTAATTTAATTTCTTTCATTATATGTTGGAATGCATGATTTAGTGAGGTTACAAAGGATTAATCATGACCACTAACCAATCTAAGAAGATTACATTTTTTAATCTTCCAATGGCCTTGCTTGTGCTTGGTAGTACATATGTAAGGGAGAAACAACCACCAAAATATATGAAGTATACATATCAAGGGTTTGGTTTTTGTATCCTCTCTTTTCATTCTAAATTATATTATTTTAATGATGTAATAAATCACTCCTTTGTCCAATGTATTCTATTGTAATTTATTTCTTAGGCCTAGTTAATAGATATATAATTTAATTTTGGCCCCAAGTCTTGAAAAGATATAATGTAGATTGTAAATTTTAGGCTTGGAGGTCAATTTAGGGTTTAACTAACTTGTTGTTGCATATGTAGTGTTAGGTTCCCAAGATGGGTATATATTATTGGTTTTGAAAATATTGTAAATTATTTTTGGGACTTTTGTAAGGAGCTAAGGACTCAAATTTTTAATATAGGTTTAATTTTTAGAAGTTGTAAAATTAACTCATTATATATTAATACAAGGATAATTCTTTCTTGTTTGAATGTTCTCTTCATTGGTGGTGATGTGTTTCACACTTTTGTTCTTTAAAGTTGAATTATTTGATTAAATATTATTAAGTTATTTAAAGTAGGGTTAGTGTATGAAATACATGCATGTAATATCGTAGTTCCATGCATTTAACTCAAATATTTATATCAAATTCCTTAGAATCTTGCATATATGGTGTTTGTGATAGGGTGAAATATTGATCACTATATTAAATAAGTTATTTGAATTTCATTAGATATTTTAGAAGTAAGATTAAGGTTGAGTACATTATTAGGTATTTAAATTATATTCATTTCTCTAAACCCTAACATATTTTTCTCTTTTTTACCATCTATTTGATTATGATTAGGTTATAATTATCTTACTCTAGATTTGGAAATATTTATAATTTATCTTCGTAGATTTATCCCATAGATGCACAAATCATAAAGTTTGATATTTGATTAACACAAACCACTTGAACAAAAAAAATAATGTAGGCTAGTAAGCTACTCAAAAAATACCATGATCTAGCACCTGAGACCTTGGAGTTTATTTATTACTAGGATCAATTAAAATTTTAAGAGATGTTGAGTGATCTTTATTCTACTTGAGTTTCATATGTCATAAGGACCATCAATAGAACTAGTGCTAGAGGGAGGGCCTAATCAAATTGGACCATTCATATTCATAATATAGTGGACAACATAAGAAAGTGGCCAAATTTATGTACGTTAAGGAGAAAGGTCACCAATATTTTGAGTTTTAAGTCAAAATAGAAACACAAGGAGTGATAAAAGGAAAGTTGGTGACAAGGAAATTACACTTTCCATCCTTGATCCAAAAGCTTGAATCTAAAATATTTCCTTCACTATTTGCATGACCTCCATCCCCACTACTATCCTTTTTTAATGCGAACAACTGACTCTTTGCATTCTTGGTGATGCCTATGAGATACCCAAGAAAACTATTTTTTTTAGCTAAAGTCATCTATAGGGAAGATAGGAGTGTCAATGGAAATAATGAGGCTTTCAAATGTATCATTATTAGGGATTGAATTGAACATTAGGATGTGGTGAGTAGTCTTTTCCCTTTTTTTGGTATATTTTGCATATAGATAGTATATAATATTTCTTGCTACATTTATTACTAATTGGGGATTTTTAAAAGAAATATTTTTGAACCAATTTAAGGTTTACACTAACTTAATCATATTGTATCTGTTATGGGTGGAAAAGGAAAGGTGGAGGATGTCCTTAAGTTTAATTCCAAAACCTAGGGTCAATTGCCTTCCTTTTTCAACAATAACATTAGAATGCAAATCAACAAGGTGAATAGACTAACTTTCAACCATGAAAGTGAGTCAATCAAACTTGGATCTACATTCTTAGGGCCTTGAAAATAGATTGGAAATGATTTAGAATGATTAACCTAATTAATCTATATGACCTAATATAACAAATACAATATTCTAGAAACACACCAACTGAAATAGTAAACTGCAAGCAGATTTGAGAAGTACTAGAGATTGTGCACCTGTCATAAAAAATTGGATCTAGCATACAAAGGACTCAGATGCCTAGGGGCATATGGGTCTCTGATAGGGGGTATTAAAACTAATTTTTTAGTCCTTTGATTTTGGATCTGACCTTTTATTCACCAATTGCTGAGTTGTCAAAATTTTCTAAGTTAATTTTGTAGGTGAGTTTTCATGGCTTGAAAACTTTTAGGGATTTGAATGCAATAATGGAAAACTTGTCTTCAATCTTCCTTCAATCCTCTTCAAACCTATACATTCAAAGAGAGTGAAAATTTTGGGCCATTTAGGGGCTTACCTTAGTCAAACCCCATGTAAGTGTTTCAACTTCCACAATGGCAATGTCAATGACAGAAAAGGTAATTGAAAAGAAGGAATGATGAAATCAAAAAATGTTGCGACTCACCACCCTTCAATGACTTCCTTGAAGGACTAAAGTCATACAAATCACCTCAAGGATTTGAATCTTGCTTGCTTGATTTTCTTGAATGCTTTGGAGACCTACAACAAGGATTTCCCTTCACAAAACATGAACACACATAGAATTTTACATGATGTTGGATCTTGAATTGCTACAATAAATCACTGAAATGTTGCTCTTGACTTGCTCTTAACAATAGTATTTTCTCATGAATGCTTTTCCTAGTTTTTGTTAGATTCCAAATGATAATTAACTAGGTATTTATATGCAATTGTTCTAATTTCCCAAAAAATAGATCCCAAAAGTTGACACTTGAAATTTAAATTTTGAATGTTAAAATGTTGCCAACAACATATTAAAAATTGGTCCCCGACAAGATAGGAGGACCCATATTCCCATGGGTGTATGGATCTTGGTCCTATCTTCTAGGACATTGAGTATCAAGATCAAAACATTAATTGCTTGCATTTATACAATGCTTCCAATCCTTCAAAAAATAGTAAAAATAGGCCTTTGGGAATACATAATTTAGAAATTAGGGACCTAATTAGGCTCAATAATTTCGGGGGAGCAAAACATAGTGTGAAATTATCTTGGGTAATAATTTACGGTGCTATAGTATCATTAATTTTTCACATATAATAGAGAACCTAATGAACTGGCCATAGGTATATTTAACATTAGGTTCCATAAAATATACAAAATTCTGGCACATCCATACTCAATGAATTTTTCATTTTTATTTAGACATACCTCAGTGCTTTGGACCCTTTGAATAAATTAATTTTAGAAGAACCCAAGAAAACATGGATGCTTTGATTATGGATTATATCAAGGAAATGAGATGCAACATCAGGTGGACCCTCTCATAGAGGGAGTTAAAATGTTTTTACCTTCTTTGGGGTACCCAAGGATCCATAATTTGATTCCTATGATTAACAATACCATAGCTAATCATACTTCTTTGATAGATCCCATAACAAGAATTATTCCTAAGGTATAAAACTAGTTCATGAAAGATCCCCTAAATAAAATTTATTCCACCCTGATGTTACCTTATTTAAGCCAAGTTCATAACACTCTTGTTGTTCCTAACATCCATCAACCTTCAATTTTCTCATTCTTTGAATATAAAGCAATAAATGAGGTTCCTAAAACCACTATAGATAGTGAGGATAATTAAATTAAGTAGTGCAAAATCAGCACATGATCAAACTTCATGATTAACATTAGAAATTGAAGCCTTAAATAAAAATATTGAAAAAGTTACTAATCAACTTACAAGAATGCAAATTAACCCTCATTTAGGAAAACACCATTACTAAGGTAACTTCAAAATTCAAAATAATTTTCATCCTTATAATAATTCAGACAACCAAAAAAATGACAGTATAGGGTTTTAAAATCAAAGGCCTAATAAACAATAGAACACTAGATCTAACAATGGGGGTGTTTTGATATGTATGAATAATGTGAACCTAGCCTCAACAAGATAAGATAATTAAGTAATTTTAGATTAAAATACATTACCTAACTAGTGTAGGCTTTCTGATATAGCTACTTGTTGTTCCTTGCATTCACACCCCATTTTATTCATGCAAAATAAGGGCCTCCTTTTTTGTCTTTTCTTTCATCTTTTATTCTCTTCCCTTGCTTTGTTTTGGGTTTGTTTTATTTTCCTTCCCCTCTTCCTTTTTCTATTTTCCTATCATAGTTTCAAAGTTTCTTGTGATGGCATGCCATCCTCATTGGGCTCGATCCTCAACATCTTGCATTATTACGCCTTCTTACTTGGCATTTCGTTTATCAAGATTTTCTTCATTAGTTTTCTCTTCTTGAAAACTATGACACCTGATGTTCAATGGCAACAATGTCACATCACTTCATTTCCCCACTCGATAGAGAGTTTAACTATCATGGATGCATTAATGGTTCTTTAATGTTCCAATTGATTTAGATTTTTATGGGTTATTTGTGTTGTTTTATGTGTCATTTGTTATAGTGATTTAGATACTCAACATTTTCCTCATGACTCCTATAAATAATATTTCCTCCTCATGATTTTTGGTGTTTTTATCCAACTCGTGGTGTTCCGGTTTGCATTAAATGCTTGTTGTTTTTCATTTGGATCATGGGTGTCTAGTTTTTCTAGTTCATTGGTGTACATCCCCATCCTTGTTTATCCATATGATTTTTGAGTGAGTTTTGAAGTACTATTCAATTTAATGGTGTTTTTCAAGTTTTCTTGTGTTTTTTTCATTGCTAGTGTTTTTTCTCATTTTTTCGTTTGGCTTGGGGCTCTTTCTTGAAATTTTTGTTTTTGTTTTAGCTTTTCATTGGTATTTTTAGTTCTCTTTCGTTCTTCTTTTCCTTCCTTTGTCTTTCCTTTTTTTCTTTTTCCTCCATTTATAAATCATATTTTCCCAACTCACCAATTGAGGTTTTTGTGATGTCATCATCATACCTCATCAAGTTCCACATTTCCCTCTTGGTCCATTTGTGGAAAATGTACTAGAAAAACCTTGACTCCCAATGACATCACAATTTATATTTGAAATTTTGCTAGGTCTTTTGGTCATCAGATGTCGAGTCTACTCTATAAATCTTTTTAAAAAGATTCATAAATTTTAAACCTCATCACTGACCCTCAACCCCTAATGACATTTTATTTCATTGTTTGAAATTTTATTAAGACTTTTAGTCATCAAATGTGAGGCATAGATCTTAATGATTGTTGTTTTTTTCTTAAAGCTTAAGACTCCTCCTGGATCCCCGACTCTCAAAGTCTGATTCCCAAAATCATTGAATCTATTAGTAAATAGATATTGGATTTACTATTTAAAAATTAATGAAATACTCCTTAAAAGATAAGAGTCATTATCGATCCACGGTTCTCAAATTCAAAATTCAAGAACCTAATTCTTGGAGGTTTTTCCTGTCAGGAATATTCATTACTAGTTAAAATTGTTTAGCTTAAGGGTTAAATGATATTTCCAATTTTTTATGACTGACACCTTTTTCTAAAATACAAAATCTCTAAAAATTCCAGATATTTTTTAAAAATGTTTTCAATTAAAAGGGATCTTGATTTCTAGGCATTTCTTGTTCTAGCAATCTTCTTCAGGTTTCGTTGATCAAACATCCCCATTAAGCCTTACCAAAAATGATATAGGTTCTTCCCCATTGACAACTCCTAACAATGACTTTATTCTCTTTTGATAACTTTTGGGTGATAATCTTTAGGTATTTTCCTTAATGATAAGGCTTTAATAAAATAAGATAATTTAGGTCAATTTTGATACGTATTTCAAATGTTGGTGTTTGGGTTGGTTTCTCTCAAGATAACAAACCTTTTAGAAAATGATTAATGATATTATCGAGGCCTAATTCTTGACAGCTAGAATTTTTCATAAGTATGGATTTAGAGCTTCTTCTTAGCAATAGGCATGAAATGACTTAACCTCAAGACTCGATAGGGATATTTTCTCAAGTTTAGCTAGTTATAAATATGAAGTTGGTTTTTCTATACTGAAATGAATGATAATTTGAATATGCAGGGAATTTGTAAGGAGAAGGTTCAAACATGAAGTCCCAATACAAGGGATATCACCCACACTTAAATATGTTCTCTCCTTATATGAAGATTGGAGATACTGATATGAGATATGTAAACATGAATGAGTTCCTAAGGAGAGTCCATAATGAATAATATAGAACAAAAATGGACATATTTTTGGAAAAATCAAGATTGGTAGAACCATCACCATTTCATGTATCAGTGTAATCTCTTGAATTGGTGTTGACGTATATGATAGAAAGGGTATTTGGGATCCCTCTAGGGAAGTGGTGTTGGATATAAAAGATATGATAGAAAGGGTATTTGGGATCCATACTTTCCCAAATTATAAGGCCATTGATATTAAAAAAGCATGGGATCATTATGAAAAGAAGAATGTGCCCTGCCTTAATTTCATCAACAGCCAACTCCTACTCAAACCAAAAAAAATGACACTAAAAATGACCAAATTATAACACAAAAGTGAGTCTAGAGAGGATTTTGGGGATAAAAATGCATTTTTAGTAGGGTTTATGGGTGCCCTCATGATAGATATTTTCATCCCTGGATGTGTTACTATAACATCCTAAATAGTTGTTGACAAGAAGATAAACTTGGCCATAATTATCAATGACACACTACATGATCACTTGATAGATGTTCTAAAGAGAACCAAATTCTACATGACTTCAAATTTGGTATGTTTGTTTTCCTATCAAGAAAATTTTGTAGGATTGGTAAGGGTAGGATCTCTCTAGATGGGAGAAAATATTATTTATGATCACTATCCTAAATTGGAGTTGGAAGCAAGAAACAAGAATTACTACACAATAAATGATGTTTTCTTATATTCAATCATTAGGGGTTTGGAGAATGATTTTGTAAAAATAATCTCCATAGAGGTAGTGGACGAGCTGAGGAACTAAGGAAACTAGTGCCTCTAGTTCAAAAACTTCACTTACATCAAGGTGGCATGCTTCCATAAGGCTCCTCTCAAATTTCCAAGGTACTGCAATGATATGTTAATTGCGTTGGAGATTTGTAGACAAGTAGTTTAGGTCCACAAGATGATTGTAGGAAAGCATAAGTTAGGATACTCCTTCCCTACCAACATGAGATTTTTTTCATTTGCAAACATGCAAACAATCAATACTAATGAAATAAAGTTTCCCTTTGGACAATGAGTTTGTACATGTAATGAAATAACTTGCACAATAAAAGAATATGAGAGGAAATATGTTGTAAATACTTGATAATAACTAAGAATAATAAGCCACTTTAAGGGGGAAAACCTCCAAATATCTCCAATGAGAACACAATAAATACAATATGATGATAAAATAAGGCTCACTGCCTCCTATATATACATAATTTATACCTAGGATATCACCCAAACTGACTTAGATAGCCCTGCATAACCCTTAGGTCAACCTAATTAACTAAATGACAATATAATAATGATAATATGACTTAATTAAGAGTTAAGATAGCCATAAGATGACTATTCATAACCCTATGCACATGAATATTAAGGGTGTTGCATGTTGCCCTCTTCAAAGAAGCATTATCCTCAATGTTAATCAAGTGTGGATTATTCTAAATGAACTCCTTGTCTTCCCATGTGGCATCTTAAACTGGTAAATTCTTCCATTGGATGAGATACTCAGTGAGTGTTCTATTCCTTAGCTTCTTTGTGTGTGTTTGACAAATGCACTTTGGTTCCAGTATGATTCTTTCTTCTTCATCAAGCTTTGGTAATATTGTGCCCAATTACCTTCTTCAAACAAGAAACATAAAAAATTGGATGTATCTTTGTTGTTGTGGAAACTCCAACTTGTAGGCGACAATACATATCTTTTGCATGATTTGGTATGGGCCATAATATTTTGGAGAAAACTTATTATTTTTTTGTTACTTTAGTGAGATTTTCTTAGAAGGATGCAATCTCAAGAAGACCCAATCCCCAACTTTAAAAATTCTTTCACTATGGTGTTGGTCCACCTACTACTTCATTTGATTTTGTGTCATGGCTAAATTCTACTTGAGTGCTAAGAGTACCTATTGTTGATGAAGCAAGTGGTCCTCCACTACTTGAACTCTTGGTGACACCTTCAATGATGTTGTGATGGAAGGAGGTTGATATCCTTATAGTGCCATAAATGGAGAAATTTTTGATGAACTATGAAATGAAGTGTTATACCACTATTCTGCTAGTGGTAGCCAATCTACCCATTGAGATTGTTTATCTAAAGTGAAACAGTGTAGATATCCTTCCAAAAACTTATTAACAACCTTAGTTTACCCATCAAATTGAGGATGGTATAAAAAATATGAGCCAATTGAGTACCCAAACATTAGAATAATTCTTTCCAAAAGTGACTAGTAAAGATAGGGTCACAATCACTGACAATAACCTTTGATGTACCATGTAGCTTTTGTATGTTCTCTAAAAAATATTTTTCCAATGTACTTGCTATAAAAGGATGTGATAATGTAATTAAATGTGCATATTTAGTGAGGCAATCTACTACTACCATGATGATATTATGACCCTTAGATTTTGGAAGCCCTATAATGAAGTCCATGGATGCCTCTTCCCAACATTAGATAGGAATAACTAAGGGTTGCAAGAGTGTTTGGAATAGGATGTCATTTAATTGCAATCCTAAACATATTTCATGTATCTCCTAAGTCCTTGGAAAGTGATCCCCAACACTAGGATTAGAAAGAGATTAAATTTGAATGAAATGAACATGCAAATTGACATTTGTGATTATTCCTAAATGATAGGAACATGTGGGGATGTTCAAGAAGAGCTCCTACAAAATAGGAGCACATGGGACACCCATATGGAAGGTGGAACTCACCTTGCTTAAGTTAACTATTTGGAGGTTTGATAACACTTCAATAATCCATGTAAAGATCCTACAAGTTAGGGATTGATGTTTACATGAATGGAGTTCAGTTCAGTTTAGTTCAATTCAATTCAGTTCAGTTCAGTTCAATTTAGTTTAGTTCAGTTTAGTATCAGTTTAATTTAGTTTAGTTTAGTTTATTTTAGTTTAGTTTAGTTTAGTTTAGTTCAGTTATGGTTCAGTTATCTTCAATTGCATGTAGTTAGTTTCAGTTGAATGCCAGTTGACTTGAGTTGAATTGAGTTGCATGACTAATGTCTTCAATTGCATGATAGATAACAGGTGGATACATTCAGTTAAGTGGGGATGATCAATCATGCATAATGTTTGCATGAATTGGTAGAGAGATATGTTTCAGTTAACTAAGATTGACTTAGACCCACCTTAGGCGCCCAAGTTGGCATCTTTGAGTTAACACCTTTTGCATGAGAAGATATTTACAAGGCTAAGTTAAGTGGTCCCATTCTTGGGTACCAACTTTGAGGTGATGCTTGCAAGATATTTTCTTCACCAACGATCAGTTAAGTGTTCAGTTTGGGGCACCTAAATTGAGGAGACTTTTGTTTTGACATCAGATCACATGGTGGAACTCTACTTGCCCAATCTAGGCATGGTTTTTGTGAGGAGATTTATGCTCTTATATTGTACAACTCTTATGAGTTAATATAAAAAATAATTGTCTATTAACTGTAGCAAGTGCATTAGATTTTGTAATCTTGGTTGCAGGTTAGCAGGTTAGCAGGTTGAGCTTGTGCATTTGTGAGGGTTTGAAGCATATTTCATGTATCTCCTAAGTCCTTGGAAAGTGTTCCCCAACACTAAGATTAGAAAGATGTTAAATTCGAATGAAATGAACATGTAAATTGACATTTGTGAGTATTCCTAAATGATAGGAACATGTGGGGACGTCCAAGAATAGCTCCTACAAAATAGGAGCACATGGGACACCCACATGGAAGGTGGAACTCACCTTGCTTAAGTTAACTATTTGGAGGATTGATAACACTTCAGTAATGCATGTAAATATCCTACAAGTTAGGGATTCATATTTACATGAGTGGAGTTCAGTTCAGTTCAATTCAGTTATGGTTCAATTATCTTCAGTTGCATGTAGTTAGTTTCAGTTGAATGCCAGTTGAATTGAGTTGACTTGAGTTGCATGAATAATGACTTCAGGTGCATAACAAATAATAGGTGGATACATTCAGTTAAGTGGGGATGATCAATCATGCATAATGTTTGCATGAATTGGTGGAGAGATATGTTTCAGTTAACTAAGATTGACTTGGACCCACCTTGGGCGCCCAAGTTGGTATCTTTGAGTTAACACCTTTTGCATTAGAAGATATTTACAAGGCTCAATTAAGTGGGTCCATTGTTTGGCGTCAACTTTGAGGTTATGCTTACAAGATATTTTCTTGACCAATGATCAATTAAGTGTTCAGTTTGGGGCACCTAAATTGAGGAGACTTTGGTTTTGACATCAAATCACATGGTGGAACTCTACTTTCCCAATCTAGGTGTGGTTTCTTTGTGAGGATCTTTATGCTCTTATATTGTACAACTCTTATGAGTTAATATGCACAATAATTGTTTGTTAATTGCAGCAAGTGCATCAGATTTTGTAATCTTGGTTGTAGGTTAGCAGGTTGATCTTGTGCATGTGTGAGCATTTGAAGCATGGCATGGGATGTGTGGATTCATGCTTGGTCACATAGAATGCATGGATAGATTGTGCTATAGAAAGTGTATGAGATTTTATTGCAAGTTGTGAAGAAGGATTGTTGAAGGCAAAGGAAGTATATTTAATCAAGGATTGATATAGTATTATTGTAATCTTGTTCTAAGGTTAAATAATACAAGCACTATTGATTTTGGTGGAGTTTTTTCCCAAAAGGGTTTATCCACGTATATGTTGTGTCACTTCTATCTTCTTGTCTCATTCTTCTACAATCTTTTGTCTCTTTCTAAAATTAGTAAAATTGATCTAAACAGATAATCATACACAAAGAATTGTGACAAAGAACACTTAATTAAATCTACAGTATAATAGTGTTACAAGTTTTAAGCTACAATTTCACCTTTGTTTTCAACATTTGGTATTAGAGCTAACAGTTGGTTAGAGTTTGGGACACCTTTCTCTTAAAATTTTGAAGGTTTTTTGGTTGTAGTGGGATCTTTTACTATTGTGTTATTGTTGATTTGTAAAAGAAGTGTGTTTTATCTTCTTGGTTTAGAGATTATGGTTTTCTTGATCTTTTGGGAGCTATGTCGTTTACAATGGATTCTTTGATTGTGTTGAGGCCATGGATGATCTTCATTTAGGAGATGGTTATCACAATGTCATGGATAGCTTGGTTATATGTTTCAGTGAGAGCTTTTGAAAGTGATGGTTTGATGTTTATCTTGTTTCCATGTATAGCTCAGTATCATAGTTTAGTGGGATCTTGGTAGGAT
This sequence comes from Sequoia sempervirens, assembly GCA_007258455.2. Taxonomy (NCBI): domain Eukaryota; kingdom Viridiplantae; phylum Streptophyta; class Pinopsida; order Cupressales; family Cupressaceae; genus Sequoia; species Sequoia sempervirens. The sequence goes on from VDFB02353493.1 coordinate 370,873,607, forward strand.
ATGGTTATCTTCATGTGATTTGAAGAGGTTTTAACATATTGTTTCATGGAGGACCCTTAGAGTCTTTGGTAAAGTTGTTATTGTTCTTCCTTTGGAGAGGATGTAGTTCTTTTTGGTTTTGAGTATTAATCATTTTCTTGGAGCTTCATGATTATGTAGGATGCATCTGAAGTTGGCATGGATTGATTGGTGGGTGCTCATGGATACTAGAGAAGACTTGGGTTAGGTTGGATATTTCTTATGTTAAGAGATATGTGTCAGAATGGTTACCTGTTATAAAAAAATTTCAATAGTAAAGACTGAGGAGCCTACACCTGGAAATGGATGTGAGTCCATCATAGACCTGATAAGAAGGTTTTCTTTATTGAAATCCTATATTTCTTGGTGTTGTATGCACAAGACAATCTTACATCCCACTCTTGGTCTAATTGGCAGGTAAATGATCTAAGAGGTGTTTCCTAACTGATTATTAGATGTATTATTTATATGTATCTTGTCTTCTCTTATGCATTAGTCTTGAAAATTGAGTTTTGAGGGATTGATGAGAAGTAGATGCATGATTTTATATATTCCCATTGTTCTCCTTGCAATCTTGAACTTCAGTTAGTTCTAATAATTTGGGTAGGAGAGGTACAAGAGATAGTTAATGGCTTTGGGCATATTCCCTTTTGTTGTGGCAATGTTTGGCTAAGTTTGATCTACTTTTTGTGAGAGGTTTACATCTAAGTTTTGTCATATTTCATTATAATTTGAATGGTTAGATGTTGATATCCTTTCATTTTGGGAGTGTTGAAGGAGATTTTACTTTACACAGTTTGGCACATGTTAGTTGGTATAAGAACATGGTTTTATTTGTAGGTTCTCTCTTTGTGGGAATATTGTCTTCTTCTTGAAGCTTCCTATGTTATGAGAGATGTATTTTTCATATCATTGCATGCTTCTTTGACACTATGATAGAGGAGTTAGCCACATCCTCTATGTGAAGTGTTATTGGAGGACTTGTTAATATTGTGAACTTGTTTTCAGATTTGACATTACCTGTGCAGTGGGAGTTCCATGAGGTATATGTGTTCTGTATGAGAGGGGCACCTCTCTTGGACTGGTTACACTTTTCTACAATGAGTTACTTCAGTGGTTTTTTATAGCATGTCTATGTGTGTTATTACCTTGAAGTCTTATTTTGTAGGATGGTGGATATGCAAGGACTTGTTTACAGATTTGGGTTGTTATGTTGATAGCATGAAGTTCTACCTATGATAGTTTTGTTACAGATTGAGAAAGTTGACACTTTGATCAATGTTGTAGATAAGTTCTCTTGGTGCAAGAAGGCCATTGGCCTTGAGTCCTATACTTGATTTATAATAATGATTCCTTGTTTAGAATAATTGCAATGTATAATGTAAAGTGGGAGAATGTTGGGAATAGGATGCCATTTAATTGCAATCCTAAGCATATTTCATGTATCTCCTAAGTCCCTGGAAAGTGTTCCCCAACACTAGGATTAGAAAGAGATTAAATTCGAATGAAATGAACATGTAAATTGACATTTGTGATTATTCCTAATTGATAGGAACATGTGGGGACATCCAAGAAGAGCTCCTACAAAATAGGAGCACATGGGGTGCCCACATGGAAGGTGGAACCCACCTTGCTTAAGTTAACTATTTGGAGGATTGATAGTTCACTTCAGTAATGCATGTAAAGATCCTACAAGTTAGGGATTGATATTTACATGAGTGGAGTTCAGTTTAGTTCAGTTCAGTATCAGTTCAATTTAGTTCAATTCAGTTATGATTTAGTTATCTTCAGTTGCATGTAGTTAGTTTCAATTGAATGCTATTTGACTTGAGTTGACTTGAGCTACATGACTAATGACTTCAGTTGCATGACAGATAATAGGTGGATACATTCAGTTAAGTGGGGATGATCAATCATGTATAGTGTTTGCATGAATTGGTGGAGAGATATGTTTTAGCTAACTAAGATTGACTTGGAACCACCTTGGGTACCCAAGTTGGCATCTTTGAGTTAACACCTTTTGCATGAGAAGACATTTACAAGGTTCAATTAAGTGGGCCTATTCTTGGGTTCCAACTTTGAGGTGTTGCTTGTAAGATATTTTATTGACCAACGATCGGTTAAGTGTTTAGTTTGGGGCACCTAAATTGAGACTTTGGTTTTGACATCAGATCACATGCTGGAACTCTACTTGCCCAATCTAGGCATGGTATTTTGTGAGGAGCTTTATGCTCTTATATTGTACAACTCGTATGAGTTAATATGCACAATAATGGTCTATTAATTGCAGGAAGTGCATCAGATTTTGTAATATTGGTTGTAGGTTAGCAGGTTGAGCTTGTGCATGTGTGAGGGTTTGAAGCATGGCATGGGATATGTGGATTCATGCTTGGTCACATGGATTGCATGGATAGATTGTGCTACAAAAAGTGTATGAGAGTTTATTGTAGGTTGTGAAGAAGGATTGTTGAAGGAAAAGGAAGCATATCAAATCAAGGATTGATACAGTATTATTGTAATCTTGTTCTAAGGTTAAATAATACAAACACTATTGATTCTGGTGGAGTTTTTTCCCAAAAGGGTTTCTCCACGATATGTTGTGTCACTTCTATCTTCTTGTCTCATTCTTCTACAATCTTTTGTCTCTTTCTACAATTGGTAAAATTGATCTAAACAGATAATCATACACAAAGAATTGTGACAAAGAACACTTAATTAAATCTAGAATATAATAATGTTACGATTTTTAAGCTACAATTTCACCTTCGTTTTCAACAAAGAGACCCAATGTCTTAATAGTATCCCCTTTATTTCTTTGACAAACCAAACATTCAACTACAAATTTTTGATCACCTTTTAGCACTTCCCAAAAAATATTTCTTGACTCAATGATATTTCTTCAAAAATCTTGAATGACCACCAACTGGATACTCATGAAGTTCTATGAAAAATCTTGTTTTTAAGAGTTGAATTCTTGCAAAGATAAAATTGCTCTTTGTACCACAGAGTATCTCCCTTCCAACAAAACTTATCTGAACTACTAGGATCACTCTTTAATTTTTGAATGAGATTACTTGTAGCAAAATCATTCTACCACTTTGCTTTCACTTCTACCACCCAATTTTCTTTTCATATTAAAATGACACACAATAAGGCTTCATCTTTCTCATCCTTCCTGTAAAGTGCATCTACCACAACATCTGTCTTCCCTTTCATATATATAATCTCAAAGTCATATCCCAACATCTTCATGACCCAATTTTGTTTCTCTTTAGAAGATAATATTTGTTCCAAAAAATATTTTAGGTTATCATGATCTGTCTTGAAGTATCTACCCATCAAATAAGGCCTCCATTGTTTTACTGCATGAATAATAGCTAGCATTTCCTTCTCATAAATGGGTTTGAGTTGATTCTTTCCCTTTAATTTATGAATCTCAAAATTAATTGGTCAACCCTCCTACATAAGAATTTCTCCTATCCCATTTCCTAAACCATCACATTCCACACAAAAATCCTTGGTGAAGTCGAGAGTGGCCAACACTGACATCAAGAAAATTCACCGCCAACAATTCACCGTGGAAAATTCACCACCATGACAAATTCACCTCAAGGAAAATTCACCACCAACAATTCACCACCACAAAAAATTAATCGCATTAACCTTTTTTAATATATATTTCCAAAACATTGAAAAAAACTTTGTGAAAGAATAATTTTCACTACATTTTTATTATCATAAATCAAATTATTCTTTTGCAAAAAAAAATCAAAGTTTTGGAAAAATATATAAAAATAATTAATGTGATTAATTTTCCATAGTGGTGAATTGCTAGTGGTGAATTTTCCTTGAGGTGAATTTGTCATGGCGGTGAATTTTCCTGCGTCGAATTGTTGGTGGTGAATTTTCCCGCAGTGAATTGCTAGCGGTGAATTTTCCTAGAGCCACCAACACTGGAGTTGTACACATAGCCTCCTTCAATCTCTTAAATACTACATTAGTGGACTCATTCTAATGAAATGAATCCTTCTTCAATAAAGCAGTGAGGGGTGTTTCTATATGGCCATAATTATTCATGAATCTTTTATAGTATCCCATCAATCCCAAGAAACCCCTTAATTTATTAATGGTTTTGGGAATAGGCCATTCCATGATAGCCTTATTTTTTTTAGGATACACATTTACCCCTTCATGTGAAACTATGTGTCCCAAGTACTCCACCTCATTGAGATCATAAACACACTTGGATGGCTTAGCATAGAGTTTATGATCTTCAAGAACTTGTAATGCTTGATCTACATGTTGCAAGTGTTCTTCCCAAGTCTTGCTTGTTAGATTAATCATGCATTAGCTAACAATTAATTAATATTTAATTAATTATTATTCTAATTTATTCTCATGCACTTAAGCTAAACTTAGGAGTGATTTTATATGTTAACTAGAGATCTATTAATATATCATTATGTCTCATTGCATGAGATGTTGACACTTGTCATGATCTAATCCCTTTTTCATTTAGGGTTGCTCCTATATAGCACTCAACCCTTATTGTATTAATATACCTTTGATAGAACTCTCAACCTTTGAGGACTCTTATTTTCCTTAATGATTCTTGAGGTTCATTCTATAGCTTTTTCTTATTGAGGAATATTGCATATTATTGTTTGCAACTCTCTTGCATGGAAGGTGTCTTTGTTTTTTCTTTGATCATGTGGCTCATGTTTTTCACAATTCTAACATGGTATTAGAGCTTGGGTTCAACGAACCCCTTCCTGATTTATGAGAATTTTTTCTTCAACAAGGGTTACAGGCTTCAAATTTGGATTCTCCATTTCTTTTTTTGAATTTTTTGGAGGTGGGAAATTTTTAGGTGCATTTTAGAGTGAAAAGGACCTCACCATTGGATTTAGGAGGCCAATTTGACAAATTTTGACTATAAATTTTCCCTATTTTCCATCAGGTGTTTCTGAGGCAAAAATTTTTGCCTCAAGGGTTGTAAGACTCCTATACGACCCCTTTGGCATGAAAAAAAAAGCACCACACATTATTTTTTGGATGGCCACCAGCGAGCCACTCATACAGTGGTGACCATTGGTGGAGCAACGCCTAGAGGTGGCACCCCCAACAGCCCACCCAGCTACAACCAACAACCCAAATTTTTGACACCTTTTTTAAAACTTTTTTGACATTGTGTTTTTTCTAGCAATGTAAAATTTTTGAGGAGAGGGAATATTGCGGTGTAGAGAAGGAATATTCCATTGATGATTGGATTCTATAGGGGCCAACCTTTTTTCAATAGTAGGGGAATATTCTCAAAATATCATGTTGATGTCAACATGACGCCAGTGGTATAGATGCTACTAGGGCCCCTTCTAGCCATTCTTGGTCTTAAAGGAGTTTTTTTCATTTGGCCATAACATGGGCATATGATATCAAAATTAGGCAAACCTGATATAGTCAAAAATTTGGCTCCACTAATTTTCCATTGTTTTGGGTCCCATCACTGTGTTTTGTTGCCAGTGCATTCTATAGCCTGTTGAAGTCAGAGGTATTGTTTCCAGTCCCAAACTCATAAATTTTGACTTGTTTCTCTATTTTTTTGTGATTCCAGTGGTGTTGGGATGTGTTATGCCTTACATAACCACCCCATTTTTTTTTTGGTCAAAATGGGTCCCCCTTGTGTTTTTTTGTCCTTGGTGTTCAAGTTTGGGTCTTAGGAGTTGTTCTTTTTTCCTCCCAAGGCTTTGTTCCTTTTGTTCTTGCGGGTTCAGAATGCAGGCCGAAACTGGACTTGGAACTTTTGCAAAGTTCTTGATCTTGTTTTTGTTCCAGTCCTGGCCCTTGTTGGATTTTGTGGTTGTGTTGCTGATATGTGGTTGTCATTGATGTCAACATTATGAGCATTAATGTATTAGAAGTTGTATATGTCAAGGATATTGAGAAAATTGTAATGAAATATGTTGTAGGTTGTCAGTGGTGAAGTGAAGTTCAGTCTGTCGGTGAGTTCAGTACATTGATGATTAGTGGTTGTGGATTAAAGGGTTTCTTGTTGAGTATATCTAGTTAATCAATGTTAAGTTTCAGAGATCTGCGTGAAGATTTGATCGAGTTATGAGTAGTTGTATTCTAACAATTTTTTTGTTGCTTTAGTTGGTGTTCCTCAATGAAGATGATGTGATTTTAGTAAGTTCAGTGATTGTGAATACTTCTCTAGTGATTCATGATGTTTTTGGATGTTTCTAGGTTATGCTCTATCTGTGTTGATCATTGTGCTCATGATTCGATATTTTCTCTTGCCTGTTCATATTTTTCATGTTCTTGGCTGACAGGGTGTTGTAGCGTGTTGTGGATATTTGAGGAGTAATTTTTGAAGGCGGTTCATGTTTGAGAATCTTATTTTGGGTCTTCACTATGTTGTGGCTGACCTTGGTTGATTTGCATTAATAATCTTTGTTGTTTTGGGCCGACAGTTTATATTCATTTTATTATTTTCTTGAGGACAACATGTAGCAATGTAATTTCTTGTTGCGGATATATAAGAGCAATTGTTTTATCATTTGAAGGAATGAGTATGTGAAGTGTGAGAGTCTTGTGTGTGAATAATGTTCAAATCTTTTGAAGGCAGAAGGAGAGTGTGAAGAAGAGTGATCAGAGTGTGAAGAAGTGTTCATGTGCTTAACCAAAACTATAATCAAGCATTAGCAGATGCTATTCTCTTAGTCCAAATCATGTGGATGTAAATATTTTGTAAGACAGTGTGTCTTCCTTTCTGTAATTGAGCAGTGAGCTCTAGGCAGTGTGCCTTAATGCATTTGCATTCCCCATTCATATTTCTTTATACTTTGAATAGGGTATAATCTTGTGGGCTGACCTCCACCATGTTTTTTCCCCTAATAGGGTTTCCACATAAAAAAAAATCTTGGTGTTATGTGTGTTTCTAATGTGTTGATTTATGCTTTCATGGTTACTAATCAGATCTGAGAATAAGGTTAATAAGTTGAATAAGTTTGAAATTTTGTGACAACTGATTCACCCCCCCTCTCAGTTGTCTACCCTTGTGTTTCCAATAATTGGTATCAGTGCAGGTTCCTTGGAAGAAGTTTAACAACTTGAGGTGATTTGGTATGGAAACATACAAGAAGGATAGTCTGAGATTTGATGGAACAAATTATTCTCTGTGGAAGACTTGAATGGAGTGCCATCTAAGATGCATTGGTGAGCCCTACTAGAGCATTACAAGCAATAGGTATGTTATCCCTCATAATGGCCCTACTACTACTCCTGAGATTAGGGATGTTGAGTACAATATCAGGGCTAAGGAAGCATTGTTGAGTGCCTTGACTGATTTTCAGATGACAAATGTTATGGATCTAAAGATTGCTTATGAGATTTGGAAAAAGTTGGAAACTTTGTATGAAGGTGATGCTAATGTGAAGATTGCTAAGTTACAAAGTCTGAAAGGGAAATATGAAATGTTGAAAATGGGTGATGATGAGAACATTACTACTTTCATACAAAGAGTGAATGAACTTGTGTGTGGTATCAGATGTGCTGGTGGACAGTTGGAAGAATCATAGATTGTTGCTTAAGTGCATAGATCCTTGCCTGTTGCATACAAAGTCAAAGCTACTGCTATTGAAGAGCTCTAGACTGTAACAAATGTAACTAGAGACATGTTGATTGGTAAGCTTACTTCTTTTGAGTTAAGTGAGTATGGTGATGCCCTTCCTAAGATAGAATTTGCATTCAAAGCTACTACTTCTAGAAGAGATAAAAAGAGATATGGTCTGGGTGAAAGTTCATCGAGAAAGACATTCAAGTATGAGGAAGAAATGAGACAGATTGAGGAAGAAGAAAGGGAGCTAGAAGAGCTAGAAGCACTTATTGTCAAAAGAGAAGCTAGAGGAGAAGGTAAGTATAAAGGAAAATTGCCTATTAAATGTTTTTCTTGCAATAAGATAGGTCATTTTGCATCAAGGTGTCTGGAAAGAGTCTCTAAACCAAGACTTAACAAGCTTAGATTTCAAAGAAAGTGTTATTATGTTGTTGATGAAGGTGTGACAGATGATGAATCTGATAAAGGGAATGCAAGTGGGGATGAATGGGTATTTATTGCTATCAATGAAAATGATCCAGCCCCTATTGAATCCATTAGATCCTCAAATGTGGAGAAAGCTCTTCCAGCTAGAGTTGAAGAGAAATATGAATGGGTGATTGACAGTGAATGATCTCATCACATGGCAAGTGATAAATGCAAGTTTGTGAACCTGGAAAAGTATGATGGTGGTGTTGTAATATTTGGTGATGATAAAGCAAGTGTAATTTATGGTAGAGGATCCATTTATCTTGATGGCAAGAATAATATTGATGATGTTTTGTATGTGGAAGGTTTGAAGCATAATCTCTTAAGTGTCGGATAGATGGTTGACAAGAGATACAATCTTCAATTCAAGCATGGAAAGTGTATAATATTGGGAAGTTCCAGAAATGTGATTGCTTTAGGTACAAAAACAAAAGATAACATCTTTCACCTAAATGCTGCTAGTAAAAGTTGTCGGATTGCTCAAGTTGATGAAAGTTGGTTGTGGCATAGGAGAATGTGACATGTAAACTTTGACAATATTGTTGAGATAAGTTCTACTTAGGCAGTGAGAGATATTCCTAAGTTGGTAATGCCTACTAATACTATATCCAAGGAATGTCAGTTAGGAGAGCAAACTACAATTTCATTTAAGAGAAAATGACATTGTTCAAAAGAAGTGTTGGAGCTTGTTCATACTAATTTGTGTGGTCCTTCAAGAGTTAGAAGCTTACAAGGAGATAGGTACTTCATGTTTTTGATAAAGGAACAAACAAGTTTTAAAGGGATCCTGAAACCCTTAATAGTAAGAAGGCAAGAAATAGAACATTAATAGAGCCTAGACAAAAAACAAAACACTTCCCACGATGAAGAAAATAATAGAAACCAAGGTAGCACAAAAAAACTGACAAAAAACCACAAAACAACTAGCCACTAGGCCAGATTCATGAGGATCTCCACTGCCTCCTACTCCAATTTGTTCATTTTAAGTGTAGACTTCTTGATCTCCTGGTTATTCACTAAAGCCTGGTTTTCCTTCCTTTTCAAGTTCGCTCTGGTCCTGTTGCTTGGCCCCCCACTATCTGGTTGACCTTCCTCTTTTTCCACATCAACAAACACAACAGTCCTAACTTGATAAGCATTTTCTAGATTCTCCACCATGGTATTCATGGTCTTATCAGTGGATTTTAAAATCTTATGGCTCATAACCAACACTTTGTGGAGAGAACCTTTGATTTTCCTCAGTTGCTTCTCCATCTCAGACTACTTTCCTTCATGGTTGCTTTTAAAATTATGTAACTTATCAACAATTTTCTTGAGGTACTCAACCATATATTTCTTCTCCTTTGTCCATAAATCAGTGGCCCTAACACTACCTCTGTTATTATTGTCATCATCTTTCTCCACTTTATTGCTCATGGCTCTCTGGTTCAGTTTAATCTCATTAATTTCAAAGAACGCCCATCTAATTAACCTAAAAAGATCCACAGACCCATTGCAGGCTATAGCAAGAATATCAGCAGGGAATTCTTGTTCCTCCTTGAAGTAGTGATCCTCAGCCTTGAGATCCCTAGGAAAACGGGGCCTCTCATCTCTGTCGGTAGCAGGGTAGCTGGAGTACTCAGATGACGAATTTGACTGTGAGTCCTCGCCATTACATCATAGGAGGGATCCTCTAAAACCTTTCTCTTACCCTTCTTCTGGGGAGAATCACTAGATTTTCCTTTCCCCTTAACAACAACCCTATCTTTAGAAGAGGGAGTCTAATGGGACAGAGTCGACATGGCTTTAAAATGGTCATAAATAAGAACAAGCAAGCCTTCATGGAGAATGGAATGCCTAGTAGGGTTCTTTCTATGGCTTTGCAAACTAGTGTTTAGAGAAGAGGCGAGATAGAAAGGAAATGAAACCCTAACCTGATGCCTGAAGTGGTTGAGGAGAACAAAATAATACCCAAAGACTCTTGTGTAGTAGCCATCCAGAGTGACATACTCCATTAGCACATTCAAGACCCTCCTCCAATGCGAGACAATCCTCTCTGAATCGTAATAACTTTTAGTTGTCCTTCGCAGATCCTCCCTCTCGATCTATGACTTTTGAAATTTATTGACCGTCTGGTCAAAAATATTTATATCCCTATAGAACTTAATACCTTCCATAGAGAGGTATGTAACCTTAGCAACTAATTTCTCATTAATGACCACTTGTCTTCCAAAAAAAAATTTCTCACCATCCTTCCAACCTTTGGCAAAGATCCTAGTAACCTCCAAATCCCAACCATGGAGTTTCTCAATGAAAACAGTAATGTCACCCTTCTCCGGCTTCTCCCAGAGCTTTGGATTGTTCCAAAACTATTCACTACTCATCGGCTCCACCCTACAACTTTTGCCACCCATGTTGGTCATCTTGTAGGTAGGAAAAAAAGACTCTAGAATCCCAAAAACACAATCGCCCAGAATGCCCAGAAAGCATGCGAAGCTCACATCACTCAAACGGGAAATAATATAATTACACTTCGGCCAACTATGAGTGATGATTAAATCACAGTCCCAAGACTATAAGAAAGGACACTTAGCCATCATTTGGGGGAATGGGGAATTGCACCTTCCCGTGAATGTGGTCATACGTGATTAAGGCCTTGACATCAACCTCCAACTCATCATATCCCTGCCACCTCATCTTTTCCTTAGCTTTAACTCCCTTGTTGGAGAAAAAGTCCGCCACCATATTTATTTCCCTAAAAGCATGTGAGATATAAATTTTCTCAAAATTATTAATAATTTCCTTTGAAAGGTCTATCCAATTCTCTATAGAGCATGATGGTTTTTGAAGGCCCTTTAAGCATTGAATTATATTATTTGAATCCCCTTCAATCCAAACATTTTTAAAATTCAATTGGCTAGCCAACTTCAACACCTGAAACACTCTAGTAGCTTTGACCACATGGTTGGTCTGAGTGCCTAAGGGGAGCACCACAGCCACAATAAAGCAGCCATTCCCATCCCTTATCACACCTCCACTCTTGGCTAGCCCAGGATTTCCCTTGGCCACGCCATCAAAATTGATTTTAACCCAACCAAGAGGAGGGAGACTCCAAAAGATACCATATTTAGGTCCCTTGGTAAGCTTGGAAATATTGGACATGTCCACATTAATCTTCCAAGGTTCTGCCACTCTGATCTCATACTCTTGAAAGCTAACCTTACCTTTACCTTTGTTCTTGTTATTGAGCAAGTTAAAGTTTACACCCAAAGCTCTTATAATCTTTCCAAATACCACTTCCTCCGAGAGAGCCACATCCTTGAAAAAAAAATTATTACATTCTTTCCAAACGCCCCAGGAAAGGTGAGGGAAGATATAGTTCCAAAGTAGATTCAACACCCGATTATTTGAAGGGGCCTTCCACTAGTTGTAAAAATCCAAGATAGTTCCAGGAAAAACCCAGCTAAGATCCCACATTTGCAAAATCCTACACCATATAGCATGAGAAAAGGGACAAAGGAGAAAAATATGTGAGGAAGTCTCTGCCTCCACACATCACAAGTAACACCTATTAGGAAAGGAGAAACCCCGCTTACAAAGATTATCATTAGTCAACAGTTTGTTCTAAAGGAGAATTCAAGCAAACATATTGACTTTCAGAGTAAGGTTTTGCACCCACACCTCAACCCAAGTAGGGTAATGGAGGATAGGATAAAAAGAGGCCACCGTAGAAGAGACAGAGTAGATCCCTAAGGAGGACAAATCCCAGACCAAAGAGTCCTCGCAACCCTGCGAACTGAATTAAGAAGAGCCTACAAAGCTTGGAGATCCAAACTAATTGAGGAAATATAAACCCATTGATTATTCCTCCAGTAATCCCCGACCAAAAATCCAAACCTAGATTTACAGTCCTCCATATGATTCCCAAAGGTCGGGAATTACATAGGCGATCATTACCAATCCACTAGTCTTCCCAGAACCGGATTTTCTTGCCATCTCCGAGTTTCCAAAAAGTCTCTTTACCAGCAAAGTCCCTGGCCTTAATGGTGTTGTTCCAGAGGGAAGAACCAATGGGGAGATTCTAAGAACTGATAAAACCTTTAAAAGAGTCAATCCCTCACAAATATTTACTATGCTAGATAGTATTCCATTCATGAGTGTCCGCAAAATTTCTCCAAACCTGCTTCGCCAGAAGGGATTTGTTAAACACTCTAATGTTCCTCAAGCCAAGACCCCAAATATTCTTAGGTCTACACACATTCTCCCAAGTAACCAATGGAATCCTCTTCTTCTCCTCAACCCCCGACCAAAGGAAACGTTTCTAGATCTTTTCAATGATCTCAGCAAACTTGGCAGGAATCTTGAACAAACTAAGGGGACAGGTACTTCATGTTACTTATTTATGATTACTCTAGATTAATGTGGGCTACTTTCTTAAGGGATAAATCTGAAGCTCTAGAAAAGTTCAATATTTTTAAGGCTATGGTTGAGACAGAGACATGTTTGAAGATTAAATGTTTGAGATCAGAAAGAGGTGGTGAATTCACTTCCCATGAGTTTAATTCTTTTTGTGAAGTGCATGGGATAAAGAGACAATTATCTTCCCCACAGACCCCTCAACAAAATGGAGTTGTGGAAAGGAAGAACAAGACAGTTCAAGATGCTGCTAGGACTATGATGTTGGAAGGAAATGTTCCTCATATCTATTGAAGAGAAGTTGTGAGTACTATTGTTTACATCCTCAACTGGGTACAACTCAAAGGTGATACTGGTAAGACCCCTTTTGAGCTATGGACTGGTCATAAGCCTATTGTTAGATATTTCAAAATCTTTGGTAGTAAATGCTATATCAGAAGAGATGGAGAGATAGAAAAGTTTGATGCTAGGAGTGATGATGGTATCTTTCTTGGTTATTCTACTAAGAACAAGACTTACCGATGCTACAACAAGAGATTGAGGAAAATAGTTGAAAGTGCAAATGTTAAGGTTGATGAGGACATAGCTAGACCATCCAGAACCTGTGGATATGATTTAGATGATCAGCATAATAGTTTTTTCATGAGAAAGAAAGTTTAGACTCAAAATCAAGTTCAAATCATTCCGATGAATCAAGAAGATCAAGAGGAAGGAACTAGTGAAAGTGCAGAAGAGAGATCACAAGAGCCAGAAGTTCATGAACATCCTAAGACTCCAAGGTATGTAAGACTGAATCATTTAGAAGATAAGATTATAGGTGATAAGAACAAAGGTGTCCAGACTAGGAGAAGTATTGCAGAAGAATATTGTCTGATTTCAAAGACTAGGCCTAATAGTGTGAATGAAGCATGCAAAGATGAACATTGGGTGGAAGCAATGAAAGAAGAGCTACAACAAATTGAGAAGAATAATACATGGATTCTTCTTCCTAGACCTAAGGACAAAAATGTAATTGGAACTAAATGGTCTTCAGAAACAAGTTGAATGAGCAAGGTGAAGCTATTAGAAACAAAGCAAGATTGGTGTGTAAAGGATATTCACAAATGGAAGGAATTGAATTTGAAGAAACTTTTTTCCCTGTTGCTAGGATTGAAGCTATGAGATTGTTTCTTGCTTATGCTACTTACAAAAACTACAAGGTTTATCAGATGGATGTCAAGTCAGCATTTCTGAATTGAGAGTTAGAAGAAGAGGTGTATGTTGAGCAACTAGATGGATTTTAGTTGATTGATCAAGGAGATATGGTTTGTTAGTTGAAGAAAGCATTGTATGGACTTAAGCAAGCCCCTAGAGCATGGTATGCGAGATTGGACAAGTATTTTTTGAAGCTTGATTTAAGGATACTTTTGAGTATCTTAGAGGGAAGTTAAGGGTGACTACCCCTCCTAATCATAACTAAGATGCATTAACTTGCATCAATCTGTGTATTTCATGGTCATACTTTGATCTAAATTGATGTTGTGGTGGCTGCTACTCAAGGGGAGTAGTCAGATGTTCAGATATGTGGTTCAGAGATTGTGCGGAGAAAAGAGATATTTGTCATTGATTTCAAAGGGGTAGAAGAGTCATGTGAAAAACTGTAAATTATCTAAGGAAGAAGTCATGTGGGAGAAGAGTTGCTGAGGAGAAAAGAGTCAGAACCTAAGGGGGAGTAAGTTTTGAAGATAGTTGCGTTGATGGTGTTTTCACATCATGTGTTGCCATCAATTCCAAATGGGGAGATTATTGGATGTTGTGGTTGTGTTGCTGATATGTGGTTTTCATTGATGTCAACACTATTATCATTAATGTCTTAGAAGATGTATATGTTGAGGATATTGGGAAAATTGTAATGAAATATGTTGCAGGTTGTCAGTGGTGAAGTGAAGTTCAATGTGTTGATGAGTTCGGTACATTAATGATCAGTGGTTGTGGATTAAATGGTTTCTTTTTTAGTATATCTAGTTTATCCATGTTAAGTTTCAGAGATCTGCGTGAAGATTTGATCGAGTTATGAGCTATTATATTCTGATAGTTTTTTTATTGCTTTAGTTGGTGTTCTTGAATGAAGATGATGTGATTTAGTAAGTTTAGTAGCTTCAAATAATTCTCTAGTGATTCATGATGTTTTTGGATGTTTCTAGATCATGCTCTATCTATGTTGCATGTTCGTGTTGATCGTTCTACTCACAATTCAATATTTTCTCTTACGTGTTCATGTTTTTGATGTTCTTGGCCAACACGGTGTTGTAGCGTGTTGTGGATCTTTGAGGAGTAATTTTTTAAGGTGGTTTGTGTTTGATAATCTTATTTTGGGTCTTCACTATGTTGTGGCTAGCCTTGGTTGATTTTCATTAATAATCTTTGTTATTTTGGGCTGACAATTTATATTCATTTTATTATTTTCTTGCAGCTAACATGTAGCAATGTAATTTCTTGTTGTGGATATATAAGAGCGATTGTTTTATCATTTAAAGGAATGAGTATGCAAAGTGTGTGAATAATGTTCAGATCTTTCGAAGGCACAAGTAGAGTGTGAAGAAGTGTTCATGTGCCTAACCGGAACTGTAATCAGGCATTAACAGATGCTATTCTCTTAGTTCAAATCCTGTGAATGTAAATCTTTTGTAAGATAGTGTTTCTTCCTTTCTATAATTGAGCAGTGAGCTCTAGGAAGTGCACTTGAATGCATGTGCATTCCCCATTCATATTTATTTATACTTTTAATAGGGTATAATTTTGTGGACTAACCTCCACCGTGGTTTTTCCCCTAATAGGGTTTCCACATAAAAAAATCTTGGTGTTATATGTGTTTCTAATGTGTTGATGATTTATGCTTTCATGGTTACTAATCAGATATGAGAATAAGGTTAATAAGTTGAATAAGCTTGAAATTCTGTGACAACTGATTCACCCCCCCTCTTAGTTGTCTATGCTTGTGTTGCCAACAACCCTGTCTCTTGTCTTGTCATTTTCTGTGTTGTTTTGTCTTCCTCGCGCTCCTGGGTTTGTCCCTTGGGTTTTTATTTCTTTCCTTTGTCATTATTTTCCCTTTTGCGGAAGTGGATCCGGAATGGGAACTGGAACTAGAACTTTACAAAATTTCTAAGTCTGGGTTTCATTTTGATCCCACTCCCATTTTGTTTGTCTTGTTTGGTCTCGTTTTGTGTTTTGTTTTGGGATAGGCTTTTCCACGGTCCCATTTCCCTTTCTTCTTTTGTTTTTCCCTTGGTTTTATTTTTCTTTGTTAGGAGCGAAACCAAAATTGGATCCAAACCTGGAACGTTGCAAAGTTCCAGATCTAGATTCGGTTTCATTTCTACCCCCGTTCCTTTGTTGTTCTTTCCCTTTTGCGGGACCGGAGCCAGATCTGGGATCAAATATGGAACTTTCACAAAGTTCCCACTCCTATCTTCGCTCCGCTTCCACTCCTATTTTACCTCTAATTTACATTTAGGTTGTATCCTTGCTTTTTCCCCAATTCTGCTCCTGACCAACTACATTAAATGGCATTAATTACAACCTCCTCACACATGTGAAATGGTTTTAAAACCTTAATCAAAGGTTATTTGTCTCATTACACATACTTAGAGCGTTTTAACTAGCAAAGAGCCGAGAGAACTTGAGAAGGAGCGCAATTTGGTTGTGGGCGCACTTGCATAGGTGGATCCCGATCAAACTTCAACCTTTCTGGTAGCGTTTTGAGGTAGGTGTTTTTTCTCCTTTCCTGTTTCACATTTTCCTGTTCGTTTTGTTCGCCTTCTTTTTTGCGTGTTGATAGGACTTTTCCCATGAATTTTCGCTTGTTTCTATTTGTCTATTGGCATTTATGTTTGTTGTTTTTTTTTGTTTCTTCCCCTTTTTTTTCTATTTTCCTGTTCTATCCTCCATTTTTTTTCATTTGGCTCCATTCGTTTTTGCCATTTTCGGTGGTGTTTTCTTTCCACCGTGCCCTAGTTTCAATAAGGGCTTTCCCTTTTGATGGGTTCTGGTGCCTTGTATTTGTTTTAAATCCTTTCACAGACACCTCTGACCCTTTTTTTGTCAATTCTACTAGTTTTGATCATAATGTTTTTCTTTGATGCCCTAGTTTTGGTATGGGTCGACA